>CAEMYA010000024.1:7213590-7261090 GCA_903131615.1 Diplodus sargus
GCTTTTTTTTTTTTTTTTCTGTCATAGATGTGTTCACTGACATGCTGGATTAAAACATGTGCAATCCTTTCTGTAGCCATAAACAGCACCAAACAGACCAACACTCAAGGATGCCTTTAACACTAAGGACTATTTAACAGCAACTAAACCAGCACAACATGAGAAGACTCAGACTCTGCGTGTCTCTAATTGCTTGATTTTCTACATTTTCCTCACAGTGCTTCATGTACAGTTTATTTATTATTTCTGTATGATCTGTCAGAAACGATGGAACAGTAGGCTTTATTTTAGTCTGAGGTTTAGTACTTATGTGTAGCTTGGTGTGTGAGAAAGACGAACAGGACAGATTTCAACTATTATTCAGCTTTTTCCCCTCACCTTTCATTTCTGTATGTCTACAAACAACATTATGCATAAACAAAAATACTCACTTTCATGTTTTTCTTGGTATAGAAATAGTTGAGCGACAGGTTTCCATCTAAAACGTCTCTCCTCTCCTGTCTTCCTCCATTTCCACTGATCTGGTCAGATCACGCGATCGCATGAAGGATCTCAGCGTGTCAGCGTGCTGATCTGAGACTTCTTTGATTCATTGTGAAGATAATAGTCCTACGGCCTCGAGCCATCCTAGATCTGTTATTCTGTTCTTAGAGATTTTATGAATATGGGTCATGAACTGAGACTCTGCAGCTTTGACAATCCAAACTCTGCTGTTTAACTGCGGGTGTGTTAGCCCTCTCTCCAACTAGAACTGTATGCCTTGCCAATAAAGGAAAAGCTCTTCACTCTTTGCTGTCTTGCTCTCTGCTTTCAGAAGGAAACCGAATAATAACACATCAAAAATGGTAAAGACAAAAAACCCTGTGTTTAAATATGCAAGTATTTCCAAACATACATTACATCCAGTAACAAAAAACAACATCTGATTTCGTGATGAGTTAAAATGCACTGCACATTGATATAAAGTTAATATTGATCACGTATGTTACACAAAATGTATTTCTCTTTACTAGCAGCAGGCTGCTGAAGGGTCAGTCAATATACAGCCATGGTATGCAATAGGGCTATCACGACATCAATTCTCACTGCAATTATCATGGCCAAACAAAGTTCTGATAACGATATTGTGCACTCTCTATAGAACCCTTTTGTGAAAAAGTACTGCTACCAGTCTAAATAAATCTCAAGATTGTTAACTGTATGTTTTGTCAATTTCAATAAATTACACTCAAAATACAACTCTGGGAAGTTGAGACAGTCAAAAAGCATCCAAAGAGACCAAAAACACATAATGATTAGTGAAGAGGTCATCAGCTGGACTGATTAAAGATCCACAAGGCCTCTGAGTATTCACATGATCGTCAACATCCCACTTTAACATCAAAATGTATTTTTTGATATCAGGATTACCGTGTTATACCCTCATAACTTTAGTTTTTTTAGGTCTAGGTTTCCTTAAACCTGATGTATCTGAATGACTTTGTATGAATAGATGTGGAGAGTGTATCAAATATGCAAAATTGGTATCTCAATTACATCTCTTTTGTGCCACTTTATACTTCTACTCCATTTGACAGCTTTACATATTAGGTCATTTGCATTTGGATCAAAATTTTGCATAAAACATTCAGTAAGCTTTTGAAATATATTGCAGTTGTAAAAATAATAAAACTACCCAAAGAATATTAGTTGGCTTTACCTTGACCAACTACAACATCAAAATGCTTTAAAGAGGCCATTATTCTTGTACTTCTTGTTTATTGTTGGTGCACTTTTTAGTTTTGGGGACGACATTTCAATCAGAGGAGAAAGCTATTCAGTGAGGAATTTCTTTATGCATAAACAAACTACATAAACAAACAATCTTTGTTTTCATGACTGAATGAACTGCATCATTAAACTGACCTCAAAGGACAACAGAGTTACACAAGGTTTATATTTGGCAGACCCTGCCACCTTTCTAGCTTTTAACAGTGTTCTGTTAAAAGCTTATTCATTTAGCTGTGGAAAAAAAAAATCAACATTTGAGTTTGTATTATCACCTTGCTGATATTGTAAATATCAAAATTTTGAGTTTAAATTTCTTCTCAAAACTATATAGTGCCCGTTTGATCGTATATTGCAGATGATTACAATATTCACCCACCACTACGTCTTTTTTTTTTTTTACTGATGATTATGATGGATAGTAAAAATACTGAATTAAAACCTCTACACATGCATGTTGAATGTATGGAGGCGTGGCTCTTTGCGAATGAATGGACCTTCTTCTCTGATTGGGCGAGCCTCCTGCCAATCATCCTTACCCTCTGTTTGGACCCGCTTACGCCGGGGCTGTCAATCAAGAGACGCACGAGCAACCGCAGGTGCAAAGCTTGGGACTGGGCTAGGCGCTGCTGCTGCGAAGCTGAGGATAAAACACACATTTCACGGTAAACCTTGCGCTTATTCGGGATTGTGAGGCCGTGGTAAGCTTAACAGCTGCAACAGCTATCGTCTGGATCATTTGTCGCTTGTCACATCCTGGATTTGGGTTCAGAATGTGGCCGTAAATAAGGAAGAGTAACCTTCATTTGACATAGCTGGGATGCTTAGCTAGCTCCTGCTGCCACTTTTAAATACTGGTAACGGTCTGCTGTGTTAGCATTAAGGGTAGCGATGCTAGCCTGATTTTTGCTTTTCGAAAGGCTATAACCAGCATTCTTCTCTGTATTTTTTTTATCCCTTAAATAATCGCGTGATCTATATTTCAGGTGGTAAGTGTGTTGTAATAAGACGCCCTGCCCTGTGTTTTCTAGGTTTTTCTCCAGCGTACGTGAGCCAGACTGTCAGATTCAGGCAGCTACATTCATAGCAGGCTAACGCTAGATAAGCTCCACTGTGGATAGATGATGTGGTTCAGGCCGTTAAGATTGGGAGCATGTTGTGTTTAGAAGGAGCCGGGGGGCACTGCAGGCGTTGACAGTTTGTCCGTGTTTCTCTAATTTACTACGAGGCAAATTGTGGCCAGCCATATGGTCATTCATAATTGGCTGGCTAGCGTGGCTCCACGGATGTTCCCTGCCCTCCTGGACGGGAGAGGATAGTCAGTTTAGCTGATGCTTAGCCTGCTAAGCCCTGGTACTTCCGTCCTCTTATCTTGTGTGGGGCGGAGGTGTGCATTCCTCTTCCGAATCATTATTATTGACATAGTAACACTCAAGGCTGTGTGAAGCTATTGGCTGGTTGTATTGACTCAGTCTCTTGGCAAAACGGCTGCATCATTTTATTGCCTGTTTGGGAACCATATGGAGTGTAACATGACCTCATACAGCAGGCCATACTGACACTATTTAAACCCATCACGTGTTAAATGGCATACAGGAGGCTGTTTTACACTGGTACATGATTTCAGGTGGGTTTAGTCTGAGGAATGACATTGGTTCATATCCCAGTTTAATGTGCATTAGTCTCACGGTAACCAACACAGATGTACCCATTAGTGGTTTGTGGTTGTGTCTCATGGGTGCCACATGTGAGTTTATAACAGTCAGTCTAGTACATTTGATATTTGACACATCTGAATGCTTCCAGGTTGTCTTCGTGCAAGAAAAGAGGTGAAAATGCTCACATTTGTTACATTAGTGCATAAGCGAAACTCGGTAGTATGTCATGTGCCCTTCTTTCCCAGGGCTGGTTTTACGCCTTTTAATCATTGCACAAATTTTTGAAATTGTAATGTAATGACTTAAATTTTGATTGTTTTCACCACCGGGTTAAGATCTCTGTCTGCAGTTTTTAAATAGCTGTATAACTCTTTTAAAGGAATACGTTGTGTCAGTCTAAAAGCAGCCTCAGAGGATGTCTCTGGTAGATATCAGAGGTTTGATCTTGCTCATATTGATGTCAGTTTCCTGTCTCAAAGGCTTTTGTGTATCTTGTAAATTAATTTAGCTTTGAACCATCTATGCACTAGACAAAACAAACCCAGTATGATTAACACTAAATCATACAAACTTATTGAAAAAAGTGTGTCAGTCTGTTTTATGTACCAAACTAGAACAGTTGTTTTTTGTAAAGCAGTAAAGACACAGTTTTGTTGTTTTCATTTTTTGCCATTTATCTGCACCAAACAAAAGATGTTTTAGCCAGCGGCAGAGGAATTGTGTATGACCGATTCGGGGGGGCGACACACAATGTCATGAACACAGCACCTGCACAATCTGATAAAATCAAAAACGGCAGCACTACTGTGACATCTTGAATACATATGTTTAGATTTTGTCAACACTGTCAGAGAACATTCAATGCTCAGCATGTTTGTGGTGTATTGGGTTATATTGTAAGGTGTTTCTGTTATTTGGTCCAGCCTCTGTATACGAGAACATGTGATTTCTTCATACTGAGTCCTTGTAACTAATTCATATTTGATCTCAATCCTTTCATAGATGGCGTCTGCAAATGCCACATACGGACAGAAGGAGTCCTCAGACCAGAACTTTGATTATATGTTTAAAATCCTCATCATCGGCAACAGCAGTGTAGGAAAGACTTCCTTCCTTTTCCGCTACGCAGACGACTCCTTCACACCAGCCTTTGTCAGCACAGTGGGCATTGACTTCAAGGTGAAGACAATCTACAGGAACGACAAGAGGATAAAGCTCCAGATATGGGTGAGGAAGTGAACTTGTGTGTGCTTGCAAAAGTGCTGCGGCTGTCAGCCACAGATTAGAGCAGGCTGAGAAAATGTAAAAAGTTGTTTTGAGGGAGCTGGTGAATCACACTTACCTCCAGGATTACTTTTCACATCACTCGGAACTCCTCAAGTGAATTAATTGCGAACTCTTTTTGCTGTGTTTATTGCTTTTTTCTGCATTTAGCACCATGAACTGTGCTATCTAGAGATAAGCACCACAGAAGAAGTAAGGGTGTATCAGGTGCAGAGCTCTATGACCTCACACGTATTTATTTTCTATTACATAAGTACTACAGATGTTTTTAATCAGCGTTTTCTTTCTATCTGCTGATACAGAGTCCAGTATTCATATTTCCCTCCATAATGCAGTGATGCAGTGCACACGCAGCATATAATAGACCTGCAGTATGATTTTAAAAACAATTACATAGTTTCAGTAGCTTCTTTAATGGCAGAACTGTAGTGAAGGAGAAACATTTGCACCAGATTACAACAGTCTGAATTTATCTGCTTGAATAATATACTGAAATTCAAATGCAGGTTTCAACTTGTGGTAAAAAATATAGATGTTTGATACCATGGGGAAAATTAACTGAACATTAAATATCACACTTTTTTCGATAAAGCAAGAAAGCTCAGCTGGTACCAGTGTATCAATACTACAGAAAATTAGTATTAAAACGCTCTGAAATATTCAGAAATGTATTAAAATATCTATATTAGTCATAATAACAGTGACATTCCTGATGCAGATGCATTCAAGGTTCAGACCTATTTTCATTTTCACTTAATCATTAGATTATTTTCTCAAATAATTGTAACCGTTAAAGTAAAAAAAACAAAACAAACATCCATTCTAGTATCCTATGGTCCAAGGTGACAGCTTCATATATTCTGTTTTTTTTCTGACCAACTATCCAAAACTCAGGAATATTCAGTTTACAGTGAAGGAAAAGCAATGACTCACTTTGGAAAAGTTGCAACAAGGTAACTCTTGAGATTTTTGCTTGAAAGTCACATCAAACAATAAATTGATTATGGAAAAAGTTGCATAGTCATATTCCATCAATCCACCAACCAAATAATCAACCAGTTGTTTTAGCACTATAGTAGCCTGTAAAAAAGCAGGTTTGATTTGTTACCTGCAAAATGTCTTTAATTAGAACGCCTGTTTTTCATGCTGCCCTCAGCACATGCGACTGCAGCATTGTCTATTATCGCATATCTCTCATGATCACCAGCTGTTGAACTGGCCTCTCCAGTCCCCAGAATCACTTCGTCGGCTGTGTAATAGCAATACCCTTGAAGTGACTTAACATGAGCCATGAAGCCTGACCCTGGGACAAATCACTTATTACATGCAACACCAGAGGAATACCTAATGCTCATGGGAGTTTAGCTGAATGTTAAACCTCAGTCGGAAATTCTTTGCGGGTGGTTGATGACAATGGACAAAGAAGTACTTGCACGCTGCTGTATTGTCCCGACTGTTTATTTAATCCTATAATGACATGACAACGTTTAGACCACAGCTAAAGGAAGACCGCCCATGGATTAATGTCAACTTTGTCACAGGAGAGCATTGATATGCAGATGTGTTACTTTTGAGTGTGTCAAGTTAAAAACAATGTTATTTGTGTGTATTTGTGTAGGACACTGCTGGCCAGGAGCGCTACAGGACAATCACCACAGCATATTACAGGGGGGCCATGGGCTTCATTCTCATGTATGACATCACCAACGAGGAGTCCTTCAACGCTGTTCAAGACTGGTGAGAAACGCCTTAGTATGCGCGTCTGTTTGTTCAGAGGTGGCGGCTTCACAACCTACAATCTTATTTAATTTCCTTCAGCTTCCCTGTGTTTCATGACCACAAGCTGAATTTCCGAGATCTGGGATTTCTTGGAGTAGTCACATTCTGTAGTTAAATATGCAACCACACAGGTAGTCAAGAGAACCAGACATGTTTTCAAACACGTCCTTGGTTTTATCCAGTCATTTAGGGCTTGTTTGCAATACTAATACTCACTAATAATGTCTGTTAAAATCCACCTTTTGGTTTGTCAAACTGCACGTTTGCACAAGACCTGGAAGTAATGTCGGTCATTATTTACTGAAGGACTTTGTTAGTAGTGTAAGGAGAGACAAGGACAGGTGGGGAGACATCAGTAGGGCTAGCTAAAAAAAAAAAACTGATACAGATAAGATACTGCTACCTTAATTTTGATACTGATTCCTGAACTTTTTAGACTTTTATTTTATGAATCTGTTCAAACAAAAGATGACATTAAACAGTTGCGGGTGTAGAGGGTGGAGCTCGCCCCTGTCACAGCTCCATGCTCATGGGACAGCATTTGCTCCCCCTGTGGTTTTAGTGCATGCAGGTTGTTAGACTTCTAAAGCACCATAGAGTAGTTCAGTGTCTTGATCCCTACATCTTCGTCTTTATCCTGTTCTTCGGTGCGTTTGAAGCATTTTAGGCAGCCTTAGAAACCAATTTAATGATGGTTGTCAGAGGAGACACATTTTTCTTTCCACGTCTGCAAGATCAGACAAAGTCTATACGTCAGCTCAGTTGGAGTACTGTGCCACTTCAGCTAGATATCACTAGCATCCCTAATGTCTTCAGTGCTAAACACCCTGTTTTCTACCTGCTAACAGGTCAACCCAGATCAAGACATACTCGTGGGACAATGCCCAGGTCCTCATGGTGGGGAACAAGTGCGATATGGAGGATGAACGAGTGGTGGCGGCAGAGAGAGGCCGGCAACTGTCAGAACAGCTGGGTAAGTCACCTGGACAGAGTCAAAACTAGTTGCTCTGAGTTGTTTATCGACTATTGGTGCTTATATTCATCTCCTGGGAATATGAATGATGATGAAATTGAATCATGTTTTGTAAATCATGCATGTAAACATCGATAATGCTTTTTTAGACAAGCCAGGTGTCATTTTCTGCTCCTCATACTGAAACATCAAAAACAATTGATCTGAGGCACAGTATTATTTGAAATTTGACTCTAACTAGGCTTAATTTTAAACCACCTACGAAAGAGGTATTGGCATGATCTAAATGAGTTAGTTGTGTAAGACTTTCTGAATGCGTTTCATTGGAAATGTTTTTTGTTGAGGTTTGAGCTGCCTGTCTGATCGCAGCCTCGATGTGTCCTGACATGATGAGATAAGTGGATTAACTGGATAAGCGTCACACTGGAACAATAAGTGTAACTTCAGCCTCTCTCTGCCTCTGTTGCTCTTCCTGGCAGGTTTCGAGTACTTTGAAGCGAGTGCTAAAGATAACATCAATGTCAAGCAAACCTTCGAGCGACTGGTGGACATCATCTGCGAGAGGATGTCGGATAGTCTAGACAACAATGACCCGACCATGACCGGAGCAAAACAAGGGCCGCAGCTCACCGAGCAGCCTCAGAGGTCCAGTCAGGATTGTGCTTGCTAAACATAACCTCACACATACACCGTTTCTGCCGTCAACACACCTTTTTTTGAGTTTTTTCAGTTCGTCTCTCACTGTCTTTCTCATACACACAAACACTGCCGTACAGAAACACACAACCTGGCTACTTAGATTCTCCACCCCTCTCACCACACCAGAGCCGGCCACTTTAAACATTTGATTTTTTCAGAATGATCTTGTTCATTTCAGTCACACAGAGATTATGTTACAGTGCTAATGTAATCAGAGGGGTGAAGAACGGTTGATAGAGGAGCAATCCCAAATTGTCTTTAATTCTTCTGTGTACATATGTGCACAAACACACTATGCTGTATCTTAACAGAATTCTAAAAAGCCCGGTCAAGACTCCATCATTCCTTATTGACATATTTGTGATTGGCTTTACTTTTCCCCCATTCGGTAGGAATGTCTCAAACTTAAATGGATACAAATCCCATTTAAAATATGTTTTTTGCTGTCGATAAAGGTTCCATTTTTCCTTGTTTTAACGTTTTTTTTAGTTTCTCAGACGTCCAAACAATCATTTGAAAGTTTGTTTTTTCAAACATTTTATGAATGGGAAATAGCAAAAGTCATGCATATCATTTTGCGTATCATCATTAATATGAATTTTTGGCCCCTTTGCAGATTTTTTACAAGCAGCTTAGTTGGTCCAGTGTGAGGAGCTGCATGGTCTCTGGAGGTTGCTCAA
This sequence comes from Diplodus sargus, assembly GCA_903131615.1. NCBI lineage: Eukaryota > Metazoa > Chordata > Actinopteri > Spariformes > Sparidae > Diplodus > Diplodus sargus. Next base: position 7,222,431 of record CAEMYA010000024.1, read on the forward strand.
ATTAAGGTTCCTAGCCTTGTTTTTTTTTTTGTTTTTTTACTTTGTTACTATTTTTTAGATCTACCTTACAATAAAAGAATAAGGGATGTCTTTCACCCCGAGACAAGATGTATAAATGTTTAAAAGTCAATAGGTATGCATTTTTAAATGCATATATAAATATATAATGAACATATTATACAGTAATAATGATTCAGGATTATGGATTCCTACCTGTGCTTTTGTGAGAGGTGCATGTTGGTGATGTTTTCCGGTTGACTGGATGGTTATGTGTATGAGCTGTTGTCTGAACTGAAAACCTATCCGTCCTACAGTTTCAATACCTGAAGGTACCAAATGGGCCTATAGGTTTCACATGTGGCCCCTTCTCATTGTATTAACTTTCATTCACTGCATATAATGTGCAACATGCACTCACTGGAAAGGCATGTGATTCAGTGTGAGCACTGGCACACCTCACATCTCCATTAACATTCAGATAGTCTCGTATGTCATGGTAGATAATGTTTTCTTCTTTACTTTCTGTGGGGGGAACATGATGTTTTTAAGCATGTTAAATGTCAAGTTGTGAGTTTTATTTCTCTCTGACGCGGGAATCGTCTGCTCGTCGTGTCTACAGTACAAACTGTCTGTATGTCATGCGCCCATAGATGAGCTGAGGCATTTGAAAAAAAATTCAACACCTAAGTTATTTCAAAATACCGTATTTATTTTGTATTATTTATAACTTAATTTATTTTTGAGATAATGTTCTTCCTAGATTATGCGTTGTAATCTGCACTCTTCATTTTTAAGAGAATTGTTCAATAGTATTCAACTGCTTAAATCGTCCCAGCTTTTAAATGAAGACTTTTTTTTGTGTTTACAGTGAATATAAAGCTTAAGATGCTTCCTTGAGGGGAAAGTTAAACATTCCAGTGTGAGAGTCTCTTATCATGTCGGCGCAGCTTTGCTGGGAACATTGTTTGTCTTTTGATATCAGTTTTGCAACTCTTAAGACTGTGTAGTGTAAAAGCAGACTGTTCTCGCAGAGCAATAGCAGTTCTTTCTATCCACACACAAATTTCAGCAACATACAACCCTGCTGAGGGTTTGTAACACGTGCTGTACGCAGTTGTGGGAATGTACAGTTTGTATAAAGGCTGTCTTAATAATCGTTCTTTCCAAAGAGATTTCAGCAAAACATTTAGAGCCAAAAAGAGCGCTTGTTGTTGTCGACATTTGTTCGAAAAGTCAGTCTGGTAGTGTTTTCCTACTCGTGTCGTAGCTTAAAAAGGGAAATAGATGTTTGGGAAGTAAACTGAATACTTTGAACACTTAATTGAAATAGTGATTCTTACTGCATTGTTCACTTTTGAATTGTTTGTTGATTTTTGTTACTTTATTTATTGTGTTTTGCTACAGCTGTAAACTTTGCCGTTGATTTATAGGAACACTTATCGGCCCTGTTCAACTGTCCTCCCCCTCCTCTTCCTCCCTCCCTGTCAGAAATAACCCCTGTAAATAGGACTTTTCTCCCCGTTGGGTATTAGTTGTGTGAATTGTGCTGTAATTCTGTAATGCCAGATTTGCTAATAATGAGGAATCAATAAACAAAGTCTAAAAGCTGTAGCTTCGTCTTCCTCTTCTTCTTCAACAGTCATTCCACAGATCAGCGATTTACCAGAAGTGAACATGTGATGTTTGAGAAATGGTTTTGGTTTTATGGTGTCCAGCAGAGGGCATAATACTACAATAATGTCTTGTTTTCTGCCCTCACAGTTGTTTGACCATCTATGGTTTGTTTCAGCTCCTCTGCTGCACTTAATACAACACCCACAGTGTGAACTTTAAGAGGAAATAAATGCAAAGGTATGGATCTATGTATTCTTACAAATGTTCATTCTAATTATAATAAAGCAGGCAGAGCCGAGTAACGAACAAAGCACACAGGCAGTTAGTAATGTAGTGAATTTAATAAATGTCAGGTCGAGACTTTAAAGTCCATTACACATGATACATAAGGTTTCTCAGCACGTAAACATACATTCATGGAAGAGGCGACTGAAGAAATACGCAGCAGCCACCACGATGAGAAATACAATGGTTACTGTACACAAAAGCGACAACACATGCAGTGTTCATTTTGGCAACAAAAGGAGAACAATAATAAGTAAGACCATATGTAAAATAAGAAATGTCTCAGTAAATAAAATATATATATTTGTCATTAAGTGCTTGTAAACAAGTAAGGCATTATATTATACACTGGATGACAGCACTTGGTGTTTGGTTGCACTCATGTTGAGATTGTCCAGCTTACACACACAGATAAATACTATCCTTCAGCAGTCCACTGGATAGCACTTTGCTACATGGCTTTCCCAAAAACAAAACAGAGTCTGGCCGCACAACCCTGCCAGAGTGTGATGAATCAGAGGAGGCTGCAGGCTGACCTCACCTGCTGCTGGTTAACCTGTCATTGTCCAGCTCTCATCGAGGCCTGTTCATCTGCACAGTGCGAGACATGTGGCTGTTCTGTGTCTCGGTTACAGGCTTTATCTGGAGGGTGCATTTACAAGGGCCTCATATCAAGTCTCTGATAAGGACTTTAGGTTACAAAAGGCAAATGTTCCTTATATCCTCAGAGAGCATTTGGAGCTGTAAAAGTGTCCATAAAGAGCACCGTGTCAGGGAGTTAGTAAGCCTGGACCTGGTTTGGCAAAAGCTGGCATCCGCTGCTGACGTGGTTCATCACCTTCTGCTTCAGCTGGGCCACTTGCTCCCTGAGGACGCTGGCTGTGGACGCCAGCTCGGTGTTCTGTGTTTTCAGGCTCTTGACCTTGTCCTCCAGCCGAGATATCCTCTCCAGTTTTCTTTTGCGGCATTTGGAGGCGGCTATCCTGTTCCGCAGCTTTTTCCTCTCCGCCTTGATGCGTTCCTGGTTGTCCATATTGATGGGAGACAGAGGGGGGCTGTCCCCGAAGCTCTGCATGTCTGGTACCGTCTGCGGCTCGTCCTTCACGAGACCGGCGGACTGGAGTCGTGACAGAGCCGCCGCAGCGGCCGCCTGCTGCTGCGCCGCGCTGGCCAGATGAGACGGGGGCGGCGGGAAGGGGATGGTGTCCGTGGAGTAGTTGATGGTGGTGCCTCCGAGCGGACTGGCCGCATACCCGTTCAAAGTAGTGTACACAGGGAGGTCTGATGTCTGGAGCCCCGCGGACCCGACCGCGTTGGACGACCCGAGCAGCTCCAGTCTGTCCACGGAGACGCAGCCCGCCTCGCTCAGCTGGTTCTGCTTGTGGAGATCCTCCAGCGCCTTGACGAAACCCTCCGCGAACTCCTGCTCGTCACTGGCCGACTTCGGGTAGAGGAACTGGGAGGTCGGGTTGGCGGTGGTGACCAGACCGTTCGACTGGATGATAAGGCGCTCCAGGTCCGGAGAGGTGAGCTTCAGGAGTCCTAAGTCTGGGGAGTTGAGCAGTCCGTCTGTGTCTCGGAGCGGGTTCGCTTTGAGCTCGGAGTTCTGGTCGTCCAAGTTCAGATTAATCTCCTTCTTCATCATCGTGCTCTGGGAATAGAAGCTGGGGACCCTCGGAGTATTCACCACGGTGCCTGGGTAGAGGGTTGTTTCCATTCTACACCCTCACATGAGGGAGTGTTGAGCGTTACGCATTAACGATCGCTGAGCGCTCACATCCAAACATGAGGAAATCAGCTGATCCTTATTTCTCTGTTATCCTGTTTCCTGATCCCCCTCTTGTGTATCAGTCACTGATAAGTCGACCGCTTGAGCTGCTGTGCCTGAGGGGCTCTGATGTGTCTCCTCAGCGCGCGGTTGATATTGTCTTTTCCCGATGGCACGACTGCTATGCGCAGCGCCAGACCTCGCTCGCTTTCTAGCCCTAAAAATTCCATTATGTCACTCCAGAGCGCGCAGATTGGCCCAAAATGACGTTGGTTTCCGGTTCAATTTGAATAAGGGGCAGAGCCGGTCTTTATTGCCATGGAGACTTTAAGTAAACTACAAACAGTGCAATGCATTGTGGTTTGATGTCATAGCATAAAAAAGCTCAGGGTCGCCAAAAGAGAGCAGAGACTGGGCGGGGAAGGTGTAGGCCTCAGAGGCGAAGGCCTAGGAGAGAAGAACAGAGGAGCAGAAATATGTCTTCAGCTCAGCCTCAGGCTCTCTGAAAACACTTGAACAGTCAGCCTTAATCTAAGAATTGATTCTGCTCTGCAAGTTATAGCTATTCTATGATTTGAGACTGTTTTGGACACTTTAATAGAATAGAATAGAATAGAATAGAATAGACTAACATAGTTTATCAGAACTGCCAACAGCTCTTGTTCCAGCTCTTTAAGGACCAGTGGTCAAATTCAAGCCTGCCACGAGGCCATTAGAGAGAGAGAGAGTGAGAGAGAGAGAGAGAGAGAGAGAGAGAGGTGTTCTGAAAGTGTTTTCGGGGAAATTGAGCGTCAACTAGAAAAAGGAAGGAAACTGACAGTAGAATGAGGAAACCATGTGTTGTCTGCCACTGACAGCAGCATGCGGACACATACTGACCACAAACATGTTTTCATTGTGGATCATTTTCAGTCTGTTCTTATGTACAATTTGTTCTTAAATAGGTGCACATTTGTTTTGTTTTTTTCACAGCAATAGAGCAAGCTGGGACATTTCAGGTATTTCAATTCATTTCAATTCCAACTTCATTACAGACTGAGGGTCCAGATAAAAGATTCCACAGATTAGTATAAGGCATTATGAAATAGAGCAGAACATTACATGGTGTCTCATACACAAATGCAATCTATGTTCATATATGGATTTCCCATATATGAACAAAATATGCAAAATGAAAAAAATAAAAACATGTATATATATCCAGCCCATTTTAATATGTATGTTTTTGTTTCTAAATTACCTATTTTGGCATATATGTCACGCATATAATTATTTAAACATTAAACACATGTTTTTGTATAAATACATAATATACAAACTATACATATATGCAAAGAATATCATGTTCATATACATATGAAAAATCCATTATCTGTATTACTTTAATATATACACATTACCTTATAGGTAACATATATAGCAGTATTACTCTATGTCACATGCTACATGTCTGTGTGGGATAATTGACCACTATAGAATAGAAATAAGTACAAAACAAGATAACATTATATATCAGGAAAGAACAGTTAAGAATAGAATAGAGCAGAACATCATACAATATGAGGGAGCAGGATAGAGTAGAACAGGAAATAATAAAACAGAACCCTGTAGAATCTTACAGAACATTATAGAATAGAATAGAATAGAATAGAATAGAAGAGTGAGTGTGGCCATTTGATGGAAACTACTGTAGAAAATTGTTATTCTGCCCGTCTACAGTGAGGACGTCAGCAGACCGTCTGCATCAGCACCACAGAGCAGAGAGGGCATCATTAGTTTCCATGGCAACACTGACATAGCCAGTGACGCAGGCAAAACACAGAGAGAGAGAGAGAGAGAAAGGTGAATGGGTTGAGAGGAGAAGACGAAGCTGTAAGTGACTGCAGTGCAGGTTGTGTAGGCGGTCGGAGGAGGTGTTATAGTGTGTGCGCGTGTGAGTGTGTGAGTGTGTGAGTGTGTGTGGGTGCAGTGATTCAGACGCCGAAATCGATGTTGATTCTGGAAGTGCAAAGGCTCTACCATGAATGAGAGAAAGAAAAAAACAATCTCCACCCTATGGAGAGCATATTATCTTCACTTTGCCAGCCTGGAGCCACATAGGGTGCAGTGTCCAGAATGTGTGAGTCATTTCGCAACCCAAGGGTGTGGACCGCAGAGTGCACCGGCAACGAAGTCAAAGAGAGGGAGAGAGCTGTTCTTGTAAGGCGATATTAGATTAGCTCTGCCGTCATGACAACAAACTTGTCCTCTGAACACAGGTAACGGAGTGTCAGAGGTTGTGTAAGCCGTCAATTCCTCCTCCCTCAGCCAGAGAAGTCTCCTTTGACTCCTTGAAGTCACCTGGGAGAAAACAACTGGGCGTTCATGTTCAGCAACACCCTGCGTCACACTCCTGCTGTTACAGTGCATACATTGACACCTGGGAGCTGCCCAGTGAAACCACTGAGTAGCTCCACTGGAGCAGCTGGTCGGGGTTGTTCATTGATAGGCTGTCTCAGCAGCTCTTACTGATGGAGGGAAGGCTGTTTTTTATTCACTTGAACCTAACGTTTAATCTGTGAATGCAGTGCAGATGCTTGGTTTTCCTTTTCAGCACACACAAACACACACACATGTGGCTTGAGTTACACTTGTTTTTTAGATTAAAACACTTGTATTAAAAGGATCGGCTTTCATTCTCTTCTGTCCGCTTTCCAGAACTGTCTTGTGGTGCAAGGTGAAAAAAAAAAGAAAAAAGAAAAAATCCAATCACATGGGCTTTCTGTTTTTGATTCTCAGCACTGATTCACGTGCATTGTTGCAGGATGCACGCCGATACAGCAGATGGCAGTAGGATCCCTTCAGACCCTATGTGTCATTTCCTGTCAGCTCTGAGCCAGAAGAAGACAACAGCAAGCGATCACAAGCCAGGGATCCTTTCAGGGGATATCTGATCCCCTCATCATACCTCGATGACATCTCCTGTCATAACAACAGAGGATAATGGCCAATAAGAAGAAGGTGCTGGTAACAGGTGAGAGGTTTTAATCAGTCTGAGGAGAGAGGAGGGAGACAGGTGTGTATTCAATGGCTGTTATAGTCAGTACAGTGATGTTACAGCTCATAGAGTTTTCTTCTTGTGTCCCAGTTGCACAGCTGATCTGGTTACATTGATTTAATGATTATGTTTTTATTATGAATGTGTCATGACGGTGCTCTGTGCAGAGAGTAATTCTGCTGTCAGGGCAGAAGGAAACAAGGATGTGCATCAGGATGGACACTAACATGTTAAATGTACTGTTACATAAAACTCGTGCTCAGCTGTGAGGAGGACTTCTGTCTGTGTCTGTACTCAGTTATCATGTGCTGCGACCACAATCAATGTTTAACTTTGATGCAACCTTTGGACCTTGAATGAAGACTCCTTTTTTATTTATCTAGGTCTATTCTCTCCATGACAGATAAGCATCCTTGATTACCTTTTGTTTTGTTTTTTTGTGCGCAGTGTCACATTGCTGCAGTGAAGAGTCCTGTTTAACTCTCTTTTCTCTGCAGGTTTTGAGCCTTTTGGTGAGCATGCAGTGAACTCCAGCTGGGTGGCAGTGCAGGTAATCAGTGATCTCAGGGTGTCCACATTGAAGAGAGGTGCCAGCTAAAGACATGTGTTTTGCAGTTATCTAAATATGGTATTTAAATATGATGTGCATTCCATAATTTGCATTTTAAAAGGATGTAAAGAGAAAACACTTGGATGACTTCCATTAAGGCAATTATTATTTTTTTATTACAAGCTGTCAGAAGTGTTGATCAATTAGGCAAATGATGCATTAATTAATCAAATATGTTAATTTGCATACATTTCTAAACATTGGATTAATCCAGGTTCTGAATTGATGACAGGGGGGAATTTTACATGTCAGTTTTATCACATACTTGTTTTTAGGCATGAAAATGTTCAGGCTATGAATGTTTTATGAACAAAACCCCTTTTAAACACTTTTAGAATATAGTAAGGAATACGTTTGGAAAGGGGTAGATAAGGAGTAGAAAAATAGATTTCTGTCTCAGAATGAGAAAAAAAAACTAATTTGAGCACATTTTTAAATAAAAAGATGGTTAAGAGGTTAAAAATGTCAACCAATAGGTATCACCACCAACCTTCTCTAATTCTTAATTTAAAAGGTTTTTTTTCTAATATTTATGAGTTAATAGGAAAACAAAGATATTTTAAAACATATGTGCAATATCTGCATTTATTTCCAGAACAGAAATATGAACTAAAATAAACACCCACATGTGTATCTTAGTCCTCTTCTTTCCACTAGTCTAAAAGAAGACATAATATGGAAGCTAAATAGCCCAAAATCTAAACCTCGACCTGCGCATGTCTCTGTTATTAAGACTGCAATTAAGGTGTCTACATATATATTTGTGTTCTCCATGCTCAAAGGAACTGGAGCGCATGGGACTGGGTGAAGAAGTAGACCTTCATGTGTGTGAGGTGCCTGTTGAATACCAGGCTGTCCAGAACCTCCTGCCATCTCTGTGGAAAGAGCACCAGCCGCAGGTACTCAGGGAAATACACAGTACTGCGCGCAAAAACACATATTTTTCATTTTATTGTGATTGAAATGTAATATTCATCCAAACAAACCTTTGCCACTTCTGTGTTTCGTGGTCCTGCGAGCAGTTAGTGGTCCATGTTGGAGTCTCTGGGTTAGCCACCACCGTCACTCTGGAGCAGTGCGGCCACAACGAGGGTTACAAACGCCTGGACAACTGCAGATTCTGCCCAGCTTCTCACTGCTGCATGGAGAACGGCCCCGACTGCATACAATCCGTCCTGGACATGGAGAAAGTCTGCAAGAGGGTCAACGACTCTGCCCTCGGGGTCACTCTGTCTGTGTCTAAGGATGCTGGAAGGTACCTGGCATTACGTTGCACACACATGTAGGGGAAAACAAAACCTTTTCACAGCAGACATTGCGAATTATCAGAGCAGGAAAAACACAGGTGGAATTAATAACATTAATGATGGCTGCATTCCATTTAGATGAGCTAGTTCCAGGGCTCTGGCACTGTGCAGGCTCACCTTCTGACACGCCCGCACTGAGATCTGAGACGCAACAGAACGGAGCCGCCATTAACTTTATTGGTCACACCTGTCCTGGGCTGTCGCGCCGTGGGAAACCGTCGATCCACACGTGCACACACATTTTCACAGCAGACATTTTGACTTCATGATGAGAAAAGCGCAGCTGTTACTAATACACTCACTGATGACTGTTCAAAAGGTAGTGTGCACAATACCAGAACTCTGAAACTAAGATTATGAACAGTGAATGAATTAGTTTTTACATTTTTATGTGCTGTGTTGCACAGATAACTACCGAAGTTGGCACGCTAACCAGTTAGTCCTGCCCTGTACCACTTGACTTCTTATGTGCAAGCGGTGTAAACGCTAAGGCTGTGTCTGAAATCACTCTCTCATTCCCTACTCCCTAGTCACTACATACGGAGTCCAACATAGTGCACTAAATAGGGAGAACATCGGGCGCCGTTAATTACATCACTGCTGTCGCACAGTTGAAACGTCCTCCTCCTCCCTCTCCGCGACCTCCATGCCTTAGCCCGCGATTTTTCTCTCAGCCCAATGCATGATGGTAAATATTGCTTGGTTAGTGAGCATCGTTTGTACACTGCTTTTCGCAATGCATTGTGGGATATTTTGAGTCCACTATATAGGGTATAATAAATAAATAAATAAATAAGACATACAGACAGCACTACAAAATGGCCTACTCACTATGTAGTGCACTATATAAGGAGTAGTGAGTGATACAGCCCAACACTCCACTGATCCTCGAGCCCTTAGTCCAAAGTATAAACTGTACAGCTAAATGAGCTAAATAGTGAACAGCAGCTACTGTTAGCAGCAGTTAGCGGTTACTCTGGTGATATGCTGCCCCCTGTTTGCTTTGAGTATGAATTCGACAGGTGGGTTCAACTGTGTATGATAATTAACATTGTTTTATGAGCTAAGTAACAGCGAGACGCGTCTGTTGTTTTCTCAAAGACGACACACTGATTCCACTGTAACCCTCACCGTCTTGTTTTTGGTACTCTATTGTCTACTTGATGAAATACAAATGTGATAGCACAAACCTTTCACAACCCAACACCCATCTTCTGTCTCCCTGGCAGGTATCTGTGCGACTACACCTACTACACCTCTCTTCACCTGGGACAGGGTCGCGCTGCCTTCATCCATGTGCCTCCACTTGGAAAACCCTACAGCAGCCAGGACCTGGGCAGAGCTCTTCAGGCCGCCGTGCAGGAGATGCTGAAACTGCTGGAGCTGGATCACAAAGACAACGAGTGCTGCAATCACACAAATCAACACCAGCACGGCCACTAATGACTGACGCACAATGGGTGCCGTCAAGAGGAGGATAATATAATTGCCATGTGTTGTATATTAGAAATATTGAAGGTTTTGACCAGTTTGTGTTGAAAAGAGCAACCTGACTACAGCACCTGTTTATTGTAGACCTGCTCTGAGTCTTTGCATGTGTGGGTTTGAGCATGGGTTTAGGAGTAGTGGCCAACTGCTGTGAGTACTAATCATGTCTCTACAATCCTGCGTCTGACCCGAGACTGATTTATGCAACAATATTAACACAGAATTAGCAGTATAAACAGAAGTAGCTGAAAGTTATGTATGGTCACCAGCTTGCATTTTACTCACTTTCTAAGCCACATCCTTCCCCTGCCACCTGTAAGTCTGTCCTCTTGTTATAATTTTACTGTTTTGATGTCATTCCCTTGTGTTTGAGAGAAATGTGATGACTTTTAAATGATGGCAACCTGAAGAAATGTTGATATTCGCACTTACTTGTTTATCTCAGGGAACTTATTGCACATGCAATCAGTATTAAATAATGTGATTATTTTATTGTGTTTGTCCTTTACATGTAGTGCAGCTGTGCAGGGAAAAGACAACTTAAAGCTGTGAATAATTAAAACACTTCCCACAGGCTTATTTTTTAAATTTATTCTCTTTCACCTTTTCCAGAGTTCATCTCTGAAATATGCATGCAGGGTTGTTTGACATTGTGTGTTACACAGAGAACCACACCTACGAAAAACAGTGTTACATGTCAGGTGGGAAGGAAGTCGTCCTCTGCTTTGTATCAATTAATTCTTTAATAGTTTGTTCTTCGGTATTCTGTTGATCCAGGGTGAGTTTCACTGGGCGTAGTACATCATGGCTCAACAAACTTGCTGAACTAGTTCAGACCTGACAGAAAGAATCAGGATGTTGCCAGAACATTCAAATAGTATTTAAGTATGCTAGACTCAATATCAAGGACTGTACTTGTCTTATATCTTAAAGGAGGAAAGAGGTAACGACTGTTTCAAAACTCTGACAACGATGTATATTTATCACTACTATCTGGCAGAGGAGTGACAACCGTTTTATCACCTCTGTTGGAAACCACCAGGATTTACGTGAGCCTCGGAGCTGTCCCAACCTGTAGGAGCTCAGAGCAGATGAGAAATGAGAACGACGTTCCAATGTAGACAGAAAATAGAACATTCAAAAGTCCAGTGTGAAGGATTTTGGGGGGATCATTTAGCAGAAATAGAATACAATATTCATGACTGTGTTTCCATGAGCGTATCACCTGAAACAAGACTATTGTGTTTTTGTAAGCTTAGAATGAGCCTTTTTTTCCTCTCCAGAGGGAGTCTGCTATGATGCATTGCCGGGCCTTTGACGTTTTCAGCAGCGACGTTAAAATAAAAAAGGTACTCAACGTTACTGATGGAATTTAAGTAAGTAACTAAATCTAGTGCATTTTGTCACAAGTTGAATCTAAAGGTTTGCCTGATTCTTAAAAAAAAAAAAATTCAAATAAAACACAAGATTCAGAGTGGTTCAGCTGGTGCAGAGTTGGATGGGTGTATAATGTATAGTCATTTAGTCAGCCTAAACACACAGTGTAGAGTAAAATTTATAGTATAACTATAAACACAAGTTTTGTTTTTGAGTTTTTATTTTTTAGAGTGATTAGTGATTTAGAGAGACTATATAATTTAGAAGATCAGAAAAACACGTATTAAATGGCAACACACATTTTGTCATTAGTTAAAAATGCAAACATAAACAGTAAATAGATAATAAATAAATGTTAACACCAATAATACTTAAATTCAGCATGGTCACGCTACATCTATATCTATATCTATATATAAAGAGCTATCTATCTATCTATCTATCTATCTATCTATCTCTCTCTCTCTCTCTCTTTATATATATATATATATATATATATATATATATATATATATATATATATATATATTTGACCTTATTGCATAATAAACCTCAGAGTTTTGAGGCCATCATATTTAAATTCTCCTCACACATCTCTCCTTGTCTCCTTTCCTTCCCTCGCTGCCTGCAGGTGATTTCCTGTAGGACAGTGAGGGAGGAGAGAAGACGGGCAGGGGGGGAGAAAAGCGAAGCGGGATGCAGCCGTAGACGAGGCTCTCTCTATCTCTCTGTCACCAGCGGTGTTTGTCATTTTCTCATCAATACTCTGCCTCTCTTTTCCGAACTGTTCTGGAATAGCAACAGTTTGTGGGATATTCGTCGGAGCGGGTAAATATCGGGACAAAGAAGACAAAAACATGAGTGTCGAGGCGTACGGGCCGAGCTCGCAGACACTAACGTTCCTCGACACCGAGGAAACCGAGCTGCTGGGAGCGGACACCCAGGGCTCCGAGTACGACTTCACCGATTTTACCCTGCCGAGCCAGACCCAGACCCAAGGCCAGACCCAGAGCCAGCTAGACAACCAGGTGCGTGTGGCTGTTCGCGACTGCTTGGTGTCAAAATATGTCTTCTACTGTGTTGACAAAATGTGAATAAGCTAGCTGACGTTAGCTCACAACATCAACTGGCTACCTCCGGTTAGCACGATGACGCCTTGTATCGGTTACCATGCTTTTATCCCGCTAATTGACTAGCAGGCGAGCTAGCTAGCTCTCTACAGTCAGTCAGCTAGCTAGCTGACAGCACAGTTAGCATGCTGACACAGCTGGTATGTCAATGCAGGACGTTATTGTCATACAAACCGAGAGTGTCAGGATGTGTCAGTGTGGCAGATTAACCTTTAAATGCCCACATTTATACTTGCTAGCATTTTAGTGTATTGCATTCTTTAAGAGCGTGCACTGATAACAATCGCTGAGGTCAGTACATACAACAAGTTGTACACAGCAGGTGTCATTGCTGTCAACAAACCATCTGCTGATGTGACAGTCAGCAAGCATGCCTGAATAGTAATGAGCAGTTTATCCACAGTGGATACTATCTGTGGTCCTCTAATGTTACTTTATCCCACATAATGTTTTCATTCAGTTTCAGTGCATAGTTATGAATTTGTACACCTGTCTCCTCAGGTGAATGGTCCTGACGGCGTGCTACAGAATGGAGACGACCCCGTGCTGAAAGCCAGCCAGCTGCTGGCAGAGCTGAACTTTGAGGAGGATGAGGAGGACACCTACTACACCAAAGATCTTCCAATACACGCCTGCAGGTAAACGCATATCTTTCAGTAGGAGATCAGAAGTCAAGTCCACAGTTTGAAAATGTATTTGCTTTGATAGCAAAGTTTATAAGAGTCTGAGCATTTAGGAAGTCTTTTTTCAGAGATTTACAAATATTTGGATATTTGCTTAAAGATGAATAGATGGATAGAAAATCGGCTTAAAAGACCAATTCAGGATTTCTAAGGCTGATACCAATAAAGATATTTAAGAGTTTGCTAATGATAAATGGTCTGATATTAGTTTTCTTAATGTCATTAATGTTGGTTTCAGTCATTTATCTATTTATTTTTAAACGGTGACCAACTGACAGAACATTTTACACTTACCAAAAAAACAAAAACTTGTCAGTACTCAGAATATACTGGTATATCAAAAACATCTTTAGTATATCTGTTCTTCAGTTGTCTGTCATTTATTTGCTCACATATATGTTGATACTGATATATGTGCAGTAAACTAATATTGACCCATACAATTGCCTGGCTGACTTATTGTTTAGGCTTCAATTAGCATGCTTGTTGAATATTTGAAACTGTTTCCGAAGAATTTTAGTCTGAAAATGGAACAAAAAAAAAGCATTCAATTGTGATTATGCCATTTCTGTAGACAGCTAATAAAACTGCTATAAGATTGGACTGGATTGGACTGCTGCATCATTTTGATTTTAGCTGCATGGGTAAAGCAGGTATTCTGCAGTATAATCAATACAGTAAAGTAACCTTTTATTTGTTTATTTATTTATTCATTTTACAATTTATTAAAAAATAACAATTCTTATAGTTTTGTTCTCTGATAAAGACTAGATGAAAAACCGTGCTCTCAATGGTAAGGCTTTGTGTTTCTTTTTTAGTTATTGTGGGATTCATGATCCAGCCTGTGTGGTCTACTGCAACACCAGCAAGAAGTGGTTCTGTAATGGCCGTGGAAACACATCCGGCAGGTAAGATTTAGTAACTTTTCAGTTTTTTATTGACCCTTCCTGTAGGTGTACTCAACTAAATGAACTGGAGAGAGAAATCCAATATCATTGTAGCCGGAGTACAGTACCAAGCAATTATGATAATAGCCACAGACATATATGGACAGTTAGTGTTTGGTTATGGAGTTAAAACATAATTTAAATCAATAATGTTGACTGGCTTTCAAGGGCCACTTAGGCTAATAGTCAGTTATTCAGTGAAATAAAGCAAAGTGGTATTTGAAGTATTGAATTTGAGGAGCCGAATGTCTCTTTTCTAGATCATAAAAATTGATGCTATTGAATCAGCCTTGTTATAAACTAGAAAACATCTGTGAGATAAAATTTATGTCTAAAATCAGAGAAAGGTTGTCTATTATCAGCGGGTCTCCACATGTGGTTAAATTAATAAAGTAACTGAACTCTGTTTAAAATTGTGTCTGTAAACACAAATATATTATGCTGAATTCTTTTTGAGTCATGTTACATTTGAGTCTGAATAAAAACAACAATATTTAGGAGTGTTGATCCCAGATGTAAGGACAAATCAATTGTGTAAATATCCCCTCAGTTTCTGTAGGGCAGTTGTCTTTTACCTTTACTCCTTCTGTGCATTCATTGTCATTCTCTTCTCTTGTAGCCACATTGTAAACCACCTGGTGAGAGCAAAGTCCAAGGAGGTGACCCTTCATAAAGATGGGCCTCTGGGGGAAACAGTGCTCGAGTGCTACAACTGTGGCTGTCGCAATGTCTTCCTCCTGGGCTTCATCCCTGCCAAAGCTGACTCAGTAGTGGTGTTACTGTGCAGGTAAGACTAATTTTTTGTTGCTGACCATGCAGTCTGAGCTTCCTGCTGATTGGTTATGGGCTATTATTTTATTGACTGTCATTTAAAGACAGCCATTATCATTCCACAGAACATTGTAATAACCTGCCAGTAAAGACATATCAGTTCAAATCACAAATGCACTATCTTGTATCTTCCATTCCTAGCACTCCTTCTCCACATTCACACATGCTATTCATCTAAGAGCCTACACAGGTAATTTATATTCATATTTAACACCTGTAATAGAGAAGGAAGGAATGGAGATGGAAGAGCTGTGACGAACAATGCAAAAACAAAACAAACAAAATAAATTGGATGAATAAATGAAAAAACAAAAACAGTCCCACAAGCATCATGTGTTTCTCTATAGTGCAACCAGAATTTCACAGTTATTGTGTTTTGGTTGTAACGCAGGCAGCCATGTGCCAGCCAGAGCAGCCTGAAGGACATTAACTGGGACAGCTCGCAGTGGCAGCCGCTCATCCAGGACCGCTGCTTCCTGTCCTGGCTGGTGAAAATCCCTTCAGAGCAGGAGCAGCTCAGGGCTCGTCAGATCACTGCCCAGCAGATCAACAAGCTTGAGGAACTCTGGAAGGTAGCTGTCCCTGCGCACACCCACCGTTAAACTATGTAAATGTCTAAACCCACATAACTTTTATAGATCACGGGTTGGGCTTATCTCTTTATCTAACCACGTATGTTCATACAGGTGTGATGCAAATAACTTTGCTGCATGTTAACTGAGCTTATACACAAGGTCACGTATATCAGGAGTTATTTTCTATGTGCACATATGTACATTTCTTTTTTTTACTTGTCATAGTGTGAAACCACAGGTGTAACTAAGAACATTAGTGAAGACTCTGCACTATTTGGTGTTTGAGGGAGTCATGACAGTATGAACCAGCATGCACATTACCAGGACTCTGAAACCAAAGCAGCTAAAAGGATTTCAACCATCATTCATTATATTATAAACACCTGTGGGCTTTTTTCTAATGTGATGTGTCAATGTTTGCCGTCTGAAACATTTGAAGTTGGAATATAGGAGATTTTAGTATATTGATGGAAAGCTTTCAACTCTAACTGCTCTCCTGCTTTTCTGCCCATATTTTAACATTTCTCTCATCCTGTGGGATCTTTTGTATGTGTTTCTCCCTGGCAGGAAAATCCGACTGCAACGTTAGAGGACCTGGAGAAGCCCGGTGTGGATGAAGAGCCCCAACATGTGCTGCTCCGCTATGAGGATGCTTACCAGTACCAGAACATCTTTGGTCCTCTTGTGAAGCTGGAGGCTGACTATGACAAGAAACTCAAAGAGTCCCAGGTAAAAACAAAAAAGGGCCAAAATACATCTCATCTGTGTTTTAACAAACAAAGCAGTCAAAATTGACATTTAATGATTTTATGTCTAATCCAATAATAAAGTTATCATAAACTGATTAAATTGAATTTGTTTTTTTCTGTAATTGTGGAGATAAAGTATTAAGCTTCTACAGCCGTGCATGTTATTTGTTGTACTACTTGGCGGCGTGGTGAATTACATTGTTTCAGTCAATAGTTAGGTTTGTCCACGCTTGTCTGTCATTATTAGCATACATTTGATTTAAAACTGTTCCTCCAGCCATTAAATGTTAAATATAATTATCAATATTTCCCCCTTACAGACTCAAGACAATATTACAGTCAGATGGGACTTGGGCCTGAATAAAAAGAGGATTGCTTATTTTACTCTTCCCAAGACAGACTCAGGTATTTCATATCATCATATCATTATTACTCTCATTTTACGTATAAATATTGACATTACACTGTCATTCTGCTGTTACTTACAAAGGTATATTACTATGTAATATTTTCAGATGTATCTTTTGACTTAATGATCTTAATTTGAATTGTGCCTCCTCTGCTGTCTTCTAGATATGCGACTGATGCAGGGAGATGAAATTTGCTTGAGGTACAAAGGAGACCTGGCACCTCCATGGAAAGGCATTGGACATGTCATCAAAGTCCCTGATAGTATCCTTATGACTGTTATCACACATATACGTAAGTTATCAGGAGACCACGCACTATCTGTAATACTCATCTATCGCTTTCTGTCCCCTCCTCCAGTTTATCACAAGCATCCTGGTCTATTCTATTATCTAAATTAGTCTTCAGCAACATCTAGTGGCAGCCGTAGGAAGCTACAATAACATCTGCAATTGTCTCTACACACCCTGGTGGTATTTGAAAACAAGTTCTATATCTAGGTTTTGCTTATTCAGCTTGCCACCTGCTAGTTAACTGATACAGTAGTCCAGCAATTAGAGGCTTCATATAATTACAGTCACTGGTGTGTCTACCTAACATCTCTAAATTTCAATTTGAAAAAGATCACAAACTGAGTCAGGAGAAATTGTGCAACACTGTGTGGGCTATCAGTAAAAATATGATGTAAACCAAAAAAATCTGCATGCCTTATTATTATATATCTGTGGTTAATTCTTCTTATGCTGCTAATTTGTATTACACAGGCACTAGATGGGTTGTACAACAACCTACATTGAGAATATTGCAGAATCCAAAGCTCTCTCCACCTTTCAATTACACTGATGTTCAGCTGTGTTCTGATTTAACAAAACCAAGTGCTCGGCATTTAACTATTAATGAAGCTTGAAATGTCAGCGCACATTTAGGTAGCAAATAAAGTGTTCTACCTCTTCCTTGACTTACTGTACCAGACTACGGTGATGAGATTGCCATAGAGCTAAGGAGCAGTGCTGGGGCTCCGGTGGAGATCCCACACAACTTTCAGGTCGACTTTGTGTGGAAGTCTACTTCCTTTGACAGGTAATCACAAGAAACGCTATACACTCTATGTGAACAACATTGGTGTCAAAACAGTTCCTTGAAAATGTAAATTAATATATAAATGTTGTCAGTAAAGGTTCTCATCAGTGAAATCATTTCGACAAAGGTTTCCACCGAATAATGAGTCTCCTTTAGATCCAGTTTAAAACCTCCTTCAATATTTCTGTTTTCTTTATCCAGGATGCAAAGTGCCCTGAAGACATTTGCTGTGGATGAGACTTCAGTGTCGGGTTACATCTACCACAAACTTCTGGGACATGAGGTCGAAGATGTGGTCATCAAGTGCCAGCTGCCCAAACGCTTCACTGCCCAAGGCCTGCCTGACCTTAACCACTCACAGGTGAGTTGGAGAGAAAAAACAATTGCAGTGTTAAAAGAGACTTTTCACTTCAGCACTACCTAACCTACATTATAAATCACACAAACAACATGACAGAGATCGTACACAGTTCACTCTTCTGAAAAAACAAACACTTTCACACTCATCCCCAGTGATGTCTGTGCAAGTCCAGAAGTAACATTCTTTTAGATAGTGACAAGATGAAGCCTTTTAGTTCTAACCACAGTCCTCATATGTATGTGGTTCACTGTGAAATAGGTGTATGCTGTGAAGACTGTGCTGCAGCGTCCACTCAGTCTGATCCAGGGTCCTCCAGGCACAGGCAAGACTGTCACCTCTGCCACCATCGTCTACCACCTGGCTAGACAGGGCAATGGGTAAGACACAAACAAATATCTGTACTCCTTTTATTGCTTTGTCTATATTTTGTATGTACATGGTGGTGTTATGATAATAATTACCACATTTGGTTTTTATCTGATTATATGCTTTCATTTAATTTATTTTTAACTGAACATCTGTAATTTACAATAGTTTTATTTAATCGATTGATATTTTATTGATTCTATGTTGTATTAGTATGTCGCAACTAAGTCATAATTGTAATGCATGTCCCCTCAGGCCAGTGCTGGTATGCGCTCCAAGTAACATTGCTGTCGACCAGCTGACAGAGAAGATCCACCAGACAGGGCTCAAGGTGGTGCGTCTATGCGCCAAGAGCAGGGAGGCCATTGATTCACCTGTGTCCTTCCTAGCTCTGCACAACCAGACTCGAAACATGGACAGGTAGCACACACTGCTAATAAAGTATTTGAAAAACTAGGTCTCCGTTAGGCCAACTTAAGTTTATTAACTTCAGTAGGATAGCAAGTAAAGAAGCTAATTTATTGACAAGAACACTAATGAACTCACGCTGTATTGAAATGATTTCTACCTGCAGTATGCCAGAACTGCAGAAGCTCCAACAGCTGAAGGACGAGACAGGAGAGCTGTCTTCCTCGGACGAGAAGCGCTACAGAGCTCTGAGACGCACTGCTGAGAGGGAGCTGCTTATGGTAAGAAGACTGGTCCTACTGAACCACCTGCAACTAAATAAAATCCTGTTTATGACCATATTCTGCACAAAGTTGTAAATCAACTTTGATTTAATGGTTATTTTCTCATTTAGTATTTATTTGAATCCATCCCGGCCCACAGAAAAAAGGATGTGTATGCTAATGGTTCTTCTAGAAACAAAGTGTCTTATGTGTACTACATTTCTTCACTTTTTTCCCAGAATGCTGATGTAATCTGCTGCACCTGTGTTGGGGCGGGAGATCCTCGTCTGGCCAAGATGCAGTTCCGATCCATCCTGATTGACGAGAGCACGCAAGCCACCGAACCAGAGTGCATGGTGCCTGTTGTCCTGGGGGCCAAACAGGTAGGGGCTTCATCATTTGAAGTGCAGTGGTTTAAACTGCTGTCTTTCCCCGGCTGTGGGGTGTACAGTGTTGACAATTGTTTATTCCTCTTCTAATTTCTCTTCTTTAATTCTGTTGTTTTTCCTGTAGTTGATTCTGGTGGGTGATCACTGCCAGCTGGGCCCTGTGGTGATGTGTAAGAAGGCAGCCAAAGCAGGTCTGTCCCAGTCCCTGTTTGAGCGTCTGGTAGTTTTGGGGATCCGGCCAATCCGTCTGCAGGTCCAGTACCGTATGCATCCCGCTCTCAGTGCCTTTCCTTCTAACATCTTCTATGAGGGCTCTTTGCAGAATGGAGTCACTGCCGGTAAGATGAAAATAAACTTTTAAAACTGATTTTCAATTAGTTGGCTTTCTCTTTTTGGCCACTTAAAATGTTTTGAAACTTCCCTCTAAACTCCTGCCCACATGCTGCTTCACACATTAAACATTTAAAAACAGTACTTTACTGTGAGACTTTGGAAATAGTCCAAAAAGATCTAGAGGGTTTGTGAGAACATATAAGACAAACTTTGCTCAGATATTTTGCCACGTTGCCTGCATGGGGTTTAGTGCTTTGTACTGTATCCTGTCTATATCCAAATGTTGCTTTTCTAAGCATATGATCCTTTCAGGCTTATACTTCCGTGTCTTTCACATTCATCAGCTACTCTACCACTGAGTCATATCTGTTTGTTTGCCTCTTCTGCAGCGGACCGTGTGAAGAAAGGCTTCGACTTCCAGTGGCCACAGCCTGACAAGCCGATGTTCTTTTATGTCACCCAAGGCCAAGAGGAAATTGCTAGCTCTGGGACATCCTATCTCAACAGGTTTTAACTCTCTTCAAACACTATGTTAACCTTATATTTGTGTCCATCCTGCAATATTAAACAGTATACAAAAACTGCAGTTGTTTTTCTGAACCTATTCTGAGATATCACATCACTTTTTGTACAGCATTTCACCAAAGCATGAGCTTCTTTTTCATGTAATCACCTTTTTCTTGTCTATGCAGGACTGAGGCAGCCAATGTGGAGAAAATAACCACAAGATTGTTAAAGGCTGGAGCAAAACCCGATCAGATTGGCATCATCACACCTTACGAGGGACAGAGGTCCTACCTGGTCCAGTACATGCAATTCAGTGGCTCCCTTCATACAAAACTCTACCAGGTATAGATACAAACATTTGTTAAATAAGATAAAGCGGATAAAAATCAAATCCTTTCTTTACTGAGTGACAACCACTCTACAGTGTGAGCTTTTGGCTCCTTGTGAAGAATTTTTGCGTGCAGCGATGCAAGTCTGAAAAAAAGCAAAAAACAGATTTGTTAAGCTTCGTCTCTCCAACACTGTTTCTCATTAGCAACGAGCAGTGTGAAAAAACATTCCAGGCACAGCTTCTCATTTCTAGCTGGCACTGACTGTCACATTCACTGATTAAAATGATAAAACTCGCCTGCAGCAGGTCATCAGCTGTTTCTAATTTATGTTAATTCTGTGAGTAACTTGACAAGGGGTCGGAGTAAAGGTTGTCGGGTTTGTGTGCTCTCTGGACCCCTTTGTCTTGTAAAGAACTTAAACTCTGTATCACCACCATGCAACATGTTTTTGTAGAGCCAAAAACGCCAACAGCATGATGTGTCTTCACTCTAGCAAATCACATCACCCAAATTTCAAGAGTTGTTTTCTCACAGTTAAATGTTTGTTATATAATGTCAATAATTAAAGCTCATCGACTCAGTAGTTAAGGAGGACATTCAGTATTTGAATCAATGACCCCCCAACACTGATCATCAACGATGTTGAGTTTAGACTAAGAAGAAGCTGAAGTGACTCTAGAATTGAGCAATTTACATTTAACAAAACCACAATTGTGAAGAAAGCACAAACAAATTATTTGCTACTGAGATAAGAAATGTATCATCATGTTTAACGAGTCAACTTGTTTCAGTTAATTTCTCTTCATTTTCTCTGTAGGAGGTGGAAATAGCCAGTGTGGATGCTTTTCAAGGCAGAGAGAAGGACTTCATCATCTTGTCCTGTGTGAGGGCCAATGAGCACCAGGGCATCGGCTTCCTCAATGATCCCAGACGTCTTAATGTGGCACTCACAAGGGCTAGGTAAGAACACAAAGGCTACGTTCTCACTGCAGGTCTTAATGCACAATTCCGATCTATTGCTCAAATCCGATTTTTTGTTTGGCTGTTCACATTACCTCTTTAAATGCGGCCTGTCTACGGATTGCTGTGTGAACAACGGTAGCATTCAAAAAAATCCGATACGTATCCGATTCAGTACCACATTTAAATGTGGCCTGAATCTGATTAGAAAATGTCAGATTCAATGCGACTTGTGCTGTTCACACTGTCAAAAGCAAATCAGATATGGGTCACAAATGAGCGAAAAAATTGGATTCAGGTCACTTGTAACTGCAGTGTGAACGTAGCCATATAAGAAAACAGCACGTGGGTGCTTTGAATAAGCCCCCGGGGACCATCTATGTACTGAAGACATTTTGCATTTTTAGTACGATGATATTTTCACTGTAACTTTTACACATCTACTGCTTGTGTCACGTAGGTATGGTGTGATCATTGTGGGAAACCCCAAGGCCCTTTCCAAGCAGCCTCTGTGGAACCACCTGTTGAACTACTACAAGGAGCAGAAGGTCCTGGTCGAAGGGCCCCTTAACAACCTGAGGGAGAGCCTCATGCAGTTCAGCAAGCCCCGCAAGCTTGTCAACACCATCAACCCTGTGAGTTTAGTATATGTTTGTGTCTGTGTGTAGTACGTACACGGACAATAATAAGTTTAAAGAAACAGGGTAATAAATCAGTGTACATGTTAGAGATAATGAGGCGTATTATTTGTCCTTTTGTTCTGCAGGGAGGTCGATTCATGAGCACAGCAATGTATGATGCCAGGGAGGCTCTCATCCCTGGATCTGCTTATGACCGCAGCAGCAACGGTGAGAAATCTTGAACAAAAAACACTTGTTTTTAATTCAAATACTGCAAATGTCCTGATAAATAAACCTATTACAAAGGACATTTAGAATGAATTAGAAATTAATCTGTCTTTCTTTCCACAACAGGACGTTCATCCAATATGTATTTCCAGACCCACGACCAGATTGGTATGATTGGAACAGGCCCCAATCCCATGACGTCCATGAACCTTCCCATCCCTTTCAACCTCGTCATGCCCCCCATACCTCCACCTGGTTACATGGGACAGGTCAACGGACCCACATCAGGTAAGTGAGACATGAAACTATAGTGTTTTGCTAAGTGAGGAGGTATTGAATGCCCGCTTGATGTTCCTATAAAGCGACAAAGGAATACAACATCTGAATTGTGACATATTCCTCCTCCAGGTCGTGGAGGTATGAAAGGCAAGGCAGGCAGTGGAGGAGGCGGCGGGAGTCGAGGGAGCCGTCAAAGAAATCGTGGCAACATGGGAAACCACAGCGGAGGAGCAGACCGTGGGCAGCATGGAGGCCACATGGGTGGCAGCCAGGCCAGCCAGGACCTGGGCTCCCAGCCCTTCTCCCAGGGGCCTCTGACGCAGGGCTACATCAACATGAGCCAGCCGTCACAGATGAGCCAGCCGGGGCTCTCCCAGCCTGAACTCTCACAGGTTTGTTCCATGTGAAGAAATCTTAATTATCAGTTTAGTAAGTAAGAGATTTTATGAAGTGCTAAGTTGTTGCACTTTATGAAGCAAGCTGTTTATTCATGGCAATTATTAGCCAGTTCGAGGGCAGTTAGCACATTTATTCCAAGTGTTTGTCCAGGTTTCCTCTTAAGTAAAGACTTCATTATTACTAAAACCACTTAATGCTTTTTGCTTGGAAATGTATGAAGGAATAACTGTTGACCAGCCTCTTCAACTTTTTGTTTGTCCCATTATAGGACAGTTACCTAGGAGACGAGTTCAAGTCCCAGATTGATGTGGCTTTGTCCCAGGACTCCACCTACCAGGGAGAGCGGGCCTACCAACATGGTGGTGTGACTGGACTGTCCCAGTACTAAACTGTAAGTAATTCCACTGTGGTTTAAAGCTAAGATGACTCACTGAATTTAAAGGAATAGTTTAATATGTTGGGAAACGGGCACATTCACTTCTTTGTACAGAGTTAACCTGCTTTGTACAGAGTTAACCGGATGAGAACATTGATATCACATACATTCATGCAGGTCTTTTTAAAGGTGGGTAAAGCTGCTGAAAACAGTTGATTTACTCCCTTTTTATTGGCAGTAAATGTGTTTTCTTTGTTTTTATTTTGTATTTTTTGGTGGGCTTCTTTACGACAACGGAAGAAAACAAGAAACAGTAGAAGGCAGCACATCATATACCTCATCAGCATGCATCCAGATGTTAAAGCTCACATTTTGGATATCTTTTTAGTCTCGCAAAGTCTCATCTTCTCAAACTCAAGGTTGACTTAACAGTGTTCGAACACTGCTTGAACAGAGACAGATGGTAAAATATTTGGGCACCAATATCTTTAATAATGATGTGTTGGAAATTAGTCTGTCCACTCATGTGTCCGCTTTTCATCACAGCTGATTAGATTTGACGTGGGATAAATGTTGATTTTACACATTCAACTTGAAGATAAAAGCCAGAAGTTAGTGGGTGTTTTTTATTTTTCAGAGTGAAAAGTAGTGGTAACAATGCAATTTACCCTTGTGATCAATACATTTTCTATCCATTTAGCTTTGCATTCAGACTCGAAACAGATGACTTTGTCTAATGGTAACAATATTGTAGATTTTGTTACCGCACCAGGTGTTTTCCAAAGTTATCAGTCTGTGTGCTGAGCTAAGAAGTGAGAGTGGTATCGATCTTCTCATCAAACCAACCAAAAGAAAAGAGAATAAATGTGCAACATTGAACTATTCCTTTAAATGAAAATTAATTTTGTAATATGTTTGCATATATTTTTTGTGTTGTCTACAGGTTGCTGGAAAGGAGCTAGGCCTGTGTGAAGCTTAGTTCATCGGTATTTTAATCTGGGTAATAACAAAAAAGAACAAACATGGATACCCGTTTTCCACTGCTACAACCGAAGCACCACTGTGTGAAAGTAACAGGAGAGAGACCGTGAGAAACCAACCAATCACAAGAGTGAGAGCAAAAAAATGGGAGTAGAGCTGGACAGGAAGCGAGCAAGAGACGACGAGAGCGGGAAGCTGGCGGAGGAGAGAAGGCACTGCTGCTCACACGCGAAGGAGAAAAAGCTGTCGTCGTCGGAGCAGCGCAGTTGGAGAGGCGAGACCTTCCACAGGTCAAAGGAGGAGGGAAGGTCCGAGCGATTCTGGAGAAGGGGCGACTGTGTCATCTTGTCCCATGTGTGCCCCTGAACCCTTGTGGGATCTCCAGGCGGTATGGTTGGGAATCTTGCTCCAAAAGCTGAGAAAGATGGAGAAGAGGTGTCTCACACTAATGTCCTCCAAGCTAACTCGACAGGACGTCTTCTGTGACTTGGAGAGGGAGAGAGAGAGAGAGAGAGAGGGAAAACAAAAGCGGACACAACTCTTGAAGCAGTTGAAATGGCAACTTTTTTAAACTCAAAGCTTGAACTGAGGCTCTGCATTTGATCACATCTAAGGATCCGGGAGAGAAGAGTGTGAGAAGGCTGTTCAGCTATTCAAGTGAACTCAAAAGTGCTTGTTGTGTCAAATGAAATGTGAGGATTACATAGCCAGGGATCATTCACTTTTCTTTCTCAGCTTTGAGTTGGAAAGTTTTCTAAAGAAAAAAAGGTTGTTTTCATTGAGGTTTTCAGTGATGTAAGCTAGCAATGTTGGCCGTCTTTTAAGGCACGTCTTTCTCAAGGTGGTCGGCAAAGAAACAAGTGGCGGAATTAGCTCTTAAAATATATAAACGTGAAAGAAAAACATCTTTGTCTCCAGAGTGGAGGAGGTGAGCTCCAAAGATCTGAATACAGGGAGACAATTTTGTTTTTGTTCTTCTAAGTGTATCTTTTTAGCGTTGAAAGTGAAATCCATAACCAGCTTATGACTGAACGAAGCCGTCATTGTTTTTCTGCTGAAGCCACTAAAGCTAGCAGATAAGGATCATCTTGAGCATATATAGCTAAATGCATCAAATAAGCCAAATGAAAAGGGCAGTACTTCCCAAAGACTCTTCTCCAAAAAGTCAAGAAACATGCATACAATGAGAGTATTTATGTACAATTTAAGCACCTGATTGTCACGGTAAAGAGAAGGAAGAAATCACAAGCTGTAGTTTTCTTGCCAGTGGAGTACCTGACAGCAGTACTTCCTGCAAAGGATGATGAAAGCTTAGTTCCCATGTTAGATCAAATGTGTTGAAGAGGAGCTTGATTGTAGATTTCCCCGTCTTAGACTGTACAGAAAGAGATTTTTATTTTGGACGGAGAAAGATGTGTTATTGTGCACTGTAAAACTTGGCACAAAGACATCTTGGAATTATTAACACATGATGACCCAATTATAGCAACGAGTGTGTAGGTAGAACATTTTTCTTCCCCTTGTTTATTAGTCCTTTGTTGTCCTTGAACCTAATAGAAAAGAGTGAAACTGTCACATTTAGTAGTGCATCATGTTGAGGACAGAGCAGTTAGTTTGTTCTATAACTTTTGTAAACATTAGTGAAGTCTGTGTCTTAGTTTGAGTGAAGTTACATGATTTACGACACTAGTTACCATGGTGCCAACTATGTACCAACTATTCTTTCATTTTCATGTTATCAAAATGCATGACACAGACAAATCTGGTCATTGTCAAAACATCACTACTGTAGTCATCTTACCTCTGACCCGAAGCTGGGTTGAAAGAAGTTAAATATCCTGTCACTGGCACAGAGCACTTGCTAAAAAAGTATCCGTAGTGCCAGGGAAACGAAGCAGCCAAAAGACATTTGAATTTTTTACTAAAAAATGTGTCTACAAAAAGCAGTTTCTGTATTCATATTCCAACAAAATGGCTAACTTCTGCTGTGCAGGTGGTACGTCTCACTGTACAAAACTTCAAATTAATATTTATACCTGGTTTATTTATAAAGTATTGGCAGATTATCTGTTTACTGACTTAATTTAAGTTTCATCTTTTCTGTATAACAAGATGCACCTGTTAATTTACATATTTAAAGTCTAACAATAAATATAGTCACTTATTAATTTTTAAAAGGAAAATAAAAACATTACCATTAAATGCCCACCTGTCTGTTACCAACACATCTACTGTAGTTTCTGCATCTCTTTTGACTAGAGGGTAACTTTTTGAGTTGGATGTTGTCCCTCAGTCCTTTTTTTGCTGTGATAATCTTTGTTTGGCTCATTGCTGCGTGAAACAGAAGTGAAAATGAAGAAGCTCTGTGTTGGCCACACGGCTGCACCGTTTTGTTTTTCTGCCCACACTGATTGATGTTATTAAATTATGCTCACAAACGTTCTCCTGTTGATAATCTTGGAAAATTAAAGTTTGCTTCTTTTCGCTCCTTCAGCTTGACTTCATTGTGTTATTTCTTTTTCTCACTTATTTTGCAGATGGATTTACGTGAATGAACCTAGCTGAAGTATATTTACCCAAGTACTGTACTTAAGTACAATTTTGAGGTACTTTAGAAATCCACTTTTGCAACTTATTCCTCTACTAGATCGCATTTTGGGAGGAAAACTACTTTTATTCCTCTACATTTATTGATAACACTTTATTTGACTGAAAATGAATGAGCAAAACAGAAATTGGCCAAAATATCATTCATAAACAGACACTGTGCCTTTTACTGTACTGTTCTGTCCACAGCACCATTAACAAACTCACTGCCTTTTATTATCATGTTAGTCTGATAAATGTGCACAGAAGCTGTAGTCCTAACTGGGCTGTAGTATGACTGTGAAGAAGTGTTTTTAGGCCATGACTTCTCCTCCGGGACAATATTTCATTAAGCCTGAAAACTGGCAGACCTGTGCGATCCAGTTTGCGGTGCTGCACACATGCAGCCTGATTGGCTGCGGGCAGGTTGACACAGTTTCCCCGCCTCGCCGCCTCCCCGCGCAGCTGGAGCGGGTGTTGCTCGGAGCCTGTAGGAGCCAGCAGGTGGAACTCTACTGTCTGCTGTCTACTGGCTGTGTCCGGCTGTTGTACGCGAGCCGCCGGCTGGATGAGGAGCAGAGAGCCCTGACACCACCAGCACCACCACCACCACCATCAGCAGCAGGACGTGCAGGCTGCTGCTTCTCTGGCCGGAGATGGACACACGCGGGACCGCGGTCACATCTGTCACCGAGGTCAGCAGCTCTGCCTCCTGCGGGTTGTGACTCTTCGGTGGTCCGCAGAGGTGATCGGTAAACTCCGGTGGCCGAGCCGGGGCAGGACGGGACGGGACGAGACGGGACGGTGTGCGGGCTGCAGCAGGGCTGTGTGCGGTGCCTTGCGGTGAAAAAAAAAAAGCTCCCCCCTGGAGAATAAAGCATCTGGTAGCTGAGCCTGGAAGAAAGAGGAGAGCAGGACAGCAACAACAGCTCCAGCGCGGAATTACTGTCTGACTCACCGAGGGGTTTACACCGACATGGGGTAAGTGTGCCTGTGTTGTGTTGCATTGATTGACTCAATTAGGCTCAAAGTGAGAGCTGAGAGCACAGAGTTGTTGTTTTTTTTTTAATGTTCAAATTTTGTGGACCAACACTTGTGAGGTTTAATGGAGGCACTGCTTCAACTCTCTTTGTCTGTAGAAAAGAAGCCTCAGTCACCTTGTAAGATGTATCCTCACCACAGAGAAAGGTAAGATCATTTTAACCCTCGGTGTGGACAGTCTACTGGCTTTTGTTCCTGCATGACAGCCACTGCACATACGCCAACACATTAAATCAACTCGGTTTTAATTCAGGAACAAGGTAAAGTCAGCCTTAACTTGATGAAAGTAAACCCATCATTTAAAACAGCTGTGATGCTGGCACATCTGGAGCTGTGCTGCGGTTTCTTTGTCAGAGGGGTTGTTTCCACACATGATGAATCTGTTAAATTAAGCCGATCGTCTTCTGTAATGTTTTCCCTCGGAGTCCTCAGATTATTTGATCCATAATTCTCAGCAGTGACTGTTTGGCTGCTTTTATTGTGGTTGTGCCAAAGAAAAGGACCCAGGAGGATCATAGCAGGCATTCGAGTATGAAAGGTTCACTCTTTCACAATTAAGGCAAAATCTTTTGTCGGATTTTGTAAAATGTGTGCGTAATAGCGACGGAAAATCAGATATTGTCGGAACTGCTGTCTTCTAGATTGAATATTTACTTCCTCAATTCAATCAGTCTTTTCCAGTGTTTACCGTCTGTGTGTAAAGCAGCTTGTGGATGCTGTTAGATTGTGGGAGGAATTAGTGGGGTTATTCATCCCGAGGTGCCGCCCCTGACCTCCATCCAGGCTTTGTGCTGCTCAGACACCCCCATTAAGCCCTGCAGGCCACATCCATCTGCTGAGGATGAAGGTCGAGCAGCTGAACACCTTGAGAAGTGAGAGTGTTGACCAGCTAACAAGCATACACAGAGAAACTTGAGCACCACACACACACACACACACACACACACACACACACACACACACACACACACACACACACACACACACACTCTTTTTCACCACCAGCCTCAACAACAATGTTCACAAACAGAAAGGTGCGACTGTCGACGGACACACACACACACATGCCGCCCACAGTCCTCAGATCATGTAGGCTTGACTGTGTAATGTCTGTAAGAAGGTTGTAGGTGATCAACGAAGTGAGTGGCGCCTTTTTGTGCGTCCTGTTTGTTGTTCAGCGTGACAGTTGTCGACCTCACTGGATGTGAAATGGGCCTCCATAAACTTACATTTAAGACCAAGACTTTCAAGGGAAGTAATCAATCAGTTGATGTTAACTCCACAGCTATTCGCATTATTAATTAGTAGTTGAAGTTATTTTTCATGTAGTAATGCAGAACTTGAACTGGTTTTGGTTATCAGTTGAAAATAATGTAAAGTAAATGATAATAAATGTAAAACCTTAGAGTTTTTCGATGGTTTGCCAGACGAGATGAGCAATGTGAAGATGTCATCTTGTTGTTTTCAGAGATTGTGATCAGCATTTTTTCGCTCTTCTCTGACATTTCACACACCGAGCTTTGGGTTGCAATGGTGTGTGATTCTGGTCAAAGAAACATTTTCAACATTTTCTAAAGTATACTGAAAGAAAAATGTGTTTTGAAAAGCAAATGAAGCTACGCAGTATGATAATCTTCTTTTTTCACACTGTGGTATACCATATAAACAGTACACTGCTGCAACCCTACACCCAACAGTTAATCAAGGAAATAATCACCAGAATAATTGATGATGTAACTAATTGTAAGTCAGAGCTCTATTTGTATGATTAAATGTAGGTATAAATAGTTTTAAGTTGTGTCATTCATACATTGTGTCGTGTAAGCCCGCCAGCATCTGACGCAAATTGACTCATATTATCTGAATAGCCAACATACAGTTTAATGTCCCAGGAGATCTCAAAACAATGGAAATGGAATAAAACAACAAACCAATTCTTAGACATCATTTTCCTCTAATGTCACGTGCAGGGCGGCAACGCTGAGATTGTATTGTGCTGCTGCACTCCAGGCTGCGAGTAGAAATGTCTAAATGCAAATGTAGGAAATCTGACAAGTTGTTATTTTACCACCACCTGATTGATCAGCAATTGAAAAGATGGTGGATAGTGAAAATCTGGAGGGGCATATTTCGAGGTAAAATAACACATTTGATAACCTGTTAGCTAACGATAGCATTGAACCATTTTCTAGCCAACATAACTGTTTTAATCCAGTGTGTTTCCCTCCCGGGCTGAGATTAAAGTGTCCCAGATAGGGGTGTCAACGTTTACAATATTTTCTACTTGTGTAAATGGGGCTTCTAACCGACGTGTCCCCGTTTACACGTGTAGATGTTGACACCCCTAGTCCTAGACATGTGTTGAAACATGATTTACGCCTTTCCTATCGTATCGTGAATCATTTTCAAACAGTTGCTGCTTTGCTGGCAGTTGGAAGGTGGCTGAATGCTAATGTTAGCTGTTGTCTACAGGCAGCTAACAAGATATGAAATATGTTGTTTTAACATGAATACAGCTCAATATCCCTCCAGATTTTAATTATCCATTATCTAATCAGTTGTTGATAAATCATGAAGCTATCAAATTATAATAATTTGATTCCCCATGTTGACCCAGCAGTACGATGTTTGATCGTCCCACCCTGAGAGGCGTCAGAGGAAAATGGCGACCATGTGACCGTCTATTACTTGGTGCAGTAAAATTGTTGTGTGTTTGTGTGACTATTACTCTGTGACAATAACGTTCCAGGAAAAAGCCACTTGAGGGGCATGAAGTATGAAAAGGCAGGGAAGGCCCAGCGAAAGGTGCTGTTGAACTGCATTATGGGAATTGTAGGGTTCTGTTTATTTGAAGCTTGGCTTATACTAGGAGATAAAAGTCAGTGACTTTTGTGCCATCAGATAAGATCATTGTTGTTGTAATCCAACTTTGCGGAGTGGCTTTGAGTTCCGTCTCTTGGCATAAGGAATTAATTGTTTGTCTGCTCGCCCTCTTCTTCACCGGCACCAGATGGTTGATAGCACTGTCTACATAAACAATGAGCTTTACTCGGAGCAACAACTCCTTAAACAAAGCTCTATATCCGATTCTTCTTCTATGACAGTTGAAACTAGAGCATAAATCTCACCCAGACTGCTCTCATCCTGGTGTCTTGTCCCAGTCAGACCTCGGATCAGTGTATCAGCGTCTGCGGCCGCGAATCCACCGACAACAGGGAGGATTAGTGAGTGATGAGAAAGAGAATTATAGCGTTGGTTATAATCAGACCGGAGTGGGTCAGCCGTCGAAATGCCACCATTCATATCAACATCTTTACGGTCTGTCTTCGGAGCCACGTAGTGTTTCTTTTTTTCATTGTCGTCTCTTATGGTGAGAAACACACGGAGAGACCATTACTGGATTTGTGTGTCACTAATGGGGTCAGATATAAATGTGCGATGACTGGCCAGAATACTAGTGTTCTACTGGGAACAGCCACTGCAATATACAATGCTGCATAGAAACTGAAGTGTCCTGGTTTTTACCACTTTGAATCTTCTTTTAGGCGACATTCTGATGAGAGGGAGAAAGTGATGAAGAGCAGCATCGCTCAGTGTCTTTTATTATGAAAGTCTATAGTGTTAATATTGTCTGCACCAAAAAACATCAGCTTGTGGTTTATAATCCCTCTGCCATATATTGTGTGATGGGATGGACGGTGCAATCATCTTTAGATTTTTCTTTATTCTTTGTTGTTTGTTTGGCATTGACCTGTGACCCTGTCAATGATTTCTTCTGTAGCAGGTTATTCATATTGTTGGATACGTTAGCGGAGTGGCTGCGGGGCAAAACTAAGGTCCCATCTGCTTCGGTTGTACTTGTACTAGTTTAGTACTAGTAAGCAAACGTTAGCATGCTAACAAGCCAAAGCACGAAATGGTGAATGTTGTAAACATTACACCTAACATGTGAGCATTGTCACTGTGAACAGGTTAGCATTCTGACGTTAGCATTTACCACAAAGCTGGACTGTGCTGAAGAACAGCCTTCCAGGGTCGCTAGCATGGCTATAAACTCTTATCCGGGTTAACTTAGTGTTGTTCTTACATTAGCTAATTGGCTAAGTTCCTGTTTAGCCACCAACTTGAATATGAAAAGACAGGTTAATGGTACAGCTTTTCTAGACTTTCCATATGTTATTGGAAACAAGTGGATCAAATGCTTATAATGAAACATTTGTGTGCTTATGACGCTTAACAAAAATGATCATTGCAATTGTGATTCTAATCACAATGTAAGGTAATGGGGAAAAGTATTTTTGGGTCCTTGTAAATAATGTGAGATTGTAATGACACAGTTTGGCCGTTATGTCAAATGTCTTCATAGCCAGGAAGAGCTTCAGGCTTTGACGCCATTTTTTTGTAGTGGCCAAACTGTGTCATTACACCGTCATGTGATCTAACACGGACCAAAACAACTTTTTTCACATGCTGTAGCTGGAGCTGTTCTTTCTGGTAACATTTGGAAAGTCTATAAGAGCTACACGATTAAATTATTTAATAATTTCAAACACTGGAAGTTAGCTGTCTAGACTGGCGGAATGGGCTGCGCAACATGGAAGATCTGGGTATGTTCATACGCAAGAAGTTGAGCTTTTTTGGCCTCAAAGCACCACTGAGCAGCTTTCATTGGAAGGAATGGGGCTCCGCCTCCAACACCGTGTCCGGGTTTTGATATACCATCCCTGGGCTTGTAGAGTCTTAGTTCTTAGAGTCATGCTGTTCCACCATGTTTCTACAGCAGCCCAGAATGGACAAACAACACACTGATTCTCGGGCCTTTCATGCTTTTCCGTTATTAGCAACAACTTTAGGGGAGGGTGAGACGAGGGGTGGGTTAGGCTGGTTAGGGTCAGCTGGTTGCAATTTCCAGTGCCAATTCATCCTACACACTGAACTTTGACACTAACAGTGTGTCAGCGTCAACTTTAGTGACTCTGCGATTCAGTTTGACACATCATTTTTGGTTTATATTTCATACTGTATTTTCTATCAATAATACACCATGCTGTAAATGTACTAACTGGACTTGGGAGTGAAACAGTGTGAAAGACCTTTAGCAGGCTTAGTATTCATACCCCATGACAGTGGCTGAACCACCTCCCAGCACTACGGACTTTGTTGCTTTGATATATTTACCTCGTATCCAGGATACATCTCTGCAAATACTGGCAGCAGCAGAGCAGAGCAGAGGGTGGAGGGTGAGCGACTCGGGAGAGGGTTCAGAGGGTTTTCAGTCAGCATCATTTGCCAGCTAAGTCACAGCCCTGTATGGCTGGCGAATGACGCAGGAAAAGTGTGGGAGAAAGCCAAAGGATGATTCCAACATCTGTCCCTAGATGGCAGAGAGACGGATGGACATACTATTAGAAAAACAATGAGGGATTTTCTTTTTAAACATGGGGGAAGTGGCATGACAATGGCATTTTAATGGAGGTCTTTTTTAAAAACACATATTACTCCATGCGAAAAAAGCTTTTTGTCTTGTTTTTAAGATTTTAAGATGTCCTACTCTTCCCTCAGAGTTAACAACAATACAGCCAGTCACTTTAAAACCATTATTAATAGACTGTGGAACATTTAAACATCCCTGTGTTTCCCTGTCGTTCAGGGAGCAGCCGATCTTCAGTGCCCGGGCCCATGTTTTCCAGATTGACCCAAACACCAAGAGGAACTGGATACCCGCCAGCAAACATGCCGTCACTGTGTCCTTCTTCTACGATGCCAATCGCAACGTCTACCGCATCATCAGTGTGGGCGGGACCAAGGTGAGGTGGAAGAAACTGGTAGTGATGGCGATAATATTGAAATCAGTTTCAGTAGATTTTATATACAGAATTAAAAGAATTGTGTGTGTTTCTGAAGGGAGCTCTGTTTGATGCAGGGAAGCTGTCGACCTTGGCATCAAAAGAGGTTTTTCAGTATTCTTAACAAAGCCACAGCAGCTTCACATTGATTTTCCTTTTCAATGGCAGTCCTCCTACCAGAAAACCTGTAAGGTTAAGACACATGTAGTGAACCAAATCCTTGTGGGTGTCAACAGCCCAGCAGCCAGAGCGTCCTTCTCGCAGGCTTGTGGATTTAGATTACGACGAAGAGGCCACATCACTTGGGTGGGGGGGGGGGGTCTATCTGATCTCTTCTTAGCACCTCTGCTCTGACCCACATTTCTGCCTCCCATAAGGCTGTGCGGGGTGGCAGTTGGTCGCCCCGGCAGCCTAATCATGCCAGGACTGGTGTGTGGCTCTGGAATAATCTTTACTGCTGCTGCTAACGTCAAACATGTTATGTCAGTCATGTCAGCAGCGCAGAAATGCAGAGCGTAGGATTCATGTAATCGTTTGTCTGAAGGCAGAGGCCCAAAAAGCTTCCACCTAAGCTGCCACTTCCCTGCAATTCTGGGATTTTAAATCAGTTCCATTATTGTAAGCCAGGAGATGACGTAAAAAGGTTCAGAAATAGGTCCGCTTTAATATGTTTTTTCTCATGTGCTGAGCGGGAGAGAGGTGGCTTCGGGCCACTTCCCTGTGAGTGAGGTCATGAACCTGGTGTACGTGCTGTGTTTGTGCATCTTCACTGCCGCCCCTGCCTCTGCTCTGAATCTGCGTCTAAGCACCTCAGACGTGGCACAGCTTTCATTTTTTTTCTCTCATTTAAGTAAAACAAAAAGACAAAGGACCAAAATGTCTCAAGGGAGGAAGGGCTTGAAAATCTCCCCGGAAAGTTAATGCACCTCAAATGTCACAGATGATTTCCTGTTTTCCGGCCAGCATGTGAAGCATGAAGTGTCTCAGTGTTGACAAGGTTTATATTGGTGCTGTGTTCAAATAATGACATAGAATTACTAATAGAAAAATGAATGATTCAACTTTTCAACAGTCGTTTTTGTCATTTACTGCTGCACAATGCAAAAGGAGAAATGATATATATAACTATTTTGAAAAATGTAAACATTCATACAAAATTATAGATCTAAAGGTGACATTATGCTCATTTTTGGGTTTATACTTTTATTTTAGGTTCCTACTAGAATAGGTTTACATGTTTTAATGCTCAAAAGCACACCAGTTGTGTCAAACTGTCCAGAGCTGCAGGGCTGTATTCCCTCTGCCTGAAACGCTCTGTTTTAGCTCCTGTCTCTTTAAAGTCCCTCCTCCTGAATACCCAGTCCGCTCTGTTTTGTCAGCTCGCACACGCCTGAGCAAGTTCCACTTACAACAACAGAGCAGCTTCTCCAAATACACTCTTACGTGCCAAACTTTAAAAAAAGTACAATTTATTAAATTAATTTACTCATCACAGTTTGTCTATTTATTTGCTTTTACACCTTAATTGTTTTCCTGCACCATAAGAAGAAGGTGATCAATAACACTGCTTAATCATTTCATGTTATTAGTTTTGCCTGTTTCTTTGATCTTCAGCTGAACTTTCTG
Source organism: Diplodus sargus (assembly GCA_903131615.1). Taxonomy (NCBI): domain Eukaryota; kingdom Metazoa; phylum Chordata; class Actinopteri; order Spariformes; family Sparidae; genus Diplodus; species Diplodus sargus. The sequence continues at coordinate 7,258,221 of CAEMYA010000024.1, forward strand.
CCTTGTTGAATCATCTTTGTTATCTCTGCATGCGCAGGCAATCATCAACTGCACGGTTACACCCAGCATGACATTTACCAAGACGTCCCAGAAGTTTGGACAGTGGGCGGACAGCCGGGCCAACACCGTGTACGGTCTCGGTTTTGCGACAGAGCAACAGCTACATCAGGTAAACCAACCCAAAGTCAACAGAGGTTAAAGCTCTGAAAAATGTATTTCCAGAGGCCTAGCAGTGCTGCATTATTAATGTTTCATTACCTGAAACAGTTCATCACTTGTCCTCTTTTTGAAAAAGTTCTCAGATAAGTTTAAGGAGGTGAAAGATGCTGCTCGTCTGGCACGAGAGAAGTCGCAGGATAAAGAGCTGGCCAACTCTGCGCTCACCATCGCTGCTCCTCAGGTGAGCTTTATGCTTTCAGAGAAGAAAAAAAAAATGTGAACGTGAAAGTAGAGCAGACCTCTGCAGGCCTCAGGCAGGACGTGTAAATGTGTGTGCAAAATTTGTCATGATCTACAGAAATACCCGGTGTTGAGTTTTTGGCATTTTTGGGGAGACACGCCGAGCAGAGGCCAAGGTTAGATGAATGCACCTCTGCAGCTATTAGACAGGACCACTGTGATTAAAACAAAGGAGGGATGGAGAGAGGTAGAGAGACAGAGAGAGAAAAGAAAGGCAAGAGAAAGATGAGCTGGGTCACTTGTCTCGGAGGGAAGAGAAACTGAGGGAAACTAGGACGATGGTAAAATTATCCCGTGCCGCTCAGCAGTGCACCAAATCCGCATGTTGTACCTTCTGCTATCGAGGCCTCAGCAAGGCAATGATGAATATGTAGTCAGCTCAGGACCTTTTCTGATCAATAGAGTATAATTACCCCTCAGTTACATCTGCTTGGTCATGAGGAACATGCCCATTTCCTTTTAATTCTACGGCTGAACAGATCCCAAGTGATGTCGCTCACTCCAGGTCTTCATCGATTTAATGAACACATTAGAGCGGCCAAGGCTCGAGAAAATTGCCGACTTTGTCAATTAATTGTAGTCAATCCTTGCTAAGTAGCGTTGCGCTGCATAACTGATCACACCGCTAGGTTTGCTCGTGGTTGTGATGTGTTTGAAAAGGTCCTTGTGTATGTACAGATTTGTGATGACGTTTCTTTGTCCATTTTACCCACCTGATGGATTACCTTCTGCAGTTCTCCCAGGTGAGTCTGCCGCTGTTTTGTTTTTTTGGCATGACACAAAAAAGAAAGTCTCTTTTCTTTCCCGGTGCCCAGGATAAAATGCTGGAGGTTAATTTTTTCTGCAAACCACTGATGTGTTCACAGTTGTACGTGTCATAGGCTAAGCACCATATTGACATTTGTAGAAAGAGTGTTAAATCACGTTCTCATTACATGTCACATCTGGAGGTGGTGACGGCTGTTCAACACACCATTTCAACATTTGTAAGGCTGACACCGCTGGCTTTTTTGAAGAAGGCACTGGGACCGCTTTCAGCCGTGTTTGTGCTGACTAAAGCAAGTTCTTTAAGCAAAAACAGAACCTTTTCTAACATTCACCGAGTGGTTTGGGTGCCTAAACCTAACCAGACCATGAGGACGACGGTGTTGTCACATCTGTGTCTTTCAGAAATGTACATCGCCAACATTTATTCAGGCGACCGGGTTGGCAAATCTTTCTTGTTTTTTCTGCCTGTCTGTGAACTTTGTATTTATTCATACCTGCTGTGATTGGCTTAAAGTCTTTACTTTATCTATCTCAATAAAACTGCTTACCAGGAAGTACTCAGATCCTTTACTTCAGTAAAAGTACTCATACCACAGACTCTGTAAATATCAAAAGCGCTGCAAAAATATTTTTTCAGAAAATGTATTACATGTAAATTTACTAATGGTTACACTCTAATGTATTACATCATTAGATTATTGGTACTTGTGCATGTAAAAGCAGGATTTAGAGCTGATTGAGGTGGAGCTCATGTTGAACTATTGGGCTGTATGGGATGGCAATTTATGATTCTTTTCATTAAGGATTAATCTGCTGATTATTTTCAATAAGTGATTAATTATTCAATTGTGAAATTTAAGAATATAGTGAGAAATACTGTCCAGAGCCCAAAGTGACACATTCACAACGCCAAACCTCAAAACTATAAAAAAAGAAATGTACTTTTAAAGTGTTGGGTAGTTCAGTTTATAACACATCATTGGATTTTAAAGGTTCTTCTTGTGTATTCTGCAAAAATCTTACTTTGCAACGTTCAAAATTACGAAAGCTGTGAGGTAATTTAGTAGAGTAAGAAGCAGAAATATCTCCTTATGAATTGAAGTGGACTGGGAGTAAAAGTATATAGACACATGAAAACAGAAGACTCAAGTTTAGTGCATAAACTTGAGTAAATTTACTTAGTTACATTTACAGTACATCATCATGAGTCCATCAACACTTCGCCTCTCTCCTGTCTGAATAATCAGTGTGTTGCTGTAATGTCAGTGTGTGTGTGTGTGTGTGTGTGTGTTTATTAGTGGAGTCCATTTACTCATGTGTTTCTCAGGACCTCTCGGATGAACTCCAGTCTCCACCGGTGATGTGTGTGAACGGGCCGGAGGACAAGCTGTTCCGCAGCCAGAGCGCCGACATCACCCTGTCTTCTGAGAAGGAGCGCATTAAGAAGATGCTCTCTGAAGGGTGACTGAGATATGCGCACGCACGCACACACACACACACACACACACACACACACACACACACACACACACACACACACACACACAAATACACAAACACTCACATCAACAGAGTGGAGGCTCAAGATATCACAAAGAAACGTTCTTCTTCTTGCTCTGAGTCCAATCTCAGCTTCTGTTCAA
>CAEMYA010000024.1:7264363-7292796 GCA_903131615.1 Diplodus sargus
TGTGTTGCAAGCAAAGAAATCGTTATCATAAAAAAATAACTAATCATATTTCAGTAACTAATAAACACAATCATTCCAATTCATGAAACGACCTTTAATATAAACTTTTTCCTTTTTAAGAAAAAAAAAAAGATCTCAAAAATCAATGTCACACAAGAGAAAAACATCTGCCAGATTGCGCGATTGCAGTCAACAAAGTACATATCACCTGATGTATCAGTGCATCCCAAGCACATTAACACAAAGCTTGTATGTACAGTATTATAATATCTAATTTGTGTCGCCGGTTTACAATTTTGCGTTTCTGTCTTTCAGGTCTATTTGTGAGATGAACCTGGAAGCCGAGCTCTTCACCCTGCAGGACAGCAACTCCAAGCTGGTGGCAGCTTTGCACGAGGCTAATGCTAATGTGGAGCAGTGGAAGAAACAGCTGGCAGCGTACCAGGAGGAGACGGAGAGGCTGAGAGACCAGGTGAGCCTCGACTGTGTTCAGTCCGGTTCTCAGGTACGAAGGGCACCTCCAAGATGCTCTGCTTACTTCAGCTTAGCCTGAACACCGAACATCAAGCCGTTTTAGAAACGTGAATTCAAATGTCCATGTTCAAAACAACCAGAAAACAACAACCATAGAATTACTCAGAGCAACATGAAGCGGAGCTGCTTCATTAGTAGGTTTCAGAACATCCGTACTCCAGCAGTGTGAAGATGTAGGAGCGTGCTGCTGATCTCACATCCTCCTCATGCACGCCTACTTCTAAATTTAAAGGTGATTAAATATGTCTTGTCACATATTAAATTAGCTTTACTTTGAAATAACTACATGGGGGCTTAATCTAGAGTGTCATTTTCAGAAACCACATGGTTTAGAGCTGCTCTTTGTTAGACCGGCAGAAAGAAGGTGACTCTCAGTTGTGTGAATTATATTTTTAGGTGTTTTCTTATTGTGTGTGCTTGATAACTAAAAGATACGGCTCAATGCGGCTCGGCATCATCCACGTCATGTAAACATCAATATGAAACATTATTTTTAGGTGGAAAGAGATTGATTTCAAGATTCTTTATTATTTCCTCAGGTGGTTCATTTAATCGTTTTATTGGCTTTATTGTTAGAACAGCTAAATATATGACAGGAAACAGGATGGGGGGGGGGGTTACACGGCAAAAGGCCCTAAGTCAGGACTCGAACCCGGGAGCTGCAGCGAGGACAAAGCCTCTGCACATGGGACGCTGCTCTACCAACTGAGCTAAACGGCGCCCAAGGTGGTTCATTTTTTAAGGTGCTATCCTACATAACCTGTCCTGCAGCTATAATAAAACCCCCCCTAAATGTGTTCTAGCCTTGTTATAGACTCCTGAGCCTGTCCAGAAAGTGCCCTTCCTCTAATTCAGTGACCAGGATGGGCAGTTAAGTTTGATGGCTGGATTAACTGTGACATGAAACTATTAGTAGGAAATATGATCTCAAAGCTACAAATTTCATGTTTACAGTAACATCGTTGCAGTGTTCTTCCTGTTGTATCTGACGTGTCGATAGATGAGGCGTCACCGCCTCAAGGTGAAATTCACCCAAAAATGAAAACTCAGCCATTTTCTACTCTGCTACTTTACTTCTGCTGATGGAAAGTCTTTTTTAAAAATGTTATTAGTTAAATTGTTTGTTTTTTTAATTTAATAGTCAGGGTTTTATTTCAAGCGTACAGTTAGATTTTCTTTAAAAAAAGGTGTTTTAAAATGTTTGTGTGCTGTTAATTATAGTTCTTGGGAAGAAAGACAGTTGGAATTGGCACAATCAGAAATCAGAATTAATTAAGAATATTTATATCGGTGCTTCGATAATGAGCAAGCAACTAAACTGAAGTGGGTGAGTGAACTTGTCCGCTCGTCAAAGGTTTCACTTCTGTTTTGTCAGTTCAGTTTGGGATTCTGACTGCAGCAGACCTGGATTTTGCTGGATCAGCTGTATGGAGACGTGTTTCTTTTCTTTTTTATACACTTTAAAACAACTCCTCAGCTTCTTTAGTTGTTCAGGAGAATGTTTCTCAGTGAAGCTCCGGAAATGTTTTGTGGACAACCGAACTTCACTTGACTTTCCATCTGCACGAAGCAGAGTAGATTATAACTGGATTTTCATCTTTTGGTGAACTTATCCTTTAATGGGAAGTTAAACCAGGCCAGAAGAACCCCCCTTTCATGCGTTATCGAGTCAGACTCTGAAAAGTGGCTGTTCTCTCTCGCGGCTTCTGAAGTCCTTCAAACTTCGCGTTGCAGACGAGTCCTTGTTCGTTGTGTGGTAACCTGCAGAGCAGAGGCTGATGGGTGAGGCCGCACCTAATTATCAGTGCCGGAGCTGCGAACTAAAGGTCGACGCCAAAGTGAAGCCTTGTTCAAACAAGAGCGAGGTGATGGGAGGTTCTCTGCTGAGGGAGGCCATGCTGTTTGTGACTGGCTCGTCGTTTTCTTATACATTTCCTTGGCTTTGCGGGTACGGTTTTGAGTCAGGCCGGTAACACCCTTCATAACTCCTCTCGTGGTTTGTGCCGCAGGCGCTTTCCCTCCCAGGCTTTAATCAAGGCGTCCTCTGCAGGTTGAGCAGGTTCGCCTTATGCACGGCGAATGTCACATTTCACCACAAGGGAGTTTGGTCTAAATACGCCGGGCCTCGGGAGGGTTTCACACTTAAATTACCTCTCAGGTTCCAGTGGATGCAGATGCCCTCCATCTCCTCACTCGTCAATAAAAGGTGTTTTCACTTTTACTGGGGGCCGGTTCCCCTGAGAACGACCTCGCCTCAGGCTCACAATTACAAACCTCTCATTCAGTACTTTAATACCTTGATCCCTTTCCATTATAGTCCCGCTTCACAGTATCGATCACTGCTTTTGAATTCTTCCCCCACTTGTCTGGTATTTTAAAAACAATCCACATCCACACCAACAAATAATTCAAAGAGGCGAGAGCCCCGTCTCTGTCTCCTTTGGACCGGTCTCGTTCCCTCTATCTGAGGAAGGGGACCAGGTGGCTGAAAATGGTTCACGTCTCTGGGGTGGTGTGAGAGGGAGAGGGGTTTGTAGGACAGCAATATCCTACTTTCAATGCCCCAGTTAGGAAAAAATGAAAAATCACCAGAGGGAGCTGGCATCCACTCGTTTCTTCTTTTTTTTTTCTTCTTCTCCTTTCCACCGCTTCTCCTCGTCTCAACCATACATGGTTTAAAATAATCCAGCCTGTCTCCGTCAGGCGCGGGGGCATTTTAGAGGTGTCCTTCTGTTTTTTTGTTGTTGTTGTTGTTTTTTTCTCCAATTGATGAGTCCCCAAATGACAGTGCAGCATGGTTTTTGTTCCTGGACAAAGGTGACATAACTCGTTCATCTGCCTGCTGATGAATCCTAGTTGTAGATGAAGTTAGAACTTTAGAACAACTTAGTAATATTTATAGAAACACAAGAAACTGAAGCCTCTGGATTGATGAGCTGTGTTAAGGGGTCGTCTTTGTAGATCAGTATGTTTTTCACATTTAAGTGCGTATTACATCACAGAGGTTGTCCTAAAGATGCTTTCATGAAATTCAGATATATAGCATTTAAATCTTGAACGTTTTGTTAAAACATGCCATAAATCAGACGTCGTTGACGATGAGTTTTTAACCGTAGGCTACATATATTAGAGGCTTATTAATTGAAAAGTAAAAGAGTAAAAAAAAAATGCTTGGATATAAAAGCATTTAGCATTAAATATCAAACAGGATAATTATAACAAGATATTTCCACATTGTATACAAACGTATCACATTGTGACAAGAATCTGTCCTTTTTAGAAGAATATGCTATTTATCTTGTTATGAAGTCAAATGTTTTGTGGCATACCAACATGAAATAACCTGAAAGTATCTTCTCGAAAACAGGAAGACATGTTCTTAGAACAATACACTTTTACATTAGAACTGATCCACTCTTCCTTTTTCTGGCGTGGCAGTAACATTTTTCTGTACCAAATGAAACTTTTTCAAGCTTTATAGTCAAAGATAGGAAGATGCTCTGTTGACCCTCATTTGAAGTGGAGCTCTGGAAACATCCTGCAGACACGTGGTCAGATGACCTGAGAGACTTCTGGTTACTTTGTGGGCACACATTTAATGTAATTGTCAGTTAAGCCTTAATTTATAAGAATACGGAGTGCTGTGGGGATATGAGAGAGACCGCGTCCCATATGCTGAACGTGATTTAATTCTGTGTGTGTGCTGTAAGGTGGCGGAGCTGGAGGCCCACGGAGGCCACGGACCCAGTGACCTGCTGAAGGACGAGCTCACCCAGTCCCTGGAGGAGCTGGAGGCCCTGCTGAAGGCCAAAGATGAGGTTGGTACTTTTTATTGTGCTGTAATTGTATTGTTGTAGCTGGAGTCAAAGGTGGAACGCAGCGATGTTCATTGCAGGTGCACGTTTTATTCTTTTCCAGGAAATCCACATTTTGCAGAGCAAGAAATCAGAGTACCACGAGATGGAACACGAGAGGGACGAGGCCATCCACAGACTACGGGTAGGAGTGAGTTATTGTTGTAACGTGTTTCTTTAATTAATAGTCATCTGCCTTAAGAATCGATTATAAATGATTCATTAATAATATATGAAATATATAAACTGTCTTAACCACTGACACCATCTGTTTCTGAGTTAAAAGAACAGATAAAGTTCCTTGAATGATAAACTCAGGAACACAAAATTAAGAGTTTCTGTCTGAGTTTCTTCACTAAGGCTACTGAACAGCTCAAAGGTTCTTTATCTGTTCAAATAACTGGTTATTTAACTGAAACACATGTTTTCATACAAGTGTTCTGTATTTTATTCTGATATATTTGAGTATTTGTAACAAGATACTTTCAGATTTATTAGTTATTAGTTATTAATACATTTAAAAAAATACATTTGCAATTAATGGATTAGTGGTAAATCATTAACATCCACAGTGAAGTGCTATGCTTTTACGATTCCCTGCTTGTTGGCCTCCCCTTCTCTGCAGGAGACGGAGATGCGCAATTCCGAGTTGGAGCGTCGCATCCAGAACTCAGAGCAGAACCTGAATAACACTCTGGAGGATCGGGACCGCATGGACTCTGAGATCCAGAGGGCCATCGAAATTCTGGACATCAAAATCTTTGACCTTAATGACCTCCGCCAGAGCCTGGTCAAACTCATCGACAAATAAGAGGGAAGAAACGGGGGGGAAGGGGGAATCTGACCAGAGGGAGAGACGGCACCGATGACAGGGTTGTATTTTGTCGAGACAAAACAAAAATGGAGCTGGTCCCTCGTCAAGCACAAGAACCACCTCGGCTGCAGGAAGGTTTCTCCATGTCTGTGTTTGCAGCAGCAGCTGTCCTCAACAACATACTGTAGGTGTTGGCCTAAGCAGCAGCAGCAGCAGCAGCAGCAGCAGCATTTACATGGTCTCGCTTGTCCAGTCTAATGTAACGCTTCACGATGCTTTCAAGGGTATCATTCAATGCAATAAACCAATTTTAAGGTAAGTGCTTCACAGTGCTAGACATTTAATATTGAGAAGTGGTGCTTGTAGTTTTTCATAAGTAGGACTTTTGTACACGAAATGGCGATGCATTGTTATAAGAGGCCTTGTTTTCGTTCGTTTGGTTTTTTCAACTGAAGGGTGATTTTAAATCATCCTTAGAACAAAATGAGTCCATGCAAACAGAGAAGGCGACGGCACAGTCACTGAAGAGTGAAAAAGAACAAAACAACTTCTGAGAGATCTGCCTGCATACAACATCATTATTACTGAATTAACGGTTTGATTTATGCAGCGATAAACGTGTGTAGTTCCACATGCATATTAATACAGCAGTTTAGTGTGTCGAGTGAAGGGCGGAGTGGTTTCCAGTCGGTGCTGTTCCGCAGGAATAAGCGATTCCGTGTACTCAAAGTCTGTAAAATAGTGCGCTTATAGTGTTTCATGTTTGGATAAGGTTTGGACACACACTTAACCGTCAACATTAGATCTGAATATTGACACCAAAGATCAAATGTTAAGAGCAGAGTCATTGATAAGCAGCAGCTCGCCTGTTACTGAATTACTTCTTCACGTAAGCGCGTAAGGAACCTTTAAAACTAAGATAAAAAGTACATTTTAGCAGATAAGATACATGCAGTAATTACATTTAAGATAAATAAGATATAAATCAGTAATGCTACAATTATTAAGTAAACAGGAGGACCTAAAGTCATCACTTAGTAATACAGATAAGTTAAACTGGCCCAGTCTGAGTATGTCATCCCGTGCTTCATCTCTTAGACGCATTCAAGGAAATCTACGCAACAGTTTCTGCCTTCTGTCATTTTTCAGCACGTTCCGTTTAGCTGTGGACAATATGCCATACGCCTTCTTTTATCACAGACTGGATTGTTTCACATAATCTATTACGGCATGTTTGTATTATTTTTTCAAGCCTTATTGCTCTGTTGTAAGGGTGGTCTTCGGGGGTCATGCCGGCTCTGAGTCTAAAAACTTGAGCTGTTGTCGTGACAGTTTGGAAATAAAAGTGAAGAATACAGTCGTTATGGATTCCTTTCGTGTGTTTATTGATTCTCCTCTGTGGCCCCTCTGGTTTGAGAACTTAATTTCTACCGTAGTAATAACCCTCAAGATTCAGCAAGTGAATGAAACTGATTCATACTCAAGGTTCAAGGTGAGTTATTTGTCATTATACAACACTGGGTTGCAAACAAACTATACATTACCAACATAGAAGCATGTATACTGTCTTATAGGCTGTAAACATATATACATACAGTATAGATAAACACGCCACAAGATGGTGAACACATGGTCAGGCATCTTCACATTACAAGTTATATTTACCTTTTCTTTCAAAACTGACCAGAACAATATAACTGAAATTTAAAAAGTGCACTGTGAGGTCAGAGAGGCAGGTTTGTGACCAGACGATTGCCATGATAATTATGGCCAGGCAAAGTGAAACAGCAGTGCTTCAAACGCTCACATTACTACAGCTGAGATGACCTTAAAGGGGCACTGTGTAGTTTTGGAGAAGAAATTCAAACGCAGAATAATAATATTTGCAATATTAATGAGGTAATAATACAAAAACAGATTTTTTTTTTTTTCCGTAACTGAATAAACAAGCTGTTCTCGGAGGAAAATAAGGTCCCCAGAACACTGTCTGCAGCTTGAAAGGTGGCAGGGTCCGCCACATACAAACAAAGTAAAACAGTATGAAAAATTGTGTTTTTCTTTAAGGTCAGTTTGTTTATTCAGGTTATTCTTTCATGAAGACAGAGTTTGTTTAAAAATCAGTACGTTTTTCTAGATTGTGCACCTGTGCACCCTTATTCCCAGTTGCTCCAGTGAAGCGGGCTCAGTGGCCAAAAAATCAGATACTGGAGTTTTACCTGCAGTTTACATACAAGGTAGCTGTCTAATATTGAAATGATTGGCCACACTGTTAAAAAGGTATGATACTGGAATTAATTGTCCTATACTTGATATTCAGTGAAATAAATGTAAACAAACAAAACACAAACATGTTTTTATAAGCTTGTTTGTGGCTTAGTTTCATCTTAATCCAAAAATATTCAACTACAAAAACTTAACCGAAAACATTAAGTCAAGTCGAGGCTCAGGTCAAGTTAGTCAGCTTGCAGTTGTGAATGAGTGTTGCTGCTCCAATGTGAACAAGACATTCCAGCAAAAGAGAGCCTGCTTCTCCAGGAAACATTGCTCATTTAAAAAAGAAAGCGGATTTTAACGCTTTGTCTCCAACCCAATATTTTGTTTAAAAACCAAATGGATTGTCTTTGTCACTATACACCCCCAATACTGGAAATAGTAACTGGAAAACCTCAGGATGAACACTGTTAAATAAAAAGGATAATGAGAAAAGAAAGATTTTTGGTTCATGGTTCATACTTTTCATCTGTTGCAAATTTCTAATTTTCTTAGAGGAAAAACATAGAAGAAGATTTAAGTTGTAAATGTTATGACAAATAAGACATCAAAGTTAAAATAGTTTTTTTAGTTGTTTGAGAACACATCTTCCTTCAGTTGTTTTTGTAAATGAGGCTTACAGAATTTCACATTATACACATTCACAAATAAGATCCAACATGATCCCAGTAACTTCTGACACAGTTTACAGTTAACCCTTTCGTCACATCAAGGGAAAAAAGAATTGATTAATAATTCTAAATCATTTGTAAAATCAATATAGCAAATGGACACCATCATCTACCATCTATAATTCTAGTTTTATAATGTGAAAAACAATAATCAAGTATAAACAAACTAGTTTGGCTGGAAATGTTTTGGTCACATGTAGCTACTGTATCTACTGAACACATCCAAAGACCAAGAAAATATTCTCAGGGTACTGCAAGTGAGAAATCATCCATACATTGATCAATCATGCTTGTCAAAATATCTTGTTCACAATATTGATTATCGATTCCAGTTGTCTACTTCAGCTTCTTCTTGGGTCTGATGTTACTGGTGTGTCCACACTTCTTCTTGCGGCAGTTTAAGGCACGGGGATGTAAACGAGCGTAGCACCTGACATGAGAGGAGCCAACTGTTAGATGAAAATAACCAACATCATCCAGTGATTCTGGTTCTCTTAAATTTGACATATGTCTTATTTACAAAGCTATTACTATTACTACGGCTATTTACTAAAACTATTATTTGAAAGAATTTCTACTACTATAGAGGTTTTGCCCTTTAGAGGAATATCTATTGAGTGATCATGTCAACAGGTAGACCGTCTGTAAAAGTTTGCCAATTCTTCATATATCTGCAATCCAAATCAACAGCCAGATGTCTGGCAGTGACACTGTACTGTGTTTGTATACATACTTGCAGCAGACCATCTTGTCGCATAATACACATAATAATAATAATAATAATAATAATAATAATAATACGAATAATAATAATAATAATAATAATTATTATTATTATTATCATCATCATTATTAATTATAATACAATAATAGATCATATTTTGAAATGGATCATTCTGTTGTTTCACGTTTGATACTTTTGATGTATTTTTGATGCCCATACTTCTAACTTTTACTTACATAAGATTATGTAAATGCAGGACTTCAGTATTCTTACACTGGTATAACTACTTTTACTCAAGTTAAAAGATTTGTATCATTTCAATATTGAAATTGCAACAATACTCCATCTAATGTCATCTGTTTAATGACACGTGTGAGGGCAGCGAAAAGAAAACATGATAATATAACAAAAAATGAGCAATCAATCAAAATAAGATGGAATTACGCAACAGACTCACTTGGTGTACACAGGAATTTGTGCATGTTCAGAAAACAGATATGCCACAATAGCTGTCTGATGAGATTACATGACACACATAAACAACACACAGCATCACCTTGATAATGATCTATAGGCCAAATTATCACAGTAAAACATGATTGTACCTTCTTTGTCTTGGATTTTGGCTTTGACATTCTCGACAGTGTCGCTGGGCTCCACGTCGAGGGTGATGGTTTTACCGGTCAGGGTTTTAACAAAAATCTGCGTTGTTGTTTACTAAAAAACAGAAGCCAGAAGACGTGTCAGTCACTTCAAACACAAAGAAATCACACTAAAAGCCAAATGAGGAAAACTTCTGATAATCAAGTAACTTCCTCATGTTGTAATTAACCAACAATTTGCCTGTAATCATTTTATGCCAATGCCACTATTTTCAGCAGACTACATGTACACACAGTGTGAAAGGTGAAATACCAGTTTAACACAGCCCAAACACGTCGTCCTCTGTAGTTAAATCAACTTGAACGAATAAAAACGATCGTTTTGGAAATTATAAAACCAGCACTTACATCGAGATCATTCACCATCAGTGAGGCAGAAGGCACAGGAGGAACGTGTTGAGCCCAGTCCTGTGCCTAAGGAGGAGAACAAGCTCATCCAGTGTTTCTGCTCAGCCGAAAAACATCTGCACAGATACAGTCGATCGCAGGTGATAGCATGTTGCAGATTTATATGTTGGGACAATCTGATGTATTTGTATCAGACACGTTCAGACGGCTGTTCTCGTAAAACAACAACACTGCAATAATATGGAGAAAAATTTTAAAAAAAACCATAAAGACTTGTCGTCCCTGGGTGGGCTCGAACCACCAACCTTTCGGTTAACAGCCGAACGCGCTAACCGATTGCGCCACAGAGACAACCATACATGCATCGTACACATAAAGAAATATAAAATAACATGTGTTAATATATAACTGTACCGTACTGTACTGTTAGCACAGGTGCATAGCGCCCCCTTGTGGTTGCTACGATAAAAACGAAACTTGACTAAAGCGCATGCATTAATCTTTTTAACCGCTGGGTGGTTAATCATAAGCGCATTTTAACATGATTCAATTGTATTTTAAGAAAATAGAAGAATACGAAAAAGTACAAGAAGCCAAATAACACGGAAGTTACGCAAGCGAGTATCTTACCATTAAGTATCACTTACTAGTGACCTAAAGTTAAACGGTTAACTTGTTGTCTAACAGCTAGCTTGGTGTTACCGTTTATTGTAGTTCGGTGCGGCCAAGTTCCGCGCTGCGACAGGCTAATGTGCTCAGTATTTAGCCCTGTATCGATTAGAGCCAGTTATCTTAATTCATCGCACACAATAATTGTTAACGAACCAATAAATGAAAACGTCGCAGATGTAAAACTAACTAATTAAGAAATTAAGAGGGTTGACGACATGTTTCGGTTCTTCAAGCTAGTTCACAACGTTAGCTAACAGCAAGGTGGAAATGTGTTCGGACAAATAGCTCATCTTAGCTAGCATGTTAAAAGCTAGGTGAATACAGAACATATAACACAATTCCACAACACATATAACTAATAATAACAGCGTAAAATCAAACTCACTTTCGACTAGACGCCAGCACATGAAAACCCCAGATGACTCCACTGGCATCATGTCCAGGGGCCCGCAGGTCAACTGCTTAAGGCCGTGCGCAAAAGTGATCACGTGGTTGACTGACAGGTGCAGCTCAACCTTAATTCATGTCATGAGGGTCAATATAATCTACTATCATTCAAACAAGTCTAAGGAAGTACATATCAACATATAATAATAATAATAATAATAATAATAATAATAATAAAAACTCTGATACATTAATGAGTCTTTTCAATTAAAGGTTAAAATGAAAAACAAATGCGTACACGTGCTAGCTACCTCTTAATGTTGATTACATATTAGCAGTGTATCTGACATGTTACATATCTACTGAGGTGGTAAAAAAAACTTCACAGCAGCACCAACTCTATCGGTGTCATTCTGAATAGAGCCACCAGGCGGCGCTGCGCTACAGAAGAAGCTTTAGAACAGATATGTTCAACTGGAGGCCTGAGAGCCAAATGTGGCCCTCTTATAGCCTCATTCTGGACCTTTAATCAGTTTGTTATGAGGCTAATTAGCCGATTCACTAGTTATGTCTGTTGTTCAGCAAAAAAATAACTATTTCATAAAACAGAGTACACAGGCTGTTTAAGCATAGATAGATAGATAGCATGCCCAAACTGTTCCTTTACCTGCAGTTCTCTGTTGAGCCCACCTGATGGTGCTACAACAGCTTTATAGTGTGCAGGAATAAATAGAGATGTTCAGCAGGAGAGGATCAATTTTAATGATACTACTTATTAAATACGTTCATTTTGCGCAAATCTCACAAAGAAATTCCAGCTGTTTGAGAATTAAATGTTTTCATTTCGTGACTTACATCTAAAATCTGCTCTGTGACTGATACAAACACACAGGGAATTATAAAGTGAAACCTGTCAGAGGCACACAGATGATGTTCTGACATATACAGGCCGAGGGAAGACTCGTCACGTTATTAGAGCATCTTATGGGACACATTTTGATTTGATCTGAAGCTCTCCTCAGGTTAACATGGGCTTACTATCTGGCCTCTATTGTCTGACTCCACCATGCTGTTTGGATCAGGCTCCTCCAGGTGAGATGTGGGCTGACGGGCCGCCGTGTTCTACGACTGGACCGGAACGTTCCACGGTTGCCATGGTTCGTCTCCAGGTGCATCATTGGGTCCGGACCAAAACATTAGCAAGACTTCGAAATATTTTCACAACATTTCCACACCAACTGGACGATTTTTCTACGAAAAAAACATCTAGTGGAGATTGTGTTCGCATCTCAACCCTTGTTCAAGACCCAGTGTCACTGACAAGACGACTTGTCAAGAACAAAGTGAGATTATTAAATGTTTCACTCAGTCCCGTGTTGTTTAGCATGTGTTTGACCGTAAACCCTGCAGAATTCACAGATTTTAGCTAGTATTGGCAGTAATTTCAATTTTTTTCAAAAAACTTTATTTGGTACTTCAGTGTAAAACTTTGTCTCATGCTGTCCTGACCAACACAGACAGTCATCAGCAGAGAGCAGAGAAAGCCCTGCAGACACACACTGCTCCTCCAGAAAAGGTGAATGTGCCTGTAGTGCTGATCACACTCACTGTTTCCATTGATTCATTAAGGCTCAGTCATGGTGCAGCAGGAGGTCTGCAGGCTCGTTGGTTAGCAAGAGAGCTTAACATTGGCATATTATTGAATGGAGTCTGGTGCAAATGTCACTTTCTAAAAGGTTTCAGAAGGAGTGTAAGATTTAGCTGTCAGACTTTTAGCAGGACTTTTAACAGGAATTAGATATTAGTGGTTGGAAATAGCTGAGTACACTGACTCAAGTGCAGTACTTAATAATTCATGTTGTATTTTCACAACTTCAGCTGTTATGAGACAAAAGCTGGTGTTCACAGCAACTGGTGTGAATGTTGAACAGTTAATGTTGCTCCATCTCTCTGACAGTAATATATTACAGTGTTAAATGCTCTGATCCTTCATAGGCTCATTTATTATGAATCTAAAAAGGAATTCAGATGTAATTCTGATTAGTTTTAACAAGTTGATTTTGACTTATTTTGACAATAACATGCAGTCACTCACAATTGTTATAGTAAACTGTATGCTGGCTTGATGTTGTGTTCTCAGATGGCTCAGCGTGCGGTGAGGAAGGCTATCCTCATCGAGGCCCTGCCCATCAGACCACAGGACGTCCGCCTCAGGGTCCCAGCACCAGCCTCCCGCAGCAGCTGCCCAAAAAGGTCAGGCCGTTCCTCTCGTAGCTCTGCTTCTGGCGCTCCGGCTCGCTCCTCCTCTCGCCCTTCCTTGGGCCCTTGTTCTAGTTCCTCCTCTCACCCTTCATCTAGCTCCTCCTCTCGCCCTACCTCGGGCCCTTCTTCAAGCTCTTCCTCTCCATCATTTTCTTCCCTGCGTGGCACTTCTGCCTCTTTGGTGTCAAGTGATCCTGCCAGGATCACTTCACGAAAGCGGCAGAAGGCGTTCACTTCTATCTGGCCTCTACCTAAGGGGCCGCGTAAGCCTCAGCCTCCATGGAGCGGCCCTAAGCCAAGGTTAGTCCAGAGGCAGCAGCTGTGGAGCGGCTCTGAACCGGAGTGGGCGAGGAAGGTAAGGCTGGACATGGAGGCGAGGGATCAAAATTTTAACAGGTGGTTCAAGAGGAGCGCAGAACCTGAAGGTGAGCCTGTTGGTGAGCCTCCAGGTAAGCGCTTCTGTCCCTCGAATTAAATTTCAATTCAGTTTATTTTTCTCACTGAATTGAACTAAAATCACTGAGAGTTTTATTTGATTGAATTGAATTGAATTTGTTCCAATGGGCTGAACCACTTTTTAAAATGTCTTTGTCACTTTTCAAGGGAAGATTCACCCCTTTACAGGGTGTGAGGATACAAGGAAAGCAATTTATTTGAATTTATTTGAGTTGCCTTGTTTTTAATTCCTTTGAATCACATTTATTTGAATTGATAGCTGCAAAGTAAGAAGCGAAGGAGAAACAAGGAAAGCACTTTCTTTGCACTAATTTGAGTTGCCTTGTTTTCACCTTCTTTGAATCAGGTTTATTTGAATCAACTGACTTTTATGTATTTGAGTTGAGTTGTATTGTGTTGCGTCGTGTCGTGTTGCGGGATTGAAGGACCGCATTTGTAAGAATTGTGTCCTTAAAGAAGAAGAAGAAGAAGAAGAAGACAATCAAGAAATGAGAAGAAACAAAAGAAGTAGTGAAGAGACAGGACAGGAAGTCACAATCAAGGAGAGAAGAGGGGAGAAACAGAGAACAAACCAGAAGAAACACAAGAAGAGATGCTGAGGAACAGATGGGAAATTAACGATTCAAAGAAATGGAATAAAGAACGTGTGATTGGGAATTAGACTCGGTCATGAAGAGAAGAGAAGAAATGCGTTGATATGTGAGCAGACAAGAACCAAACGTAACAAAGGTAAATCAATGTTAAAATATTATTTCATAAATTGTGTCAAAATGTATGATCAGCTGATCTGGTTGATGATATATTCTACTTCAATTCCCCCTGTCTCTTATTTATCTTTAAGACATATGAGAGGAGGTGGAGGAGGAGAGGAGAGGAGAGGAGAGGAGGAGGAGGAGGTGGGAGGGCAACAGCGACTGTGAACTGTCATTGAAAAGGTAAATCACTTCTTAAATAATTCTGTAATTATGTTATCACAAATTGTGCCATAAATAAATGATCAGCTGATTTGGTCTCTGAAATGTTTCACTGCAACTCTATTTGTCTTTGTCTTTTAGAGAGAGGAGAGGAGAGGGGAGGAGACACAGGAGGGGAGAGGGGAGGAGAGGAGAGGTGGGGGTGGAGGTGGGAGGGCGATATGAAGTTTGAACCCTCATGTGGAAAATATAAGTATCACTTTATTTCTCAATTTCACACTTGATATAGTGATTGAAAAATAATGTATTAACTTTTAAATTGTTTTCAGCTACAACTCCTTCTGTTATCTATTTGTCTTTTCGCAAGAGGCGGTGAAGAGCAGAGGAGGTGGAGGAGGTGGAGGAGGGAGGGCCAAAGCAAGTGTGAATTCTTATCGAAAAGGTAAATATCAACTTTTTCATTGTTATTGTTAGAATCATACAGATGGATAATTGATCAGATCTTATAATTAATTTTGACAATAACTCAGATTGTCTTCCATTTGTCTTTCAGAGAGGAGAGGAGGTGAAGAGGAGAGGGGAGGATGCTGGACGTCAGCAGGAAGTCTCTCTGATGCAAATGGTAAATATTCATTTCTTTGATGAATCTCACAGTCCATTTAATAAAGAAATTATGTGCTTACCTGGTTTCAGATATCTTTAACTGTAACTAACTTTATTTTCCCTTTGTCTTCTAGAGGAGAGCAGAGGAAAGGCGGTCGAGAGGAGATGAGAGTGGAGGGAAAATGCCTTTAAAGGTCAATATTAACTTATTTAATAATATCGTCAGAACTCATCTTGTGCGCAGTCATCCAACTAAGTAACCAAACTTACTCAATTATGTCATCAAACTATACCTGACAGATAAAATGACTGAACCAGATTGCAGAAAGCTGAATTAAATAAGTCAGGAACTCAACAATCATCTTTGTGTTTTGCTTAATAAAAATCTTTCCTTAAGTGTTTTTTTTTAAATATTTTCTTTACAGCTGGACCAAACTTCAGAAGCTGCCAGAAGTGAAACTCATCTCACAACAATGACTTCTGACACAATCAAACATGTGTTTCAAATAAAAAGTCAAAACGAGAAGAAAGGTTTCAATTTGGTTTCTGAGGTTTAGGTCTTACCTCGTGTTTTTAATGGCTTTGTATGTTGGGGAATCAAAAGGGTCTGCATTTATATTGTGCTGTACTAATGATTGTAAATTCCAGCCCTCCAAAAATATTTTTTAAAAACGATCAGCTTTTGGTCCATGATTAGATGCACACTTCCTTTGTAGTCTGACAGAAAGAAAATAGTCCTACATGAAACTCTTAACAATGTCATCTAGTTCCAATATATTCAAGGCAGACATATCTATGGCCGATGTCTCCAAAACTCTGCAACTTACATAAAATCAATGAAGACAGATAAATTGCTCTTCAAGTTAGAGGAAACTATGACTATAACTGTCCCCGAAACTCTGGCACAGAAAAGCCAAAGATGCATTTGAGTTCAGGTGTTTTGTCACTAGAGGGCAGTATACAAGACGACAAGCCACAGACTGGATCATCATAGACACACGTTGTTGTTTCCACATTTATTTATTGTTTATTTTCAATATTATTTAATTATATTTTATTTAAAAATAAAAAATAAAAACACTCCTGTCTCTACGGGGTTATCTACGTAGTTAAGATTTTAGTCATAATTTTTTGATTGTTTTCATACATGTGCTTTGTGAACTTGCTGAATGACAAACAGTGTAAACAGTCTGCAGTGTGGGCTACAACAAAAACAAACATCAGGCAGGCACTGAACACTTTCCCGATTCCCTGATTTTACTTTACACCACCATCGCTGCCAACAGATATGATAGCATCATTTTCATGCCCCCCACTGGACAATGAGTCACAGGAACTGGTTTAGAATATTTCATAGATGCCCCAGTGGCCTAATGGATAAGGCACTGGCCTCCTAAGCCAGGGATTGTGGGTTCGAGTCCCATCTGGGGTGATCAGCAGAGTGGCGCAGCGGAAGCGTGCTGGGCCCATAACCCAGAGGTCGATAGATCGAAACTATCCTCTGCTAGATCTGTGTTTTACAAAGGCTCAATTCATATTGCTTTACTTCTCTAATCCCACTTTCAAGAAAACGTGAAGCACGGTGGCAGGAAAGAGATTGATGAACATCCATCACATCCATCCAGTCTCGCTCACTTTCATGCCCTTATGTCATTAGCATTATCATCAAGACGTTATTGAGCTATCGTCTATCATCAAGACGTTATTGGGCTTTCCGCATTCTGTCGGCTACAGACGCTCTGTGATTGGTCAAGTTATTTAGGACACAGCTGTTGGTCAGCATAGAGAGTTTGGAGTTCAGGGTGTCTTTACTTTTCTCCCAACAATAATCTCCTCCTTGATCAACACTGTCCTCTCCTCCTCTCTCGTCTTCATCCTCTTCAACCTCACTCTCTTCATCGCTGCGTTCATCCTTTTCCATCTGCAGACAGAAGCAAAACATAGGGCATAAAGTGTAGGACGATATTTCAGATATTAAAACTAAGAATATGAAAGCTACTATGCAAGGACATTGGATACCCTGTGGTTTGTTTCTGCATGCTACCGATTCTCACCTTGCCGTTCAGGAACTTATAAACCATGCGCAAAATTAAACCAGCCCAGAAGATATGGAGGGCCTGCAGCACCATCAGCAGCACGTTGAAGAAGTAATAGCCGACAAAAGGTTCAAACACTTCCATGGACAGCACCAGAGTGGTATGGATGATCCTGTTATTTATCAAATAATTGGAGCGAAGTTGAAAAAGGTGTTCCTGACAATAGTTACCCATGCTGCATTTAGTAGCTGACCATTTTATCTGCACCAAAGGAAAAACATCTCGAGGGTAAGCCTTACTTGCTGGGGAAAATCACCAGTCGAGTCACAAGGAAGACCACAGCAAACACAACAAACAGTGTGTCACACGTTCTCCTCCATCCAGCGCCGTAGTTGAACATCTTGGCAGACTGCAAAGACAACAATCAAGTGGACTGATCAAAAAGAAAGTCATCACAGTGAGCAAAACTTTATGATTAGAGAGGAGAGTTGACAGAGGATCAGGATGACTGATAACGGAAAACAGCTGTTGTGATTTCCTCTCACAAGAAACCAGCACAACTTTAAAAAATTCTCTTGGTTTCTCATGTTCAGTCCTTTGTATTGTGCAGGTGATGAAAAGTCACCTTGGGCTACTGAAGCGCTATCAGCTATCCGGACTCAGTCACAGGATTTGCCGGCTGGAATCAGTGGCGCATTCTGCCGGCTACTACAGAGATCTCACCCTAGATTTTCTAAGAACAGCCTCAAGCACAGAGTGAACGTCTGACTGAACTTTACAACATTTCTATGGTTACTTTGCCTCACTTTGTTAGGGCTACACTGTGGCATGAAAAAAGGCAAGGGAGGAGGTGAATCTGTGGGGACGTGCCCTGAAGAGATTAATTATATTTGTGAAGTCTCATGTGCTTGTTTGTCCCCCCAGAGACAATGGCCTCTCAATGTACAAGTTGTTCTTTTGAGTCCCATCAAGGTTACATGAAAGAAGCACAGCCAACAAACTTAATAAAATAATTCCAACGCATTAATGACTTAAAGGAGAAGCCTCAGATTTTTTTTCTATGACAATTGGAAACTAAACTAAACTTGTTGTGTAATCTTTCAAGACAGAGAGTTCTTTAGGTGCGGTGAAGGAAATAAAAAATTCCCCTGTGGAAATAATACTGGACTAATTTATCTTAGAGTATGTGAGCTTACCTCGAGCAGGATGTCCGAGGAGTCATGAAGCAGCATCACCAAAGTGCCGATGCGAATGTAGTTAGCACAGTAGGAGAAACTGAGCAGGAAGATGGTGGCCAAATGGTGAATCACCTGTTCTTTGAAATCCTGGCAAAGCAAACAGGAGCAGAGTGCTCAGCGAAGCAAAATGACCATGCACCAACAGAAGAATTAAATTCCTGCTATAACAGTCACTTATTAAGCGTGTGTTCAGTGAAGTTTCTCATTAAAGCAGAAGTGCAGGCATGAAATATGACCAGGCTGAAGCAGGCTAATAACTTATATGTCATTATCTAAAGGGTGCTGTAGTTTAGAAAATCAGGATTGACTTTTCTTTACAAATGAATGAATGTTGAGCTCCTCACCTTCCTCTTGATGTCCACAGAGATCCGGAGGAGCAGAGAGCCGTAAAAACCCAACTCTAGCATGTAGTACCAGTAATGAGCTCTGTCCATGGGCTGTGGATGCAAACATTATTCAAAGGTTAAGAAAAGTGATTCATAAACACCTGGACATTTGGTTGCCACTGAAATGAAGCCACATCAGTCAAAACCGGGCAACAATAGAGGAACAACTAGAAAAATGTCACAATTATAACTCTCAAAAAATGTAGATCAGGAATTGAAGTTTGTAGCTGTTGTACATCAAACAAATGAGACATATTATGTTCATTTTTAGGTGCATAATTTGTTTTGTGTTACAGCTAGAATAGGTTTACATACGTTAATGCTCATAAAACGCATCAGTTTTCTTATACTGTCCAGTGCTGCAGCTCTGTATTCCCCCTCTGCATCAGATTCCCTGATACTGTATTTCACACAGACCATCTCTGCCAACAGAGGATGAAAACAAAACATCAGAGCTCACATAGAGCATGCAGCAGAGTGGCGCAGCGGAAGCGTGCTGGGCCCATAACCCAGAGGTCGATGGATCGAAACCATCCTCTGCTATAAGTATGTCATTGTTAACCTTTATAAAGAAGACAATAATCATCAGATTTGTTGACACTGAACATTTCATGTTGCCCTAAAATGAAGTTTTACTTATACAGATATTTTATGAGGGCAAAGTTGTTCTGAATGCAGAAACAGGTTGATTTAAATAGCTATATAGAGAGCTAAAAACTAGTTTTTTTCCTGTTTGATGGCAATCACATTAAAATGGAAGGAAGAGGGCGTGCAGATTGTCGAGTGGTTAAGAGTGCATGCCACATACGCAGTGGACCCTGGTTTGAATTCCGGCCGGAGGACCTTTGCTGCACCTCTATCTCCCATTTCCTGTCTATCCACTGTAAAAAATAAAGGTGTCTATGCCTGGAAGAAACTGCTGCTTTCCTGCCCACATCTCATAATTCTAGACATTTCTGTTTTATATGTTCTCCTAAAACAATTTCAATCTGTTTCCTTCCAACTCAGATTTCGGTCAGACTAAAACTGACACATCTAAAAGAATCCATAAAAAACAAGGCTTTCCTCATTCCATCATCAGGACAGTGATGAAAAAAGTAATAGTGAAGTAAGACACACACGCACCTGAACTGGGTATTTCCTCCAACATTCTCTGCGGTCCCAGAACCAAGGTCTCTGTAGAGAAAGGAGCATATGTAAAGACTTAAGCCCAACATACTTAACTACATTAATTATAATGTATTTTGATTCGCTCTGATTCACTGACAGAAATATGTTTGAGTAGTGTAATTGTGTTGTTTTTCTTTTTACTATGTTCTATAAAACCTTCTGGATACTCACATCAAACAAGCAGGCCAATCCTGCAATGAAGGCTGTGAGGTAGAAAAAGAACCTCCACCTGGAACATAAAACAACTGAGATCTGACATTTTGAACATTGAGTTTTTGCAGTGGGTTGCGAAGGAAGTGTTCTTGAGGGAAGTCATGTGAAAACTGAACAATGATCAGGCAGAGGAGAGAGAACTTACGCAGCCTCAGCAAACTTCTTGGTTTGACAGGGCCGATCTTGGTTCCTGCGAAGCCTGAACCAGGTCTCAATCTGCCTCTGGGTTTTGCCACACAGCGACATCAAACCAACTATTTCACTCTGAAACAATAATGGATGGACAATAATTGATTAAGTGGAGTATAATGATTATACTGTAATGTAACAGACCAAAATGAGGAAATGACAGAAGGGAGAAAGAGATAAGAGGCAGTGAATGCTATTCAGATCAGCTCAACTTCACTTTTTAACTGAACAGTCAACATCAAACTATTGTTGGAGCAAAAAAGTGGTAGCTAAATAAGTGAAGTATTCTTTAACTAATTCTTAATTGTTGTGTTATCTTGAGATAATAACGTTTGTTTTTCTCATGATAACAGGTTCATTTAGCTTTTTACATTGAAGAAACAAATGCCCAAGAGTTAACAAGACAATTTAGGAGAAAACTACCTCATAACATTCCTCAGAGTGGACCACCACACCGGCCTGTAGGCTGGGTTTTGGGAGTTCAAAGCAAACCGAACTTTTTATAAACTGCCATTTGAATATTTTACCTTTTGTTTTGATATATGGGATTTTTACGTTACGGTTACTGTAAGTGATAGGTATAACAATAGTATTATTATGTAATGTTTGTTTCCAAGCAGACTTTTTGGAGCGAAAAGGAAGTGGCTAGAGTGTTCGTTATGCCAAGTTTTTGTGACAGATATAAAAACAATTAAAAGAAACTACCCCATTTATATTGCATGCATATGGCAAGGATAATCTAGTAAACAGAAATGAGGTAATAGGAAGGAATATTTTTGTTTGATAACTAAGGGTTAAATAATGTGGTTTTCTTGGGCTAACAAAACTCATTATCTCAAAATAAGAACATTAATTAATCAATCATCCTGAGATAATGATTACTGTTGTCCTGAGAAAATGAAATAATTTAACTTGAGATCTCAATATAACAGCAGTGAAAAAATTATTGTGCCTATGCCATTTGTAAAACCATTTACAGAGAATGTCTTTGGTGAAATGTCATGTGTCTTGTATTTTTATTGTAATACCTATTCCAGATGTCAACTTTGTTGGATTTAGTGGCTTCTAGCGGTGTAGCTGTGGATTGCGACCTACTGAACACCCCTCATCTCACCCTGTCCTACAGTGGCTACTAAAAACACAAAAAACAGTCTGGGCTACTGAAGAAACATGGTGGTGCAACACTGTGGACTCTGTGGAAGAGAACTTGCTTCCTCAGTAGAAATGACAGGCTCAATCTACCGTAATGAAAACACAACGACTCACAATTTAAGGTGATAACACAACAATTAAACTGCAACATAACAAATTTAAACATTAAAGCGAAACTGGACAAACCCACTCTGGAAACTAAATGATACTACACTGAATTCAAAACAGAAATGCAAATGCGAAATAAAACTAAAACTACCGACCATCTTGCGATGGGATCACACCAGCTGCACATCCCTCAACATGATGATGTTCTGATCCATGATCACTCAGTTCATGGATCACATGACACCCATCTTTGAACTCTGCCTTTGTTTTTTATCAACTACACTCCTGTAAAGATTTGTGACTCCATCTTGCATTGACAAAAATCTAAGCACAGACAGACAGACATATAAACATCTGGCCAAATACTCAAGCTGCCTCTGAATTAGCTCCCACTCCAGACACACACAACCACACACAGACTCAGAAGGTGAAAACACTACAACACTATAGTAACTCTGCCCTGTGGGTGTTGACGACCATTTGCAGGTCTCACAGAAATAATGGCTCTTTGTGTCAATTATATTCTTCATTCTACATCATATTCTTTTTTTTTCTTTTTTTTTCTTTCTTTCTTTCTTTCTTTCTATTTAAACATAGGGAGAGAAAGCAAATATTAATACACTTCTTGCAGCATTTGATCCAAAAGCTGAGAGAGAATAATGAGTGTGTGTGTAACGTCTGTAAATATGGTGTGTTTTCCCCCAGGCTGAGTTTTCCAGGAACAAGGATGTGTAGCCATCACAACCCTCATGTTCCTCTGTGCTGCTCACTCAGATCATCATTACCAAACTAACAATAGGAACTAAGTGTTTAAAACCATCATTTGTTAAAGTTAAAACATTTCTCATCTTGATCCTCTTTCAGCGTGCTCAGACAACTTCCTCCAGATCAAACCAAAAATGTGCAACTCATCGAGCTGAACTGCGTACACTTTTCAGACCAACCTGTGTCGGCTGTCTGCTCTGCTGGGTGTAAAAAGACTCCAGCTTTGGTGAGGGGGCAGCATGCACTTGCACTTTGTTCTTCACCCCCAAACATCTGGCCATGGGTGGTGCACAAAACCTGAGAAGGAAGACAAAAGACTCACATAAATGATACCACCTCCTGTGAGACAGCCAGGGTGCCTGGGGTTGTTTGGCCATACGTAATGTACATAACAAGCCATTTAACAGTCAGTCAAAAGCAAATACTTCAGAACTAAGATATGTGGAGGCTATACTGTATGTAGGTGTTACAACAGTTAACTGAGCAGTGTGTGCGTGAACATGTAGGCCTACCACTAAGCGTAACACATTTGTATGTGGGATGAGATAACATTTTGTTGATTCACAGGAGGGAAATGTAGCTTTACAGCAAAGTAGAAACAGGATACATATAAGTAAACATATGTACAGATACCAATATATATTACGTAATTATTATAATAAACATGAGATAACAGATGACATCAGAATACAACAGCAGAGTGTAGAAGAATAATATGACATAGTTTTAACTAACGAGCCATTTGATTCCACTAACTGTTCACACCTGTGGATGTTACAACAGTGAACTCACTGGAGACATAATCAACCAATGAAAAACCTTGAGTGTATCCCTGTGTGTGTTTGTGTGTGAATGAGAGAGAGAGAGAGAGACAAAAAGTGCCTATGAGGCTTGTTTGCACTCATAACAAGCTCCCTGCAACATATTCAGTCTTTTCTACCTACTTTTCTCTTTTAGTGATGTTTTCAAGCTCATCTCAATGTGTTTTATTGGATTTTAGAAATAGGGTTGCGAACTGAAAATCTTCACATCAAAAAAAGGCAGAATTTACGCTAAATTTAATTAAAAATGAAATCAAAAATAAAAATGAAATGACGTTCCTTTTTTCTATTGTGACAAAAACGTCAGCTCATTGTTTGTCAAACTAGGAATGTAGGTTAATAATTCAGATCGGGCGCGATAAGTTGTTTTTTTTGTCAAAGCCACACAGACAACAATGGCCATACCTGTGTGACCTACAATCCCACCCAAGCACACCGGCAGGAACAAAGAGAGCAGGTGTGTTTTTACCTCTCAAACGCACAGCGCAGGGCCACGAATCCCAGTGCGAGGGGCAGAGCTATGAGAAGGTCTTGGGGTAGGGGTCGGTCAGAGTCTGCCAGCTGTTCCATGTCCCTCCAGGTCACACCTGGAGGAAGCCAGTAGTCCTGCCTCCATATGTCAGGCAGCAGGTCCATTCTGCTGTGGAAGTTCAGGTAGAGGTGAAGAAAACAAACAAACAAACAAACCAAAAACATGATGAAGATAATTATTTTTCCATATAGTTAAATGCAATTTCATCCAGAAAGTCTGGTTCTTGTACTGTAGCAGTCAAGTGATCGTTGAGTAGAACAGGATCTCTGATTTACTTATTATAATGACGTGTATTCTTTACTAGCAGGTGTAGGAAGGGTTGCATGTCACGTGATGGAGAAATAAAAAGAGGAATCCTGTGCATGTGTCTGATAAACATCCTGAAAGCTATTATTAACAATATTGCGAAATACTTCTGATATGTGTCTCTTCCTCAACCACAAAAATATCATCAAATATTAATAGACCCATTATTACAAAGTAACAGCAAAAGTATAAGCAATACATTATGTTTAACAGCACACCATCGAGGAATATGGCTCAGTCTGTGTGTAATGCCATAAAAAACATCAGTAAATGTAGTTAAGAAAGCCACGAACCACAAACGCATATTAAAGACGCCTAAACACCATAACTATAGAGAACCGCAAAACCACAGGTCCATACAGGTTAACGCAAATATTATGCACATCTACTTTGTCGGAAACCAGCCTTAAAACAAACAGCAGTGAAAGGTATCCATCTCCACGGTGAAACACACCAAGTTGGAGGTAAAGTGTTGAAATGTGAAATGAAATGCTGCCGGACAGACACTCACCTGGCTTCAGCTCTGTGAAAATAATAAAACTGGTCAGAAGAATAAAAATCCACCTGAAACTGCGCGTGCGTGTGTATCAGCCTCACTCCGGCTGGCGATGCGCCTCGGTGCCGCTGCGCTGTGCGGCTCGAGCTAAGGAGAAGAGCCGTTGAGTCGTCACGGCTCAACTGTCAAGTTAGACCGGATGACGACAAGCTCAGGCTGCTCATGTCAAAATAATGGTATATTCATTCATGAAAGACATATTTAGCCAGCTAAATAAGCAGCATATCTATCAGCTTCCAAAACTCATTCTCTGTAATCAACTTTAATTGACGTTAATCCACATCAATGCACAACAATCTATATTAACGGCTCATACACGTACCTTTATTCTGAAAGCTTCCAGTCTTTCCTGTGTTTTGCTAACAGTTTGATGTTACTTGACGGTGAGCGGCTAATGAAACACCTGGGGCGTCTCCTCTTCATAGCCCATTAACTCAGCAGGGTTAACAATGGAGACACCGGGCTACTGGAGGCTAGTATACAGTTTACGCTGTGTAATTACAACAAATGAAAAATGGTCTGGGCTGAAATTATTGGCGTTATGTTAGCCCTGCAACTAACTCTGAGCATGATTATATAAAGTTAACATATGTTGTTTCACCATACATCACCAGGTCTCTTAAATTAGCTAGCTGATGTAAAACCAAAACAGATAGTGTGATAGCTTTGTTTTTTCAAGTGTCATTTTTGAAGTGAATTAACATGTTCCTCCTTTTTCAAATACAAAGTTCAAAAACCTACAATTTTAAAGCCACACTGCCTGCTGCAGCCTGGTCTTGTTTGGGCTGTAGCATGTGGCTAATGCTAGCTAAGCTTAGCAAACATTTGTGTCGGCAAACTGACGCTGGTTTTATGACCCTTTCAAGCATGTAGCATTAACTCCTAAAAACTACCTTACTTTTGTCAACACTGAGTCTTAAGGTGGCAGGGTCCGCCACATATAAACAAAGTGAAACAGTATGAAACAGTGTTGTCCTTTAAGGTCAGTTTGTTCATTCAGTCATGAAGATGAAGGGAGTTTGACATGATGTGCAGCAACAATACTTAAAGTAAATGGTTGACTAAACAAAGCAGCAAAGAGTGGCACAGCCTGTGGTTAAAACTAAACCATGACAGGAAACCCCTATATCTCTCATTACATTTCCTAATTTTCTACTTGAGGTTGAACTTTATATGCTCAATGTGCTTATTCTTTAAATAGTATATCTCATTACATTTATTTCACTCCATTGTAGGACTTCTCCTTGGTTACCACTGTCTACAGTAACTCATGACACCCAGAGCAACTATCCCGGACACTTCCAGGACCTCATAGTTTGAAGGTAAACACTCTCCCCTGCAAAGGTGTGCTTAGCCTAGCTATCGCAAACTTCCCGCTGAATACTTGTGTACGCTGTCATTGAGGGCTCTGTGTCTGACTGCTTAATACAAACTCTAGTGGCACACACCCCCTTTAAACACACACACACACACACACACACACACACACACACACACACACACACACACACACACACACACAGTGAGGTACACACTCCTGTGTCAAGTCAGATGCTCTGTGGTCCTCCCACCATCCTCCTCCTCAGCCAACACTCAGATGATGGTATTTTGAAAGGGGGAGATAAGCAGGCCGTCTGCTGATAACATCACTACTGTTGCGGAGATAAACTCCTCTTTTTGTCATGCACATCAGTCAGGATCACAGCTGTGTTATGTCTTCATCACAGGTGTATTCTGCAGTTGTATATATGTAAACTGTGTGATGTAGTGTGCATGTGCTGGGAGGGAGAGTGTTTGTTTACATTTTACAACAGATAAAGATGATTTGCATGTTTGTGTGTGTGTGTTTGTTAACTCCTGTTTGTATTTGTGTGTGCTTTTGTGTCTTGTATTTGTGTGTGGGGGGTTGTGTGTGCCAGCGTGTTTCTGTGTGGGATGGAGTCACATTACCAGAAAATTAGCCTGTGCACATCCAGAAGGGAATTTGCATACTGTGCGCACCTGCCTCGTCTGTATGTTCGCGGACTGAGGCAGAGACACAGAGGTCTTGTTTCAGCACATGAAATATGAGAGAGCTTATCAAATCAGCTGAGCCTCTTACACCAGCCATCACAGAACCAGACTTTTTATTCAAAAATAAGGTGCGGAATTCTTTTTCATGCCTTGTAAAATGTGATTAGTGCTATACAACTACTAAGATTTGGAGTAGGATTACTTGAGCACCCTCCGTGTTGGAAGTGTCACACATGGTAGCACAGAACAATTTCTGCCATGCACATGAAGCCTGAGGTCATGTTTTTCTTTGATCCAGCCTTATTTCCATATCTGTGTGCACATGCACTTGTGGATATGTGTGTTTGCAAGTGTGTGTGTGTACAGTGAGAGGGTGATGGGTACTGAGTGTCTTTGTTGTTTTATCAAGGAAGGGAATTGTCAGAATCCACTGAAGCAAAATCGTTCCTGTTAATTGTCGGACTAATGAGGTGGGGGTGTTAGACTGCGCATCCAACCATCTGTTGGAGCCTGATAGACTGCAGAGAGCCGTTATAGTCTAGTTACCAAAGTCTGGCTGTGCACTGTTTGTGCTTTATCACCACAAATAACTTGCCTTGACTAATTTCTTTAATAACACCCTTCTTACTGCCAGTGGAAAGCAACATTAACATTATAATTAAGGTTTCTATGCTCCATGTATCATGTAAATGCACAAAGTGTTGAAAGTTCTTAGTAGTCCTGCCAGATTGTACTGAGAGAGAGAGAGAGAGAGAGAGAGAGAGAGAGAGAGAGAGCGAGAGAGAGATTCAGAATGAATTTGCTGGCCTAATTAGTTACCTTTAAATTAGTAATCTGTAACTACAGAAAAATTGATCAAGTAATGCTACAGTGCAGGACAAGAAGAAGAAGGTAGGCTTGGAAAGACAAGTGATTTAGTTTACAGATGGCTGTAATCTATTGACAACGCCTGTGAATGTCCATGGTGTGCTGATTGAAGCTAAAGTTGTTGTCCAGTGTAATGCCAAAGACTAATCGATGGTAGACCGGTGTTGTGGGGCCAAAGAGCTAGTTTTGTAAATGGTAAGATGGAAAAGGTTGTCCTTGCACCATGTACTGAAAAGGGATATGGAATGCTGAGTAATAATATTGAATCCTGATCTGAATCCATTTTCTTTAATCTGTAGCTGATGATGGAAGCACCTGTGCTGCCATCTCACTTCCTCATCATCTCTATTGGTAGCTGCACATATGCAGTACCAGTTGAACAGGAGTACAAATAAATGTTTTCTCCCTAACCCAGAAATGTAAAAGTGACAATAATTGGGGGTTATGTAACGACATAATAATAGTATAATATGATGCAATAAACATGAAATTAATTTTCATTTGTTTAAAATTTTTATAACAGTTTTAGGTTGGCTGCTGGGAATGTCTGTCCCATCTATGTTTTCTGGTTTTAATATTTTTACCTATTTGAAAATTTTAAAAGGGACCAAATATGACGTTTAAATTGAAAACCTTTCCATCTTCTATATAATTAAAAACATATTGAAAAAAATCAACAATAAACAAATGTGGAAACAACAACGTGTGTCTGTGTTGATCCAGTCTGTGGCTTGTCGTCTCTTGTATACTGCCCTCTAGTGACAAAACACCTGAACTCGAATAACCTTTGGCTTTTCTGTGCCAGAGATGAAAGGGACAGTTCACTCCAAAATGAAAAAGTCATCGTTTCCTCCAACTTGTACAGTGATTTATCTGTCTTCATAGTTTTGATTTAAAATGCAGAGTTTT
>CAEMYA010000024.1:7302609-7363895 GCA_903131615.1 Diplodus sargus
GTGGGTTCAACGCTGTCCTCTGTGGGTTCAGCACTGTCCTCCTCTGTGGGCTCGGCGCTGTCCTCCTCTGTGGGTTCAGCACTGTCCTCTCCTGGGGGTTCAGCACTGTCCCCCACTGTGGGTTCAGCACTGTCCTCCACTCTCCTCTGTGGGCTCGGCGCTGTCCTCCTCTGTGGGTTCAGCACTGTCCTCTCCTGGGGGTTCAGCACTGTCCCCCACTGTGGGTTCAGCACTGTCCTCCACTGTGGTTTCAGCGCTGTCCTCCACTGCGGGTTCAGCACTGTCCTCCCCTTGCGATTCGGCGCTGTCCTCCTCTGTGGTTTCGGCGCTGTCCTCTCCTATGGGTTCGGCACTGTCCTCCTCTGTGGGTTTGGCGCTGTCCTCCCCTGTGGGTTCGGCGCTGTCCTCCCCTGTGGGTTCGGCGCTGTCCTCCCCTGTGGGTTCGGCACTGTCCTCCACTGTGGGTTCGGCACTGACCTCCTCTGTGGGTTCAGCACCGTCCTCCACTGTGGGTTCGGCACTGTCCTCCACTGTGGGTTCGGCACTGTCCTCCTCTGTGGGTTCGGCGCTTTCTGACCCCTCCCTGTTGCTTTTGTCCGTATCTGCTTCACAGTCTGCCATTTCCTCCATATCTGCACTTGCCTCTTCCTCCTTTTCCTCCATCTCTTCGTCCACCATGTGATCGTCACCCAACTCGATCTCCATCACATCACAAGCAAACTCCCCGTCCTCCTTCTCTTTATCCGCCTCTTCCTCTTGTGTCATCTCTTCCTCAACCATCTCCTCTCCCTCCTCATCGTCGGTGTCATCGAAGTTTCCCTCGTATATCTCGCACTCTCCGTCATCCACCTGCACAACTCGGATGTCATCCATACAAATGGCCTCATCGTCGTCGTCCTCCTCGCTCTCCCTCTCATCTGAGTCCAGTTGGGAGGGCGGCGTTGTAGTCCGACTGTCTGACTGCAGTCCAGCGCTGGGGCTACTGAGCTCCGACTGAGCCCTGCGTGGCCCCGAACCTGAGCCGGAACCAGGGTTTGGCCCGTCCTTCTTGCAGTAGGAGTAGCGGTGGTTCATGTGCTGGGAGTACGAGCCAGAGTGAGAGAAACGCTTCCCGCATTTATCACACTGGTAGGGTTTCTCACCGGAGTGCAGCCTTGAGTGCTCGATCAGGTGGTGTTTGTGTTTGAAGGCCTTCTTGCAGATGTTGCACTCATGGGGCCGTTTTCCTGCAGATGATAGAACAAAGAGTCAGACAGGGACTAATACTGCAGAGTAATCTCACTTTTTCAGTGTAGTTTGAGTCGAAGTACAGGAAAAAATATACAGTTACAGCTTCTTAATTGTGTGGATATTTTTGGCTGTTCTGGAATTTAAGCCTTGAGACGTGATCTGGAGTTTTAGGAAATTTTGATCTTTTTCATTTTGAAGGTCACACAATGAGAAAAGAATCAATCGATGATTATAATAAATTAGTTGCAGTATTTACTCAGGTGTAAACCCACCATGATATGAGCCATTGTTATGAGGATTACTATTAGTAACCCTCTGTTTTACTCCATATGGGACCATAACTTACTAAATGAACATCAGGCTGTATTGAAGAAGACTTGAAACTAGAGAGTAAACTCGTTAGGAAACTGTTTACTGAGTTAATAAATCAAGTGAGAATTAGGATCATTTTCTCATAAGCTTACACACAATCTGACTTCTTTTTGAAACCGGTGGAGTCCCCTATCACTGCTGACCATTAGAAAGCGTGCAGTTTGAAGGCATTTCTGCTTTGGCTTCACTCAAGTTTTTTTTCTTTTTAATTCACTCTTGGTTCGGTTCGTTGAACGATTCATGTCTGGTAGACATATACAACAGGTGACAGGGGTCAAAAGTTTTAAGGATTTTCAAGCCAAAATATTTATAAGCCTGTAATAAAACCATGTTTTTACAATTAAGATTGAATGTGAAATGATGCTGGTTACACCCCTAAAGCATGATTCTTCATCTTCAATTATAAAAAGTATGCAAAGTTGTTCAGATTAAACAATTGAGTTTGTAAAAGTTTGAACTCCTGTCTCATCTACACAGATACAGCTGTGAGAAGTCTTTTATAAATGCTCCATAAATGATTTGCAGTCAACTTATATATTACTTTTGTGTGTGAGAATAAATGCCACTGAATTTGTGTCTATGGTTTGTGTGAAGATGAATCATGTCATGGCGGAATCACCACACATCTGTGCACACTGGTGCAGCGAACTGATTTCAATAAAACCACATTCCAGTGTGACACAAGTTGGAGCTTCAGGGAAAACATCCACTAAATTCACCTCCAGAGTCTCATCTCATCGAATAATGATGTCAGCTCTTTCTGAGGTGATACATTTACAGGCCAGCTGTCCCATAAAGGTTACCATCACACTACAACGCGCCAGTACAACACGTTTAATGAGAGATGAGGTCAGTTTTAAAATCACAGCCTTGAAAACTATTACTACTACTTTTGGGCAAATCAGACACTCTGAATTCTGAACAAAATAAAGTTGTTCCAATGATCTTTTAAAACAGTTGCAAAGTGTAATGCAATGAAACAAACAAATGAATCCATTAGTGTTAATTCAGCACAGTTTAGACCACCACATACGCAAATATGAAAATGTGCTCCTCTGCTCAAACCAACATTGACTTTTAAGACATACCTGTGTGTTCATATTTGTGCCTGAGCAGGGAGCTGCCCTTCTGGAAGACTTTGGAGCAGAGATCACAGGGGTACACGCCATTTTCCAGCCGTCGCTTCTTTATCAGTGAGGCATCTGAATCATTCTGCTCCTCCACCGTGGAAACACTTTCAGAGCTACTGTCCGGCTTCTTCTGCTGTAAATGAAAGAAAACGAAGAGTGGTCAAATTATTTAATGTCGTGTCAGGTGGACTTTGGGTTCAAGACTCTAGATCAACGAAAACCAAGCAATATCAGAGACATTACCTTTGTCTTCAGGGCATTTTTCACTGACTTTTGATAATGATTAATCCATACAACAACACTGAAAGACTTCTAAACAAAAGGCTGGTCTCCTGACAAAGTGGCTTGTAGAACAGATAAAAGCTTCATAATAGGAAATCAAATTAAATTGTCTAAAGGCCCACGGAAGAAATGTTGTTTAGCAAACATAATGTTTACCACCACCAACCTTATGGCCGTTGAGTACAACAGTCTTTGCTCCAGCAGCGTTGCCGGCCGTAGTGGCGTAGGTGTAGGTGAGCTGGGGGATGAGGATGGTGCGTTTCGTTGCGGTATTGATGGTGCTGAGACAGTTCACCGTGCCCTGACCGGCGATGGCCACTAACGTGGGCAACTGTGCGGCAGTCACGATGTTGACCGCTCTTCCCGACTGAGGTGTGGTGACGTAGATGGTTCGACCCCCCAGCTGCTCCTTCCTCAGGCAGGTCAGGTTCAGGGGCTGTTCCTGCTGCTTTGTGGAGGGTGTGGCTGTTTTAGTTTCCAATGCTGCTGCGATTTGTTTAGGAAGGGAGAGATCGAGCGGCTCTGCCTGGGAGTCCGGGTCCTCCGGGTCCTCCGGCTCCCTTTTGATGATGACGAGGTCCCCGGTGTTGAGGCTTAGTGGTGAAGAGTCTGATGGAGAAGCGCTGCCAGATTCTGATGAGGCTTTGTTGGAGGTTTCATGGCCACTGTCTTCCTCTGTCTCTCCGTTCAGATTTGAGGCGTCCTCTGAGATGGGATTTGTGGTCACAGTCTTTTTGGAAACCGCTATAGTTTTATTGCGGCCCACGTTTTTCCCAGAGTTCATCTTGGCGAACCATTTTCTGATCACATCCACGGGAATACTGACAGACTCAGATATCTTGGACAGCTCCATCTCGCTGGGGTTGGCATTGGAGGTGAAGTAGGTCTTGAGGAGTGAGACGAGGTCGTCCACCGGCGGCTCCTCCAGTGTCACGCCCGCTTCGCTCAGCAGAGCGGCGAACGAGGGGTCCAAAGCTGCAGAGTCGACGGCCTCCCCGTTGGCTGCTTTGCGGTGCTGGAGGAGGTGTAGCGCCTCCAGGTTGTCGGGACAGTCGTCGCATAGTAAACATGTACTAATGCTGCTGACTTTTGGCATCGGAGCTGTGTGAGTGTCTGTCTTATCAGTTTGCATTTCTGACTGTGTGCCCGCCTCTGTCTCCATGATGGGCAATGACTCTGGCTCTGTCTTTACAATGGAGAGGTCTGCCACCTCTGGGGTTGGGGATTTGTCTGTTTTGGAGGGGGTGGGGGCTGCAGCAGTGGTGACAGTGGTAGGGGGGTTGTTTTTGGCAACAAGCGATGCAGGCTGGGTAGTGGCAGTGGTGGCGGCTGCAGGGCTGATGCTGTAGTTGATGATGATCTTTGTGGTACCGTCATGATCCACAAAGGCCGGCAGGCTGATGATCTGCTGCTGGGGCTGCTGGACTACGATTCCCTGCTTCCCCTGCGCCACCACCCCGTTAGCCGTACCCAGCACCTGCCTGAGCACGTTTCCGTCCATCGCCACTTTGAGCACATTTTGCAAGTCATTCAGATTGATGCTTATAGGCGACATGAGTCCGACTGTTGGTACGACCATAGCCACACCCTGAGGCAGGGTTGCAGCAGGAACCACAGCTGGCTGCGTTGTCCCTCCGTTCACCACTCCGTTGGTACCGGCTGAAGTTGCTGGTGCTGCCGCCATCGTCTTGCACTCGTATTCCACAGGTTCTGATTTGATCTGGGTGACGGGGAGCTGCTCTTGGAGGGGTTTGCTTTCAGTTTTCTCTTTAAGAATCCCACGGGCCGGAGCAATTACGACCGGTGAGGTCTGCGTGGTGGGTGGGGGGGATTTGATTCGAGGGATGCCGTTAGGGGGTGCTGCACCCACACACTTCTTACTGCTGATGTGGGAGCTGTAGGAACCTGAGTGGGAGAATCGCTTCTTGCAGTTTGAGCATTCGTACGGTTTCTCACCTAAGAGGGGCACACAGAGAAATGACAAAACCTGTCAAAAGCCTGTCAAAAGGAAATTCTAGAAGCTCTTTAAAAATATTTTTGTGCATGCCATTTTTTTTCTTTGCATAATTAAGTTGTCCGAAGAGCTGGATGTCAAACCTCAGCAGCTGGTTATGGCTGTAACGTGTTTTTTATATACTCAGTGCCACAAAGTACTAGTTAAGTAAAAGATGGGATTCAATTTATGGTCAAATGTACAATCTTGTCTACTTGTTTAAACCTTTGATTTCAATTCCTGATTGAAATCTAAATTACACCAATTTTAGACTGCATTTTATTGAAGTATAGCTCTTGCACTGATGCTTGTGTTTATATATATTATGCTTCTCATTGAAGAACATTGGTTTATTTTGTAATGAAAAAAAAAGTTTGTAGAAAATGTGTTTTATATTTCTCAAAATAATGAATACATTTTTGTTTTCATTTTGCTACATACTTCAACATTAAAATAAATCAAATGATTCACTACAGTGTGTGTAGTTTCTGTACAATTTAGTTGCCAGTGATGTATTTCTTTGTGTTGTTTTTTTGTACAAGTCATGAGTCATAGCTTTATTGATTTTTAAAATGAGTGTCACTGAATTTCTCTGTCTCATCAAAGTCATGGATAAGTGTAATTCAAAGTCAGTTTGTCTATTCAGTTTATTGAAAACAAAGAAAGTTTGTTCATTTAGAAAAAATGTATATTTAGAATATAAACACTTTGAAATAACATATAAAGAAAAGAGGCCATCAGTATTTTGTAAACCACAACAAACATTCTGCTATAGCAACAGAAAGAAGAACATGTGCCCCATGTAAACTACATGGGTTCCTGTTGTTTACCCATGGTAACTACAGGGACCACACCACCCTACAGCAACGAAGTGACAAGATGGCTAACCACTTGTTCACCTTATAATACTAGTTATAAGAGTATTTTTTGATTTTAATCCATCTTTCAATCCCCGCATTAATTAGTGTTAATGCTGCAAGCTTAATGCTGCTATTGTCCTTCTGGAATTTATTCTTCTTCTTCTGTACATTGTTGTGGCTCTCTTCTCCTCCTCCAAATTATAGTCCAATATGTTACATCTTTTATGGTCAAGTGATTTTTGAAGAAATTAACCCAAACGAGCCAAAAAGATTTAGGAGAAACTGACGTAACAGAGTCCAAAAGAATCAAAATACATGTAAAAGACTAAATGAATTACAACGAAGCTATAATGAACTGGTGTTAAGGGTAATAATGACTGTCATCTACAAACACAACAACTGGTCAGGAGCTTTCTGTTTCTATGTGTATATTTAAGTGACTGGCTTAGAGTGATGGTTGCCGTGGTGACAGCTCACCGCTGTGAATGCGCAGGTGCTCCTTCAGGTGGTGCTTGTACTTGAAGGCCTTGGAACATTCGGTACACTTGAACTTGCGGGTTCCACCTGTTCCTCCTAATCCTCCTGTCGATTGGGAAACGTGACGCTGAGACGTAAGAAAAACATAAAATAATGAGGATGAGACATGACTGTGCAGTGATGGAAATGACATATTTCTATTCTTAGAATGAGCTCTTTAGTATGCATGGGAGTGAACTACAGTTAAGTTAACGTTTTTATTTTCTTCAGTTTTCCTATTGGTCAAAGGTTTAAAAGGAAAACTGCTTCCAGATGAAGAGGATGTTGTTAATGGCAGGATTTGCAGATTGCAAAGCTCTATTTTGATTTTTTTTTAAGAGTAATGAGTCACAGTGCATGAAAGGAAACCCGAACCTCAATACAACCATCAGCACTATAGCAATCTGAATTCAAATCCAATGCAAACCGTAATTTAGGATTATTTATTATGTATAACAATATTTGGGGCTCTTCAAGAGACCCACAAGTTCCCCAATAGTTTGTGATGCAATCTTCATAGTCTAAAACCTAATTTCTCCTGCACTGTGACACAGCCGGTCCGGTGTCTTCAGGCTCTGGTGTTACCTGGTCCCTGGAGCCCCTGTGGTGGCTCATGTGCCTCTCAAGCTGCGAGCGGTAGGTGAAGGTGTAGCTGCAGTGCGAGCAACTGTAGTTGTCCTCGCTGGTCTCGTGCCGATACTTGATGTGCTCCTTCAGCGAGGCGTTCCGCTTGTATCCCCGGGAGCAGTAGGGGCAAGTGTGCAGCTGGGAGAAGGAATCTGGTGTGCCTGTGATGGAGACAACAGGGGGAGAAGCATGGAGGGTGATGACTCAATTCTGCCATCCTTCATCAGTTTTTTTTTTTTTTTAAATCTTCCAGCTGTTTAATCACATTAAAATCTTTTGAAGTGAAGCTTAACTTGAATAACGGTGTTCACTGAAATAAGTAAGCCGCGGTGTGTTTGTGCATTTATGTTACCGTTTTCGTCAGCGCCTCCTGTCTCTGCTGGACTTTGCTCATCCTCAGGAGCTTCAGGATAGATGATGGCTGTGTCTCCCTGCTGGAGAATCTCCTCCACCAGCGTATCCTTCACTTCCTCCTCCTCTTCCTCCTCTTCTGACACACACTCTTCTTTCACTAAAAACACACATAAACATGGACAGCGTTTAGGAATGATTGATGCAGATGAAGAGTGGGTGTATACCTGGCAGGAGGTTCAGTCAATCCTTGAATAGAAGGCACAGGTTAAATTATCTTTACTGGATTCTGCTAATTGTATCAGCAGCTAGAGGGCAGCAGAGGGCTTAATACCTATTAATGAGCACTTTCCTCTCTGGACCCATGAGGAGGATAAATCAGCATTAGTTTCTGTGACGCCTACAGTGTATATTTAGAATATCAAGCATGAAGAGAACACATTTCAAAATATTTGACATTTGGATATTTCCACAACAAATATGTTATTACTTTAATAATCCTGGTGGCTCCCCATAATAATAAAAAAAAAATTCCATCCCCTCTACTGTTATTTGCAAAGTCAGAGTTCAGTTTCATATCATCAGCAGTGAGCTGTAGGCAGATATGAATGAATAAGAGTAAACATTTGAGTTTAGGGGTTTTCGACAGCTAGGGAAACATTACAAACTCTTGACACCTAATTCAAAATGAGAAAAGGTCAAAGAAACATTTAACTAAAACCAGTCCAAAGAATCATCTTTAATTACTCCTTAAACCAATTTCTGCACCAAACAAAGGGCTAACATTTTCAAAACCATGCAAGAAAATGTCCAGAATTACTAGGAACACACAAAAAAAACACCAAAGCTATTGCTCATGTAATAGCTGTGCTGTGCAGAAAGCTTTCTTATTACAGGAACCAGCACTGAGCCCTGCTGATATTGTAATGTTTTCTTCCTCTAATAGCATTTCAGGAATGTAATCATTCTAATGTGAATACAGCTACATACAGCTTATCTGATACAGCAGCTAGGAGTTAACGTGTTGGTGGCATTCTTATGTAAACAAACACGCATGTAAACTAGCAATATCAGTTTGATGTACATATATCGATCAGATGATATCATAATACATGAGCGAGAAGACGATAACTTAATAACACTGATAGGCCTGCATCCATTAAGGCTTTCAGGATTACAGTTAACTGGATATTCCCATTTTCAATGTTTTGTTTTTAAAGGATAAAGGGGTTTTGCCGGTATTAAAATGTTGCTACACCAATTTAGTAATGTATTTACATAGAGTTGGGGTACTAAAAAGAGTCAGATTTAAAGAAGATCAAAATCGGAGCAGCCTAAAAAACACCTGATCCTACACTTCCCAAAATGCATCTGGTTAGAATCTTTCATTACATCTTATTGATTGCTGTGTCAGTAGCAATAAGTCAGTGGCAGAGTATCTGTTCCTCATTGGCTTCAGCAGAATTTCATCACTCGTGGTGGACGAGCAGTAGTCTTGACGTCTGTTCCCTTTTTTTTAAGACCTGGTGTTGTTTTATAATCATCTTTATGACAGAGACGGAGACATTACCTCACTTTCTGTGCGTAAAAAGCACTGATAGGACTGAGCGGTGAGGTGAAGACTGTGAGCAGTGTTGCCATGGAGATCAAGCATTTTATAAATGCAGCCAGGACTGGTGCCAAAGGCCACACCTCTTCCTGCTGAGCCTTGTCAGGGACAGGTGCAGCTGTGTGTGTGTGTGTGTGTGTGTGTGTGTGTGTGTGTGTGTGTGTGTGTGTGTGTGTGTGTGTGTGTGTGTGTGTTAATAAAGAAGAGGCGGGACCAGGCCGAGCCCTGTTAAGCCTCATTTTAAACACACAGATCTCAGCTTCCCATGACCTCATCCAAAAGCTTTCCAAATCTCTCTTTTCTCCTCAGAGACACTCATCTACCTTCCATGCTTCTCTCGCTCTCTGCGCATCCCCTCCTTCCCTTATTACCTCTTCCATTGTCTCCCTCACCTTTCTTGTCCTAATTGCCTTTCTTCACTCTCTCTTCATCTTTTCCTTTTTTCTGTTTCTCTCAAGTCTCTCCCACAGTACATCCACGCAAATGTGTCCACAGTACTCCATCTGTCTCTATACATGATGGGTTTAAGCATAGTACTGAGAGTAACTCACCCAATCGCTGTTGTCAAATGTATAAAACGGAAGAAAACAGACACAAACTGTGCTTCTATTTTGATCAGTCCACGAAGCGCATGAGACTGAAAAACACATCTGAAACCCCTCCTGCGCAGACACATCATAATGTAAGCCAGCTAGATACGAAGACAACAACATCTTTCTCTGTTTTGGCCTCTACATTAAGACCAAACTTTTGACACCAAGGGGGAAAATAGGATTTTTGACAGCCAATCAATTGATAGAGTGATGAGTACAATTGTCCAACCCTCTCTAGAACCACTCCTTGTCAATATAAAGCTGATCACACTCTGCAGGTGTTGGCATTATCCTTCATTGACTTTTTGCAGATATGGTGAGAAAACGTTTGGTTTTAAAACTGACTGGTGTTGAAGTAACACAGGACAGAAGTTTCATCAGCTATGACTCAACAGAAGAACCTAATCTGTGTTATTCCTTAGACAACCAGCAACTAAAAAATCGTTTTCTCTATTGATTGATCACTTGGTCTGTAAAATGTCAAAAAGCTCCATCAAAAAGCTCCAGCTCCTTTCCGAAATCCAAATATACTGTCGTCTCATTGCTGTTTTTGTCTAACCAACAGTACAAAACCCACAGACATTCAGTTTACAAACTGATAAGCCAAAGAAAAGCAGGACAAAGCTGAAACTGGGCCATGGTTTGGCATCTGTGCTTGAAAAATGACTTAAAATAGTTGCCAATTGATTTTCAGATCTTAGTTCTGATATAATGTTGTTGTTTTAAACACAAATTTTGTTGAAGGAGAATAGATATAGCTGTTTTTTCTTCTGTTTGGGCATTAAATGTGGATGGATATCTATAAAAAAACAATCTGAAAACACAAGGATCGATGTTGCTTGTTTTTACTTAAAAGCAGCTTTTTCAAAGATTAAGGTTTGGTCTCACCTGTTCCATAACCTGTCCTCCCTCTATTGCTGTGGTCCTCTCACCTCTTGCTACTTTACCTTCCGTCCATCACTCTTTTCACCCTTACATTCTACATTTTCCTCCCTGCTCCTTTGCCATTTATCTAACTCTTCACACTCTCTCTCATCTCTCCGATTTCTCTTGCTTGCCTTTCTTTGATTCTGTCCCTCACCTCCCTTTTTTCTCTTTTTACTTTATTGCTCCGTTGCCCTCCATCACTCCTCCTTCTCACCCTCCTCCCCCCGTACTGATACACCTCTCTGCATATTTTCCCACCACACTCTACAATTACTCTTAATGCCTCACAAAAAGCCACGCAGTAATGACGACCAGGACCCAGCAGCACACACATGTGGAATATCAGATCGGAATGAAAACAGGAAATCACGGGGTATGCACACACGCGCTCGCACACACACACACACACACACACGCACTCAGTTATTCCCACTACACACACACATACAGAGCACAGCACTTGTATACCTTGCCAGAACCTGTCACTGTGAGTCCGTGGTGAATTTATAAGGCAGGATGGATTGGGGCTGCAGTGCGGCCCAGACTGCAGGGGGAGTAGCAGACACTAATCTCTCACCAGAGGACCAATTCAACACCAGCTGCTCTCCAAGCTCCTTGCTCTCGCCTCAGACGGTGAGGAAAGAAAGGAGCGAAAGTCAGACAATCCAAAAATATCACGCAAAGCCTTTGAAGGGTTCCCGACGTGGCTCTACAGCTCTGCAACACATCACGACTTTTCCATGACTTCCCTCCAGCACCGCCGGAGCTCCTCTGCACACACTGAGCACGTTTCTCCTTCCTGGTTCGTTAATGTTTTCCTAAAGGAGTGAACAGGCCGGTTTCTACTGCAGGTGCAGGTGAAGAACAACAGATAATGCTATGAACGAATGACGCAACTCAAATACGAAGAGGGTGCACTTCTGTAAAAGCTTCTGTTTAGTTCCCCAAAAGAACTGACAAGATTCACTGAACTTTCCCGTCCAGACTACATCAGCAATCAGCACCTTCCCAGAAACGTGGCTGTTGGTATGTTCTGTGCAAAAAATGTCATCATTATTTGCAGTTATCTTGACAGTTTAGGTATTTAACTGCTCTTATGTAGTGTGGAACCGCTGGTGGACACACAAGTTTGCTATCCTACATTATGACCACGAGAAGCACCTGATGAACCTGGGTAAAGGTCAAGGGGTGAAAAGAACAGCATTCAGGCAATAACTAAACAATTTCTGTCTGCTCAACTCTGCATACTCTACTCCAGCCTCACAGGTTTGCACCAAAAGTGCAACAAGCAAGGTAAACAGCAAAAAGTAAATGTCTAATCCAAAAAGATCTGCTTTCTTATCTAAAGCCCAAAAGCTTAGATCATACAGGTTTAAGATTGCGTGTTTAAACTCCCCAATTTTACACATTACGACAGGTCTTCGAGGAGTGCTACTGCAATAAATAGTAAAAAAGCCTTTTGTGGCGCCAGAGGAAGAGGCATGTAATCTGATAAATTGCTTCCAGTGACATGAATCAGTGGGCGACTCAGTTGCATTGTGGGTAATGTAGGTACCAGACTTTGAAAAGGAGGAAGAATGTGTGGAATAAAAAGATGATATTTCTGGGTCTGCTTTATCGGTTTGATCTAAACTATCCTTAATGAGTCCAACAGTGTTGCAGGAGAGTAATGATAGAACAGTGGAGCGCTTTTTTAAAACCCTGTGCCTACATTTCCCACAATGCAACTCAGCCACTGAGTGACATTAGAGGCAATTTATCCGATTACATGCAGCTTCCTCTGAAAAATGATTTATACTACTTTTCCCACACCCAGCAAAACTTCTCTACCCTTGATGGACCTGCTGACATACTCCTGAGCAGGTTGCTGCAGCTGCACCAGCCCTTGTCCCACCAGCACTGCTCTGGTTTCAGCCTCTATAGAGGTCAGCTTCAAAGACAGTTTTTCTACAGAACTTAATAGGAAGTGAAGTTATCTACAATCGATCAGCACTTTGGGACTTGATGGATGAGTATGCTTGCTAATTAAAACAGAGGTCTATAAGGAAAACACATATTATGTTACTACATATATACACAAATTGTATCTTCCACATCTCTGTACTGTAATTACTTGTAATTTAACAGCTACAGTATAGTCTGCCAATGACACTTAAAGGTTATGCTGATGTCAGGCTCTATTAGCTGAGGCTGTATGTCCTACCTGCAACAACACTGAGAGGATGAGGCCTAAAGTTAGAGAAGTTAGTTTGTTGAAGAAGTCAAAGGTTTACTGAACAACAACAAGCTCAGCAAGCCCTCTGTGGATAATTAACAGCTAATAATATCCAAAGTCGGAAAACCACCTATCACAGAGGAGAGGCTTTTACACAATATATGTAGTTGGATTTTGAGTAGAAGAACACATGAGGAGAGGAGAGGAGAGGAAAATGTGAGAAAACAAGAAGGCAAGCTGGGTAGAAGAGTATAAAGAGATAAAAAAGGATCAGTGACTGAAGAAAAATAGCAAATACACAGAGGAGAGAGCAGAGAGCTGCGAGAGCGAGAGAAACAAAGTGAAAGAGAGCGAGCAGCACTCATGAGCACTGCTCACACCATGTAAGGCTTTATTCAGAAACAATGAAACAAGCCTTGAGAGCAATATCTCTGAGTGTCACATTCTCACCGTCTCCATGGTTTTAGTATTTCCTGCTTGGCTGTAACTGACTGCTGTTGAGATGAAGGCAGATGCTTGTGTAGGCTGAGCTGTTTGTGGGGAATCGAGGATTAAAACGGCACTGAAGCGGCGTAAACACAAGCCAATCAATCTCTGTTGTTGAATGCAGACTTGGCTCTGCCTTTGCTTATTAAATCTTAAGGTGCTTTTGCTGTTTGTATGCTGAGGTGTGTCGTGTTTTTGAAAGTGGGCTTGTATGGGTTGAGCTGATCCTGCCAACTCTCTTACTATGGGGTTATCCAGAGGTTTAAGTTAAAGAGCTTTAAAAAGCTTTCTCAAGCTGTCTGCAAGTGAAACGAAAGCCAATTTAAAAACAAAATGAAAACGTAAAACCTCAGGTAAGTCTATATCTGTCTGCAGCTGGTGAAACTTCTGACACTATTAATGGGCAAAATAAGAGG
This sequence comes from Diplodus sargus, assembly GCA_903131615.1. Classification (NCBI taxonomy): domain Eukaryota; kingdom Metazoa; phylum Chordata; class Actinopteri; order Spariformes; family Sparidae; genus Diplodus; species Diplodus sargus. The sequence goes on from CAEMYA010000024.1 coordinate 7,316,217, forward strand.
AACGACAGCAGAAAATTGATCGACAAGCGACTTAAGGTCCGACTGTGTTTAACAAAGCAGACGTGATGCATCTTGCATGACTAAACCTGCTCTGTGTTAATGTCCATGTGGATGTGTAAATAAAACCTGTCAGCACAGACAAACAAGAGGCGATTTAGCTGACTCAGGTCCCCACAGTCGAACATAATCCCAGCTGTGCTAATGAGGAAACTCATTAAAACATTATTTCACTAATACAGCTTTCCGGTTTTTATTCGCTACAGGTGGAATCGTGTGAAAAGTAGAGCTGATATAAGTTGATTGATGAACAAGAACAGACAAAAATGTATTGTTCGAGTCATTATTCAAACAACTTATGTTAAATATACTCTGTTCAAGCTTCTCATATGCACATTTTTGCTGCATCTCTTTGACTTACGGGACAGTAAACAGAATATATTTGGGCTTTAGACTGTTGGTCAGACAAAGCACTGTTTAATTTTTGCTGGACAATGGATGATTGCTCACCCACCAGGTGGAAAGTAAACTCCTACCCCAAGCAAAGGAGCTGAAGTCTCTCAGGGGTTTTGTTCATGAGTGATGAGAAAACGGAGTGTGAGATGGACACAAACTGTGACGAAAAGAGAACTTAACCAGGAGGCAAAGCTTTCGATTTACCCGTCGATCTACATTCCAACCCTTACCTGTGGTCATGAGCTCTGGGTAGTGACCAAGACGACACAACTGATTATCAAGTCTTATAATAACTGTATGTAATGATATTTGTAGATGATGAACTTCATCACTATTTAATCAGAGAATGATGAAGAGGAGTTCCAGTTCATAAGGAGGAGAGAATGCTTGTGTGAGTATGTGTGTGAGCTGTGGGCAGATTAACCTTTAGGGTGTTTTACAGAAAGTCAGAGAAGAGATGAGAAAGAGCAGAACATCTGGCTGTGTGAGCAGGCAGGTGTTCCCCAGGGCTGAGAGAGGACTGAACTAATGTGATTAAAGAGAGCAGGTAGATGTACACGGACAAATCATCGACAGTAGAGAGTACGCTGCTGTGTGGAAACAGATGTGATAATGCAGGTTCAGTGCATGCCCGACAGTGAAAATGATCTAATAAAAACTTGGTTGCAATCTGTGTCAGGTTGAATACCAAGTGAACGTAAACAGATCTGCACCGCAGCTTCATCAGTCAGTGTACTCTGCATCGTTTCATACTGTACGATTGTTTGGTTTGTAATTGTGGTTCATAGCAGAAGTTAGATTATGAGAACTAAATCATCTTAATTTTTGTTCTGGCTGTGTTTAGTCATGACATCTCTTTATGGGCTGATGCTCTCACATTGTGATCAAGTACTACTGTTTTGGATTGATGACCGAAAACATGTTTCACTAAAAACTGTCAACTTTCATCTGGCACAATAACAACTCCCACAACACAAGTTTCCCGTTTCCAATATTACATTTTGCAGGTTTTACAAAATAGCAAAGACTTACAACATAACTTCAATATCGATGTGTGGGATCAGCCATTTAAAAAAACATAACAATTGCTTTCTGTACAAGTTTCAGTTCTATGCTATGACTGGATAAGTTTCACTCTAATTTTCACTTCACTAGTCATCACTTTCATCTAAGCTGAAGTGTCATCCGATCATCTGCAGTATTTGCATCGTGCTGCTTGCAGTGTAAAGCAGAGCAGTAAGAGGTTGCCTCGTATACTGCTGTCAAACCAAACAATAAAAAGTGGGTCTTTCAAACAGACAGTTGACCCAGATAACAGTACATACCTCTGCTCTGTTTGCGAATCTCTTTCGCTCATTATTGTCTGTCATGGGTGTAAAAGTTGCACCATACGAGGGTTGTGCTAACGAACACACATTCAGCAGCAGCAACAACAAAGTTAAAAACAGCCATAAACAAGGAGCTTATCATATGGTTGGTGTGTGTGGTGCTATATAGTCAGGGATAGTATACACTGCCTGTAAAGTGTTGCCCTAGGGCAGAGTACTATAGGTGTGTTAGCTTGTTAGGGAATGCATGAGAATAACCTGGGTTTACCATTAAGCATGCAAGTGTTGATAATGTAGACAAAAACTTGCATGCTTGGCTTGATTATAAACACTTTTAGGTGTCACTGAATCATATCTATCTCTTACTATCACTTACTACCCCTCCTTCTGTCTTTCTGTATCTCTATCTGCATAACTCGCTCTTTCCTTCTTGTGGACGTTCTCATTTGCTCAGATTCTCTGCCTTGTCATCTCTCTTTACTTCTCTGTTGATTTGAAAATATCACACCACACTGATCTTCAGCTGACTTGTGCTTCCACTTTTTTAAGGCACTACCTCTGGCAGCAGAACCCTTCGTTTATGTGTTTTGTTTTATATTTTGCTCTTATGAACTTCAACTACATTGCATACGAACGTTTGCTAAGGAACAAGCACCACAGTGTCTGCTTCTTTCCTGATTTTGTTCCACTTGACAACAGTTGCATGAATAATCTCACCACCTGTTCTTATGTATCTACTGAAACAGAAGAGCCAGCGCATGTCCATATAAAGATGACAGTGCTGCCAAACACTGAGCCAACTCACTCCATTATTAATGTGCCTTTTAAGCTTTATTTACAGCAGTGATAGAGATGAATTACACATGCCAGCCATATGGCTGTATGTCACAGAAACGGGCTTTAGTTCAGTATTATTGATTTACTGTGCAGACCTGCTGAGGAAATCTGTGCAAGTAAAGTAACCCTCTTGAACTACTACTACCAAGGTGCACCTGGGTAAAAGTTTAACTCATCTCCCTGCAGAGCTGTGTGGAGACAGCTTGTGTAAGCCTGTGGGTGGACTGGGACGCTCCCAGCAGAGAATAGTGTTATTGTGTGGATCTAAAAGAGGGGAACTGCTGAGGGAGGGCAAACATGCTCAGCAAACCATCCCAGGATTAATGTCTTATGATCAGAGACAAAATCTAAAGCCAAGTACTTTTACAAAAATATTTTAAAAAATGATATACTGATACACAAATCATCTTAATGTTTCAATATTGGCATCTCACCTCCATTCATGGAGCCATTGTGGGGTAATACTGTCGTGGCGGCATCATGGCTGTCCTTCGGCGTAGTCCCCTCTGCGTTGGCGGCCTCAGGCTCCTGCAGGCTGTCCTCCTCCACAATGTGTAGCTTGTCCTCGTCATCCGAGTCTGAACTGGCCTCCAAGCCATTGTTGAAGTTTGTCACTGCAGAGAAAAGAAGCAGAGATGGAAGATGATCTAACAAGTAACACTTAGTGTAGATTTTAAAAGCTACTGATTATAGCACTCATTCTGAATCGCAGTGCCAGAGTCAGCACCCTGCTGCTGTAATCAGTGTCTGATTTGGAAACGGGAAGCAGCATAAAGGCAATTAACTGCAATTATGGTACTGGCTGCCAAACATGACATCGGTGTGATCAGAATCTGAGCTGCACGGGCCAAAAGCATAGCAATGTGCCTCTATAGGAAGGAGTCCAGTCTGGCTGCCCACTTTTATGTTACTCCTTTATACATTTCTGGCACAGACACTCAAACCCAGCCCTTGATCTGTGCTCTAAATTGCTGAGTTCTACAAGATTATACAAGGTAAATGGCACAACAGAGCACAGTCAAGTAATGTTGATAGATTGTGTGTGCAAACACGAATGATTGCATGATTATTTTCATTGTCGAATACTCTGTCGGTTATTTTTTTGTTTAATCAGATAGTTGTTTGCTCTACAAAATGTCAGAAAATTGTGAAACATGTCAATCAGTGTTTCCCAAAGCCAGAGATGATGTCCTCAGATGTCTTGTTTTGTGCACAATCCAAAGATATTCAGTTCACTGAACTACTAGGAAAGAAATCAGAACATGCCCATGTTTAAGAAGCTAGAATCAAAGAAATTTCGCTTGTTTTCTTTTAAAAATGACTCATATCCATTAATCAATTATTAAAATGAATTTAATCATCGACAACTAACTGATTATTCGATTATTCTTGCAGCTCTAGATGGCAAAGTGTGTGCTTACTATTAAAAATGAAGCCACTCTAAAATGCTGCTAAAGATATGCTAAAGAAAGTGGATGATATGATGAGAACTCTATTTTCTGCAAAAACACAACACGAGCCATACAGACATTCAATCCTTTAATGCAGATTTAGTGCAAAGACGTGTCAATTATGGCAGCCGTAATTACTTTATGAGGGTTTCCTCAAGTCGAGACCCCCACACCTGTGTTAAAAGTGTAAACATGACCCTGCTAGCCCAGAAGAGAAAGGTGCATCCATGAAAAGCAACTCAGCGCAGCCTCAATTAGCCCACATCGGCAAAGTGGGCCAACCTGTACACGTTATCTGCTGCATCAGTTTAAATGACACACAGACTTTGGATCCCACGCCTTTCTATATTAAAAGCAGATTAATGTAACAAGAAAAGAAAATTCTTAAAACAGACATACATTTATCAAATATGTCAGGATTGTTTTTGGGAGGGGGGGTTGCATCAAATTGTACTTTCTCAGATATCAACCACCTACATTTCATCAAGATCCATGCATTATTCCCTCAGAAATGTAAAAAACATCTCATCTTGCAATGTTAAAGAAAGTGAGAAAAAACTCCTGGATCGGTCTGTTTTATCCAGATCCTCACCAAAAATCAATGGGGTATGTTCCGGGCTGTGTCCCATCTTCATCAAAATTTTGCAGAAATCTGTTGAGAAGTTTTTTTTGAAATCCTGCTGACAAACCACCCAATAGCCGTAGTTCCTGGTCCTAGTCCATAGCTCTTTCCACAAAAGAGAGTGAAATACATGTAATTGTAAACTGTTCAGAGGGAGACCTTAAATTTCATCCTTGCTAACCCGTAGATCTTTGAAAACAGGATCAACCAACCAAAACCACATCCAATTCAACAAGCCTTAACAAAGTAAACCAGTAATCCAGATCGTTTGCCATCATTTGCTCCAAACCACAAAACATACTCTTCATCACACATCCATCAATCTCTGACTCAAGGTACACAGCTTCTTTCTCTTTATGTTGTACGGAGAAGACATAAAAAAGGGCAAACTGCAGCCATGGGGAAAAATAATCACTAGTTTATCAGCCTCAGAAAGCAAATCTATTATACACTGTGCTGCACTCAGTGAGTTTGTCTGTGGGGTACAGCTTCTTAATGGGAGCTCAGGGTGAAAAATGGACCGACTCGACTGGTCTGAATGAATTTAGTGTTTTATATAAATATATGTGTGTGTGTGTGTGTGTGTGTGTGTGTGTGTGTGTGTGTGTGTTTAGCACTAAAACTGTACATGAAGGGTACATGTGGGTATACAGGGATAGAGGTGATGATGAGCGCAATGTTTTAGGTATTTAATTGCTTTTTCGCTGTCAGCATGTATGCACTTGTGACTGAGTGTGAGCAAATAGAAATGTGCGCAAGTGTGGTGTGTGTTTGTGTGTGTCGCCTCTGCGGGGAAGCTGTACGTCTTGGTGGAGGTGCTGAAGACGCCTAATGAGGAGGAAAGCTTGGGTTGTTTGTTCACAGGTGACAGGTGCACACACACACATACAAACACACACACTCAAACAGGTTTCAAACCACAGTGCAGGTTCTGTGTGTGTGTGTGTGTGCGCGTTTGTGTGTGTGTGTGTGTGTAGTTTTTTCACCTCTGCATGAAATGGGGAGCTGTTTCAAGTAACGCCATTAACCACTCACACACCCCCTGCATGCATGCACACACACACACACACACACACACACACACACACACACACACGCACGCAGACTAGTAACCACGGCACCTCAGACACACCTCCACAAACTTTCTACACAACCACACAGACTTCCAACTGTACGTCATCCCTCCAGGATGCTGGAGCCGGTGCTTTACGGAGACGATTCTGTCACTGCTCCAGACAGACAAGTGGAGCTGGGAATGCAAATGTGTGTGTGTGTGTGTGTGTGTGTGTGTGTGTGTGTGTGTGTGTGAGGGGGTGAGATCGATGCACAACTGCACGACTGAATCGATGTGAGAGGCTGGAGCAGACAGAGCCAACCTCCTAGCTAAGTAAAGAAGTATGTATTTGGTGTCTTCTATATCGTGATACTGCCAGTAAAAGCAAGAGTATCCCCACCATGTGTCTGTGACAGAACTGAAGTCTATCACGTCACCTAGGGCTGCATTTTAATATATATATATATATATATATATATATTTATATATTTATATATATATATATATATATATATATATATATATATGTATATATACTTTATTTATGTCTTGTTCTGCAAAGCCCTCTAGTGGTAGTATTAATTATTACACCAACAAAGGAGGAAGTCAGTGAAATTAGTTTAAAGAAATGAGAAAGACTGCATAGGGACTGAGTGGAGACAGATAGTCGGGTTTCACAAGCAAAGGACTTCCACCTAGCAGACTGTTCGTGTCCACTGTGAAGCCCAAAGTCAATTGTAGTTATTTCAATTGACTAACTCAGTGAAGTGCCTCATATACATAATGCTTTTCAAAACCTAAACAAACTTTGAGCATTCAACGAGGGTCTGGTGCACTGTAACAGTTATGTTGTTTTGGGAACAGATATGTATTTAGTTTTAGGAGCCATTGGCAATCGACCTATGGAAGCTGTCTTTACAATGTAATGACTCCAGAATAATGATACCTTCTGCGCTTGGATTGGTTCCCTATAAACCTCGGTTGGTCCATGCTATTTTGTCTACAATTGCGCAAAAAAAGGAAAATAAAGGCTGACTGCTGATCACATCAGGCTGGCAGCCTGCTTTCATGTCTCTATTACAGACTAAAGAATGAATGAATAAACTCATGTTTTGTCTTGTGTTGCTGGTAGCTGCAATTCTGAGGAAAAAGCAAAGCGATTCAGCTGTCTCTGCTTAAACTGCTCCAAAAATAATATGTATTTCCTTGGGAAAGCTAGGGGGGAAAGATGTCTTTTTTCACTTAAACTATAAATTGAGGATTAAAATAGCTGCTGATTCATTTTCTGTGAAACAAATTATTTCAGCTCTACAGCCAACTAGTATAAATACATAAAACAAACACACAAAAAAGCCTGCAACTGCAACTTCCCTCTGCACCACAATTTGTCTTTCAAATGATCAGTTCCACATGTTATCATTCAGGGACTGACCGGACTGAAAACATCTTGCCGCAGATATTACAGCCCCTATTCATTTGGATGTAATCTAGGCTGTGTAATGGCTACCATTTTGGCTTGGACTGTCATTTCAATCATAGAAGACCATCCAAGCTAAATAAAGACAGAAATGTTATCAGTAGATGTAATTTTGATGGAATTTAACGGTCAAAGTCGCCATTTACTGTGGCCTAATCTGATCCTGAGGCAGGCTACTTCTTACAGTTTGTATGACATGAATTTGATGACAACCTGAGCATCAATTTTTGCCTACCCGAGTACAATGTGACTGAATGGTAACTCGAGTGAACCTCTGTGGTTTGGCCAGATGCAGATCAGTGGAGTAGCTAATAACTACGCCGCAGACAGTCAGTCCAAACACAACTCTACTGTAGGCAGCCAAATCCTAAAAATCAACAAACTGTGTCTCTCTTCATTCAGACAAAAACACATTATTAACAAGACAGGCTGGTGGCAACTCCAATAATAGAAAGGTCTATACTCTCAAATAAACAGCCCAAGTCTGTTCTGGTGAGTTATTCTTAACAGTGCTCGCTGGAGGAAGACAGAACCAGCTGAGCTCCAGAAAATAAAGAAGAAAGGAATAGGTACTGAGAAGAAGGTCAGGAATCAGGCCATTATATTCTGTATTCCTTCACTGGATTCAAAGATTTCGATCAAAGTGCCGTCCAGTATCTGATGGAAGCTTAATAGCACAAGGCTGATTGGTATCAATTTACTGGCAGGTAAAAACTCAGGTCAGAGCAGTTTTGCCTGGATTTTCACTTGCATTCTTATGATAAAACAATCTTTATCAGACTTAAACGTTTAAGAACTGCTTTTTAAGGCTTTTGATTGTCTCTGTTTTTCCATACTTGACTTGTTCAAAAATTCCAAAGGGTGGTCAGGAGAAAGATGCCTAAAATCTTAAAATATGCTGTGAAACTAATGTGCTCGGCATCTACGACATTATAATGAGTCTCCTAACTCCTAACAACTTTATTGGTTGTTTTAAAAATTGTTGCTTTCAAAAATGTAGAGTCACAAAACAAAGCCTAAAAAATTAAACACAAACTATGCTTAACAACATTAAACTATTACTGGATGCAACAATATTAGATCTAATTCCACTCTTTTTCCTTTGGATTCGATTACAGGCTGATCAGGTTAGCAGACAGGACCATGCTTTGTGTGGTTTAATGTCATTAGATTTCAGGATTTCTGGGTATTGAAGTCAGATGTTACCTCTTAGTACAATTTGGAGAAGCAAGCCTCGCCTGTTCTTGTTCAGTTTCTCAGGATCATTTTCATCTCAAGTCCAACACATGCTCTGCAGGCATCCTAACGATTAATGATACACAAACAGAATGACAGCAGCCACCCTGGCAACAAACAATCCAGGAATTCATAATTGCTGCCAACATCGTGCTTTCTCTGCTCTCTTGGCCAGAGTGCAGTTGCCATAGAAGGAGACAGGGGGCAGCCCTGAGCAGACAAGGAGGGACAAAAGTCCTCAAACAACTCTTGTCTGTGTGTTTCGACAGAGAGAAAGCGAGAGAGAAAGAGGGACCTGTCCACATCATCACAACAATGCGTCAAGTGAACTGTTAATCCTCCATCTGGAGCTCTGCACAGAGGAGAGGCCAGCTAAGAAAGGAATTGGGAGGTCTAGACGATAGCATTCCTCCTTTCCTGTCATCCAACTCTCTGATTAACAATCTGTTTAATCACAGGGCCCCTTCATTTTCACTATGAGCTTATTGAACCTGATTGCTGATTTGTCTGGATTTGTGCCACTTCGAGTCTGAAGCGTGTCATGAAGTATAACTTTTTGCTTTGTCTCCTTGTGTTTCTTAAGTGAAATCATGTTTGTTTGGGAGACTTGGCTCTGCATTTCATGTCATTGATAGAACAAACTTTATGGATGCTGCACTTCTCTAAAGTGAAGTAGCTTACAAAAAAGGCAATAAAATAGTTGAAGTAGTAATAAAACATTATTGAGGAGAGCAGGTTAGTTTTGCAGACCTTCTAAACTATTGTGTATTCACTCAATTGATAGTCTGCTACCTTAACAATCGACAATCAGTTAATTATTAATTACAAATCAATTATGTTTTTTCTTTAGACAAGTCTTTTAACCACCACTGACATGATCTATGTTCAATGCAGAGTAGGTCACATTACTGTAGGACTCCATAATGTCTGTGTATTTATTTTTAATCACAGTTTATTTTATTTACTATTTTTTAAAACAAGTATTTTATATCTATTTTGATATGTATGTAAATGTGCCCATCTCCTATTGTCAGTTGATACAGTTTTTAATCAGGCTTCAAATTAATAGATTAATGATACATCATGCACATTCTTAAACCTTGTTTAAGCACACTGTCAGACAAAACTAACAGCATTTTTAAACACATCTGGATACAGACGTGAAAAGGCTTTTTAAAACTTTACATCTAGCCAATCATCCAGTAACAAGAAACATGCACCACCAAATAATAAAACTGTACATTCACTGCTATGTGCACTGCCAACAGCTTCTTGCTCGCAGGCTGAAATTTCCCATCAATTAAAACAAAGGAAACATTAAGAGAGTGAGAGCAACAAGTCAGAGGATGGAATTCATAATATCCTGTCTGCCTCATCTGACTTTAATTTGATCCGACCTTCATGTAATCAGACTGAAATTAAAAAGAAAAAAAATTGCAATAAGACCTTTAAGAGGGAAGCAGCACCAGAGATAAACAACAGTCACCTCAATAAACATGGTGGACAGTAAAAAGATAGAACTACTTCTTAAAGTCACCACTGCAAATAAACATTCCACTCAATGCCACTCCTGCCTTTACTCTATATACAGTTGTACAGTATAGTAAAAAGGGAGGTGATAAAAATGCCTACAAACATTTCCTCTTGAGAAACAGTCAGAAAACAGCAGTTTGTGAGAGCAGCAAAGCATCTGATTCCCTCAGTGTCAGCATCACTGAGCCAGAGCCACATCAGGACACGTGACGCTGGAGGGGAAATCATGTGTGTCTGACAGACCACAACACAACCATGGCTGGACCACATGGCTCGGTATGTAGGTCAAAGGTCAGCTGATGTGCGGTAGGAAGAGGGGGAGTGGGCGAAATAGTTGTAAATAGGCTATCAGTCTGTGGATACAGTAGACCAGGATTATCTTGGCTTTTATTACATGCTAGCAGAACTGTGAGACTGTATTGCGCTAAATGGTAACATCCATATGCTTACAAGCTTACAGTCGATGCTAGCATGCTATTGTGTAGCAGGTATGTTTATTATGTTCGCCATTTTAGTTTAGCTTGTAACATTTGTAGATTAGAACCACACAAGCTGTAGTTGAGGCTGAATGCCAACTGTTTTTCAGTGTTCGTTCAATAAACAATAAGTATTGGACAATTTATACCTAATGATAGAAGTAATATGTACCTTGACAGTAACATGAATGTGTGCATCAAGTTTTATAGCAATCCTTCTAAAAAGTTCTTGAGATGATCAACACATGAGACCTCACGTGTTCCGCTCAAAACATCGATCAACTTGGCTTTGCATACTTTTAAGTTGAACAGTATAAGTTAACAAACATTGAATCATGCACAACCATCAATCATTAATTAAGGACTTGATGATTTCCTTCAACAGCTGAGTAAACACTCATTATACTGTACATGAATGAAAAATGAGTCAACTCCATTGACAAGTCCTGACTGAAGAAAAACGTGTGAGCAAAACATCAGACAGCATGACAAGACCTCAGCTAGTTCACTAAGTGTGTGTGTGTGCGTGTGTGTGTGTGTGTGTGTGTGTGTGTGTGTATATTGACCCAGTGCAGCTGTGCAGTGTGGGACCTCTGCCAAGCCCCTAACAGACAATTACCCCACTGTGTGTGTGTGTGTGTGTGTGTGTCACACCAAACACAAGCGTGTACATCACCAAAGCTGTCTGTCTGCTACTAGATGTGACCAGACTTTAACATGGTGAGCAGCTGCAGACAGAGTCAGCCCACTTAAAGGGACAGTAACACATTCTCTTGTCCCTCATATTAGATAACTGTCTTGTGTTGTGGGTGGTATTATATATTATTTATGTTACTACATATAACTAAGACAAAGATTCCACATACATTTTCAATTATAACGTCGTAATATAGTTAAAGAAAAAATGCCAATCACAATTCCCAGAACGCAGGGTGATGCCTTCATGTTGTTGGTTTTTTTTGTCTTTTTTTTTTTTTCTTTTTACAAGTTAACAGTTTCAATTTACAATCACATTTGAAAGAAGCAGCAAATTTGTAGTAATACTCTTTTAAAGAGGAAATTTGCTCCTTCAAGCTTCTTGGATGGCATGATTTACACTTTTCATTGTGATATATGAAAGTAAACTTGACATTTTGGGGTTTTGAAGTGTTGATTGATTAAAACAAGTTACAAACTACCAATCACACTCCCCCATATGCAAAACATTTTTTTATACTATACTTTTTAGACAGAATGATGTAGAAGGAAGTAAAAATGAAAATGAATGTGTAAAAAACCTGCCTGTCTACAATAATGAACCATGTGTGTTGTTCACGTGTGTTGTTTAAATCATATGTTTATTTAAAGTTTATATAACATTTCGTGTCACCATTTTGTGACTGTATAACAGAAAGTTTGTTCATCCTTGTTTCATTTCTTTGAGGGACATTTTAACTGATTAGAATTAGGAAGAACTGACTGACCATTGATCCCCCCCCTCCCTTAGTTACTGTTGCTAGGTCTGATGAGCTGGACAATAAGAAACGCGGGGACACCGGCCCCATTGAGCCAGCTGCAGCAGTGTTAAATAAATCAAGAATTCAACAGCAAGGACTACAGCGCACTATGAACGGATATGTTCATGATGTGAAGTTTTATGAATGTGGCAAAAAAGACGCGCATTCCAGTCAGTAGGAAAATGAGAGAAGCTGAGCACATGGCACCTATATGTTTAACAGCAAATGGGAATGGGAAAGTTGACTGAGCTACATCCAGGTACAAAGGAAAGGTCAATTGTGTAATACTATAAACCCTGGTCATCAGATTCATTAAGTATCCATAAAACACACAGCTATTCCCAATAAATGATTTGCTTCCTGCTGTAAGAGGTGATCTTTCCAGCAGATCCGACGGTTTAAGAGGCTAACAATCATCTCTGCTATGCTAGTTTGTATGCGTTAATTATGCTGTATGCACAATAATTCATCACTACTAAAATGCTACAGCACATGTCACAGCCTTTGAGTGTGTTCCAGGTTAAAAAACGTCTACATCAGAATAAAAACAGTCCTCGCTGAACGACTGGAAGCTGTTAACGATGAAGCACTGAGTCATATTCCTGAGGTGTCTGTTAAAAGTCAACATCATGAGGTAAGACTGAGGCTGCGTCATTCGCACAGGCAGGAGGAGGGGGAGGGGTGTGGTCACTTATTCCCTGGCACGCCACACCGGGTTTCCATGCCCACCTTGCTGTAATACAGCCGACCGGACCAGCACACACTGCAGAGCTATAAATGCACCGGCTCCACACACACACACAGACAGGAAAGCCCCTCCAGTTACAGCCAGCAATGTAATCCAGAGGCCAGGGACTCCCCCCCCTTCTCCTCCCAGAAGAGACAAAGCATCTGCCACGTGTATGCTCACATAAGTGTGTGTGATTGTTACAGAGACAGAGAGAGAGAGAAAACCTCAGTGTGCATGTGTGTGATTAATAACTGTACAATGAGTCGTTACAATTCACCCTGGTAAGTCACTGAAGCCTGTCGTGTTTGAGGAATTGTGTGTGCGCGTGTATGCGTCCACAGAGTAATCAGGACTCTCCAGCTGCTTCCTGCCCGGCCCAGGTGCTCAATCAGACCCCAGCAGACCTCTCTGTCTCTCTGTCTCTGCATGGTCAGGCCTTCAGCACACAACAGTAGGAACTACAGGATATCTGAAGGACCTCACCACTCTGCACCAGAAGCAAAGTCTTTTTTTTGGAGATTTTGGCTTAATCCAATTTCCAGTTTTTACCACTGCTCCTCAGAACAGAGTTACAAGAGGTAGTGGTTGAAATCGCCCCCTATGAAATGGAACAAGCTTTCAGCTGTGGCGATTTCTTTTGTTATTATGGCAGTCCTTCTTTTATCACAATGCCACTTATGTGAAAGGCAATGGATGCTTTCAATTAATTATCAACCTCACGCCATTATTCCTGATTAAAGTACATTTTTACCGGCAAAAAACCCCCCCAAAAAAGCAACATGCTCTCTATCAAGCAAGTAGTGATGTCACAGAAAACTGAAGCCAAAACAAAAACAATAGTTTCAAGCATTCAAGTGTTTAATTGTTTCCAGTGTTTTTTTTTTCATCTCTGTGTTGAATGAATGTTTTACTGGTCATATAAAACAAACAGGTGAAAAACAGGAAGTGTTCTGTGCATTTCATCTATTATTTAATGTCACTAGCCTTGGCAGGTTACCAAAAGAGTTAATTGAGAGACTGACTACCTGTCAAGTCTCTCTGTGCGAGAGAATCATCATGCAATCTAGCTTGGTCCAGGATCCAGGATCCTCCCTTCCAAGGTATGGCAGACCTTTTAGCACACTGACATGAGCACCAAGTGTGAGTGTTTAATTTTTAAAGATTTGTTTCACTCTGGGAAGGAAACCAAAAACTACCTGAAATTCCCAAATGTCATTACGGAGGTCTAAGGTTTCATTTTATTTAGTTGTCAATCCTAATAGACTCCTGGTTGAGGAGAAGTCCGGACAGTCGAAAACAAGTTTTGATGAGTAAAAAATAATTGACACCAAACTTCATCATCAGCCATAACTGTTGACATACAGCAATGATACGATACAATATCAGTAAAACTGGTGCTACAAAGAACTGTAATCAAAGTTACACATTACTTCAGCTAATCATGACGTCCATTAGCCTCTAAACAAATTAGTTACATTACTTGAGGATAAGGCTCCTGGACAGTAATTGAAGAGGAACCACCGGGTGTACGATATCGTATCTGAACAAGACACTCTTACTGCCTGAGTGAACTGGCACTCGCGTTTTATCTCCTGACTGCACCACTATCTGCCATCAAACTAAGGGACTTAGTTTAAAATGCATGTCATATTTGAAAACTGTTATCCACTCAAACAAAATTAAAATTTCATGTCTACATTAAACATACAAGAGGCAGAAAGATGTCGATGGATAAGTTCAGACATTACAAGGTTTCCTTTTTAAGTGATTCATAACTCTAATAGTATTCATAATGTGATGTTGGTGCCAGGAATCATTTTCCCAGTGTGTATTTTAATGTTGCCAAAAGGCAAATGTCACTTTTGGACAAGAATCTATTTTCGGTCAAACAAGCTGCTCTTAAAAAGCTTCAAGTGACTCTTACATCATTGTCAAACTTCCCAGACGTTACTGGGTGACTTGCAGGTGACAGGTGGGACAACACAGAGGCTGATGTAATTTCCAGAAAGCTCCATTTACTGCAAGTGCAGCTGACTAGGCTGTGACTCAGAGGACGACACTACACCTGGGAAGCCAGTGACATCACCACTTAAGTCTGGTGTGTTGAAAGAGAGAGGGATTAATAAACGTGTGATTGGGTTAATTGTCCATAAAGATTTTAATCTTAGAAGTAATAAGGGCTTGGCAATATGGCTTTAAAATACTGTCACAAGAATGGGCGACAAAATATTTTTTGACCAAATACCTCAAAATTGTGACAATTGCAAGATATTGACAAAATGATATTTGTGACTTTAGTGGCTCTTTAGCCTTTGTTACTTTCTTTTTTTTCCTTACAATATAAATAATAATATGGACAACATGAGACTACTTTTTACGCATTGAACCAGCTTGGCAATACCGACAATGATGGTAAAACAACCGTGTTGCTTGGTCGTCCGCTCCTTTTTTTGACACGGCGCAAAACTTAACAACAAAATTACACTTCCTGTTCATCATGACAAGGTAGGCTGCGGAAAGTCACATGGGATCCCTTCAAGCACCCATATGAGTCAAAATGTCCAGCAAATGTCAACAAATATTCAACTGTATTCCTCAACATTATAATAAAATAAACGTCTTCTTTGTTTTATAACAAAACAAATATACACTTGCCGTTGCAAATGGTAATTACTTGACTGTAATGCAGCACTCAAAACCAGGAAAGACAACACCTATGTGACATCATGATATCTGAAATCTAAGACGATAAGGATACAACATCAATATATTGGCCAGAGCTTTAAGTAACTGAATATACTAATTATGATCGCGGCTGAATACTTTATGCTGGAAAAACATAGGTTGCAACTTGGACTGTAATCAACAATTGTTTTTATTGGCGAATAATATGTTGATTATTTATCAATTGATTAGTTGTTCCGTCTATAAAATGTCCAAAAATGGTGAAAAAAGTCGTCAGTGTTTCCCAAAGCTCAAGATGTCTTGTTTTGTCCCAAACACAAAAAACATTCAGTTTACTGTACAGTAAAGAAACCGGAGAGTTTTCACCTTTAAGAAGCTGCAATCAGAGAATTTGGGCTTTTTTTCCCCCCTTCAAAAATAATCAAAACAATAAACTGATCATCAAAATAGTTGTCAAATTAACCACAACAATACACAGCACAACAACAATACACAGTTTATGGATACATCATTCCAATTCTAATCAGATTATCTAATGTAATTCGATGTTTATTAGCTCAATTCTGCTTCCATATCTAACCTCCACAGTAAACAGCGTATTATGTACCGTTATTTATAATGCATTCGGTGCTTTTATACTGTTGTGCTCATTACACAGGAGGAGTCAGAGCTGAGAGGGATTTGGGTGAATTGCTGAATAATGATCCACAGCAGGCAGTCCGTCTATTAAGATTCACTCTTCAGTAAACACGCCTGCATCACAAAAACACATTTGACAGCTATTGATGTATTGTGTTAGTGATCAGTCCATTATGAGAGTGAAAATGTGCATCATATTAATAACGTACACGTCAGGCTGCATTTCTGTGTGTGCGTGTGTGTGCATGTGTGTAATGAGTCATGCCCTACAGGGGGTGGCAGCACACTGGGGTATTACATAACACTTTCGGCTCTGATCTCAGTTCTGTTATAGCTGCCTGGAAAAATCACTGATTTGCCTGCACCTCTGCGCTACATCATCATCTGTCTAACCAAGTGGAGTTCATCAGTGAGTCATATAAACACTAATGGGCGAGGAGGTATGGATGAAAGCTGCTTGAGGCCAGGTCTATATATAAAAACCCTCCTGTTTCATTAAGCCTGCTCAAAGCGTGGTTTCAACTTGAAGAGTGAACTCTAATTAGGGATCATTTTACGTTAAATTCTGCTGTCAGGTCTTTGGAAAGACGTGAATCAAAACCAAAGAAAGAAACTGTTGTATAAACAGCAGTAAGTGATTGCTCAGTTTAGGGAATGCTGGTTAAATAAATTCCTCTTTTGTCCTTTTAATAAAAAGCTTCACTGAGCCAGTCAGATTGGGGAACTTCATTAAAACCACTGATGATGCAGCTTTGACTGAAATATACTCAGCCTCAGATGAAGTAGATTTTTAAATAAGGAAGAATAAAGAATCATAATCAGCCACTTAACCATGAGAAAAGGCCTTCGCAGCTACATGATGAAGGAAGTGCAACGTTATTTTCTTTTTGAATAGAAATAAGACAGCCCTGCTTCACTCCGATAACAACACAAGGGTAAAGCAGGTGGAAAAAATCTGCCTTCTTAATGTCAACTATGTAGGAGTAGATTACAAAGATAGAATACTGGACGCCGTCAACTTCCAAGTATAAATGTGAGTTATGGAAAATACTGAAAACCTGCAGATGCAGGTAGGGGACTCTTTTCTCTCTCGTTTCTGTTCACCTAAAGTTTTCAGTTTCTTTTTAACATAGGAGGGAGTCAAACTGAAACCAGTCTAAGTCCTTTACAGAAAAACATTACCAGAGCACTCGTACTTCTCATATGTGTACAGCAGTGCCCATGAAATCCACCGCACAGATGTGGCGACAGAGAAGTTTGTTCAGTGCTGACAATCTGCAGAGTTGCGCAGAACAAAAATCTAAGTTTTCACATTTTAAATATCTGAAGAAAATGTGTTTCTGTTAAATACCATAGAATCAGTGGGCAGAGAAAGAAAACAGGAACTTAACTCTGAAATTCCTTGAAGCTCATTTATGTTTATAATCAGAATCAGAAATACTTTATTGAATCGCTGAGGGGAAATTTTTGATGCATACTGCACTACTTCCTGTCCTGTGTTAATATAACAGCGGCACAGAGCAAATAGCTGAGTCCCAACAACCTTTTTAAACCTATATGTGAAGGCACAATCTGTGATTTGTTTGTAAAAAGACGGGGAGAAAATGTAATCACAAGATGGAAACTTGGTATCTACTTAAACCTACTACCTACTAAGGGGTTTCATGATTCTCTAAATCTACTTTGCCATTTTAAAGTAACTATTCGATCAGATTTTTAAATAATTTGCCATCACCGATGGTTGTGCCATTGTTAGACTATCACATCTGGGTTTTTACAGATGGTATACAGACCTGACAACTGTCATTTTCATTTTCAATTCTTCTCTAAAAGGATAGGGGGATATTTTCACAACATCTCCAGTTTATCTGGGGGGTTTTTGCAGGTTAATGTTAGGTAAGTTCAAATGGTATTCACCAAAAATTTACCGCACATCAGTGATTCCACAATTAACAGCAAAAGATATAAATTGGATTTTGTTACAAAGTTTTGTTTCTAAAACCTGCCCCGAGTAAACCCTCCTCCAAAGCAAAATCAAAAAATGCTCTCTGGCAATGTTTTCAGCTCAGGACAGTCATAGAAAGTGTGTTTAATGAGGTGCTGATCACTGATAGCAGAATATAAAGTAGTGAGGTGTTGCACACTCTGGCTCCATATGCATTTTTTTTTTTTAATTAGACGACATTTCAGCCCTCAGGCCTTCTTCAAGATCAAGACATTTGAGATCAGTTCATGTCTGCTACTATTCCCCAGCAGTAAACCCTCTTCTCAAAATCAATGGGGGATCTCTGAAACATCTCTGATGCTGTTGGGGTCACCTTTGTACCAGTTTCTTGTGTTTGTGCACAGATGATACGTGTCTGGAGGTGTAGCTGCAGGCTACTGGAAAGCTAGCTGTGTCGTCTTTGAAGTGTTTCCGTAGTGTTTTTTTTTAGCGTACAGTGGCACACATAGGGAGCCCATAGTGCCTTTGAATTTAATGATCAATTTTCAATTCATAATTAATATCTTGATACCCCTTCTACCTACTGAAACTAGACAACCGCTAAATAAATTGGTCAATAAACACACAGGATGGTTACATCTCATCTTGAATTTAAACTCTTCAATTATGAGAATATCTCTGATCATTAAAATGACCAAAAATTACCATTAGAGCGAAAGCAACCCAAGGTTTTCAACTGTAGAGTCAAATGTTATTGTTGCCGCTAGTTCCAGTTTCTGGCATGCGACCTGCAGTCTGACCTCTGACCTCTTTGGCAAGAAAATGTGCCTATTGTGAGTGAACTTCCTCAAAGAAAGCAGAGTTGCAATTTGCAGTTTCTCCAAACGAGCCTGGAAGTCGGTAAAACGTGATCTCCTGACTGGATATATCCTTGACGTTCAGCTGCCACACTGACTTATTGCTACCTGCCTGATAAACACACACACATCCACGGTTTGTGTGTGTGACAAGTGTAGGATCAGCAGGATTTAACTCACTCTGACAACAACTGGGTCACACGCTAACACAGCGCTGTTAGGATTTTACTCCCACACACACACACATACATATATATATATACAGACATACAGTATAAACACAGCTTTGACCTACATATCAACAAATCTGAGGCTAATAGTTGAACCCTGTTGTGTGTAATAAAACATGTCAGATCTCTCTCTCTTCGCCCACACACACCGCTACAGCGACAGGAGGTGGGTTTTCTCACTCTCTTGCTGACAAATGTAACCTGAGTGCTCTTACAGTAAGCAGAGCGCAGTCCGCGTACCCGGACGTGACATATAGGGAAGTGGGGGGTTGAATTGGCGAGTGGTCACTTCCTGTTTACCTTAGTACCTTCCCTCCTCCTGTCTTTCTATCTGAAGCTCACCCTCCACTCTCAGATCTACTCTGGTTTATGAGCAGATCACTCCAAACATTAGTGTTTAATGGGCAATTTTCCATTTTTTCATTTAGCTAATATTCCTGCACTGAGATGACTCAAAGTGAAGGTGAACGCCAGACAGTATGATTTAATTCTGTGGGTAATGACTGGATAGAATTTCCAACTTAATACAGAATCAACATTTTAGTATTGGGCTGACAAAGGAAAGGACTCTATTATAAACACAGCAGACAGATTGGATGCCAGATGAATAGAAAAATCTGTTTATTCCAGTAACATTTAACTGCAGACAGCTGAAAAATATTCAACTTTTTGGAAAACATGATTCTTTATCTTTAAATACAAAACTAAGGATGCGCCGATCCAACTTCTTCTTTCCCGATAGTGATTCTGATGCGTCTACTCAGGGTATCTGTTGAAAGCCAGTGCTGATTCGATATCAGTCATCAGTTCTGATACCACTGAGCAAACATCTCATAATGCAACTTGATGAATCTTACAAGTCCTGTCCAAATTCGACCACAAACCACTCACAAAAATGCAAACTAATCTACTTCAGAACACACATAAATCATAAATCACAAACCTAAATGTTTG
This sequence comes from Diplodus sargus, assembly GCA_903131615.1. Classification (NCBI taxonomy): domain Eukaryota; kingdom Metazoa; phylum Chordata; class Actinopteri; order Spariformes; family Sparidae; genus Diplodus; species Diplodus sargus. The sequence continues at coordinate 7,336,220 of CAEMYA010000024.1, forward strand.
CCCAGCATTATTTTCATTTAATCAGCATTCTTGTATGGATGTCTGTCTATCATACATTTGTCATATTTGTCAATCATGATTTTGTAGAAAAATCTAACAAAAAAAATCACGTTGATTCGGTGACATAACTCAGCTCCAGTATGAAAATATTAAAAACTCCCAGAATCTAGATACTTGTGCCACTCTTCATCAGCGCCTAGTTACACAAACAAACTTGAAAAGACAAAGAATGACAGGGACAGAGTCAAGGAGACGTGACTCTAGGTCTGTAAATGTTTTCTGGCCTAATGGACCGATTCTCTTCTCGTTTGTCATCCGCTCACTTCTGATTCACATCAAGGAAACAAGAAGCACATCACTAACAGCACCGGGCCGCTGGTGGAAACTCCCTGCCGCCAGTCCTTTTAAATACACGGAATGAGAAACAGAAGTACTCACTTGAAAACAAAGAGTATCTGAAAGCCTGTCACTGTGTGTTGTGTGTGTGTGTGCGTGTGCGCGTGTGTGTTTGAAGGATGAAGCAGGCGGACAGTCAATCATGTAACACTGCACTGTCATACTCGCTCATAAACTCCCTCCCACTCACACACACTCGTCCTAACTCATACAACCACTCTGGCAGGGCGTTTCCCTTCCTTCACCACAGCGGCTGCGGAGTAGAGCACCTACTGAGGCTGTAATTTAATTTCATACTACAGTACATGCATTAATCTGCCGCATCAAGCTAACACACACACTAATCTTCTCTGCCAAAAGGCCATCCATACCAGCTCTACATCTCTGGATTAAAGGGCTTTAAACAGTAATCTATCATGGATGATATCTTGTGTACAGCTATTGTCTGAGCTGTTACTTAATTAACACACAGGAGGTAAAGCCCAGTGATTTCAGTGTACAGAGTGAAGCTGCAGACAAAGACTGACAAGGTTAATGGGACTGCTGCAGGCAACATCATATTTTCAGAATTACCTTCAAAACTGTATTCTTTTTCTTTGATCATTTTTCAGTCATGACGGGCAATAAATTCACTCATTTGATCCTCAAACTGCCTGTTTTGTCTGACCAGCTGACACAATTATAGATATTCAGTATAAAATGATATTTTAAATTAAATTAATATCATATTATTAGATTAAATAAATCAACTACTAAATGATGACTTTCTGCTTAATTTACCATGTTACAATAAAAAGAGGTCCGTAATATATTTATAATGTATATCATCATATCAAGGGCATTGGCTACTTCCATAGTTGGATACCATTTATTTAGAAAAGGCTGCTAGAAAACATGGGGTAAAGGATTTGTTCTGTATAAATACAGCATACAGTATATAGTATATAAATAATATATTTCAAAGAAGCTCACCAAATCTTCACATTTAAAAAGCTGGAACCACTAACTGTTTGGCATTGTTGCTTAAAAAGTGACTTACACCATAAGTCACTTATCAAATCTATTGATGAAGAGATTCTTGACAACTGACTAATCCTTTCAGCTCAAAATGTCACATCATCGGCACACACAGCAAAAACTAATTATACACCACAGAACATAAAAGACCCAGGAATTCAGGGCACCACTGCCAATTTCTGACAGTGTTTTTAAACCAATTCAACACAGAAAAGCCTCAGACATCATTCAGCATCAATAGAGACACAGAGCTCTGATGTAAGAGACATGACGGCTGGGTCAGCAGAGGGCAGGTAGATTACTGCACTGATACTTATTTAAGTCCCAGGACACCTTCAAAAATACTGCTCAGGACAAACACTGGTGCTGATGGAGCTCTCTGCTGCTCTAACATCAGTCACCTATGAGTAAGAGGCGAACAGACTAATCACAGTGATGTAGTCTTCCTGCCTGTCTGACACGCTTACCTGCAGTTTGACAAACAGCCCGGGGAACAAGAGGCTAGGTTTTGGTGAAATATCTCATTAACAGCCTTCTGAGTCTGAAGACTTAAATGGAGGACAGGTTTAAGGGCAGGACCTGGAGTCCGGCAGAAAATAGCTCAAAAGGAAACATGTGTATGTGTGCGAGTGTGTGTGTGTGTGTGTGTGTGTGTGTGTGTGTGTGTGTGTGTGTGTGTGTGTGTCGCGCGCACTGTCTCAAGGCTGCCTCGACGAGAATAAGCGATTAAGAGGAGCCGGACTGACCCCATTTTCTACAAGTCCCTGAAGCAGACCGGTGAGGATAGAAGATTTGGGCAGTTACATAAGCTCTACTCCCAGAGGACACTCACATATATACAGTGCAACAGCCACTGCCACAGTCATAGAGAGACTGACTGTAGAGACTACTGGTGACAGAATTCATGCATAAGATGAGATAAATCTTAAAGAGCGGAGGCTCCTGTGGGTCCAGCAGGCGGCAGCCAGTTAGTGGCTTTCAACTCTGCTGGATCCAGTCGACTAGTCAGACCATCTCTGGAACACCAGGCTGAGCAGGGAGGAGGCCGACTGCGAGAGAGCAAAAATCAATCTGATAGCTTGGGTTTCTATGCCAGGGGCCACACAAGAGCCCGACTGACCGGGGAGCGACTGATTCAATTTACCTAAGAAGCCCAGCTGTTACTCAGAGAGACAGAGGGGGAGAGATGGGGGACGTGTGTGTGTGATTGTGAGTGTGTGTGTGTGTGTGTGTGTGTGTGCGCCCCAAGAGAAACTGCTGTACAAGCACTTTCCTTTCTTCTCCCTTTCTTTTTGTAATTCCATTTTTATGTCGGTCTCCTCTTTGGCAGACATGAGATTCAAGACTTAGACATTAAATCTTGTCGGCTCGCTAAATAACTGTGTGTGTGTGTGCGTGTATGCGCGCACATGCTCTTTCACAACGCTTAGGCATGACAAGCTATATACAATCCATACATCACCTGTGTGTGACTCTTTGATTTCATTATGGGACCAAATAGACTGCAGTGCATGTGCAGAATGACCCATAGTAAACAGGTTCCCTTTAGAAAGCTGCTCAACACTCGTTTCCCTGTTCCCTGCTTCTTCCTGTACCAACAGTTTTGCAGTCTGCAGCCTGTAGGTTAAGGTTTACCCTCTCTCAGTCAAGTTTTGTGCAGTTGACATTTATTTGGACAAATTTAGAGCCAGTTTACCAGAAAGAATTCAAAACAGAACACATGCAACCTCAATAAAAAAAAAGGTTTGGGCGCTTTTATGATATATTACAACAAATTTAGTGTTCCACCTCAACTTCATTGATTTCTATAAATACATACTCATTATGAAGTTCATACCAGCAACACATTTTCAACAAGTTGGAACAACAAAACAAAAGACTCAGAAAGTTGAGGAATGCTCCAAAAACACATGGAATGGAACATTGCACAGGTAAAGAGGTCCATTGGTAACATGTGATCATGTTCCGGTATGAAAGGGGCATCCTGGAAAGACTCAGTTGCACACAAGCAAGACTGGGGTGAGGTTCAGAAACACTGTGGGAACGACTGCTGTCGGTAAACACAATTGAGCAAATGATTGACTTCTGATTTTATTTAGATTTTACAGAGTGTCCTAACTTTCTGGAATCAGGGATGTAACTTCTATTGCTGACTAATAATTGTCCCTTTGCACTTTGTGGACAGCAGCCCACCATTTCCGCTTACTGTACACCTTTGCTGAACTTTTGTTTGTTTGCAATTCCATGTTTTGCTCAACATGGTAACATGCTGTGTATCTTAACTGCTACTCTCAGTCTTACTCACCGGCATGTCCGACAAACTGACAGATACAAGGAAATACACACAGATAAGGTTGTTCTTCAGTGAAACCAGTCTTTTGAGAGGAGATCCCCTTTCACATGTTAACTGAAAACATCCCTTTGGAGCAAAGACTAATTAGCTACAATGTGCACTAGGGGCAGTAGAAGGTCGGGGAATACAGAGTCCTCACAGCCTGGGAGCTGAACCACACCGCAACATGCTGCTTTATGATGCCTGGACACTTCAGACATTTGTATTAGTAAACAACATTTGGGAACTGGAGGTCTTTTCTGTGGTGAATCAGCAATTCAAATCTGATCTATTAGGTTTGTTGCGTAGCAGATTGTCTTGTATATTTTATGCAAATGCGGGCACAATCAGATCAATACATGTGAATAATGAGGTCGGACCTTCTGTTTTCTGTTCTACTTGATGCAGTCATAAGACCTTCTTTAAAGGGAATGAGGTTAAGCCTTTCCAAATACTCTGCAAAGTCTACAAAGGTGTTGTCTACAGCTGGACACAAAAGAATATACTGTAATTGTGTAAAACTGTTTACAGGCTAAGACTTACTGCAGGGTCGTTCCTGCTATTCAGTGTCTTAATTTGAATTTATTCATCTCTGGCACTTCAAACCATGTTGTGTTGTGCCACAGCAATTTCTGCCAGAGATCAATTAAGCCATTTCAGTATATCTCCAACTTTTGCAGGTTAATAGTGAGGATTTGCCGCTTGTCATTGTCATTTATGATCATAAATGAAGAGTCTTTGAGTTTTGGACAGTTGGTTGAACAAAAGAAGACTGTGTGACATTTTAGAGACGATTATCAATTGAAGAAAAATATAAAAATTACAGACATTAATCAATAATGAAAATAATTATTAGTTGCAAGCTTGTATATATTAATATGTATGTACATCTTCCATATTGTTCATATGTTGTTTTGATGGGAGTTAACTTGTGTTGCACAATGGAGGCAGTGGCACTTTACCAGTCTAATTAGTTTTTAATGTATTGGAACCTGATCACAATGAGCTTTAACATAAGTCAATGAGTGTTTGAGAAGTGGCAATTGCCCACGATACAAAGTGACTTAAATCAAGTGTAATTCACACACACTAAAACATATTAGGGGAGAGCTGATGAACATTAAGTGCAGCTGGTTACCAACAGCCTCTGCCACCCCCGCTGAGCAGCCATGTTTCAGTGTAAGACCAGGGGCCGATGAGGAGAGAGTGCAGCCAAGCCAAGAGCCATGCTTCACCAATCAGCGCTAAAGAGGTCAGAAAGGTCGCTACCACTGACTGGGACTAAGCATGAAGAGGCCACCTCATGAGAAGAGGAGGCGGGAGGACAGGTCACTGTGCTGAGGGGGGAGGAGGAACTCTGAGCACATGGCCTCTCACCACATGACAAACTGGAGGAGAGAAGAAAGCAGGGCAGCTACCTTGTGGCTGAAATGCCACAATGGGTAGAGTTGGAGCAGCTCCTGGATCCATTCATTTGAATATAAATCAGTTTATACAGCAGCAGATGCAGGGAATCTTTCCCGGTGGCACCGGCACAGACACAATTTACACAGCAGCATTACATGAGATTTTGTATTCCAGCCCGAGCAGCTGAGTCGTCTGCCAAAATGTGTCGAAAAGCTCCCACACACTGTCTCAAACTTTAAATTACATTATGTTTGAGCTGCACATTAAATTTCAAATAGCAGGCAGGAAGCATTGTTTTTTCACAAGAAAAACAACGACCAAAAAAAAACATCTGCTGATAGCACTTGGCTGGCTCGTACTGTATACCAGAGCTGCAACAGTTCTAGTGTTGATACACAGACTGCAGATTCCTGAAGTGTTTCTAGTTACCGCTCTGACCACACAGGCCAATAATCAAATATCAAACTACCACAAAGCACTTCAAAAGTAAGCAAATGTAGTAAACATAACTCACTAAGCTGTAATGACCTAATCATCAGTCATGGCCTTTGATGAAAGATCAACCAATGTCACGCTGTATACAACTGAACCGTAAAGTCACGTCTTTTGTTGGGTTAAAATCAACATATGACTGGTCGCTCACATGCAGTCATGACTTTATTAATGTACAACAACACAAGATGGAACCTTATTTATCCCTGAGAAACTGTTGATATGAAACAATACTGACAGTGGTGGGAACACACAACATCGAAAAGACTTGAGCCTAGATCCACCGCCTTAGACCACTTTTTGGGGATGATGGCGATGCCAAAATAAGAAATCTAAATCTTTTGTGTATTGACACAATAAATGTCACTAGGAATTTAATAATCATAAATTACCCAAGCATATTTTACTGCTTTATAAATCCTAAAAGGAATAAAAGGTTTCCATATCTGCACATATCGGACAACATATGCGCTGATACAGATGTATCTGTTACAAGCCAATAGCTGCTTGACCTGCAGTTCTAAATCCAAAAGACATGGACTTTTACTGTCACATAAGATAAAGTAAAAACAGCAGATGAGAAGCCTCAGATTTGAGATGCTGGAACCAGCAAATCTTTGACATTTCAGCTTGAAAAACTATAAACAAATAAATATCAAGTGATGAACTGATTCTAAAAATAGTTACCTTTACTTTTCTTTAAACAACTAATCATTTTAGCTCTAATAATACAGAAAGAAATCCATGTTAGTTTGTTGTACTTTCCAAACAGGCAGATTCAGTTTTGTATCACACTGTCATGCCTTCTTTCTATTTTTGTTGATTCATGAATACAGATTTATTCTCCTCTTTTAACTTAACCCAAATCAATCAGGATATGAGTGTTCGCCAAAGGCTTTAAAAAATGTCACCATAAGAACACACACACAGCTCCACAGTCTCTGGTGGCTGTCAGACCTGGAGCACATCTGGAGCAGGAAGTCCTGTAACAGGCTTATTATCCAGCCCTACATTCCCGTGAAACGTGCCTACTCGATATTTTCCCTGCCTTACACAGACGCTGCACCGTGCACCTTGTGATCAACAAAACAAGAAACAAACAGGGAGACATGCAACGGGTGACACTTTTGTAAAGCGTCAAAGGAACTGGGGATTTGTTATTTGTTTTAGGAGCCCCTTAGGATCCTCCTGTTGTTCTGCAGGAGTGACAGCTATTGGTGGGTGCAAATCTAGGTCATCACTGAGTTGTGGATGCTCAGCAGTAATATTTGACCCAGTCGTTTGACAGCGCGGTGGTTTTCCAAAATGTGTGTGCGAGTCTCAACTCTGCATTCACATTCCCATCCACAAAAATCATCTCCCACATCAAGACTGTCAGGTTGATCTCTGGCTGTCAGCAGGTAATTGCATTTCGCTGCTTCCGTGTTTCAAAAGAAGAAAATTCAGAGAGCAGCTCATCACTGAAGTGGAGGGTGAGTTCATATCTGGTTGTGATAAATCATCAGCAAAGAGAATACAGGATTTGCCTGTTAAGAACTGTATCTGCTGTTTGATATTTTACAATTTTTGACAGCAGTGTCATAACTTTTTATGAAAAAAAAAGAAAAAAATCCCTTAGCTGCTTCTTCCTACGTTTGGCAGCCAATAAACTTCAAACTTCTCTCAAGTCCTCAGCGAGTGGAAAAAAGACTTAGATTACACTGGGCAGGTTCCAGGTCCAAACGTGTCCATCTGTGTGAATAGGAGGGAGGCTGTAGCTGCCGATATTGTGTGCTGAGTAAACCTTCCTTGGATTAAAAAAAAAAAAAACGTTTAGCAATCCGACATAAAACCTTGTGGTTGTATAAAAAGAGATGAGAAAACGAAAGCTGAGCCAGCACAACTGAGTAATTAGATGGTGAATATCAGTGTGACTCTCAGCGGGGTTTTAATTAAATAAATGTGATACTTTTTGCTCCACTTTCATACAGTTTGAGCAGAGGCTCAGGGGAGAGAGGCAGACCTGCTCAATGGCAAACAGCGTGCATTGGTTTTCCAGAGTCAACCACCCATGCTTTATGTTTAAATTACAGTTATTTTCTCCTGTCTACCATATGTCATTCTCTGTTCCCTGGCTCTTTTCATGAGGTGCCGTTATCCATGTACCATGCACTGTGTCATCTGTGAATACACCTCTCCCAGACAAATTACCTTCCCTCTTATTGTACTTAGTCATTTGAGCGCTTCTGATTCTGATAATGACGCTGCTGAAACATGACAGATGAGCTAATTATCTGTACTGTCAAACACTCCTGCAGCCACAATGCAGAAGAGATGTCAGCACGTGTATTACCCTTTACATGTTTTCAGTAGAGCTGAAACAATTAGTCAATGTAATTGAAAAGTCGACCAGCAGAAAATTAATCTGCAATAATTGATCATGGGTTAATTGTTTACATACATTTCTCAAGTGAGGTTGGGTGTTTTCTTCATCCTTAATGATGGTAAACTTAATATGTTTGGGTACAAAAAGAGCAAATGCAAAATGAGAGGCAAGAAATGTGGACAAATCAGAACAAATGATTATTATTAAATAAATGTTGATTGTTTTCTTATAAATCAATAAATCAAAAGTGAAAAATGACCCTCATTATTTCCCAAAGCCCAATATTGTCATGCTGGAACAGAGAAAGAGGACCTAAAGGCAGTAGACTGCAGGGAGGAAGCGCGATGGATCAAGTTTTGTTCAAGATCAGGGCAAAGGCAGAAACAGGGCAAACACAACAGATGATTTGGAAAAGACTAAACTAAAGATAAAGTTGAGTTAAATACAAACTAAGCTAACAGGGGACAAGGTGCAGGTGGAGGGAGGCGGATAAACACAGATGAGGGTAATGAGTGGAAAAAGACTAGGAAAAGGGAAGGAGCTGATGCCGTGCAGATGTGGAGGGAACGCAGACTGGGGAAGAACACAAAGACAGAACCAAAGACACCACAGAAAACCCAGAAAACACATCAAACACGTCTAAAATGAAACTGCCATGACAGGACGATGTCAAATACGGCTTCTACAAATCATAGATATTCGGTACACTGTCATCGAGTAGGAAAGGAACCAGAAAAGAAGTTGTTCTCTGAAAAAAAACTATTGATCAATTATCAAAATAGCTGTTGATTAAGTTAGTAGCTGACAACTACTAGAATAATCGTGGCATCTCTTACAATCCCTCTGACGGTAGATCAATTTTCTTTAAGTCAACTAATGTGTTAACTGAATAATCACTGCAGCTGAAATAACGACCAAACAATAAATGATTCATCTCGAAAATCATTTACATGGCCAGCAGGGGTGTGGTGGACAGTGGAGTGACATTGTGGTATACAAACAGCTGGGTTCAAGTGAGCAAGTAGCACCGACCCAACCCGTTTAAGTGTCCTTGACTGTAAATCCTCTCGTTCCAGAGGGGCAGTTATACAGTTGATCCTGACCTGTGGCCTCCACGTGCAAGAGGTGGAATTTTCCAACAGGCATCAATCAAGCCTTAGATTGGACAACATTACAAAACAGAGTGACAGAAAGGGTCTGTCGAGGCTGCTCAGTGGACCGGGACGTGTGCCATGTGCTCTCCATGTACTGCGGGTGGAGAACTGCTTTATGACCTTTAACACAAGGCTCAACCCCCTTTCTTGGTCTTCAATCTCTCCTGTCACTCTATGCTGCGAGTGGGGGTTGGGTTGATCTTTGGTAGGTGCAACAAGGTTAATATCCTCTCAGTCAAACCTTGAGTGAAACCTCTGGTTAGAAAAAAAAAAGATGTTGGATGGGAGATGTTGGACTCAAAAGTGAAAACAAGTCGGTGAAAGAATGGTGGCACTTAACTTTGCATGGTTTCTGCTCGACATGTTAATACTATCTCCTCTGACCTTTCCTTTAAAGACTGTTGAGGTTATCGCACTCGAAATGTCATTCAGGTTCACCTATTAAGTCTTTAGCCTCACATAACACTCTGTCTACTCGCAGAGAGTCCCCCTGCCTGAAAAACCATTTATAATATAACCATTATCATAAAATATAATGTGAAGAGATGAAGCTTCAGAGCTGATCAAATTCAGACTGGATGGAGGAGAACTCTGTTGCTTCCAGCACATCTTGTGTTCCAATCCGCACCCTAATTTTCCAGACACGCCACAAATGCAGCTCAAGATGCAGTTTGGCCAAGAACTCATTTAATATCCATTAGGCTTTGCTTTCTCTTTCGCTGGTGCCACACAGGATATCCTATGTGCAATCAGGTAATGCAGACGCATTCAGGCTAATCATACACCCGATCAATAAACTACAGTGGATGTATCTGCCACCTATTCTTTCCCTCTAGAGAAAACAAGCCTGCTATTTAAATGGATAACAACTCCCTGACACGACTGATGTGACCACGCATACATTTCTAAAATGATGCCACTCCTATGGAAGAAAAAATGGAGGAAGATGAAACATCCCTAATGGTTACGACTAATCACTGACAAATCTATACGTGGCCTGGAACTTTTTCTCTTTTAAGTCCAGTCTGCAGAATTAATCTCTTCTCTTCCTTACATTGGTCACAGTGAGTTTCAATAGGAAAAAACACTTCCATCTTATCAATAATAATCTATGCGAGCCTGATTTATGCCCCAGCAGGTACTGCTACACTGCTGTGGTCATGATCTAATACTCTACCAGCTCTCCTACATTTTCCTCCCATTCTCACCTGCTCAGTATTCATATCACACACGCTCGCTCTCTGGCTGCAAACTCCCTGGGAAATAGGTCGGAGAACTGTAGACTTTCACTGGCTACAAAGAGCTGCTTAGCATCAGTAAAATCTGACTATTGTGATGTGCTAAACATGACATCTGCCTGTTTCGCAGATAGCTGCCTCTGCAACACAAGCTAGCCTGTGGGGGAAGTATGTATCGCCGTGGGCACTTTCTGTATCTCTGCTATGCTTCACTTGGCTAGGCTACGCTAAACTAAGCGCTTAGCTTAACGCTACACCAGACAAGCCTTGTGTCTGTCTGCCCTGAGCTTTAGGGTAAACATGCTGGAGCACATGCAGCCTATTGGTCTCATGTCGAAAATGCTCTCAGATAACAGTGCTGACCTCAGTAGTCTGGGCCAACGGAGGTTAGCTGTGAGGTGACAGACAAAATGTTTGCTGTAAGGGTCAATCAGTCTCCTGACATAAAATATACACTTTCATGTTTCCTCCGCAGGGTGGCGGGGCGCTCCCTTAGAGATAGGCTGAGGAGCTCGGTCACCCGGGAGGAGCCCGTAGTTGAGCCGCTGTTCCTCCACATCGAGAGGAACCAGCTGAGGTGGCTTGGGCATCTGTATCGGATGCCCCCTGGACGCCTTCCTCAGGAGGTGTTCCTGACATGCCCCGCTGGGAGGAGACCCCGAGGAAGACCCAGGACACGCTGGAGTGACTATGTCAACTGGCTGGCCTGGGAACGCCTTGGGATCCTCCCGGAAGAGCTAGAGGAAGTGTCCGGGGAGAGGGAAGTCTGGGTGTCCCTGCTCAGACAGCTACCCCCGCAACCTGGCCCCGGATAAGCGGAAGAAGATGAATGGATGGATGGGCTTTGTTACTTGAAAACCACCAACGATATTACTGAATTACAATTCAATAGTGGTTTACAACAATGAAATGGCATCATTATTATACTGTATTAACTCGACCATCCCACCTGTGTGTAAAGTTCCAATTTCCTCACAGATTAAGCCTTCATCAGTGGGTCCGTACCCAGTCAGCGGCTTAATTTCATAATCAGAACACAGATGGAGAGCGGACAGAGCTGCAGCCTCCCCCTCCTTTCCCTGCTGAAGATATCTCCATCTCCAAATGCAGCAGTCTTCACAGCATCCCACCATCTTACATCATATTACTTCATCAGACCACCGTATTGTTGGCATCGCCGGTGCAAAACTGCCCGTCTACTGTATGTCGGGAGTTGGCAGCGGCAACGTCGAGCTCTGCGGGCAGCTCTCTGGCACCTAGCCTCGGCTGGCATGGCAATTCTGTCCTTGCTAAATGAAGACCATGCCGCTGCCGTCTGGATGCCAGGCGGCTAGCTAGCTTGCTTTGAACAGTTGTCAGTGAGGGGGGCGTCAAGCTGGGAGATGATATTGTGGCCGGGTACCAGAGAGCCGGCGGGGCAGAGGGAAGGCTTCATGTCTGAGTGGCACAGAACCAGAGCTGGGAAACAATCTCCATATGCCTTCAGCCGTTAGATTAAAAGTGCAACTGAACCTCTGGGAGGGTTGGAGGAGGCACCGCTACAGACGTGATATTTTCTAAGATGTTCACCCGCAGAGTGTTTGGTAAAAATTCAAAAAGTTCGATCTTCTCACAAAGAGTCTTAGATGATCCTTAGTCTAGTAACTTACATCCAAACAGATCAAACCACCTTATTTGGTGTATCAAAACGCTTGTTCCACCCACCGTGCGCATAGAAAAGACAGAGTGGCAGAAACCTTCCATGCACAGACTGGATGTTTTCAGCTTTAATGAGATGCTAGCCTACTTTTTCTTTACAGGTGTGTTTAGGGAAAACATCAAAAACAAACAACGCCAAGGCTGCTCTGTGCGTTGTAGGCAATAAAGACAAAGGCATAATCCTAAACCTGCAGGCATACAAAGCAAATTCCCCAGATGTATGGGCAGTCTGTGAGGATATACGCATGTATTTGAGTGTGCATGTGCGTGTGTGTGCCTGTTTACCCAGTCACACAATGCAGGGAGGAGGGGGAAGGAAAACACAGGGACAGGCCGAACCTTCCGAATGCAGTTTAGCAAAATGTCAAGCACGTTCAGATCACCGGCCGACTGAAATGTCACCCAGGCAAGGCAGCAAAGCGGCTAAACAGAACAACACTGCACAGGTGTGTCTGCGCAAAATAAATGCCACAAAAATATTTATAATTACCACACCTTCTGGCCACAAATGTGCCCAATTTGCTTTAACTGAATCACATGAATAAAACTCCATAACACCTTGACCTTCATGATGTTTTTTTTTTTCATTAAGCACCATTAGATTTGATGCCTGCTAAGTGCCTAAAGAAAGTGTGTGTGTGTGTGTGTGTGTGTGTGTACGTCTGAGTGACTGTGTTTGTTCTGGCCTCAAATAAACGTGTGTGTGATCACGGACATAACACATTATAACTGAACACATTCTTGAAGTGCTTTAAAGAAGTTTGTCAAAAAGCACTTTAAATGCAGAAGGGGCTCAAATTCTGAGTCGTAACACGCAGCATGATAGAGAGTGTGTGTGCTCAGACCAGCTCCGTCTGTTAAGAGGTTCTGGGCAGGGGTGTAGCTTTCCTCCCCTGAAGAGTGGCATAATATAATTGCGCTGAAGGGCTCCATGCTAACGCCACGGGAGGAGAGTTTTATATCGAAGCCTGCCTGCTGTAACGGTGTCAGGTGGTATTTATGAGACTTGTAATGGGGCTGAAGCCCAGGCACACCTGCTACGCTGGGAAGGGTATATAGTACACACACTCTGTCAAACACACACTCATCCATACACATAAACACATAAACACACATACACTAGCAGCAAGTCCTTAGGTTTGCTTGTTTATGCTTGTTTTCTGTTGTTGTATTTAAGTGCTGTGTTGCTCCACAAATCTGATGAGGGCACTGTGTACATAAATAAACTGGACTAGTCTTGACATGGATCGAGTCGGGAGAGAAAAGAAACTGGTGAGAAGCTAGCCTCAACTGCTTCTCCAAGAAAGAAGTCAAACTTGAAGCAACGAGTGAAGAACATTTTAGGTCATGTCCCATTAACATATTTCCACATATCTATTCTATTTTGGATTAATTAGCTTTAAACGCACCTGTTTCCATTTGCAAATGAACACGTTTATTTCAAGAGCACAGTCACACACATTAGTCAATTTAGGGCTGCAACTAATGATCATCAAAGTAAAACCGCCAGTCATTTTCTTAATCATTCCACCATTAAAAAATGTCAGAAAACGGTGATTTCTCAGGGACCAAGTTAGGATATTGATGTGGTTTTATCAAGCCAGCAGCCCTAATCTAAAGAATATTTAATTCACTACCATAAAGCCAAACCAAAGCCAAATAATGACATAAAAAGTTAAATTTACAGTGTAACATCAGGGGGTAGGAGATGTTCCCACAACAATTAATATAAATCCTGATACGGAACAATTAGTAAAGATACTGGAGCTTGGTGCTAACAGAATCTTTGGTTGACTTCTGCCACTGGCGACTACTGAAATGAACCTCTCCACACGCTCACTACAGGTTGGTGAGACTAACTCCCAAGTATCTCTGAGCTCACATTAAGATGCCTGCTGCATGAGACCAGAGGGGGAAAACAAAGAGTGTTGATGAAACCCAGTGGAGATGTGAAAGCTGCAGCCTCGAAGCTGCACCTGTGCCAGTTCTCTGATACCATTAACCCAAAAAGGAAAACTGCAGGTCAGCCAAACTCCTGCTTAGGTTTCATACTTGATGAGGGCAGGAAACTGAACTTTTCTCTGATCAATTACACTGGCTGGTGCTTTCTAAAAGTCAGCAGCTAATTTGGAGTAACACGTCCAATTTCAACAATCAAAATCTTAAAATGTAGTCATTTTAATTCCAAGAAAGTTGGTACTGGCTTCGGTAACATCAGACAAACTGCATGGTGCCATTTTAAGGGTTCTTGAGTGTTTTGTTTTTTTACATTTTAAAACAAGTCCCCATCTACTTCAGTTGCATGTGAAAATGCTGACTTCGATCAGCACGAGGGTGAGTAGATAATGACTGAATTTCCATTTTTGGGTGAAGACTTCCTTAACAAATATCAGCTTTTTCGTTGAAATGAAGTTAATGAAGTTAAGATAGAAATGCTGCAATCAGTCGACTCACAACAAGGCCTCAGGAAACCCTGTAAGGACACACAACAGACCCCCTCACTCACATCCTGCCATAACAAACACATCTCCTTTAAAGATAACAAGCCATACAATCTCTACCTCACACACACATTATTGTTTTATTGTTTATGGTTGATAACTTCAGTCGGGTATCAACAAGGCTTCTCAATATATTCAAGTAGGTGGACACAAGTGGCTTCAAAGACAAAGGTGTGTTGCCCCACAGGTTTCCCTCAGTGAAGGCAGAGGGAGCCAAAATCCCTCCGAGCGGTAGCAGCACAAAACACAGGAACAAAATGATGAGAAAGCCTGCAGTGTCGTTTGTCCACATCTCTTGTAGACTGAACAGCTGACACCTCAGCAGTCGCGCTGCAGCTGCAACACTGTTGCCAAAACTGCTTTGATCAACAGAAATCTACCAAAGTGGATAAGCACAGTGGCATTCTCAGTGACAGCAGAGATCCTGAGCGCTCAGCAGAAAAAAATAGTCACAATTACAGAGGGAACGCACACCAGATGTGATATATGTACAATGACGCAGTGAAAACGGCAGGAATACTGGAAGATTTGGTGATCGTTTTAATCCAAAATGCCTTGAAGTTTCATGAGTTGATAATACACCAGAGCTGCCATTAGTCATTAGTCTCTCTATTAATCCGCTAATTGTGTGGTCAGACAAAAAGTACAGTATGCCATTTCCTAAAGCCCAAGGATAAAGTCTCAAATTGGTTGATCTAAAACCCAGATATTCAATTACTATCACACAAAATAAAAAACAGCCCTTCGAATCAATCAAACCACACAAGGAAATGAAACCTGAAACCCTGTAGTGCTGGTGCGAGTATCATTTCCCAAGGAGATGCACAATAACCACCAGAAATCACACATAACTGATAACAAAACGTTGATTTACTTGCAATCCTGTAAAAACATTAGCGCCAAATAATTTCCCTGGGAAACACAAGATCCAATCTTATATAGAAGAGCTTCATCAACTCACAGCAAAAGGCACAGTCATGATTCGTATATTAATGGAGGGCGAAATCCAGTCTGTTATCTTTCCTGTCTCTTTCAAATGTTTCTCCATCAAACAATCAAACAGCTTGAGAGAAAAAGCTGGCTTTCAGTAGGTGGTGTTCTTTGTTTAGCCATGTTGGCTATTAGGGCTACATATTTTCCACACAGCATCCACACCAACGTAAGACCAAACGCTGCCAAAGATGCAGCTTCTAAATGCTTGGGACTTGGAGGGGGTGTATACTGTATGCTCAGTTTTTAAAGAGAGCCGTCTTAAATCAGCTCTGATTCTATGTTGTCAAACAATTAAACTTTTTCATATGGGTAGAGTAGAGAGAAGATGGGAGATTTTGTCAAGGAATCAACTTCTTTTGTCAATAAAATGTTGAAAAAGTGTGAAAAATGGGCACAACATGTTCTGAGAGCCCCGGTTGGCAACTGGATAAACAGCTAATTTTCACATTTCAGACGTTGGAATTAGTGAATATTTGGTAAAAGTTCAAACTTTTGAAGCAATGCTATTATGCTATTAATCTTTAATACATATTTGATTGTAATCAACAATGAATAGTCTCAGCATTATTTGCTATCACTGCTCCTGTTAGCTGCTGGTTTTTCTTCTCTCTGTTCCATACGAGCACAAAATGTTACCACAGTAAACATCAAACACTTCAGTGGATGTTACCAGAGATCTGGCTTCATTTCATGGCGTGGCTATAGTACGACTCAGTGTCGTGTCACATGAATCACTGACAGCAGAATGTATTCAGATAAAAACCTTGTGCAGTATGACTTTCAGGACCTGCCAACACCTTGCCAGGAGCCACTGTGGGGTGGTAATGCTGTTGTTATCACAGCTACAGTGTAAACGTGTTGCATCAAGCCTACAGCTCATCAAAAACCAAACGGTCTTCAGGCTCAGCAGCCGCCTCAATTACGGAAACATCACTCCCGGTTCTGTCGTCCTTCCATCTATCCAGTCTGGGTGTAATTCATCAGAGCTGGGTGGCCTCCATTAGCGATCCTCCGCAGGGACAGGACAGCCTCTAAAGCACAGCACTCAGGGAGCACACTGGGGCCCCGCACTTTACCCTAACAGCTTCATCAACTGCACATCCCTAGAGCCAGACACACACACATTTACAGCGAACACACACACACACACACACACACACACACACACACACACACACACACACACACACACACACACACACACACACAACCTCTGGAGGGCCCAATTAGCAGCCATCACCTGTAATTCAATAACAACACTCCCTTTCTTTCAGCCTCTCCAGCTCTCTCTTTCACTCAACCGTGAATTTGCTTGCATGATTTTAAAAAAAGACGACTGCTAATGTTCTCCGACATCAGCAAACAAATCCAAATCTACTCTGACAGCTTATTAAGGGCTTTGAATAGACAAGTATATTTTGTTTGCAAGCAAGAGGTGTCCTCCACTTTGTCTCCCGGTGTTCAATTTTATAAGCATCATACATCATTCCTCTAGCTCCACACACTGCGAATCAAGCCCACAGGACACAGAATGGTGGGGAGACTCAAAGAGAGGATCCACATCTCAACTCTGCTTCTAATCAAATCCTCTGTTCCATTTCAATGCATTCACTCACCAATCGCTCTGCATGGTGGATGACTGGAAACAGAGAGACAGCAGCTTTCCAACTATGACCAAAAATAACATCCCAATAAATAAACCTGCTTTGTTGTCTATTCTACTGTAAAGGGGACCACCATTTACAAAAATAACATCATGTTGTATTGAAGAAGACAAAACTAGCGTTTGAGACTATGAACTCATGAAGGAAGTGTTTATAGATGTAATAAATCAGGTGAGAAGTAAGGTCATTTTCTCATAAGCTTCCACACAATCAGACCTCTTTTTGAAACCAGTGAGGTCAGTCCCTACCATATATGAGAAACAATGCAGGTTTAAGGGACTTCTGCATGGGCTTCATGTTTCAGGCCCAGAGGATCCGTCCATATTTTAAGCAGTCAGGAACTGTCAGGAACTGAATCAGGAACCATAGTAAATCCAACAATTATCTCCTTGATTAAATGATTAAACAATTTATTCTTTGGGAGGGAACTATAATTACTTCTTCTATCCAACCAAGAATCCAAAACCCCAAGATTTTTTATTTACAATGATAACAAGCACAAGAAATGAGCAAATCTTCTCATTTGAGACGTTTAAACTATCAAATGTTTTACATATTTGCTTGAAAAATGACAATAATATCAATCAATTATCAACAGTTTTCAATACATATTCTGTCAATTGACTGAGAATTGAATTGACAAACTGATTCAGCTCTAATTCATGCAGATTCTGGAAAAGCAGAATGATGCACCAAGCAGTGTTACTCTATAGGCAGAGATCCTCTGACATATGGAAAGTAATCATGTTTAAATTCCTTGGGCAACTGAATCACATATTTTTTTTTCTACTCCAACACAACAATGTGAAAGTAAAGCAGAGAAAGTTAAATCACATGGTCAATGGTTTCCCCTGACTTAACTTTAAAAAAGCTATGATATGAAAAACAAGGAAACACAACCTTAGAGAAATGAACACACCAACTCAGTGCTAAACACACAAGCAAGCTTTAGGCTCACGAGAAGCGAGAGAGAGCTTTACACTTTGTACCAACAACTAGTCAGAACAGACATTTCGCAAAATCCCTTGTAGCAACCCCACAGAGAGGCATGGTTGAACTGAATCCATGGTAGGTATATAAATAATTATAGCCAACTAGTTTTTGAACAGTGCCTATTTACTTAATGCAACATCTCTCATACTGTATTGTCAGTACTGTCAAATCTAACTTTCTGCTTCATGAAAGAATGAAATATTTTACCAAATGTTACCATTTCTGATTGATTCCTCATATGATGCACACCATGATCTGAGACAAAAGACTCTGAGACTAAAGCCCTCTGCTGTGCTTCTAATCTAATTCTCTACTCCACTCCCACCTGTCCTGCTGTTGCTCTACCCACTGAGGTCTCTGGGGGGTCTTTAGTAAGTCCAGGCCCCTCCTAACCCACCTGTCCACTGCTCATGATTTATGTCTCCTGGGACCTCTGGGAGGTCGCCTCCCCTGCTCCTACAGTAGGTTTCACATCATACCTTTATTCAATCGCAAATAAATTGGAGTCTTCCCAGAATTCTTTGGTTAGGGTTGTGGTTTTATGAAGCTGTGGTTTGCTAAAGTAATGAAATGTGAAATCAGAATAAATAACCCACTGCGGTTCTTTAAGTTATTTTAATACATAATGTTCCTATGAAAACAATCTGCTTCCTGTGAAAAGGCATGTGAACACGGTAAAAGGATACGCCATGGTTCATGCCTAAAGACACATTTTCCATTACTATATACTGAAGAACTTTAATAAGCATGTGGTGTTTTTTAGATTAAAAACCTTTTTCAAACGGTGTCATGGTCAAGACAGTATAGACTAAAGAAATCTCACCAGGGTCAGAAGCTTTGAGTCTTTTCATAAAACTGACAAGCTCAGTAATCATAGTCATTTGCACATATGTGCAACAAGTGACTGAGCTTGAATTTTCTGAAATCTAGTTACTAACATCTAAATTTGTGGGTCGGTTCTCCGTTATATTTTCTGATGCATTTACCCAACACCAGCAGTGTTCAAAATTAAGTAGAACTACTAATTCCGTACTACTTTTTAAAATTACAGTAGTTTTTACTTGTTTCAAGAACATTTGATTTGAGGGCTGCAACTTAAGATACTTTTTCTATTTTCTCAATTACTCAATCAATCTAAAGTCTATCAGTTGTCATAAACTAGTGGAAAATCTTAACTTCAGAAAGCCTCACATGACATCAGTGTCCTGTCACATACGACAAAGAAAGGCAGAAGATCCTACCAACTGAGTAGCTGGAATGAGGATTTGTTTCAGACTTTTGCTTGAGAAACTGCAAACAGTTAATATCAAAACGGATGACAATTATTTTTCCATCAATTGACTAATTATTCCACCAGCCGTTCAAGCTCAGTTTGATTCTATGACTGAATAAAACAGATTTTGTTTTATGAAGTAGAACAGCGTTTCAGAGACAAAAGTAGAGGTCATACTGTCATGTGAAATTGTGATTCAACTTTGTACAGTTTCTCTGTTTTCTTTTGTGCATCCACTTCAATATTCAGCTCCTTCTCTCCTCTCAGTGCCACATTTCTTTTCGTTTTTGCTTTACTGCACCTGTTCCCTTTTTGGTTTACCTCTGAGATGTGTCCCAATTTTAATGGAATCCCATCAAAACGAGTAGCCTATCACAGGCAAGCAACAGTCCAATTCAATGACCAACATGCACAGGGCTACGGCTCGACTTAAGTCTCTACTGTACAGCGCTCGTATCTGTGCCTCGGTGTTGTGCCTGGAGGCAGGCAGCAGCTTTGGGCTGAGCTTTTGCTGATTTCCTCTGAGCTAGAGGATCCGGCGGCCTCTGTTCAGCTTCTCAGGCGGCAGGAGAAAAAAGAGAATGGAGGATGGCAGGATATGCAAATTGTGCCACCACCAAAGGAGAGGGAGAGGAGTTTCCCACCGGCTGATGTAAAAGAGTGCTCCCCCTCTCCCACACACACACACTCACAGGACTTTGAATAGGGCTCTTTCTTTTGACACACACTGGTTTGCAAGCACACATAACCCACCCAATCACACAAATGTATAAACTGATTCAACACTCATGCAAATGCACACACGTACTCGTGGGAGTTTTAACACACACCATACTGTAGAAATTTAAACACCCACATTAATGGTGTGAGATTGATGCTGGTCAGCAGCAGCAGAATAAACTGGATCCCTTCACCACAGGCCGTCTTTCACAGCTCAGCCTCGGTTAGCACCACAGTGTAGATTAAAGTTTTAGCTGTTAGCTGCTCGGGGAGCCTCTTGCATACATGAATATTCAGGTGGTTTTAATGAGAATGATGAAAGGCAACAGCAAAGCAGGTTACTTGTGGAAATGGGTTAGGGCCACCTTAAAGAAAAGTACTAAAAATGAGTTTGGCAGTTCCTCTGAGATTTTATGCACCAGTGGTGCTAGAGGTAAATTTCAGTTCTGGTTCCATTTTCGGCTTTGTTTCGAGCGTAGGTGGCAGCAAGCAAACTCCATCTTCATAACATTGATTTTAAACGGCATTGTAAGTTTGGAGGAATTGGTTTTGCTGTAATTTTATTTCAATTTAACACAGGAGACGATACATGAAATGGATCTTTTCTACCATTCTTAGCCCTTCATCCTTAGCATATCTTTCATGTTGAATGACTATAACAGCCATCTTAATGAAGTACTCTTCTGTGTGTCTTAATATTTTGAATTTATTGGAATTTTGAATTTGTTAATGAAGAGTGTCGAAACTATTTTCATTTGAGGCCAAAACAAAACATAATGGTATGCCAAAGGCAACCACAAGGATCCAAAGCTTCCTTAAATGACAGACTCTGCTAAGCCACTAACATGCATTAGCATTATTATCTATTGATTTATTTTGATCCTTGAAAATATCTGGTGGTCCAAACTGAACCATTTGGCAGGCCAACTCTGGCTCCAATTTGGGCAGTCCTGGTGTAAATAGATCAATTTCTGCAGTCAAGAAAAAGAACAAGCATTTTACAACACTGCAACCTAAATGTGCTTTTCCTGAAGGTCTATCTGTCTCCAAAGTTTTTACTGCAATTCTAGTTCTGCAGAAGTTTGTCAATTAAGGTGTGCACAAACTGGTAACTAATGATATACCTGTAAAATGTACCATAACACATGTTCGAACAAGTTTATGCTCTGACAAATGCATGAAAACACATTTATCAGAGGAGAGTTGTCTTTAAAAATTGGCACCTGTTCAGTAAAGACTTGAAAGTAAAAAAAGAAGTGAAGTTTTGATGCAAAATAATCTATATTCTGGTATATATTAGTGTAATCCTGATACAGCACAACTACACTGAATACACACTTATACTTCCACATTCTTGTCTCTCTTGCACTTTCTGGGGTAACACAAGCTCCAGGGCTGCTCCACTGACCTCTGACCTCTTTGTGAAGGACTGGGAGGATGAGTGGAGGAGGGGGTTACTCTATAAAATCTAAGATGTCAATACTGGCAATGCAGACAACTTAGTTATTAATACTCTATCTAGCTCAACTGAGTCTGTGCAGTGAAGCCAGAATGACATAATTAGGTGCTTTCAGTTTCATATCAGATCATTTCCCTTCCACCTCCACTAAAAATAGTGTGTTGGGGGCGTTCATGAGTTGCTGAGACAAATCACACCTGCGTGACAACAGACAAAGCCGCGATGGCTGATCTTTTTATTCATTTGTCATTTGATTGAGGCTTATTTCTGAATAGATGTTTCACTGTTGCTGTTTTGTTAGCATCCAAATGCTGACTCCTTTATTTAAATTAACCTGTTATAGCTTCAATGCTGAATGAAGTCAGATGCAGGAGTATATGTCGTTTAAACCCCTTTAAAACGAATGCGTATGCCTTTATTATGATGTATTGACTCATCTTTCCACACCTGATCTGTCAAGGTGCCTTTATCAGCCAACGTCATCTAATTGAAACGCAACAGCATCAGCAGGATGCGCTGATTCTTCCTCTCAGGCACCATGTTAATGCATGTAAATCCAAACAAGCAGGCCTGTGTTGTTATGCAAAGCCTGGAGGAAAGTAGCACTTTCCCACCTTGATGCTAACACACACACACACACACACACACACACACACACACACACACACTCTCTCTCTCTCTCTCTCTCTCTTTCTCTGACGCATTCACACAAACACGCACACACTACTCAATTAGTCACAGAGGCAGCATCAGTAGCCCTGACGCACCTCCCCCTCTGGACCATAAAAGGCAGTGGGAGGGGTTAATGCTGACTTGCTAAAGACATCCTGTAGTGCTTTGTCATTCCACAGGCCCATTTGTGCACGGGAAACAACACAACACACACACATTCACACACAGACGCACACACACACAGCTCCAGGCTCTTCAGCACAAGGAGAAAGTAACATGAATGAATGTGTATCAGTTAGGCCTATCTGCTTCTGTTGACCACAACCAAGTCAAGACCATTTCCCTCTGACACTCCCATCCCCCAAATTATTTACGAAGATGCATAAATATTTGCACTATACTCAAAAAAAACACAACTTAAAGCAAAAAACTAAAAATCACTAGTACCTAAGACATTCCATTTTGTGTAACTGCTACTGCATTTACTGACTAACATGATTATACAACATTATAACATCTATCATTTATTATCAGACTAATCAAATGAGTGTACCAGGATGAACCCAGCCTATGGCGAGGCCGATTAGCTACAAATGAATGCTTAATAATAACTCAGAGCCAGGACACTCACATGACTCCTCTGCTCTGTAGGATGGCTGTAACTGGAGCTCAAAAAAATGGTTCATTCATACAAACACAGAAGACAGAAAAAACATGCCGCACAGTTTCTTTAACCAGTGTGTGATTGTATGCAGTGATTTACCATAGTTGCAAACAGTGAAATACACAGCACTAATTTGAAACAATGTGCTCAACTGAAGGGCCACAGTCCTTTTAAGATGATGCAAAGTTCGCTTGCACGATGAGCAAGGCATTAATAAAGCATTACAGCCTCTCAGCATCTGAAGAGGAGAGCTGAACAAACACCACACAGAAAATGCTACTCATCTACGCATCAAATGGCAGCAAGCTGATGAAAGAGCCTATCACCAAAGAGACAAGAGTATCCATTCAAATAGTCATTCAAAGCGCTCTGATATAAACAAAGTCTGTTTCCCTGGTCTGATTTAACTTATATAAACCAGCAGTCAGGTGTTGTAAACACTACACTTGTCAGTTAATGCACCATTATCACCGCTAGTGAAAATGCTCCGTATAATTAAAACAAACATACATCAGGATTATCATGATGACTGGTTCCAAAACAGAGATCCTATACTTAAAGGTACCTCAAGTAGCACAATGGAGCTGTTTCTATGAGCGTGTCCACATTTTGATCGCCTCATGCATGAATACAGGTGCGGTGATATACTGTTCAGCCAATGGTGTCACTGGCGGGAGTATTTACAATATCTGATAAATACTAATTAATTACTGATCATGTCAATAATGCACATATGATAGTGTTGTGTAAATAATCCAGCATCGATAAAATCATTCCAGTTTTTTTCCATTCTCACTTTGACGCAGCAGTGGGCAGTAAAGCACCTTAACAATGGTTGCCTTTTGCCACGAATCAGAAAGACGAAAAAAGACAAAGAAGACAAAGAAGACAGAGAAGACGAAGAACACACAGTAACTAGGAAGCTAGCCACTACCACAGATTTGGTAACTGCTACATAAAATTATGCTGGACGAGATGACAGACGAGAGAGACACTCTACACAGACAGAGTCACCTCTATGTGTCAAACTACTCCACTGATCTTTAGAAGAAAGGTAATTTCCTACCACATTTTGAATCTTTTGGACACTTAACATGAGCTGCTAATGTTAGCCTTTGTAAACTCTAACCTTAAGACAGCTATCTAGTTTGGACCACGCTGGTATCAACCCAGAGTGAGTTTCTTTTTATTCTATTCTTGCATTGATAATTCAGATTACACGCAACATTAGCTCTGGCTAGCTCTACAACAAAGTAGTTCTTAGTTCTAGACCAGCAAAGTGTTGATGCCACTCTTGAACCAGTTTTCCTGGTCAAGAGACAGTTCTTTGGTTGTCAAAATGCAAAGAACTGGTTCAAGTATAGGCACTGGTCCCGAACCGGCCCTTGAACTGCCTTGGTGGAAAGGGGGATAACAGTGTGTTTTGGAGAGTAACTGTGAATATAAACAAAATGTTTGTTTGTTTATAAGAAAACTCCACAGAGCCCCTTTAAACACTCAACACCTCCTCCACAGGACAGGCAGACAGACGCTGGTGAAGGCCCAGGGACTGGCAGGCCTGTACGTATGAGCCGTCCAAGCCTGGGAGTAGGCTGCTGTGTTTATCCTGTCAAGGTATGTTAACACCAGGCCGCATTCCTGTAGTCCCTAAATTGCAGTGTTAGATTACAGCCCAGCTGAGAGCACACTCGTATACACACAAACATGCTGCACTTTAAAGACGAAGGGCGTTGGATGACGAAGCTGTGACCGAAGCGGCAGCAGCAACGGGAGGTGCACATCGAGGGCCAACACCTGCCATTTACAGAAGAAGCGCAGACGATTAACATGTGGTAGAGCTGAGATGAGTTCATTACAGCCATTAGGTTACTTCATACTTTCTCCTCCCTCCCTTCTTCTTGGTGCAGATGTAATTATATACTAACTTTGCAAACACAGGAGTAACTTTTTCATATACTGTGCATGATCCTATAACTCGGGGGCTCTGCAGGTCTATAGCTAAATGACACTCATCATGTCCCAGGCTTTTAAACCAGAATGTTTACAGCTGGTATAAAAGCTCTTGCCTGACTGAAAAACTTGTCTGTAGGGAAGTAAAGACACACCAACTGTCGGTCAAGTATATATAAATCCAGTCAGGATAGTCTGTTTATATAGGTGAGAACAATGCCACCTGAGCATACGGACCAGAGACACATAAAAATGAGTCTCTGTCTCACCTCAAACAAACTGCAATGGGTCTCATCATGAATGAGATCATAACTACAGGAAATGACTCCAAAACTCAAGGTTTTATAGGCCAGCGTTGCTCATGCATGAGAGAAAAATATTCAAGGACAAACTGCAGTCTGAACTGATGATCACATCCAGCTTTTTGTGCACGTGTTTCTTACTATTTTAAACACCAGAGACACTACTAAGGCAAAGAGCTCAAACAGTGTCTTAAATTAAACATCTTAAACATCTTAAATTACATGGACTGGAAGTAAATTTATTGTCACCCCAACTCTTCCTCTAACCAGCAGGAGTTACAGATTACCTAATCTGTCTGCTAACGAGCTGCTAATGACTTTGTTAACTGTTCTGGTTCACTAAAGCACAACTGTCCTACGGGAAACTAAAATGACAAAAAAATGCAGAGCCAAACTATAGTTTGGACCCAAGAAAACAAGTGTGTGCCTGTAAAATCTACATAATCCTTTGTTTTATAATATTCTCAGACCATTATCCATAATAATAAACAAGATTCAGCAAGACACTGATGGGTCCAAGGCATACCTGCCATTACTCCAGATTTCTCCCTACGTTTAAACCTTTCCCCAAATGTGCTCTCATTCTAATAATAATGATACAAATGAATTGTGTGTTTCTCCATTCCTGTGTAGGATATGTGTCGTCATACCTGGCAGCCCAACCCAGAGGCAGATGTGAGCGTGCACAAACGACCCTGCCTGAGATCTGCGTCACTCATGATGAGTAAACGGGTACAGAGAAGTAGAAAAACTGTTCCAAATTTCACTCCACTAGGCGCAAATCTTCCTCTGTTGTTATTTAAATCTTGGATGGTTGGCCAATTTTGGATAACCCAGAAAATCAGCCTCTTTTTCACAGCCTAATGTTGGCAGGTATGATCCCAGGGGCATCTAGGGCACTAGGAGTAGAGCTGAAATTAGTTGTTGATTATTGATTAGTCAATTAAAGCAGGAATACAATTGGCTATATTGATAATCTTTTAAATCAATACATCGTTTCATAAGTCATTTACTATGCAAAAATGCAAAACAATCTTTGGTTGCAGCTTTTTTCTTATATGTAATATCTTGTCTTTCTGTTTTGTACTGTTGGTACAGACCTATTATATGATGTCTTCACACTATAATCTGACGTTTTGAAAGTAAAGTAATTAAATCAAAGAAATCATTGCCATATTAATTGGTGATTAAGTATTCATAGAGCCAAATTTTCTCATGATTATTATAAAGTACTTAAATGTGTGAGGTGAAATGTATCTGCAGTCACCTGAATAGTGCCAAGTCATTTAAAGTAAGCCCATATCTGGTCTGTCAGCTCACTTTTTATCACATGGCAGAAAGTTTTGCCACCATTACATCAGCATATATATGTTCTGGATTCATAGAACACAAAGTCTGAATAATGGAGTAAGATGATCATAGGAACTGCTAATAGGAAATTGCACAAATTGAAGCTTTTGTGATGGTGTGGCTGATAGTATAAGCAGCTGCTTGCCACATCATGGTGACGACAGGCTGGAGGTCGTGGTACATTAGCACGGGCTAATAAATGGCACATCAGATCCTTTGAAATCCAAAAAAGGAGAGAACAGGCGGTGGACGGGCAGCTTGTGTCGTGAGGGTGACAACTAATAAAAACACACGTCTGAATCGAGGCAGGGTGGAAAATGAAACGAAGCCGAGTTTCACTTGCGGCAGATGAAAGCGGTGCTCACTGAGCCAAGGCACCTTTTGCCATCTTGATTGTGCAGGATGCGCTCCTTCCATCTAAAAATCACATTCAGCGTGACATTTTTGGGAATCAGACGAAACGAGACCCTCGGGGATGCTCTCGTGAAACACCTGAGCCTCATGTGGCGGAGATATCACCAGGAAATCGGTTAAAATACACCTTTGTAGGTGTTGCATCACCTTGCGTACCTGGCTGTCTCCAGTCCAGGAAAAAAAAAAAACCCACAGCAACCCCGCCTTCACTGCAGTAATGGTACTGACCGCCATTCCCTTCCGCACACCGCTCAGGAAATTGTATAACGAATTACCGCAACACAATGGATGGAAACGTGGGGTTTGACGGTGAGCCCTATAAGCGCAGTTATTGTGAGACACGGTGGAGAATAACGGAGGTATAACCACCTTATGCACCGCTCATTTTCCGTGCAGACACAGAGACACACACACACACACACACACACACACACACACACACAGAGCTGCAGAGTGCACTCGACCAAACAAGGCAACCAGCTCACACACAGACTCAATACAAAAAAAATACATAAAAGCGAAGATAACACATGCACAAGTGGGTCAGAAATGCGTGCCGATGAGATAAATCCCGCGAGAATGAAGGGAGGCGAGCATCCATGCGATGCTGGCATTACACGCA
>CAEMYA010000024.1:7368443-7384315 GCA_903131615.1 Diplodus sargus
AGTGTCTTAGCTGGTAGTCCACCGTTTTAGAAAAATGTCACAAGTTTTTTTGTGTAAAAATGTAAACAGAAAACTAGCTAACCTCTAAAACTGTCAGATAGATGAATTGGAGTAAAAGTAAATGTAGCTCAAAATGAAACTAATAATAATAATGCAAGACATTTCATCTAGTAATAACGCAAAAGTATGTCAAAATTACAGCCAAGTATAATACTTGAGTGAATGAACTCTGGTAATCAAACAATAGCTACATTAACTGACTTTGATAATAATTGTTAGTTGCAGCAATAATGAGAGGCATTGTTTTAAAAAAAATTCATCCAAAATATAATAGCCTCTCTTCCCTCAACACCTCAACACAAAAGATGATCGGCCCATCAGTTTGAACAAGCCCCTAAAACCACAACCAACTCCCCCACCACCACCAGCACCACCACCAGTCAGCTATGCTCTAATTGAATCTCCCACTGGCAGGATATTAAGGCCTAAAGAGTCCTCTCCTATCTGGGGAGTCCTGCTCCGCTACATCACAACGTCTCTCCAGGCTGTCCTGCTGCCTGTGATGATAGAGAGGAAATGGATGCCATTATTCAATGCTAATTTGGTATTGACATGAATATTGGGCTGAGAGGGCTTATGGGCTTCTTTCCCTCTTTAGTAAATTCATTTGTATTTCTGCTGGAAAATCCTTCTCAGTGAGTAGTCAGTCAGTAGACTGTGAGTATTGTTCTTTGAAGAGGTGAACCCCTCGGGCTAAATGTCTTTTTATTCCTTCCTCAGCAACTTCCTTTGTCATGCGTCAGGTAGGGGTTCTACCTAACACTGAAGCTGCGGATCTGACTGAGATATACAGGGAATTTAACCCCTGAACCTATTAGTGTCAGTACCTTGCTCTAACCAGTTTATACAGGGTCATGACAGTTTGCTGCACTGAGGTATAAGATATAATTCAAAAACAAAGTATGGATTTGATTCTCACAACAGCTAGTATGAGCTATGTACATGTAAAAAGAACATAGAACACGAGTATGACTAAACCTTTGCCTATAAAATATTTATATGTATTATTTCACAGAGGTGATGCTGAAAAGTGCCATCGGAATCTAATTATTACAAAAAAATGATTATGATGATTATATTCTGGTTCAGTCAAGGCACAAAACTTTGTAAAGATTAGTGAAGCCATGTTATAGGCAGTGTATGTGGACATGCATTCATGTTGAGGAGTAGTGGCGTAGAGATCAGGGAAGGCTTGACCGGATTTTTGGTGCCAGGCCTGACGCGAAACCTCAGATTTAGCCATTTGGTTTGCACAGTCCTCATAACAAAGACTTTCATCCTAGAGGGCTGCTCTATATTCTTTCATTTGCTGCCAGGAAATGTACGCTGCTCAGATGATTTCATACTAACCCTCCCACAATTGTGGGTCGACACAAACTATTTCATTTAGATGATATTAATGAGATATGATTTAGTCTTGAATATAAAACAGATGTTGCACAACTGTCTTTAGATATGCTGGAAAAGACTTACAAATAGCGAATGAAAAGGAATGACAGATGACGATAAAGAAAATTGTCTAGCTGATATTTTTGGGGATTATCAGGTCGGACACTAATACATCTTCTTTGTTATTGTTGCTTTAATACAATTTAAATACTACTATGTATTTTCTTAATATCATTTTGGACCTGTATAATTACCATATCTGTGTATAAAAACTGTGTATAAAAAGCAGATAATGAATGAACAAAAACCAAAAAGCTTAATGATAAAACTTCAGAAAGTTCTTTGATACTGAGGACGAACTACAATCATTGGATCTTGAGAACATCACTTAAACAGTTTTAATGCTCTCCACATTGATAATAATAATAATAATAATAATAATGAATTTTATTTGTAATGCACTTTATATTGAGCAAACAATCTCAAAGTGCTACATCAATAAAACAAGCATTGGAGAGAGAACGTCTCCAACTCGATGTAGGTGCTGCCCAGATTGGCTTGTGTGCTGCTGCTAAACCTTAAAATTAGAGTTTGACTGATACATCAGTCGGCCGATCCTGGCCTCAGACGTGTTGGTATGGGTTACAAGTTGTTGATAACAGCCGATATGGAAACATTGCAGAAAACGATACTTGAGATGATTTATGATTATTACATCTTGAGTGAAGTTATACTGTTTCAGTGCACTGCTGTCATTTAGATTACATTTAATTTACTGTTAAGATGTAAAATATTCTGAGGGATCCCTGTAAAAAAGTCTGTTCGTTGGCCAATATATTGATATTGGTATTTTTTACTCTCTGTTATCTGTATTGGCGTTGGCCCCAAAAGCCCAATCAGTTGAACCCTGCTTATAATGGTAAAGAGAACCCTGAACAGTGTACAGACATGGATGCAGTGATGATGTGGTCACTGTGTTCTGGTGTTGGTATTGTTGGAGGAGCACGTGCCTGTGAAGACCTGCTGGCTCCCTCCTCACTGTTTTTGTTGTTCTTGTGGACGAAGTTAATAATCAGCTCAAGCACATAACATTTCCTCAGAACAAATCAATTAAATCCACCTCTACTGTTCTCTAAGTCAGCAACATAGAGGGTCTCCGTGGCCGATAGATGAATAATGTAATTTTGTGTCAGGATGAGTAATGTGGGCACAAATCACTTGTCTGGATGAGTGGCTGGGGAGCTGATAATGGTGAGTCCTCACGTTGGGTTTATAAGGCAGGAGGAGAGAGGGAGATAATTCATCCTCTCTCACTGTCATCCTCTCATTAATGATATGCTGCATAGGTGGAATAGCTGCTTCATGAATTAAAGAAAGGGCATGAACCTGGAATAAAGGAAACTATCTGCTGGGAAATATTTACTTTATGACAAGGTTAATTAAAGGGTTAGTTTTAAAGACCCAGTTCAGTGTTAACCTCGCATGTAAATGTCTTGATACCCTGATGTGGCTATAAATAATCTGTGAGGTGACTCGTTTTACAGTAAAGACAACCTCAGGTACTTCTAAAACAAGTTTATCGGGTTTCCTGTCATGCAAAGTACTGTTTTATTGATTATTGATCGAGACAGTTCGACCTGCTCTTCAGATCGTCATTTGATCCTGTTACCTGAGATAAGAGCTGTGTTTGACGGGACAAAGTCCGAAGGGGTGTTTTGGCTTCAGACAGGTAAACCAGGGGTCAGCTGTTCGGCCATTCACTCAGGTGTGTGTGTGTCTGTGATTTTGCGTGTTTGCTGTCCTGCTCATCTGTGTGGTAACAGTCTAAACACCACAGGAAAGCAGGTAAAGCAATGACATGGACTCCTCACTGTCAGGACGTGCATGTTCGCTCATTCAAATGAATAAAAACAAAGTGGACACGAATGGTTTCTTTGGAAGAGGAACTCTGCAGCTTTATGAAGCGTTAAAACCTCTTTTAGCTCTCTGCTTTGGTTTAACAGCCCTCATATGTACTATTCATATGTTCAGTCTCCGTCAGTCTTATTAGCACTTTGAGCCCTCTCTGGCAAAAAAAGCTCAGATAATGCTTGTCAAGTCATACAGATTGTAATAACGAGCACTAGAGGGGAAGAAACTATTGTATATCTGAGTCAGAGATGTCAGGAACGTTCAACAGCCACTTCAGTATCTCTCCCTTGGTGGTGATGAAAAGTACATTTTGAGGTACTTTACTCGAGTATTGCTGTTTTCTGCTTTACATCCTACATTTTGAAGCCAACTATTGTACTTTTTACCCACTAAATTAATTTGATTACTTTAGTTACTTTTCAGATTGCATGTTTTTTTTGCATGTATCAGAGCCAAAACAGTGCAACTTTAAATGTAGTTAGTTTAATAATAAAAAAAAAATCAACTAAGTCGATAATCGGTTGATCCCATAGGATACAATATACATAAATAAATGTAGATATAAATGTAGTAAATATATCTATGATTTACTTTTACTTGTGCTTTCAAGACTTGACAAGTTTATTTATAGCCATAAAATGAGTTGTAATACTCAAGTACTATTCAAATGGGTGATTTCTCCTTTAAAAAGTTATATTTTAACATGATATATTTACTTTTACTAAAGTATGATTTTTGGGTACATAACAACACTGCCAGTTGGTGTAAAGAAAGTACAAGTGCCAACAATATGGTGGCAAATTTGCTACGTGCCCACCAGCAGAGCTGATTAGGGAAACACAGTGGGCGGTTCCTGCTCAGGCCTGTGAGAGTTCACCAATCAGAGCAGACTGGGCCTTTCAGGGAGGAGGCCGTTAAAAAGACAGCAGTTAAAATGGTGAATAGAGGTGCGACAGAATTGGACAGTATGAGAAAAATTTGTTTTTTGAATTTTAATGCATGTGAACATTTTCTAATCAACACCCAAACTAAAAGTGTGGACCTAAGAGTTAGCATAATATGGGACCTTTAAAAATAGCGCATTTAAAGATTGCTGATGTTCATCAGGTGTGATGCAAGGCTAGCAGTAGCGGGGTAGGCCCAACCATCTCAGAATGATGCCTGACATGAAGGAGGGTTTTCCTGTCCTTTCTATTCTGTTAGCAAGGTGTAAATGCAATATAAACACACTGACCATCATCAAACACCAGGCTAACAATGTTAGGAGCTAGCTGATGAACACAGGCTAGCATTCAGCAGCTGAAGAGCCAAAAACCCTAATCTTTGAATTTGCGGATCATGTCGGCATAAACACAAGTTCAAATGAAAGCTAGTGTGGCTTCAAGCCTGCTGGTCAGGCAGCTGTTTGCTAACGGGATAGCCATACAAACATCACAAACCAGTGATGTCAGCAGCTGTATATCTGTGAGCCTCATCTCATGTTTTTCTGACCCTTGAAAACAATGGACACAAATTGCATCGGCTCCACCACACAGCTACTCAGACACACTTCTACTCTTCGGCCTCCAAAATAATCAACACTCTCTCTGAATGACACCCTCGACCCCCTCCTCTCTCTTGCACAACATTCATTTCCTGTGCAGTGACCATCAGCCTCCTCACATCACACTGGTGATCAATAGAACCGTGTGCAGTTCAGGTGATGTGTGCGCTGATAGCCTGGCCTGTTTGCTCACTCCCAGCCGCGGTGATAGTGAGCCTTTATCGGTCAGTGTAATGAGTCACGTGCAGAAACAGGAGCGACTGATGTCATTTTGCATCACTTCACCTCCACTGGGACCAGACATGCAGTGTGTGGTTAGTGTGTGTGTGTGTGTGTGTGTGTGTGTGTGTGCGTCTGGATGTCTGAGAGAGCGTGTGCCACATTCACGTAGATGTGTGTGATGATGTGTGTTTTCATTGCATGCCTGTGTGTGTTTGTGGGTAAAGCAGTGCTCGTCCTGAGGCTCTGCCTGCTGTTCTAGCCCATACCTGGAGGCTGACCTCATTTGTTGCAGCACTGCAGCTCCGGACACATGGAAGTCACATGACTAAGCCTTCCCAACAAGCCTCCTGCCACAGACCCTGCTGACCTTATTATCAGAGCGTCCATTTTGAGCCTAATAGGAAGCTCTACTTCCTCTGGTGCAGTGGCTCCTAACCTTTAGGCTTTTGACCCCCTTAAAATTAAGCCGTTGCCACCTTCAACCCCTCATTCAGATTCTGTTACACCTGGAGGGGTTGCAAAATTCTGCTCTGGTGTAACTTCAACACACAAGTGAATATCAACTAATTTAAACCGTTTTCTTCAGGTTAAATCTTTGTTGTAGGATTAAAAACATGAATCTGAAGTGAATGTACATAACTAAGAAACCCTGTTTCACCATTCAGAGTCACTTTCTAGCGTTTAATTTCACAGCAGTGAAGTGAAACTTTTGCTGATTCACACTATCAAAGAAAAGAATATGTGCATATCATCATGTTTGCTCAGTGTTAAAAATGGCTCACATGCTGCGCTCCTCACAGAGGAGATGGCGACTATCAGCCAGTCTGTTTTACTGCACGGCCTATTTGGTAAATCACTTGGTGACCCACTCGGATTCCAGCTAACCTCCCCCAGGATAAATGGGAAATTCTTCTGGAGGTGGGAGCTGAAGATGTCACAGACAGAGGCCTCAGCCAAGGTCCCATCTTGACCTCACCAGATGTTTAAGTTAACCAGGTCTGTTCGGCAGTAGGCAAGGTTACAGATCTGATGATATGACCACAAACAAGATCATCAGTCCCTGGCCAAGGATGTTCTGTGACCAAGAACACTTGTGAGTCACCCTACCGCTCGACCATAGTGTTTGTTATGGCCAGTCCCTGCACAGAAGTCCAATAGCAAAGCACGACTCAGATCCAGATTCCTCCCAGACTTTCTTCCTCCAGGTTTCACCATGGTTGCCCACTTGAGCGCTGAATTCCCCCAGCAGAACTGTAACACAGTCCCACACAGTCAAGTAAATCTCAGCCCGGTCACCAGGATAAAATGTTAGCAGTTAACGTCTCTGCAAACCACAGATACTTTCAGATTCGTATGATACACTACATACCATTTTGTAATTTCCATATCATATCATATGTTTATGACCTGACTTTGACATCAGGCGATGGAAGGGACGGCGGTGGAGTGGAGAGAAGGTTGCCGAGCCACTGACCGCACTTCAAGTCTGCGTTTCCGCATTTGTAAGTTGGATATTTGAACATGCGTCTGGAGAATTTCAAGCCACCTTTGTGGTGACAAAAATATAGTTGTTTCCTTTTTACGTTAAGCCGGGTCATCTGCAGGCGTGTTAGTGGAGATAAAAACAGTATATTTATATAGACCTAACCACGTGTTTTTTGTGCCTAAGCAGAACAAGCACAAGCAGGTAAAGCTCTGTGACAAGAGAAAAGTTTAAAATTGAACTCTACTTAAAGAAATGTTCTAACCGATCTGTGCTTTGCAGAAACAGACTGTGGCCAACATTTATTCTGGGGGACTGGGTTGAAATCAAAGATGTATTTAGTCCCAAATAGCCATCAAAGCCTGCCTCTCAGCAGCCCGTAGTTGCATGGAGGTGCTCCAACACAGCTGGGGCTCATGAGTTCAGTTTTTCACCTGAACTCTGCAGCATTTTTCCCTCTGTTTTTTCCAGCATGCTTCACAAGGCACAATCTCACCAGCGCTGTGGCTCCTCAGTGCCGATGCGAGCCCTGAGCCCCGCTGTTTCCCACAGGATGTCAGTGTTTGGCGGCGTGACCCATAAACATCATGTAGTGTTTTTCTCTTCGCCCGATCCATACACAGTTTGATGTACCCATTGATGTACACCTAAGTCAGCATTTCAATCACACCCCGCGTGAGTTAGACCTTTGGCTGCAGATTCACCACAGTGAATACGGTATGTGCTGCCTTTGAGTGTGAGCTCAGTGGGTTTATGTGTAGGAAGATGAAATATTCTTTGTATGGGGGCATGCAAATTGCATTGAATTAAACCACCAACGATGGCAAAATGCACGCACCTATGAAATTTCTATGCATACAAATGGAGGTTTATGTAACAGGCGGTGCTGTTATGGCTCCACAGCGCGTACAGCTGTGAAAGCTTTACTGCTGATGCACTGCAGATGATAAACAGGTGTCAGAACATAATTTAACATTCGGAAACACCTGATGGACTCATATATTTCTGCACAAGGTGTGACTGTGTTGTCGTGCATGTTTTTTCTATGTCTTCTTCACTGCAGGATTCGGCAGGAGAACATGATATTTTTCCTCACCCATCCCCTGAGGTCCCACATCCCATCAGTGATGACCTCATCTTGCCTCAGCCGCAGCGTATGATGGGATAGTGAGCCGTGCTCCGTGTCTGAGTGCAGGGTAAGTCATTACTAAGACGTCCCCATGACTCATCCCAGTTGACATTATTCGAGATGAAAGTCAGACTTGCTGCTTGTCGTGATTTCACTAATAACTGGAGGGGATGAGAGGAAAAGAAAAGAGTTCAAAGACAGGAAAGAAAAACCTCATTTATTATTAATGAAGTGAGCAGTTAATGGAATTATCGGGAATGATTTGAAGACTATAGCCTCACATGGTGCAAGATGAGTGAGTGTGTTTGTCATTTTGCACAGGTCCCTTTAAAAGATCTATGAAGCCGCGTGATGACATACTTTAGGATTTGCTTGGATTCTAACATTGTTACAAAGCTCATCCCACAAACAGTGTCAATCCATTTTGGTTAAAATATGACTTGAGTCACATATCTGTCAATGCGGATGGCGGTCTGTTTGTCGTCTGAGAGGTGGAGCTGAGTGCAAAACGGCAGCTTGCTAGCAGGTTGTAATTGGGTGTATAGTAGTCTCTCTTCAGCTAAATGCTAATGCTAGCATGCTCAGAGTGACAATGCCAACATACTGATGTTCAGCGGGAAGGCTATAATGTATTACCAAGTTCACAATCTTAGTTTAGCGTGTATTTGGTTATTTTGGCTGTTCTCCTGAAAAGGTACAAAAAGAAAGAAAGACAAATATGGCACAGCATATCACTAAACCACTAAATGCTGCTACCTGTGGCTGCCATTAGCTAATCAGCTCAGTTAGCAGTGTAGCTAGCAGTCCTTAGCCGGTCAGTGCACAGAGGGGAGTGTTGATGACTACACTACTGGCGCGGGAGGACCACCGGGACAAGGAGGTTTTCAGTCCCACAGCAGTGGGGGACCAGCGGCTTACGTTCGTTAAATATTTTAAATAAAAATCTTACACATTGCATCTTTAAACATACAGCAGTTCTGTGGTCACATTCGGGGACTGCAAAACATGTTTCTAAGAGCCAAGTGTGGGCCCTCGTACTGCACTAAATCTTCTGAATTCATCCAATTGAGATTTTCTTTCAAATGAGAAAAAACAAGATTGTTCTTCTTTCAGACTGCCAGAAACATGAAAGCAAAAAACTGAAATTTAGAATCTCATTTTTGAATGATGAAAGCGATTAGATATTCATGATTGATGTATTTTATAACTGGCCTCCTCTTTTTGCTAGATTTCTGGACTGATTTTGCAGACTGAGGTGAAATCTTCATCAGTAATGATGCACAACACGCCACAGAAGTAGAAGTACATCAAACAGAGCAGGCTGAGTCTTTTCCACTGCTACCCTCTTTGAATAAGGCAGATTAAAGAGTAATTCTGGAGTTGAGAAGAGCAGCAGAGGTTGCGGTTGGCAGGCTGGAGGGGGAAAAAAAAAAGGTTTGAATATTAAATCTGGCTTTTATCACATCGCACTAGATACCTGTCTGATGTGTGAGATATGAGGCCCCTTTCAGTGAGTGTCAAGTGTCAGAGTGAATTTCTGGGCGAGCAGAGAAAACACTGCGAGGCAGTTTGATCTCGACAAAGTGCAATTAGTGTCAAAACAGTGAGGAGTGGAGAGTGGATGGTTTCTGCTGATCTGAGGATGATGACAGAGTGAGGCTGAGGGGTGGAGGGGCGGAGGTAGCGGTGTCACCTGTATGATGATGAATGGTGCTTCGGTGGGTTGAAATACAGCAATTTAAAAGTGTTTACGCGTATGTACAGGTACCTATCAGGAGGTAATGGGTAGAGATAATGGAAATGACCCGGTCTCTCTCTCTCTCTCACTAATAGGTGTTGTTGTGAACGGTAACGTCAAAGCAAATCCCCCATTTGTCTGTTTGTAGTGTCATGAACAGGAGAGACGCACATACTAACATTATTCCACTTTTCTGTTAGGATTTTTTTTTCCTTGGGATAATTATTATTGTGTAAGTATTGCATCTACAACTACTGATCCCCTGACTTTTCCTCTGCTACTACAATGTAGCTGACATTTGTAGTGAACTTTCTCAAGGGGGGTAAATGAGGCTATAACATATGCTGAATTTACAAGAAGGCCCAAAAGGTTAAGAATTTGTCAGAAACAGCGCTTCACAAAGTTTATAAAGTTTCTCCTTACTCAACAACTCACAAAATTGAGAGATTTTATAAGGGAGTCTGGGGAATCTCTCTCCCGTTTCATCTCCTTGCTGTGGTTGACTGCAGTCGATGTGGCTGCTTTGACCTGTAATACGTTGGCGTTCAAGTTTGCCTTCAGCTGTAGCGCAAAATGTTCTCAAACTGTTTTAAGCTATCGTTAATAAAGATTTGATACATGTTTTCCTGGCCATTCCAAGTAATGCAAAAATATGAACGCTGCGCACCGTTTACTACAATGTTATCATACAGACTGCCCACTCAGCCGTGACTGACTTCCCACATCCCAGTAATCAAGATGATGATAATTAATTTGATGATCTCTTCACTGTTCATCCAGGCCGATGAAAACAAACAAAAGCTTATTGTGTCATTTACAGGAACACAATCGTTGTACAGTTATTTTTCTTACATGCGTGATATGGGTATGTCGTCTCACTTGCACCATCCTTCTTTCTTCCTCTCTGTGTTGGCTTTGTCTCATAAAAACACCTAGCGGCTTTCCTCTGGCCTTGACCTACATGTAAACAACACTACAAGAACAACCCCTTAATGGATAATTGACCCACAACAAGGCCAGCCTCTCGTCTCCGTGCCTGCAGGACGTCTCCCCGCCTGCTCCTCTCTGCCTACCTTGCCAGGAGCGCTGGCAACACCTAGAACAGGGGAAGTGCATAAAAGATTAAATTATGAATGGGGATCCTGCGAGGCAGAAGGAAATGGTTGTGATAATAGCATGACAGCATATTTAATTTGCAGATAATTGCACTTTGGGGGCTTTTAAGGGGCTCGTCTCACACTGGCATTTTTAATGAAATGGGCAAATCATGGCTGTTGTCACCTTACAGCCTCTGAAGAAACTCGGGGTGGATTAAAAAGAGCAACAACATAAAAGAAAAGTGGCTGAATGGACTTTGTCGTCCATTTTAATGATTCAGATTGTCGTTTCGAAAATGGAAAACAGGTCTGTGCGCCGTCACTGCTGCGTGAAAGCACTCCGACTGCAGTGAGACGTGTTTTATTATTTTCATTTTGTAAACTTGTTTCTGCGGTAAAACAATTTGTATTTGCATGAAACATTCACAGATATGCGTCAGATAAAAAACAAAAAACAAACATTTTCTGACTTGTAGAAATGTTTTTCTCCACACCTCCACTCTTACATCATCTCACATCCGGCAGTCTGTCAAATCCTGTCCCACATACTGTGTTGTAAATTGTGACATGCACCTCATAACTGTGCTATATTTGCCTGAGTGGATGTGTCGAACTCTCAGCACATATCAATATTCTGAGGGCAAAAGAAACGTGCATTGCAGTAACACAGGTAGCAAAAGTGTGTCGACCTCGACAGCAAATTAGAGGTTGCACCAAAGTGGCATTAATTACAATCTCTTGAATTTGCTAATATTCGACAGCATCTGTAGTTTGTTAAGATGTCTAACACAACCTATTCTTTTTTGGGGGGCAATAGCGTGATGTACAAATAACACTTCTCAGAGACAAGGTTTGGGTTTACCTTTTATTGGCTTTATTGACAGAACAGCTGAAGATGTGATAGGAAACGAGATGAGAGAGGGGGAGCGACACGGCGACAACGGCACCCCACTGGTTGGTTTCTTTAAACCGTGAGCGTGGCCTTTTCCTAACCTTAGTTAAACATTATTTTCATGAAAATGTAATCAAACACCTGAAGCTGTCACAGTGAGGCAGAGAAGGTGGACCCAAGTGCAAGTAGACGGCAGGCAGGAGGATCGTTAGATGGAGTTTGTACAAGATTAAGGTGACACAAAAAACAGGCAAAAGCGACAGCAGCATCACAGAAAACTGAGCAGATGAATCTAAACTAACGAGGGGATGAGATGGAGTCAGGCAGAGAAACGCAGGTGAGGGTAATGAATGGAAAAACACTAGAAACAGGGAAGGGGCTGATAGGCTGGAGAAAAACAAAAACTGGAAAAACACTGGAAGGAGGGCTAATGAGGGGGATGTAGTGCAGGTGTGGAGGGAGAGCAGAATGGGGAGTAACTCAGGTAACAAGGCTGGGCTAATTTATCGCATAAAAGACAGGCGTGAAGGGAAAATCAGGCTGGTGAAAAAAACAGGAGGGAAAACAGAGCACAGGACAAGGGGCAGAAGACACGACATAACCCAGAAAAGACGTAAAACACACATACAATGAAAGTAAAATGACAGGAGCATCAGGATGA
Organism: Diplodus sargus; assembly: GCA_903131615.1. NCBI lineage: Eukaryota > Metazoa > Chordata > Actinopteri > Spariformes > Sparidae > Diplodus > Diplodus sargus. Next base: position 7,380,569 of record CAEMYA010000024.1, read on the forward strand.
ACAGTCGTTTGTGGCTGAGTATCTCAAATCAAGATCAAACTAGTCGCTGTTCTGGAGCTTTCAGTCGTATAAAACGATTCTCCACAGTCGATTAAAGCGACAATCCATTCTGGCGGGCCCTGTGGAGAAAACTCGTCTTGATGTCTTTCGCTCATGCAGGTCAAATCATATGAGGAAAAGGAGTATAAAGCTATTTGTGTCTCCAGAGGAAGCTGAATTTAATCTGACAAATTGCCTCCAGTGATGTCACTCGTGGCCAAGCTGCATAGTGGGTAATGTAGGCACCAGGTTTTTTTTTTTTTTAAAGGAAGAGGAATGTGTGGTTCTGTTGAATTGATTTATATCATTCGTGTTTAAACTGTCCATGATTGCAACATTTGACCAGTGGACTGCTTTTCAATAACCACATTACCCACAATGCAGTTTAGCCACTGAGTGACATCACTGCAATTTATCAGATTACCCCCTTTAAGTTGAGGCTGTTTCATAACCCTAAAATGTCCTTGTTGTGTGTTTAAGTTTGCTAAGTTGCCGTTGAGTGGCAGATGTTGACATGCCCAGTTTTCTGACCACTTGCAGCTCAAGCAATTTGAAGACAAGGACAAACAACGCCGTCCTTCCGACTGGAGTGCCTGATCAGAAAAGGTTCGGATTTGAGGGCTGTAAGCAAAAACATGCTGCATTAATTTCCTCACATATTACAAACAAATGTCACTTCTCCTGCAAAGTTTGTAGTGGATGTGCTGAAAAGTTATGTAACCATCTGTACAACCAGGAGATAAACACTGGAAAAATTGTGCAACTGGGAGAGGTGCCAGTGTTGCATGTTATATTACATAGGTAAATGTTAAAATGGGAATTTTCAGATCAATGTGTAACCTCCTCAGAGAAATTGATCAGAGGAAAACTTTTACTCACATGCATCTGTTTTGCATCAGGGATTTATATTTGTTGGCAGCCTTCAGCCCCAGTGTAGGAAGGAACGTGATGTTCCTGAACTATACGTCAGGCAGAACGTATGAGAACTGGGAGGTTTAAAGAACATTTGACTTTGGTTCACATTACAGATCTTTTCTAGTCTGTGCTAACATTTGAACGTTAAAGAATGACCACAGGTTCCCCCTAAAGTTAAAGCTGCACTAATTAATATCTTTTAACAACAACGCATTAAATGATTATGGGAAATGGAAAGGTGTCAGAGTGATGTAACCACAGATCATCCTCACCTGACTCTGCAGGTTCCCTCAGAGTGTCTCAGGGTCTTTCAGCTCATTATTTTGGTATCTGTCCCACAACTTGGCCCTCTTCAAACTTGTTTCCAGCCAAAGCAGGCAGCAAACTTCTGCCAAAAAAAGCTTGAATAAATCCTTTGTAAACTACCTGCCCAGCACCGCATGGCAAACAGACAATGTTATCATCTGGGTGGTGAACAATTGGGCCATTTTCCTCCAGTTTTCTGGTAGAAACTTAAACAGATTAGTAGACACTTCACTACGAGTGCCATAACAACTTTAAAAATGTGTGCTTTTTTTTCACAGCAGTGTTATCCTTAAAGACTGAAGTGACAATGATGAGGCCTCCTGTTGCTTCCCCAGATCATCTGGATACCTTCAAATATCACCATCTGTACTTTGTAATATAATACATGACAATAGTGCAACCCTGAGATCCAGTGTGCCCTGGAAATAGATGTAATACAATATTCCTCCAAGACCTCACTCAGGGATGAAACCCAACACTCCTCTACTGTCTGCATCAGTTGTCAACAGCAGACATTTATAAGCTCTTCAGCTTCTGAGCTTCTGGTCAGTTAAAGGCTTCGGTTCATGCCAACGCTGTGGTGGAATAAAAAGGTAATCTGCGTCTCAGGAGCAATTGAACACACATGACGGCTAGCAGGAGTCGAAAGGAGGTGAGGATGGAGAGTCTCATTTTGCCGATTAATGAGGTAATTCATGTAAGTGGTTTGGATTCTCATTAGCATTTTGTAATGAGGTGAGCAACCCACTTCACTCACCACCCTCTTCTTCTTCCTCCTCTTCTGCCTCAGAATCAACGCGCTACACTGGCATTTACAGGCAAATTAATACAAAGAGACAGCCGTGACCTCCGGACGTGTGTGTGTGTGTGTGTGTGTGTGTGTGTGTGCGTGTGTGTGTGTGTGTGTGGAGAGAGAGAGAGAGAGAGAGGGAGACTGTACCGTGCATACCAGCTGTTTCATTCAACCATCTGTGCTGTCAGATGTTTGTAAGGATGCTGGAAGATTCTCAGCCTGCCGTGATGAGCAGCGCACATTTTGAGCACTGCTTGGCACGACTACATGCAAATACACACCTGCACAGAGACATTTTTTTTCGGCATTTCTCTCTACCTCTCTTCATGTCAGGTCAGCTAAATTCAGTTTAATGTAATTAAACTCGACTCAGCTCAGTTGGTGTTTTCTCTGCATGAAATTACATAACCGCCACAGCAGACGGTGACATCACTAATCACAATAGAGCAATAAGAAATAACACAAATCAGTGACATCACGTGTCAGTCTCGTTACAAATCTGGATCACTTACACAAAGAGGGTCTTATATAAGGTGGAAAAAATAGAAACATAGCAGGGAAACATGCTTTATAACGAAGTGGCTGGTTTTAAAAGATAATTCTGGATAACGGGAACTTTGATTTTATTTTGAAAGCTATGATTACCTTATCTGTCTTTTATGGTAACACTGTAATCACCAACTTAGTTGTAGTAAAAGTTTAATCTTAAAAAAATAACCAAAAACAGAGGAGTGATATCCAAAACTACAGAAAAAAGATCCAACGTGTTTTTAATAACCACAAATGTTAAGTCTGAAGTCTTAATGACTGTTATTCAAAGTTGATTGAATTGTCCTCTCTTAGTGCTGACCATTAAAGGTCAAATTATTTTAATAATTGTCTGACAAAACTCTGTTAATAGTGTTATTTACAAAGCAAAAACTGAGGTCCTTCAGTGCACTGACCTAATAATTAAATTAATGGTTGTTGATAACATTATAATACACCATAATAATGTACTTTAGCGAGGAAACACACTCTTCAGCTTTAGGTGAGAGTGGGATGAAACAAAATAAGCCTTAGCGTCTACAGCCATGCTGCCAGCAAGGTTGTACTGCAGGTAGGATCAGCTGTGCTAAATGCAAACATGTCAGCAGGCTGACATGCAGATGTTAAAGCCACTGTATGTGAACTATATAATACTATTACTAACTATAATGTGGCTCCATATTCCAATAGTAATCACTGTTATGAAGTGTTTGGTCAGCAATCCTTGTCTCTCCCGCTGCTCATGCAGTAAAAGAGAAGCTGCCCACTTTCTCTAACCAGGAGAGAGATCTCCATAAAGCTGCGGTCCTTTCTGCTCAGGGAACGTGCAGAGAGCAGGATTCTGTTCGCTGCTATGTCTGCTAACTACTGCTGCGTGTTCATGTGGTGACGCAGAGAGGAGGGAGGGGACTACTAACTGCACAACAGACAGGAAGTTAGCTAAAAGGACAACAACGACACTATTACTCTACTTATAGTACTAAACACAAAGCAAGACATTTTGTGCCAATTCATCCTATAAAAGTCGACATATAAATGAAATGTCGGACCCGCATGAGGTGCTCGAGAAAAAGTCAAGGGATCAACAAAGTATGGATGACATCGATCCTCAGGGGAGCTTGGACGTCTGTACAAATGTTCATGGCAATCCATCAAGTAGATGTTGA
>CAEMYA010000024.1:7389699-7481831 GCA_903131615.1 Diplodus sargus
AACTTTAAACGTCAGGGCTCAATTTATTTTTACAGAAGTGATGAAAATGTAAAATGACAGTACAGTAGTACAGTACCAGGTATACAGTTGTGGTTGAAAACAACAGCTATGAGCTCAAGTAGGTTGACACACATTTATGTATAAGCCCACACACATTTCTGTTTTGCAATCAAGGTGTCTGAGCACGAACGGTCTTTTATCAGCACTGCCTGACATCTGTACAGTTACATGTATTCACACACACACACACACACACACACACACACACACGTGCGTGTGATATGATATGTTCTCCCTCACACCCACGCAGACGCACACACTTGAAGTTGGACAGGAAGGGCTTGGGTTTCATGTTTCCTGCGCTGTGTTCCCCAGGCTGTTGGCTGATGTCTTGATGTAAACTATTCCCAGTTTCCCTGCAGCTCTCAGGTGAGTGCGCAGTGTTTTTACTGGGAAATCAGAAATCTCCTGCTCTCACCTCTTTTCTTTTTTTTTTGGAGGAGTTACTCCGTTTGATGTGTTTTTCTCTCTAATTCAAGCCAGCACACACACAGACACAGACACACACACACACACACACACGCACACACACACGCACACACACACACACACACACACACACACACACACACACACACACACACACACACCTTCATCTCACAACCTTTGGCATATTCACCTCCTTACTTTAACTTCTGAACTTTATTTGAAAAAACCTGCCAGCAAAATATTGTTTTACAGGACAGGTCAACTTATAACTAGTACAAGGAGAAAGGAGCTTGATTAGTGGCTAAACAGATTATTTTTTAAGATATTTGCAGATCAATTAAAGATTTTCTTTACTAGTTTATTAGTTTATCCATTTTCTGCTACTTTATGCTTTCAGTCCACTACATTTCGGAGGGGGAAAGAATTACTTTTAACTCAACTACTTCAGCTTTAGTTACTTTGCAAATTACATGCTGCATTAGAGCCAAAGTATCACATTTTTTAATGATTCCAGGGATAAATAAAATGCTGAATGTTGGATCCGATAATCAGCCAGCCAAAGCAGATTAGGTGGACCCACATACATGAGACAGCAGGCAGGAATATCAATGGATGAAGTTTATTCTGGATCAAGGGCAGGAACAGGCAAACTCAAGCACTATTCAAGAGCTTTAAGTCTTCCACTTTAAGTAATATCTCAACACAATATCATTACTTTTCGTTACTTTACTCGTATGACTTTTGAGTACTTTTCACAACAGTGATCACAGTCAAGCCCTCACTGAATACTCGCAGTTGGACCTGAAACCACATCCCATCTGGCTCAGGCTCGATCCAACACATCACAGGGTGTTTCTCTGACACTCGACATGCATCCAGTTTTACTTCTTTTCAGAGCCAGTTGTTTCACTGGATACTTGAAGTTTTGTGCAGTTTGATCTTCATGTATTACATCTAAGATTACACTCTGCTGGTTCAATAATTCATTTCAGAGCATCTCGTGATTTGTTTTAAAGTTTATTGATTTCATACCGCCGACCTGCTGAGATGGAAAATGTTTTTCTGCCTGGAAGGTAAACACTCATCAGACCAAACGTGTGCTGTACATGGATATGAGCCTGAGGTGTAAAAGCTAACAACTGAATGTTTCTTCATCTTTGTTTCTTTCAGTCCTTCACACAACTGTAACTAGAACCTGCCGTTCCCACTCTCCTCTCTCTGCTCCCTCCATCTCCTCCTATGTCTCTGTGTCTTTAATGTGATCTTCACTCCAGTTTTAATGCTGCTGAGGTGCAGACGTCTGTCTTTACAATGTGGTGCTTACGATGCCTCGGGGCGCATCGTCTCCATGTGGACCCTGTCCTCAAAACAGACCGGCTCTCACTGAGCGCAATATTTCACGACGGTGCTGCGTTTCAGTGTCTGCATTTTGCCTCTCGTGTCGAAAAAGAAAGAGTGTTAGCATAAAGGACAAAATTCACCATCTCAGGAGTGAATGTAACGTGCCTGCAGCAAACTACTGGGAGGATGAATAGGCTGGAAAATTCAGCACCTTAACTTTTTATTCACTGTTTCAGTCGGTGATTCACATGAAATAAAACTGCACATTTTACAGCTCTGTGGATATTTAGTGAGGCCGCTGCAGGCTTCGAAAGTCTCTTCCAAGGGTTTAATGTGTGGGAGAACAGAAGCAACCCTGGCACAGTTCAATATAATTGTTTTTAATTGGAAATGAGGATTTTATGCCTCTTGAGCAAAGCCAGTATTATGAAAGTATTATAAGTGTCCTTTAGAATTAATTGACTGTACTCATTGTTTAGTTTCAAGACAGACAAAGGTTGATACTATGAATAAAACGTATAACACAGCCATGATCTTTAGACAAAATATGAAGCAGATTAACATGAACACATTTGGCTCTTTAAACACATTTGATATTTTCTGTATAAAAGAATCTGGATGATTTATTGATTTTTCCTAAGCCAGACAACAACAACCAATGAGAGAGCCATATCAGAGCCGCCGTCGGCGCTGCCATGAAATGGTAAACATTGTAGCCCTTGAGGCTAACATTAGCTAGCATACTGCCTTTGACAGAATCTGTCCCTCCAGTATCATATCAGTATCTGTGGTGAGTGATGTGCCATTATTTTAAAACTCATGTAGTGTGTGCATGATTAAGATTAGAGAGAAGAAAACCTGAGGAGTTTCTGCTTATGTGTGTGCACTTTCAAAGAGGTCATATCATTACTTAATTAACAAGAAGGATGTAACCACTCAGAGGCAGATGCTCATGCTGGGCAAGGTAGTGCGATCTAAAATAACGCTGCTACAGCAATAGCAGCTGTTTGTCTGCTGACTGACTGGAGTGTATATATTTATTAATAAATATATTTAAAAATATATATTTATATAATGCCTGTTACATAGTGACGCACTTAAGTTACGGAAGTAAAGGCTTGACTCCAAACCAGGCGTGCAGGCGTGCAGGCGCAGCATTGGGGAGAGAGTAACTCCGTTTGAGGTGGACTTAAGGTCAGGCATATTATGACCTCTTTAAAATTGTTTAGGACTTAAGGTCCTGTAGTGTGAGGCCAGCTTCAGTCTGCAGAGCCGTGAAGCCGGAGCACTGAAGCCCCTCTTTTCGCTACTTTGGAACTTGTCCAGATTTCACCAAATTCAACGCTGTACTTCCTCAGGTCCTCAACAACGAACTACTAGTATTATCATCGCTTCTTACTGCAATTTACGATGTGTATTGTAGTTTTTGAACTTCTATTGTTACAACGATTGTCACCTGCACTACTTGTACTACTACAAATGATAATGTGATATTTTACAGCTACTACTTACACTTTTGCTACTCGTTTCAGGCCAGTGCTGTTAATAATTCTCTGTCAACCACTAGTGGTATTTCTACTGCTACAGTTGCCACCACAGATACTACTATCAATACAGATACCACCACTAATATTACTACATCTTCTCCCACTTTGGTCTGTGCCGCTATCACCGCAGTGTAGAATCCTATGAATGTGTAAACACCCTCCTGCTCTCTGATAGTCTGATACCATCAAAGCCAAGAGGTGTTGGGGAGTTTTTGTTTTTCATTCCCGCTCTCGGTACAATCTGTTTTCTCTGTTCAGTTTGGTGGAAGATGTTTCAAAGACTCTCAGGTACAGTTCTTAGATAATCACAGGGGGGGAAAACAACCAATGCAGCGACAGAGGAGTCGACTGACCGGCCTCTGAATACCTCACTCAGCTTAATATAGCCAGGAGATGCATGTCTGTCAGCCTCCCCCTCCCTCCCCCTTCACCGTCCCCTCAAGCCCTTATCTTAATTATTTCCAGACCTCTCAGACGGCATGCAAACACACACACATGTGCGCGCACACACACACAGCTGATAAAAAGAATACCAGGGTTGTGTTGTGTTTACAGGCCTTCCTGCTGATCTTAGAGTAAGGCGAGGGCTCGACTTTGTGTGACGGCATACACAGTTGATTTCATTTGCAAAGTGCTAATCTTAAGAAGGCAGGCATGACTTGTAACATGATTTGTAACATCACAGATAGTCTGGAAGCCAATCCTGTGCCAATATTCAGCATAAACAAGTGTGAAGAAGACACTTGAAGCCTGCAGTGCACGGACACTGACAGCTGACTTTACAGTGACATAGGAGACATCTCGTGTCCAGCAGTTAAATTTGTGCAATGAAAAATATATGCATATTCATATATTTACTGAGAGGATTTTAATGTGGTTATTATTATTTTGTTCTGCAAAATCCATGTGAGACGCACATTGAAGAATTTATCCGTGCCTTAATACATGCATGGACGAGCTCTCTAAAGAAAGCACATCAAAATCGATGCAGCCAAGCCAGATACATCTTTTTGTATGTATACTTCTTTGTAGAAACCTGACACCTACATTACCCATCATGCAACTTGACAGTTGGACATTCTTGCCACTAGCAGCTAATGTGATGTCATGTGGAGAAGAGGATTGGGATAAAGGTCTCTTGTTTCACCCCACTCATTGTAAACATCAAATAGCTTCAGTAAACAACAAGCTGGTTCAGAACGTGCTGTACATCATACTGTGCGTATAATTCAATCTTAATTGGATAGAAAATAAGCAAAAGGTCACGTGATAAAAGCAAACTTTAAGTTCCTTCCTTTCAAGAAGACAAAACAAGCCAGTTGCCAGAATAAATGTTGGCAAATGACGTTTCTGCAGACCGCTGATCACTGATCTGTTGCAACCTATGTTGTTTCTTCAGGTTAAATGTTCCGTTGTATGTTGTTGTGAAAAAGCTGTGCTTATTGCCTGGTTAAGGTTAGGCAAAAAAGCTCATATTATTGGCTTTGTATTCCATAAGTTCTGTCGCCAAAAAAACACAGCGGGAAAAATGTCCTGATGTCTCACTGTCTCGAACAGACGTCTCAACAGCTTCCATCTTATTTTGACATGAAAGTCCTCTCGCGTACTTGATAACACATATTGTGGAAATGATGCTATCAAATGTAGGTTTTTTTTTAAGAAAACACTACAATGCCATCAATATGCTCTGGAAACTGGGTTGGAAGAAACACAACCGAGTCTTTCAAACCCATCCGTGACAAAACCAACACACCAGGCTGAGACCAACTCAGACAGTTCAGGGTTTTTCTAAAAAACAATCTTTATTTAATGAATCAGGTGGTACACAGGAAATCAATCCAATCAGGCAAACAAAACACAAGGGCCGGGGCGAAAGCAGAGTCCAAAAACAGAATTGTTAACATCAGGAGGGAGGAATGTTGGTAACACTTGGTTTGGTCTTTCAAACTTGGACACTTCAGATTCTCGGTGTGCAAAAGGGTGTGAAAATTTTGAAATATCAGGAAAACATCATCAATATTTTGTTAAGAAAGCATCATATATATATATGTATGTATAGAGTGTGTGTGGCTCCACAGTAACCGGAGTGTGTGTGTGTTAGCAGTGATTAGATTATGTCCATCCTCCGGCTTCTCCATTGCAGCCCCGGTGTTTCCCCCGTGTAGAGGGCTCAGAGCAGTGAGCTGTGAGATCCACTTACCCAACCTGCCTCTCCCGAACACCTGAGGAAACACGCCAGCACACTCACACGTAATGTTCCCAGACCGTGAGTTATGACAGCCGTGGGTCCAAACCATGTGTCTGCAATATGGAGAAGATTCAAGCCTGCAACCAAAGTGCCTCCCAGCAGCGGGGGATGCACACTCGGGAATGCAATTTCATGTAATCGCCTCCTCATATTTCCTGAATACCTGTCGATTTCTGGAATTACAAAATGCATTTCGCCGGCTATCATCAGCACCACTCACGACTTCAAGTCTCGCAATAACATCAAATTAAACTTTAACGATCTCAGTGGGGAAATTGGGTTGCAGCAGCGGCAGCAGCAGAAGTGGCAAAGTGACACCAAAAGTCACAAAATGGAGGTCTGACAAACAGAACATGACAAAAAAAAACAACGTTAAAAGGCTTCAAGGACCTGCTATGTTAGCAGCAGACACTGCGGGCTTATTATCTTTCCTCCTCAGATGTGTCATATCGAGAGAAAATCCCTAGAGGCGCGGATGTGATCCCATCAATAATTCATCAGCTCATTCAGCTAATTAGCTGCTCTTTCAGAAAACGCTGTAAATGTCAAACACACTTATAACTGGTGTGTCTCTTTTGTAATAAGTGAACATGTGAGTGCTCCTGGACACTAAGGAATGACAGAGAGCACCTTCTCATGAAGCTCAGTAATGATTTGGGTTCAAACGTTGTGGCGTGTATCTTTTTTTTAACAAACCTTGCTAAGGAGGCTTAGTTTACTCGACAAGTTAGAGAGTGATTGTAGAGGGCTGTGAGGCTGCTGAGCAGCGAAAGACTCCTATCTTGTTTACATGTACAACATTTCTTCATTCCGATTGAAGATTTCCGTTCAGCTGTTTACATGGGATGAGATTAACAGCTGTGTGACATGCCCAAAAGTAATGTCACACCGTGCAGTCCCTTCCTCCTCTGGTATTTTCTCTCTTTTAGTGTATGTTTGATCAGCTCCCCGTCCTGAGGATGGATATCTGTCATCATCAGCTTTAGGCTCTCTGAGAACTCGTATTAGAAGAAATCTCTCCGCACCAGTTCACCTTAGAAGCCGCCATCACTATGCGCATCAAGACGGTGGCTATTTTTAATTTGATCTCTTTTATGAAACGGTTTAAAGTTCTTCTCTCCGTCTCATTGGAGTTTCATTCCGTATGGGCCTGTTTAAGCCAACTGAAGTGTTTATCTTTAGTATTTTGGCTTTTAAACTGATCATTTCAATATTATTTGCGAAATGGGACGAGAGCGTGGCTGGATGGCGCCAGCTTGGAGGCTAGTTGGCAGATGAAGAGGCTGAAAGATGAGCAGAAACACAGGCGGTGATTGCGCAGCACAGGAAACAAGGTTAGTTCGGCAAATAAAACAAAATGAGGGCCTGAAATTTGCATTTTACATTCAAAGCTTAAAATGGCCTCAGATGTGAACCTCTACGGTGGCTAAAAGGAATGATCTGAGTTGACGCAGAGCCGAGGGCTCATATCTGCTGCTGAGTAGACGAGAGGATGGACTGCAGGTGTGAGGACTGGAGCAGGTCTGCAGGAACGACAGTGATCAGGGTGCTGAGAGAGCGAGCAACACACACACACACACACACACACGCACACACACACACACACATACAGGGGACAAAGGGGGAAGGAAAACATCGGAACCAGAAGGGATAAACTGGAAGCACAGTGATGACTGTCACAGCCACAGGGCTCCATGAACACACACTGCAGGTTATCTTCACTTACACTTACCACAAACATTCACTAATATTCACCTATATGGATTGATCCGCAGTGGAAAATAGTCCCCAACAAACACACTGTTTTCTCACGTTTGAGTAGTGTTACCAAAAACTACAGGGACACAGCTTTCTCAGGCAACCATGTCATCTTTTGTTTAAATGCAAATATTCAAGAATGAAAAATACATTAATAAATATATCTGACTGATTTTTAAATAATTTGGTCCACAGGACAGGCGACAACACATCTTCAGTGTTAGTTGTTTCATGGGATTTGTTGACAATAAGAAAAACATGGAACAATGGCAAACATAGTCCTTATCCTCCAACAACTTATATTAGAACTTAACACGAACAAGTAATGGTGCAAGTCAGAAGTCTTCCCAACTCCGTATTTCAGATCATGACAGTAGTTATTGCCTTTAACCAAGATGCTTACTAACAAAACTACTCAGTTAAATTGTTTCTCCTGTTGTCATCAGGTGTTTGATGTGGAAGTTAAGTCCTGATGTTTTGACCCACTGCCAGCTGCTTACTTTCTGATTTCTGTGGAAAAGTCCAAAGAGAGGAGACAGGCTTTCAAAGTGTGTTTGATGGTGTGTGTGTGTGCCACAAACTGTGTGCTACCAATGCCAAGCCCTGGTAGACAAAACATTATATCTATGTGAGGCATTAAGGAGAATGAAGGAAAGGGAAAGTTGTCTCATCGCAGTTGGGAGCGTCTGCTCTTTACCACAGTGAGGTCAGGCGGAGCTTTTACAACCCCATCGCTCGGAGAAGAAAGCGGGCTCTGTAACGAGGACGAGGTTCCAGGAAGACTCCCTTTAACCCTTATTTTCAGTAAAGCCTCCTTTTTCTGCCGCTTTCCTGGGCACAACAATAGCAACCGCTAAGTACATTCTTCCCTCACAAAGATTCAGACTTCCTGCGTCTCTGCTGCCCTGGATAGTTTTATCCTTCACCTAATTTGTTCGAGAACGTAAAATCCCACAAGTGACATGTGAGTACTTTGTACTTTATCTTCAAGCTGCGGGAGCGACTCCGTCGTTTTGAACGTGTCATTGCCATTGTCACCTCTCATGATTACGTTATATAATGACACATTTTTTCCCTCTCGACACCTCCTCGTCTGTCTCCCCTTTATTCTTATAGGATTCATTATATAACTGCTGTACCGCAGCTTTCTTTTGAACTCCTGTCTCTTAGCTGTCACAAGCTCTCAAAATGAGGCCAGAGGTACATTTGACAATGCGAGAAGTGTCTCTGTTTCCTCTATTTCTGTGGATGCGACAAAGCTACGCTTCCCTTCACTTTATTTCATCTAAAGGTTTGTAGTGATATGTCAGAAAGATGAACCGTTGCAGGTCAAAAATCTGGGACTTTTTGACGGTTAAAGTCTTACAGGACGGATCGGGTTACAGAAACTCAAAAATCAAAAACACAAGGCACAGGGAATCGGTGGAAATGAATGTGTGTGCATAACCGGGCCGATTAGGGGAAAGGGGAAGCAGGTGAGTGAGTGAGTGGGCGGGGAAGGTCAGGTGACGGCGGGGCTCAGCAGGAACAGTCTGAAGGGGCGAGGAGGTGGGAGAGGAAGGGACCGGAGGGAGAGGGGTCGCTGCAGGCCAGATGAGGGAACGTGGGCAAGTCTGACGGCATCTGGTGGATGTAGGCGGAAGGGCAAGGGAAAATGCACAGGGAAGGGGAAAGAGGGAAGAAAGTGAAGACAGACTGGACTGACAGGAAGCAGAGAAAAGGGGCAATGCGAACAACCTTTATCTCAGATTTCAGCCATTTAATCTCCATTTCAATGATAAAAGTTATTCGTGTGATATCTATGAAGGTCAACAACCTCCTCCTGCCATTTCATCCATGAACTCTGTTGCAGAGAAACATATCCAGCCACTATCAATTCTTCAGCCTGTAATTTTCCTCAGACGTAGTGTCTGGAGCGACGATGGCCCGAGAGTAACCAGTTTCTTCATTTGTGGTTCAGGTTTAAGGGCTCATGAGCAGCTAACCAGGAGTCATTCATGCAGACTCGCATCCTAATTCTCCCGTTGCACAGCAGTGCGACCAGGAGGGACGTGAAGCAAACACCTGCGTGTTACCGTCACCTGGGAACCGATTTGGGAAAAAAAAAGGATGAGACGGCTTATGCAGAATACTTACAAAGTTCAAGTTCATTACCTTTCCTTTAGCTGCTGTAGAAGTATTGGGCTTTATATCATAAAAATAGATGTGAAAGAATTACGGCACGCTTGACTGTGTGATAGTCCGTGTAGTTTAGTCAAGAGGCTTTGACTGAGCCATAGTGGCTCCCTTGACCCGTGACAGAGCTTTCTCTCAGAAACAGCTGGTGCTGTGACTCAGGGTTGTATTGGAACATTATGCCTATTATGGTGCTATCTCTTTCTATTTTCATGCTGTGGTGTGGTTGTGTGTCTGATGAGGTGAATGTGGGCGGATATGAGTGGTTGACATGAGTGCTATTGGTTCCCCCATGGCCGCCTCAGAGGATAAAATCAGCTGAGGTGGGAAGCAGCACTTGCTTCATTACTGTATTTTTCAGGCATCTGTACTTTATTTTAGCGTTTTGCTTTTGCTCCCTGCATTTGAACACAAATATCTGTTCTTTCTGCCCCTTACATTTTCAAAACAGGCTCGTTACTTTAGCTTGAATGCACTTGAGTCATTGCGATACGCTTTCTTGACATCACAAGACTGATTTCAGTGCATGTCCTGCACGACTAATGTAGAAATGATGCAAAAAGTGTAACAAGTGACAGAAACTGACAGAGGGGGAGACTGGAATGGGGAGAAAGCATGTTTCTCGTATCTGCAGAGACTCTGCAGCCCTCTGTCTGGATGTTCTTATTTTCTCACTTTGTTGCTGCTCGGGACGCCTTACCAACCTGAAATATCGATATTTGACGTCCTGGGACACGCTGGGACTCAACAATCAACTATCTTTAGGAGCAGCTCGGTTAAAACCTACTGATCTTTAAGTTCGACAGTCCTTGAATTATGTTAATATGACGTGAGGTTCAATTGTCTTTGCACAGAAATGTCCGGTAGAAATGTCACACTTTCTGATACTCATTAGAACATTATTATGTTTACTTGAGCAAAGAAGTTGAAGTGCTTCTACTTTCAGTCTTTTTTTACACCAGTATCTGTGCTTTTGCTTTTGAGTAAAGAATGTGTCTGCTTCTGAGAGGGGGACACAGACACAGAGGTGAGGTGAACTTATGGAGACGTGTCGTAAGATACGGGGGGGGAATGAGGCGGACAGGTGATGGAAGGCAGGTGTGAGGCCACCCTGAGGCACACAAAGAAGAGACGGGATCAAGACCAGGAGAAGTTCTCAGGAGCCTGAAGCCTGAAGTGCATACACATCGCAGTGGATGAGACATTTGACCTGGATTGAGTAGTCCTGAATTCAAGAAATCGCCATGTAGGTCGAGTCTGCAGTCCTAGATGCACCATCCCTTAAAACTGGAGCATCAGCACCTCCCAAGTTGTACCAGAGCTCAAAATGTTCAGCTATAGCGCCCCCGTGAGGAGGAGTGAGGTATTATATGATAAGAGAGACATTTCTACACCACAGTGCTGAAGATGTTGACACATAACATGCAGTAAACCTCTTGCAAACAGTAAAATAGAGTCCTCACTCGCAAAATAAATCCCTCTTATTTCAAGGGTATCTGGCTCTATGGGTGTAATCATCACACATACACAATCTTTTCAAAGACAGAGGAAAGGTGGGTGCATTCTCTCATTATCAACATCCCCTGTATTTCTGCATAAATGCATAAATCTGCACAGCATTTGCAAACATGACTCAGACAACTATAAATATGCACCTTTCCACACGTGGAAAGTCTTTGCAGGACCTCCATGTTCCTGAGTTTCGGTGAACCTTTGCATGCCTCGCTGGGATCAGTTTAAACGACCAAAGCCCGTGGGACGAACAAGCAATTTTTATGCTTTTACCAGGAACACGGAAGTCTTTGATCCGCCGCGTTCAAAAGCCTGGCTCACACAGTTTGCATGTGCATCTTGGCGAAGGCGTGAGGAGCGGCTGCCAAACACACGGGCCACTGAACTGCCGGGGGATTTGAATAAATGTTTCTGGAATTACCGCTTCCTTGTGTCCTTGTTAAATGAATTAAAAGGAGATGATACGGTGGCTTGTTTTTGGATGCAGGGAAAGAAACAAAGACTATAAATAGAAACTGTTTAGAGTTGCCCTTGTTTATGCAAATGAAAAAGGTAATTAATGTTGCCGGATGGAAACAGTGGCTCCGAACCGAATGCTTTATTTTGATGCCCATTTACTAATGAATACATAGGAGAGAGACGAAAAGGGCTTCACGAGTCATTACAGTTTCTCAAATCATAATTAGCGTGTAAGACTTATTTTTAAGTTGGACAAAGAAATAATCCACAGCGGCAACCAGGGACTTATACAGAGAGGTTACTCTGTATTTTAAAGACTTATTCTAGCATTCAAAGATTTGAGTTGCCTGTGGCTTCACAGGTTAAAGCAACATTATGTAGCAATTCCTACTTTGTGCAATTTGGCGCCCCCCAACTGTTCGTGAGGGCAACACACCTGCCGTGAATACCAACACCAGGTCTCTCTAACAGTTTGTCAGACGTGATTTAACGTTATGTTGCGTGGCAACTACAAACAAAGCTCGGCAGGTCAGAACAATGTTGTGTCGTAAAAAGCTCGACCTGAGGGAAAACGTGCACGCAGCGGTCAAGAGTTTGCGCAAGAGCGGTGCGGCTACGCCGGTCCAACGAAATAATGGCCACGATTCATACGGATTTGTCTGGATGATTCATTTCTCTCTCTTCCTCTCTCTGTGTTTCAGCAGACGCCATGAAAACTTCAACATAAATAAAAGACATAAAAGTTTCAAAAACACATACAACTCCCACTCGCCGACTCACTGAAGCATCTGAAGCTCGTGCCCATCAAGCGGTCTGGAACACATTATCTCAACAGAAATGTGCCGAGAGAAAACTAAATAAATTATAATGCACCACTAATGTCCATGTAAGGGCACATTAACAACATTATAGATAAACATGAAACCTATAAAGGAAAATTACAGTAAACCACATGAGTATTGTTACTCTGGAGTCGTATGTTCTTGGTCTGCAGCCACGTTGTTCTTACCCATACTGCTCAGAGTTCCACAGCACAAGACATGTAACTTTAACAAACCAGCTAATATTAGTTGCTTGGTCACTGACAACTCTTCTGCTCTTATCTTCCTCTGTCAACGTCTCCTCTAGTTTCTTCAGCTCTGTCATCATGTCAGGCTCTGGAGCCCCATTCCGATCCTGGACCGTAAAAACCCCCTCGTGGTGGTTCACAGCTGCAGCTAACAGAGCTAACTTGTAGGCGCGGTACACAGGAGTTAAGGCGGAGGACATCGGAGGGAAAAGCAGAAAACAACTTTCCCCATAAAAGATGACCCAGTTGCACCCAAATCACTGATAGTTGGGGCTTTGTGGGATGTGCTGCCAAAGTTTTACACACCGGGTTTCGACCCGTTACAATGAGAAATGAGAAATCATGGCTAAACGAGTTGCCAGCTGATGAGCTGTTGGAGCTTTTTGTTCAAGCGTCTCCTAAATCATGTCCACTTCGAAAATATGCCGGCTGTGCACAGCTACATCAAACCCAGCTGACTCTGGCCTCATAACAGTTATCTCAGTAACGAGGTGCAAGATGTAAATGAGGCCGTTGTGGAGCTGTTGTAAGGCGTACTTTCAGCGTTTGTGCTAAGCTAGGCTAACAACGTCCAGGACCTACCACTTTACTGACCACGCCGTGATAAAATTAACTTGGATCTACTTGTTTGACTCCCAGCAAGATGGCAAAAAGGCTTTACATACGAATATCATTTTATGGGCACGGGTCGCAGTCTATCCACTGATGATAATGACGCCAGAGGATGCTTGTGACTCCGTGTTTGAGTGATTTTGATTGTACGCACTCTTTCTAAATCACAACGAGTAAGACTCAAAAGGTCAGAACTTTAGTATCAAATCTAACGATGACACCCAGGGAGACGGAAACAAAGTTCTGTCACCGGGACCACCCTGCAGCCAGTAATCAAGATAGCAGACGCTGGAAACCAAAGGCTTTCTCTTTAAAGCAGCTTGAAACGCCGAAGAGAAGGAGTCCGACGTGTGATGCATTATTGAGCAAAGTGCCTGGGATTCTTCTTAACTTTGAGATATAAGAGCCGCGGCTTTCAAGAGTCATGGCTGTCTCTGAGTTTAAAAGCACTGTGAAGTTCTTTCTGTGTCAACCCTGTCCTGTACTTTGATGCCAACCGAGACCTCGAGCGCTCGTGCTGATTCACAGCTATTAAGCAAAACAGGGTGGATGGAAACATTCACAACACTGTCTCTTTATCTTACACTATCAAATAAATAAATAAATAAATAAATAAATTGATCTGCACCAGATGGGAACAGAGACTCTGCCTCCCTCTGTCCTTGTCATTAGCCCGTTGAGCTAATTACACATCCTGGGCAACATGAATACAGCATAGTGGTACATGGAGGCGGCGCGATAGCCTGGTAATTTTAACCGGCGCAGCTCAAACCGACACAGCTCGACTTCTTCACTGTTGAACAGCTCTGTGTGAAGTTCAAATCAGGTCCGTAAAACTCGGAAAAACCTTGTCACGAGAATCAGCGACTGTATTTGAGACGACTCTTACATTTAAGTGGGAGGCGCTCACTTTCAACATCGACAAATGTCAAAACGAAACACTTTTCGGAATACTAAGTGTAGCTTTCTAGAAAAGCTATTACAAAGAAACGTCTTCATTCAGATGCCCCATCCTCAGAGAACCAGTGTGACATCATTTATGAAATATTTAGAATGGCAAGAAACCTTTTTAATGAGGTTCCAGGAAACGTCTTCTTTTGTTTGAATGTTTACTCTTTAAATCTTTTTATTTGCATTCATCGATCTAAAATGCAAGATACCCATGTTCTATGTCTTTTTTTCATTTCTTGATTGCAAAAACTGAAAAAACAAATGGTTCACTCTTTGAAAGGATCTAACTAAAGATAAAACCTTGGATGCTCGCTTGCTCTTCGATTGTGTTTCTCTCTTTCAGCCACGCTTCCTGCTCCCTCTTCTCTGTAACTCATTAAAAATACAGCAGTTAGAGCTTTTGTACACAAGGTGCCTGCAGCCATAAACACAGAACACGTCGCTGTGATGGATAACCTGTCATGGGCGGGCCGGCATCTGTTCTCAATCAGAAAAAAAGCGATGACAGACTCCTGCAAGCTCAAATTAAAGTAATAAAAACTGAAAAACAACAGTGTGGTTACATTGCAAGGGTGTTGTTTCTCTCTGTCTGTTTATGCTGTTGCTGCTGCTGAGACTGTTGGAGCAGTGAGATTTATGATGCAGGTGGATTATGTTAGGAAGAGCTAGGAGAGCACACCAGGGAAACCACCGGATCTGTTTACATTTTTTCCCAAACCTCCCTTTTCTCTTTCTTTTTCTGGCAAAATTCCAGCTTGAGGAGATGAAGCGAGTCGCATAGAGAACTCATGACGCAGGAAGTTCAAAAGTTCAAATGTGGGCGTGGAAGGGGGAAACCAACATCAGACATATTCAGCACTTTACAGCAACGTTCATATCACATGAGCCGTCGGTGACACAGGCAGTAGTTTTATCTTTGTTACTGGGATGAGGCGTTCACAAAATGGACCACACCATGACACCCACCATGTTTGATGTAGGCAAAAGGTTTTGATAACTTTTCATCTTCAAGGTCTGAGGATGATACTGAGTGAACTGGATTTCTGTGGTGTTCAATCTGTAGGAGGAGTTCGTTAAAGTACGAGGCATGGAAATAGATCAAAGTGGGGGTTAAATTGGAACTTTGAATCAAAATGACTGACTTCCTATTGGAGTGACAGTTTGGTACCTTGATGTTTTGTGTGTGTCTGGTCATGATACATATGCATACCGAATGTAGGTGCATGTAGGGGGCGGGGCTTGGATTTTCAATCTTGCAGGGGGCGCTATAGAGTCCCGTGGTAACACCTTTCATCAGCTATCATCAGGAGGGCATTGGCAATAACTGTACCAAGTTTCATGTTAATCCGACCTACCGATGTGGAGATATAAAAAACTTTTTCAATTTAAAGAGCACTAGTGGTAATGGGCCAAAACTTTAGACAGAGCCTTAGGTCATGGGGAAGCAGTAACCTTAGTTTTATGTCATTTGGAAACACCAATGTAGAGATATGCAACACTTCCTGTTTTGACCCAAATCTGCAGGAAGTTATTTATTAACTTGAGTATTGTTTGGAATATCAAAATTCTTCTAATGACTTTTTGTCAGGAGGGTCCACAGATGCTGTGTGCAAAGTTTGGTGCAAATCAGTGAAACTGCCTGGGAGGAGTTCGAAAACGCAGGTTTGCAAAATTTTGCGAATTTTCACAAAAAAAGGCGGTAGGCAGGCCTATATCAGGAGATTTAGCACAATTCAGTGCATGCGTTGATATAAGGTTTTTTGAATGTGCGATAACGTATATGGAAGTTATAAGCAAAAACGCACTTTATTTATCATAGCGCCACCTAATGGTGGAAATTCAGGACAGCAATGCATTCTCAAATTTTTCGGCAGGTGTGACGTATATTTCAAGTCTGGTGAGTTTTGGGGGGTGTTTAGGCAGTGAAAAATGCGATAACTTGGGCCAAAAATCCCTACAAAAACAACAGGGACCTCGCAGGGCGAGACCTGCTCGAGCCCTAAATATAAGAAATGTCTAAACAAGCACAAGCACCTTCACAGTATTACATACAGCCACTATTCTCAAACTATGCAGTATGCTAGCTCCCTCTAGTGGTTCTTGGAGGAATCCCAGGTATGCTTTTTGAAAATGAAATAAGATTATTTGAAAAAACGTACAGTTAACACAATCAGTATCTTCTGCAGAATATCAAACAAGCCTACTTGAACTGAAATGCGATTTAAAATAAATGACTTTACAGTAGCATTTTAGATTGAGCCTGCTACTTAAATACACACATGCGTCATCCAAGATTTGTCAACTGTGACGGCAAGATGGTGAGCAGAGATGAAAATGAGCGGCTCAGAAACACTATGATCATGGGTTCTAACAGAAACTTATCAGGACAAGAAGTGCAGAGGTGGAGGGGAACATTTCGAGCAGTGTTTTGAAATAAACATCTGTATAATCAAAGCATATCTCAGTCGGGGCGTTAATGAAAACCATGTATCCTGTTTGAGAAAAATCATTTGTAAAAGAACGTATTATCAATCATATATCAACAATCATATGCCTGAGTGTGTGTGTGAACATATCCGAGGTTTGCAGGAGCGTACAATGCAAACATGTCTCTCTGGCAACTGGGCTGTGATATCACAGCATGTAGGTTTGCAGTAAAAATGATTACAATGGATCAAAACATAACTTTACGACCCGAGACTGGTTACAGGAGCGCTGCTCAAATACAAACTGAGGTTTCTGATGCTTGTACATCTCTAACTGCAGGGACGGTCGTGGAACAAATCATCCCCTGCCTTTCAAAAGCCAGAGGCTGATGAGAGCTCCGTAGAGCTGAAATGACAGAAAGGGAGCAGTCGGATACATAAACGCACAGAGCCGAAGATAGGCAGAGAGAGAGAGCTCTTCAACAGCGCAGCTTAATGAATCTAGGAGGCAGATCAAGGCTGGCTCTGCTATCTTGATGAACCCGCGCTGTAGCGAGCCTGCTCGGGTCAATAACGCGTTATCTCTCAAGAGTTTCCAATAAGTCGTGTTTTTGTTCCCGGCCTCTCATTTCCTTTTAGCTCCCTTTTATTGTGTTCTGCCCTGGTTATTTGGAGGTGATTTGCTGCTCAGAGTGGTATGATGAATCTGAAAGGAAGGTTCGAACATTTATAAACCAATAAAGGCTTCCAGTAAGTGTTCTTGAAAGTGAATACCAGAAATGAGTACAAGCAGTAAGTTGTCGCAGTTATCAGAGCTGGTTGTAGAAACAAAAGACTGTTTCAGAGCCTTCGATGGCGAAGCAGACATAAACAAAATGGACATGAGCGTGGTGCAACAACGAGGCGAACGTCAGCTACTGCAGCACGAGGGCTAGAATGTTCACTGCTGCCTCTGCGAGCCGATCGGCAGAATAAATGTTAGCCAAGTATGTTTCTGCAAAACCACAGATGAGTTAAAAGTGAACGTTTGTTTATGTTGCTGCTTTACGCTCGATTGGGTTCATTTTCCCAATTTCTCTCTCATCATAACGCTGTGACCACTTGGTTAGGGTGAGCAGAACATTATGGTCGCCACAAAAGAACAGCTGGAAACGTCCTCAGGGACTACAACTGCCGGGACAGGATGTTCCATTCATCTGTTGGATGAACTGAACCCAAATTTCTTAAATCATTTATTGAAGTGATTGCATGCGACGGGCGGACTGGGGCCTGAGCCAACAGGGCAAAGGGACCAATCAAGAAGCGAGACGAGCAGAGGAGGACTCTGCGTTTATAACACTGATGCTTGGCGCTCAAACGCAGTCAAAGTTGATGGACAGGGTTCTCGCAGATGTCCAACTGTTAGTGCAAAGACGCCAACGATATTATCATCACCATCTTGTTGCCTCTGTTTACATTCAACACAACATAAACTGCACACATCGTGTGTACATGTTTGTATATAAATTACTATTATATGCTCTGTGCATTGAAGGAGTTTATCAACTTTCATTTAGTTAAGACCAAAAAATGACCATATCAAGAAACAGGAACACTGGATAAGAAGACGACGGTAAATGCAAGGTCACAAGATGCCCAACCCACACCTCTGGATAATCAGCCGGCCCTGAGGCACACTGGTGTGCAGTGGCACTTATTGGACAGCAGGGGAGTATTTCTACTATGAAGTGGCTCAGTCAGCATTTCGTCACTGATTTAAAGATGGCTAGATTTAAAGGGAGGGAGCCTTAAAACTTCCAGGTGACCTTTCTCTCTCCCTCCCTCTCAAACAAAAAGCTGACTCTAATGTATAACTCCGTCTGTGTTTGTATACTGTCATCTGTCATTGTGTTTTTTTTGCAGGACTGGACCCATCATCTCAGCTTGGCAATGGATACTATGAGTGACTGTTACCAACATGTCAGCATACACCAGATACTGTTCATCTACTGATGATTTTAATTACATAATACTTCCAACACAGGCTCTGTATAACTAAAGCCATGAATAAATTCATGAAGTGTGGAGTTTATGCATCACCCTGTCGGGTTTTACATGCATCAAGTCTCCATTAGTCTTCATCCGTGTGGTTATTTTCCATTTTCTTTTCATTCTGTACATTTTCCCTCTATTCTCACACTTTATGATTCAAATAAAAATAAAATACATAATTATTCCTGCCAGTGCAACATCAAGACCTCGTCATTTTCTCTTAGTGTACAGTAACAGCTATGCATCACGTTGTTAATAATCTTTTAACAAATTCAATATAAAATCACCAAACAATCACTAACAACATTCATACTAAATTACTTACAATTAACTGGCAGTCGGTTTGTCATGATTTATGTGTTCATATGTTTTCTGCAAAAATGTTATTTGTATCTATAACTTAGCGATAGTCTGTGTAGCAACACATCTCAGGTGCGTTTTGAAAAACTCCTGGATCTTCGTCCACGCGTGCACTTCAGCTGCTGCGTGGGATCTGGGCTCACCCCCCCACAGGACTGGTTTACCCACAAGCCCATGAACACAGGAGGGGCAGTAGGGTCCGTGAGGTGGCTCCAGGTAATGTCCTGCTCCAGGGTAAGACACACTCTCATAGTTGTCCTTCCCATAACGCTTCAGTCTCTCCGCCATCAATTCCATATAACCCTTACTGTCCCAGTTGAGGTCGTCCTCTGAAGCCACGAAGAGGAAACGTCCCTTGGCTCGTTCGATGGGGATCAAGCTGCCCTCGTTCTCCACCGCAAGAGGATTGTCAAGATTATTCTTGACAATAAGGGCTCCTGACTCAGTGATAATGGACTTGCTGCTGTCATACATTAATGCAGAGTGGATCTGGCTTCCCTTGTAGTAGAGAGGGAAAGCTGTATTGGCGCAGCAGCCATTGATCCACACGGTGGCCTCAACACCTGGCAGGTAAGAGGCCACTGCCAGAGCAAGATCTCCACTCTTTGAAAGGGATATCACACCAACTCCTTTGCTGCCGACCTGTTGAACATGTGAATCAAAAAAAGCAAAATAAAACTGCAACTGTTGGCTGATTTTTACAATTTCTTGTGATGTCACACAGATTGGCTCTTTTGCAGGGACGCATGAATGGAACTGCGTCCAGAACAATCAGAACAGTTCTACCTTAAGATAATAAAATAAAATAAAATAAGATAAAATAATTGTACCCTTCAAAGAACTCACCTTATCTTGTTTTTTTAAAAACTCTATCGCTTCCTCAAAATAATCCAGATGGACCACTTTGATGTGCTTCGGCATGTCATCGTGGCCGTACAGCGCTATAGTCAGAACCACAAATCCTCGACTGGCCAGCAGAGAGGCCCTTTTCTCTGACAAACCCCCACCAAAAGTCCACAGATCCAGCACAGCAGGGAACGGACCTTCCCCTGGACCAGGCGACACAAGAGAACACAAAATGACACACATTTTTATGACACCAAAATCATTTATAAGTGAATGATTTCAGGCATGAAAGCAACATAGGCCAACCTGGGGGAATAAACAGGGCTCCTCGGATATTTCCCTCTTTCACAGGGATCCGGCGGACTCCATCGCCAATAAGACACCTCTCATTAGTCACCTCTCCCAGCATCTTGCCCTCTCCCTCCTCCTCGTGCACAGAGAACTTCACCACGTGGGGATTTAGTGAACTCAGCTGTTTAAACTTCATGTGCGGTTTGTCTGCCCTCATGGACCACAGCAGACCCATGGCTTCAACCCCGACATAGCTCCCGCTGATTGAGGGGTCTCTGTCCAGGCTAACCTCCCCGTTGCCATCAGCCTTGTACGTAGCCGAGGAGCTGAACACCACTCCCTTCTCGTCTTTCGAGGTGGCTCTCACGGTGACCACCTGCCTCGACCTCAGCCCGGCCACCTTCACCTGAACAGGCTCGTCAAACAAGCACCTGGCACTCGGCAGCACCCTCAGTCTGACTTGGGAGGACATCTCTTCTGAAAATGAAGATCCTCTCCGCTTTGCTCTGGAAGACGGGAAAAGCGCATCAGAATAAACGTCATGACATCTGCTTGATGAAGAGAACTAGAAAATATTTAATTCACACCATGTAAATAGTAAACTTGGTGTGTCTTTTTCCAAATGTTAATACCTAATCTATGTGGGACGACTTAATGCCCGCTGATGCTTCACGGCCACAGACCGAGCAGTTTTGATGCCTAACCGAACCGCACCTCTATCCAGTCTTTTAAAATTGAGAATAATAAGTCAACCAAAGAGTGGATGCTGACTTTTGGCTACAGGTAACCATCTGAATAGTTACAGTTTGACTATTCTCACCGGGTTGGAAAATAGAAACATAATAAGCTTATAAAGTTCTCAGTTGAAGATTAAACTACCAGTAGTTGTTCCCAACCTTGAAGAGGGCAGTGGTGAGGTGAGCCAAGTTGGGATGTTTATGATAATCACTCATCAATTTATTGTTGTTAAGCTTTCAACCAATTAAAAATGTTTTAACCGACAATCAGAGATGAGCACAAAGACATCCACAAAGTCTACTGTTACTAATTACAAATGCTTATCAATTATATCTAAATGAATATAGGTGACTGATTACTAGATTTCAAGAATTCAAACACAAGTTTTATATTTAATTCATAAAATATGATGTAATTTTGTTATCATTTAAGTGCCCTGGTGTTCATTGCATCTGCTCTTGATGTAGCCTGGTCTGATTTTGCATTAAATATTGATCAATCAGAAAATGTTTGATGAAAAACAATTGCTTGTAATTTGCATCCCTACTAGCAAGTACATTGATATTTACTATTTAAAAGTTGACTTTGGAAACATACTTGAGCTGTTCACTACAGACGTTGTTACAAATGACCACTGTTTTTTCCTAATATGTTTTCTTCATAACTTTAACTTTAATGTTAGCTAATTTAACATACCCTACCATCGCTAGTTTAGTTTAGTTTAGCTAGTTAACTTTAATTTCAATCCAATAATTGTGACTACAGTCTCACAATTGTGGTTTTCTAATCATGGGGCAACTTTGAATCTTGTTTTTTGGCTTTAGCTGGCGGAAATGGTCTTCCATACCCTTTCAAAGGGGCGTTATTGTTTTCTCTCCGCCACTCTCAAGAAAGATAATTTTCTATGCTATAATGATTATAAATGTAGTTAATACTGAACTAAAGGTGCGGCGACATACATTCTGTGTAGCAGTCCGTCCCACTTCACAGGTTGACACCACAGATTTGTTTTGCTCCGTTGGGAGCTGACATGAACCGAGTGACAGCCTGGCCGGAGGTCAGTGGTAACTCTCGTTTCCAACACTTCCGCATTGAACAAAACATCCATATAATACTGACGACATGCAAAGTAGCTACCGTTATATGTAAATAAATACAGCTGGTATCGCGTTGTGTACTGCGTCTTTAAAGACAATGCTATAAATACCAAAGGCACCTACAGCTAAGCTAGCTAAAAAAGTAGAATTTCTGCACGAGCAACAAAGTTTGATGGTGCAGTGCTGCAGACAATAACAGCTCAGATGTCCCAACGTTACAGACACACATGGCTCTCGGGATCACCTGACATTCGGCAGTTTCAGTTAATCAGTCGTAAAATCACCCCTCCGTGTGTCAAACACTGTGTTAGTGCAACTCTGGACTCTAATCAAGTAACTTACTTGAGATCACGGGAGTTGGTAACCTGCAGCCGTCACGACGCAGACACGACGCGGGTCGAGACGTCACTCCACTTCACGGCAAAGGGCTCTTTGCCCCGCGCTCACCGAGCGTCGACGTCGCCGCCATATTGGATGTGGCAGCTCTGCCCCGTGAACCGGCAAGTCAATGAAGTCAACTTTATTAAGCGGCCTGCTACATCGTGCGATAAGTTAATGCCTCTCATTTACGGAACCAAAAACAACGTATGTAACGTTCTCAGATGATTATAAACGTTTACTACTCCTGCCACGACCAATATGGCGTCGACGTCGACGTATCGCAGCAACGTGCCAACCCGCTCAGTGAGGCGTCTCTGTTTACGTGTCTATGATTTGTCAAGTCCAGTAAGACAACACGGACTGTTTACACAGTAAGGAGGAGCGAGTGTTGCAGCAGGAAGCTCCACCTGCTTCACCGAATTTTTCTTTTCTTTTCTTAATCAAACTGTATCAGCATATTAAAGACAAAATATGTTTGGACATGACAAACAACATGGAAAAACAAGTGTACAGGGAGTAAGACACAATGAAAAACAAAAACAACAAACAAAACAAACATAAAAGAAGAACAAAAAACACAAGCAAAAGCAAATATATAAACACTAGATAAGAAAGGGAAACAAATTAATAAAATGAGATAAAACAGCAGCAGCAACATTTCACCTGGCAGTACTGTCCACAATATCTTTCGACAGCCTGGATGTCTTAAAAGCTTTTTTGTTTTTTAGGTACTTTACAGACAGAATCACTCAAAAATCTTGAGTTCAACATAAAACAAAGTTTCATTTTGAAGAAATCTGGCTTTATTTTTATTTAAAATGAAATGTACCCAACAGACACAGCAATTTTATCACATGATTAATTTCCTAATTATTAGATTCAACACTCGAAAAATAAGAGCATACCTTCTGTGATTGTGACCAGGACCTTGTGAGACTCCCAAATGAATAAAGACATTAGAGTCCAAAAGTCAGTAGAATGAGGGCATTCAGAAAATAAATGAGAAAAAGACTCAACCTCTTCTTTGCAGAAGGAACATAAAGGGGACACATCGTGTCTAAACTTGTTAAGGAATTCATTACAGGGATCGTATCTATGCAAGAGTTTAATAAGAACTTCTTTAACTTAACCGGGGACAAGAAATCTGTTAAATTCAGTCCAGACATTCCTGCTGATGTTAGGAGAACAACAATGGAAGGAGTTGGGATACTGACTATGAATAGTGAAAACACTCCTGATATGAGCATTATTACAAAAGAGCGTTCCTCGAAAGCCCTTCCACCAAGCCACAGTGCAGGAATCCTTCCTGAGAAAGGTTTATTCAGAAATGATTATTTAGAGAGAGTAATTTGATAGGTTTACTTTTTAGTATTCTGGAATGCACATTACATTGAAACAGCGCATTAAAACCCCTTGAGCAGACCAAGAGGTCTGTTTGTGAAATTAAAGTACATGTGAAAGGCTTGGTATGGGCTGTTATTAGACCTGCCACATGTGATGAATGATGGTAATAAGTATCAATCTCGTTTGACTGATGAAAAATAAGTCTGTGTTAACAATGTACGCTTCAATACTCCCATTTTCACATTTCAGAGTATCACATGTTTGTAAACTCCTTGTGCATTAATGCGGAGAGGGGATGGCCACTGAGGTAACTAAATACAATTATCACACACTTCCAAAGATCCTTATCCTTAGATGACTGATGGCTGAACGTGTAGTTGTAATTTCACTGTAAGCGTCTGGTGTCAGAGAAGGTTTCTGTTGCAGAGAGCATCACAAGGAGTATGTGAATAAGCAGAGCTCACTGTAAACTGTTACCTGCGGTGGCTGAGGACTGACGCTGGGCTGATCTCTGTTCCTGGTGGCACTCTCTGACGGCCAAGATGCGCGTCAGCATGCTCTGTAGAGTGGTGGCCTCTAGTGGTCGAGAAGTGTGCCAGTGGGAACTGTTGAAGTCGGAAAGGGACATTTAAAAATGGCTTTTTACAAAATTAACATTAAGAGACACTGTTGCATGTTGTCTCTACAAATAGCACTGACGCTAATAGTTGACACATCAACGTCATCATCATATCAGAGGGTTGTTGTTTCAATTGTTGCTGTTTTAATTCTGTCAAGCACTTTGCGCTACATTACTATGTATGAAAAGCGCTCTATAAATAAAAGTCTGATTGGCTGAACATGTAACAATAATTCTTTCCTCTTCCATATTGACTTGATTAGTTAGATGGCCTACTTGAGGCTTCATAAACACAAAGTCACATTATATCCAGGGCCGGACGAGGCATAACAGAACTGAGCGGCTGCTTGTGGCCCCCTGATCAAATTCTGCCAGCACTGATTATTTCGTCATGGAAATGTACAGTTTATGTCTTTGTGTTTTCTTCGGGAGACTTGGAATACTGCTTTTTGTTGATCACTAAGACACCATGACAGTTGGGGGAAAAAAAAGTTTTGTTTTGCGTTGGCTTGTTGCTGCAGAGACCCGGCTCATATACCCCTCTGGAGGAATATGAGGACCCGGCCATCAACCGTTGCGTCACCAGATGTACTTTGTTACTTCTCGCCTCTGGTAAGCAGTCGTCCAAGTAGAAAATCCCCAGACTCCATTTAAAAATCACTCCATTTTGTGAGTTGTTGAGTTTGGAGAAGCTTTATAAACTTTGTGAAATGCTATCTGCAATAAATTCTTGACTATTTTTGCGGTCTTGTAAATCTGGCAAGCTTTATACATGATATTTCTTTGTTTGTATAAAAACACAATCTGTTCGTGGAGGCGATGTACATGTTTATTTGCGTATGAAGTGGGGAAATAAGATGCTTTTCAAGACACATGTTAATGTCGGATGTGAACTGACCGATGTAAAGCTGTGTGCTTGTGGTCTGATCACTCAGGACTGACGTTAATATATGATCTGAATTCCCTTTAAATGTATGAAGCAGGAGACAAAGAATGACACGTGGTTTGAGTTGAGCATTATTGTGATTTAATACACTATGTCTTATATCACAAAGAAAGTCTTTAAAAATGCAGACTAGAATTTCTGTATATAAACTGTACACAAAAAGCAAGGCACTATACAATCAGATTCATCAAGCTGCTGCTTCTCAAACCTTTAAATTACAACTCGTACATCTCTGCTCTCAGCGAGTCAGAGTCACTTCAGCAGTTTCAAACGAGGTCGAGCAACATGAGTTCCCTACGTGGCCTGACAGCATTCAGACACTGTAGACAAAAAAAAACAAAACAAGTTTCCTCACAACATCTGACGTGACAGGATTTGTTTTTACATAGATACAAATTCACAGACGCACCTACACACATGTAAACATATAAACATTACACACACACACAAACATTATATACAATCGCACACACACATACACAACCATAGCATGGCACTCTGACACCAAGCGTCCTAGTGTGCACATTGTCTTCAAGTCCATGAGCGGTGACTTTGCAAACACCAAGTACGAACCAAAGCGAGGCGTTTTCACCTTCTCTTCACCGACTGAATTTAATTTAATTATGTAATGACATAGATGAAAGGTAAAACATGACTATAAGCAAGGCGAGTGCATCTCCAGTCTCATCCTTCATGTTCATTTTCTTAAGATTCAGACATTTTGTATTTCTCTCACAATGTCCTCGCATGTTACCACAAAAACAAGGTTTGTGTTGTATTTCCCGTCTTCGTCTCAACTGTCCACTTTTTATTCGCTTCGCGCACCATCTTCAATTGAAAACTTCCTTAAAACAGTCCTTTGGCCTTCTTTAAATTCACTTGCTTCCACCCTGGTAAACTTTCGTATTCCTCTCTCTTCATTTCCAAAGCTTTCTGCAATCAAAGAAGAGATAAACACAGAATGAACTGGACGACACAGGACACAGGGGAGTCAACAGGGTCTTCAAAGGAAGTATAGATGTTTCTCCTGTGTCTTGAGATAAAGACCAAAAAGACACAATAATTCATTTTAAGACATCAGTGAGTCTGTCATTTTTCAAACTGCAGTAAAATATTTTTACGTCTTTCAAGCCAAGTGTATTTTTTAAGTTTAACAGCCTTTAAAACACCAGTAAAGTCAAAAATGATTTGTTGAAGGTCTGAGGAATGAGTCACTGTTAATACAGTGATGATCTCTTGTTTCTCTGTTACATGTCAATGCTAAAATGAAGTTTCAGATTAAATATATTCATATTTCAGTGTATCATATGTGCTTTAATAAAAATGTGTTTACATGTTTTAGTGTGTAACTAATAGGTACACAAAGTGTTAACGTTTGGCAAACAAAGGTGAAGATGCAGACGTAACAAAGGCAGGCAGGTTGAAAGACACAAAGTGAGTTTTGATTAAAAAAAGTTCTAACACAAAAACAACAGAACTGGCAGACAGCAAAGACTGAAGAAGCAGCAGGGGCAAAACCGAGAGCTAACGAAGAACAAAAACACAAAAACTAAATGAAGCCAATGAAGAACTGGGAACACAGGACTGACATGGGGTACAAATAAGTAAAACAAACAATCTGTTGTACGGGGAGAACTAATTACACAGCAATGATTAACAAATGAAACACAGATGTAAACAGAAAGAGGGAGGGAAAGTGACAAAGACAGGAAGTGGAAAGACAAAACGTGGCACATGAGGATATAACTAAAAATAGTAAAACAGGAAACAACTAAACCAAAAACCCAAACCAAAGGTGTTTGTTTTTGGTACTGACATGCCAACAAATTGTTATTCTAAGTGTCTGACATTAGAAAAAGGATCTCTCCAGAGACAGACCATTTCATTTAAAGAGTTAAATCAGTGGTCTCAAACTGATCCAGTTACAGGGTCGCTGTGGCTGCAAGCAAGAACACACCTGATCCAACAAATCAACTGTGTAAGACAATTTAGCTGATAGAGTAAGTCGAGTCAGGTGTGTTCTTGCTTGGTTGGAATGAAAACCTGCAGCCACAGCGACCCTGTAACTGGATCAGTTTGAGACCACTGAGTTAAATGTTCTTCATTTCACCAGAGACAGGTGCTAAGTCGCTAATGCCAAATCCACCAGACTTCATTTGCACAAACACATTTTATAATCGTTTAACTGTATTTTACAGTGTGATCGAAATAAGATCTTAATCCACCCATGCAGGTTAGATGTAAAAAATAATCCTGCTCTACATGCTACGTGCTCCTCCTCTCATAATATTTTCAACTTTTCATCTAACTCGATGATTTAGGGGTTCTTTTCGACCAAGGCTCTACGAACAGAGATGATTCTGGTGATTTATATTTTGTTTTTGCCTCAGTTTTTTGTACAATGATACAATTAGTGTTTTTGTAAATGGTTGATTTTGCGAGAGCAATATAGCTTTTTCTGGTTAAACAAAAAGGTCTTTCTTTATAGGGATCCTTTCTGTAATGTTGAACTTCCCAAACTTCTTGTACCTGGTAGTCATTTACACCAAAATATGTAAACTGCAACAAAGTGTCTCGTGCTCAGAGGGTTGTTACTTTGGTCCAAAACCTCAGCGAACCGATTCTTTCAAATACAGCTGAATTGTTTCAGTGTTTTCATGCCACCATTTTGTGCTCCACAGACAGTGAGTCAGACTGCAGTGTAGCTGATGGTGAATCATAAGTGCATTTATTAGAACTGAGAGGAAAGAGTCTCAGGTGGAAGGTGTGTGTGTGTGTGAGTATGTGTGCGTGTGAAGAGAGGAGTAACAGCAGCAGCAGTAGCAGCAGAGAGAGGTGTTGAGGAGAGACGCCTTCTTAAAGAGGAGAGGAGAGGAACAAGGGCTGCACAATTATGCGTCTCGTTTATCACAGTAGTGTAAATTTGAGTGTTTAATCACCTAATTTACACTCTTAGTTGTTCGTATGAAAGAAATGTGTTGAAAGCTGTCGAATCCCAGGTTATCACTGATGGTTACATGGAAGCACATTCCTGCTAGAAAAAAAAACAAGACTAAAAAATAAATAAATAATTCCCTTAGTGATAAAAAATTATTAAATAAGCTACTTAATTTTTACTTACTAGGGAAGCAAGTATTTTCATTACAGATTAAAGGTGCTATTTGTAAGAAAAGTTGATTTTTGAGTGTAACTACCAGATTGTTAAAGACGGATGCTATCAGACACTAGCATCAGTTTCTGATGAATTGGGAATGAGACTCAAAAATCAAATAGTGTCTTTAATCCACGAACTATTTTCTCAGTTGATTGCTTAATTATTCTGTTGATAAAATGTCAGAAAAAAGTGAAAAGTCCTCACAAAATGCAAAGTGATGTATTCAAAATTGTCTTTGACCAACCCACAGTCTAAAACATTGTAGAGGGTGTAAACAAACAAATGTCATCAAAACAGATGCTAATAATTTTGTGACAAATGAATATAGTAGGAGTCTATGAGACATCATGTGAATAAGTATGACTTTCTGCATGATATACATGCACGCAATTATATAAATACTTGTCATTTTGACTCTAATGCTAACGCCGCCCTGCTAATAACGACTCTTTTCTTCCTAGCAGGAATGGGGTGTACGTTTGGTTCGTGTGTCACTTTATATTTGTCGTCTCCTTCGTAAAGAAGCTGCAGTGCTGAATCCTCCGTGACTGCAGCTGATATGCAGGACTACAGTAAGTAATCAGGTTGATATGTTCAGACGTAATCGTGCAGCCGAGCGCATATACTTTCCTCTACAACCAGCCCCACACTCATGAGTGAAACAAGAGTGACAGTTTTCACAGAGAGAAACAGAGTGCTGACATGCCTGAGAGAAGGAGAGAGAATCACCAAATGCTGATGAGTCACATGAGAAGCTCTTCTTACCTGAATCCACCTACAACTTTGTCTGTAAAGCGAGAGTTAGATGGCGTTAGGATGGATGAAATGAATGAGGTGTTGCAGTGATCCAGCAGAGACTCAGAGGAAAATTCCTCTGAATAGTTGTGTTAAATGACTTGCAGTGGATTCTTCCTTTTAAAGAGAATGATGAGTGACTGGCTTAAATAATTAACTCTTGATCAACAAACGTGTCCACACCTCCCTGATCACTCTGCACTAATTTGTCTTGAGTAATAAAACATTAAAATTAGGTTTATGTATGAGGATAATAATGATGACAACATTTCAGGAGTGCAATGCAATAAAACACTAATACACAGTAAATTAAAATGGGCAAATCAGGTTTTGAGCTGCAGAGTTTGTGTGTTTAATAACCTCGAAGTCCTGGTCGGACAGGTAGATCTCCAAGCGGAGCGGGTCGACTCCCTCTGGGAGTGGACGGGCCTGCAGCTGGGCCAGAGGGAAGGTGTTCTGACAGAGCCGGGCCAACACGTCCTCCACCAGGATGATCTGGTTACACACCTCCGCCTCCTGCAGCCAAAACACAGGACACTGCATGAGGTCCTTTATACTGACAGCAGGAATTTGGACGATTAGTTTGAAGTGAAGAAAGAGGCTGTGTGTATATAGTCTGTGTAATATACGTTTTTTTCATCAGTATTTGCAAGCTCAGGCTTTTAGCTTTCAGAACACTATATGTAGAAAAGTTACAAACTTGATAAAGACATCAATCTCTAAATGTTAGCAGAATCCTGACTGCTCACTGACATCATGATTACATAATACAAGTGAGAGTATGTTTGGTGAAGCGTTAATGTGTGTGTTACTGACCCTCTCGGTGATCTCAGCCACGTCCTCTCTGTGCTCCCAGCTCGGAAACATGTTGGTGAAGGTGAGCGGCTCCAGACCAGCGTGGATCAGATACGACTTCTGAGGCTTCTTCTCATTCTTCTCTGCAGGAGAAAATTATCCAAATAATTCTTAACTTTATTATGAAAATTGCTGGTACGACACAAATTTCACCACTATTTGTTACTTTTAATCCTGCAACTAAGGGGATAAACTCATGCTTTCAATATATCCAGTTAGAAATAAATGAGTGGACACTATTAATTGTGATCACATTGTTAAAGTCACAGTCAATAAAAATCCACTTCTTTATCGAAACACTGCACAAAAAAAATAAAAAATAAACACCACAAAAACAAACAAAAAACCCCATCTGTATTGGCATCAGCTATCTGTCAAATTGTTGTCAGTAACAGTATCAGCGCATCCCTAATATTGTTATAAAATCATAATATATCAGAGCAGCATCATACACATCACCCTAACCTTTGCAGTACTGCAGCACGGTCTCCATGGCACACTTCCTGTCTGCATCCCAGCGGATTCGAGCTGAGCCAGTGCTCTCACTGTCCTGGGGCCACCAGCCTTGCCACAGGTAAACCTCATGGAAGTTATCCACCAGGAACAATGCTGTCAGAGAGAGAACACAGTTTATCATTAAATTACACCTGCATGCATCAGGGTAATTCAAGCGCTTCATCGTGGTGTATTTACTGCAGTAACTTCGTCCTCATGCCTCACCAGGTTGTGGTGCGTTGTACAGGTCTTCCTGCAGGAAGGGCAGAGAGCTGACCAGGTCTGGAGCTCTGGACGGGTGGAAGAACTCGCCCGCCACAAACTCTCCGGATGTGCTGCTCAGCTGGAAAAGCCGTGGGGTGAAGTTGAATTTACCTGGATCTAAAAAATAAAATCAGAAACCAACATGTAATGAGATAAATCATTCCTCCAAGCTTAGTCTTATACCTCGGTTTGGCGGTGTGTATAAAAACTCATTCATTTATTGAATCAAAAACTGTCTGCTTACAAATCTTGAGCCAGAGTCTTGGTCTTGTTTCTGTATTTTTATTTTTTTTTTACTAAATATTGTACGGTTCAAATAATATTTAAAGCCTATTTAAGACTAAATTTAAGAAAACATTTTAGGTGTGCTAGTATCCAGTCACACTAGAGACCTTTGAAAAGGTTGAAATTTGTCCTCTGTAACATTTTTTGGTCAATCTTAAGTGCCTAACTACAGAGTCAAAATACATGAGCCCTCCAATTTCTGTCAAATATAACTATACAAGATGTATCTGTGTGATTTATTATATGTCTGACAAAGAGACAGGGAGTACATGTATCACTAAATAACTACAGTACATGGATAAAGGCTTTACCTTGCAGCATACAGTCGTAGGCCTTCCTGTCTTTTCTCCCCAGAGCCTCCCAGAAGCCTGGAGGCTCCACTCCCTCATCACACTCGTGGATGGTCACCTTACTGCTGCTGTGAAGACCGGCCTCCAGTGGACACCTGAGAGAAATCAGAGGAAAACAGACCAGTTTTTAATTGGTGTTGATTCACTGAAAGTGATTGTACATATCCGGATAAAAACTCACTGTTCTTTGATCGTGAGTGCGGCTGTGTTTCCAACACTGCGGGTGTGTAGTTGTGTCTTGCAGCCGTGCCACAGGTAGATGATGGCCTTGTTGATGTTGAGCAGGATCATGGAGGCTCTGGAACGCAGGCTGCTGCAGTGACATGCCACCTCCAGCAGGTGGCCCTCCACCGGCACCTCGCCCCTCACACAGTACAGACGCCACTCACCTGGACACAGATAATATGATCATAGTGATGTCAGTAAAGAGTTCATTTATCTCAGTATTCCATAAAATACACATACATGACATCCGTAAAATCACAAAAAATAAAACTCAGCTAAATATAATAGTAACAAAGGTGACATATTATGTGCTTTACTTTCATATTAGTAAAGCTTTTATAACGGTTGCTACGAGTTTATTTATATGGTAATTTCCAATTTAGATATTAAATTCAAATTTTAAGTCTTTCAACTGTCAAGATAACGCAGAATAAACACCATGGCATATCAAATCGCATATCTTGGTTGAAGATGGTAAGCTCCAGAAGTTTATGTTCTATAATGATTTTTCTACTTTGATTAAAAAATATGCAGGAAAAATAAAGGAGCACAGATTTTGGCTGTGGCTGTCTGATGCAATCTACTCAACATGCATACAAAACAAATATAATTTCATTATTCTGTTTAAGAAAAATTATTGAGTTGGTAAAATAGTAAATAATCTGTGCCATTAAGGCACTGAAAAACCCCTGTGCCCTGTAGAATCAGGAATGTCGACAAATGAATAAGTAGGTTGTTTACTCTGAGTGTTCTCCTCTTCCTCCTCCCTCTTGCCAGCGTGGAGGATCATCCCTCCATTGAAGCACTGTAAGAAACATGGAGGCTCCTTTCCTTGCTGCACCTGAACCTAAATAATGTACACAGAGTGGAGATGATGAAACTACATGCAAACAAAACACTACTTCACACACACACGACTATACACAGTATATACGGAATAGTAGCTGTAAGTTTACACATTCAGCTACTTAATATGAAGGTTATTGGGTATAGTGGGTGTCTGGGATGTAAGAGTGAACATCACATTTTTTTGTAACTGTTTTCATGCCACAATTCCATTTCTGTTAGATACATTTGAAGTTTCTGTTATTTGGCCTCATCTCCTGTACCTGAGCCCCTCTTTCTTCGTCCAGCTCCACGGTCATCAGCGCTGATGTCCCCTTCTCGCTGACGGTAGAGTGTCGACCCTGCCAGAAGAAGTAGCAGCACTTCTCCTTCCCCGGCCCGGTGCTCCTCACCTCAGGGTTCTGCCTACGACCAACTGGGACACACAGACCCAACGCTACATGAAGAAATTATTCTATATTGTCAGTTTTGTTTTGTTGCCTGTCTTTGTGGCAAAAGAAGCTTATTTTTCCATGGCTGGCGAATCATGTTTTACTCATTGGTGTTCAGTAAGAAAGAGTACCGCTTTGTTAAGTGTGATACTTGAATTGAGTTTGGGTTGGATGTTGTTATTTCTGTTGGAGTATGAAGACCACAGTGACTGACCTGAGGTGCT
This sequence comes from Diplodus sargus, assembly GCA_903131615.1. Lineage (NCBI taxonomy): Eukaryota > Metazoa > Chordata > Actinopteri > Spariformes > Sparidae > Diplodus > Diplodus sargus. The sequence goes on from CAEMYA010000024.1 coordinate 7,422,864, forward strand.
GACCATGTACTTCCACTTGACTACGTAGGCGTCGCCCTCATGGAACTGGCCGATGCTCTGCCGTGGCAAACGGCTGTAGTCGAACTCCAGGATGTGCCAGACATCCACTGACACTGTGCTGATCTCCTGAGTCCTCATGTGATCCTCAGTCTCCACTGGGCCGTAGCCTCGACCAACATTTACCCCGTCCAGGATGGTGGAAATGGACGACTGGAGGACTGGCAGCATCAGGGTGGCATTGTAAGGTCGGCATTCTCGCCCCGGGGCCTCCTGAGAGAAAAGAGGGACAAAGATCACAGATAAATACACATCCACCAATACCTGTTACTTGAGGTTCGAATCAGCATCCACTTTCTTCTTTTGTTTGTTTTGGTCCCAGTGTGTAACCAACAGTTCCTGGCAACATTAACCGAGTTTAAGTTTCAGCCACAGTCCAATAAATAAACAGAAAGGGAGATAAAGAAAACACATGTGTGACTTTTAACGCACCTTCTGCTCAGGTATGAGCTCGCAGACTTCCTTTGGTGATGGCAACTTTGCTTCGGTCCAGTCCATAAACTTCTCCTTGAACAAGATTGTCTCATTGTGCTCTGTCAGCCTGCCGAATATCGCCCAATCAGGGCGGCCCTGGCCCTTCCTGGTAGTGAGGACAGACACACAAAGAGACAGAGAAAAGATTTCAAGATTAAACTTCATGCTAAATCAAAGATCATTACATACTTGTGAGTGTGAATAATGTGCAAGTAATTATTTGGACAGCAGTTTGTTATGTCTGCTTTTGTTTTTTAGATCAAGTATATCACCGCTGAGGCACAAATATGAAGGATGCTTGCAATGATCATATAATCCTAAAGATAAAAACAAACATAAAAATGCTTGTGGCTTTTTATTTATTAATTTTATGAGCCCAGTTTCAGTTTTAGACTATAACAATGAGGACATTTTTTTTTTAAAAAGAGGACATTTCTAGAAGGGTTATGCAGCTGCAGCTGCAGTTGTCATGGATCATGTAGGAATGATTTATAGTAAAGATGGTTCTGACAAATACAAAAATACAAAGTGTTTATCTGTGTGGCTACTTGTGTCTATTGTGTTTGGGGGTTATAGACACAGTCACATAATGCGACTCACCTCCCATCACCGGATAAATGTTAATGAAATGTTACAGCAAGTGATAAAACAAGTGTCTGTGTTTCCTACCTGGGTATGAGTGTGTTGCAGCCTCCAGGGTCCAGTGGGTTGACGTCACAACAGGTGTAGTCAAACATCCCATTCCAAAGGTGTTTGGCGAGCTGGAAGGCCACTTTCCTCTGGGCCAGAGTCACCTCTTTACCATGCCACACGTACACCTCACTGCCAAAGTCAAACACCAACACCTGCAGCATGCACAGCACAGCACAAAAAATATGGAAGCATGGGTGAGTCCATTGTGTTTGTTTGTAGTTACAAACACTACACAGCTGACTCATTCTCAACAGATGCCAGTACAAGAATATTCTAATTTTTAAAAAAAAGATAGAACATAACATAAAAACACAAATCATAAACAGTTTTTCACAGACATAAACTGATAAGACCATAGAAGAAGAAAAAAACACTGTTAAACACTTCAACATTGCAATGTAACTGCAGTGTCCCCCTCGCTATAGTTTCTTGAACCCATTTAATTTTTCTGCAGCAGCAGCAGTGCACAGATGGATGTAGGAGGTACTCGCAGTGGCACCTGCTGTTGCTAAGCAACAAATTAAAAGCAGCTTGAAGCAAAAAAGCTCCTCTTGAAAAACTGAAATATTACCAAAATTGACATTCAGAGCTCGTTGCCATAAAGTCCACTCTCAGATACTCTAATTACATCATAACATGATAGGAAGTTGCATATTGTGGGTGCAACATTACATTCTGGTAAGTGCTAGTTCAAAGGCACCACGGTTGCTTATAGTCAAAAATTCTGTTTATCTAATCCAGGGTAGAAATTCTGACAGCACATCCTTTATATCCATATACTGAAACAAGAAAGCAAAGGATGTTGAGAGACTTTGTAGACCCACACAAAGTCCCACTGACCTCCTTGGCTTCAAGCAGAGAGCTGCGCGGGACCTTCCCCCACTCGTCATCATCAGGGACTAGTTTGTCATCCAGCAGTCTGAAGATACAGTTGGTTTCCACAATGGCATTCTCAAACTGCTCATCCTCCTCTGGTGGACCTGCCGCTACGGTGCAATTGGACAGACATATAATGTCAGTGTAACTGTCTGCATGCGTCCTAAAGCACCCGTAAAAAAAGGTCCAGTGTTACCAGGATATCTCTAGACACACTGTAAGACAAGTCAAACATCATTTACACTTGTAATTAAAATGGGATCTGTATCCTATATTTCAGATAATAAATAATCCAACCTTGCCTTTGGGTTTATGCCTGGTATTTTTAACACATTCTTGTTATCCTCGTTGAGATCAGATCTCTGTCCTATAGATCAAAACCTGTGTGTAAGTAATTGTAAGTGGCAGCAAATTAGCCCCAGACTCCTTGAAAACAGGAGTTTTGTGGGTTGCTGATCATTTATATGCCTTGTTAACAGCAGATCAGCTCCACAGATAAGTGCATGAGTTATTTCTTAAAGTACATCATTAATTGTCACTTTTACTGCTTTCAATTTTACACAGTTCTGTTGAATAACACATCTTTTGGCATATTCCTGTCTCGGAGTAGACATATAATCAACAATTATATGTGTTTCAGACTTTTCACGTGCTCATTCCCTAAATTCAAACATATATTTCACGTTAACTAAACACAAACATCTGTATGAATGTCACATTGTATACAAATGCCAGCATGTTGTACAAATTGCATTAACACCTACTTAAGATCTGATGTTGTCAAGCAGATGTGATCAGATTCTGATCTTGGCACTTTTAAACCATTCAATTTGCACTTTTAATTATCCGCATAACATGTCCTGATAAAAATGTTTCATAATATCCATTGTAAATGGGATCAAACTGCCTGCAAGACAGTTTGACTATTACGGGTTCATGTCTTACGTTGATAAGCAGTCTGTCCTCCTAGGATCGTCCAGAACTGCTGGGTATCTGGACCCTGTGGGTTCACCCCTTCCTCGATGGTCTGTACCTGGCTCGCCCTGCAGCCCATGTCCTTCTTCGTCTGGATGAAGGTGGCTAAATCTATTGCCTACAGGAAAGAAACATATTTATACAATATATCTTTTTAAAAAATAGCGACAGAGACAATCAAGTCTCAACGTTGACTTTGATGTAAACAACAAGGAAATTGGACTTTTCTCAATTAATCCAGGGATGGTGATGTGGTGAGAACAGGCTGGGTCTTGGCTGAATACTGCTGGAGGTTTTGTGCGCAAAATCATAATACAAACAGCACTGAACAAGGAGTCAGAGAAAAACAAATGTTTATCAGAAAGTGTCTAGACGGACCTCCTTTGGGAAAATTGGAAGAGCTGTAGTCTAGCCTGGAAGCATGTGTTGGATGAGGAGCACAGATGGATATTTGTGTCAGTGTGTGTTAATGTGTGTACGTTAGAGTGTGTGTGTGTTGGGAAAAGGAAATGAGAGGCAGAATCATCAATGAATCATCTATGTTCGAATGCCAATATTACAACAGTAGCTTTGATGCTGGACAAACCAAGGCTCTTGGGTATAGGAAACAGTTGGCAGTGATACAGGTAAAGGGCTGACCTTAGCCTTTTCAATAACGTTTGAGAACTCTCCAATCCAGACGATGCAGTGCTCTGGAGTGACCAACAGGAAACTGTCGCCACTGTTCAAAGATGATGCTCTTGGCTCCACTAATCTGGTCTGAACATGACGACGACCTGGAGAGGAAACAGTTTTCTGCTGAGTATCCTTCCTTTAAAGCATATGGGCCAAGAAATGTCTTTATTTCCTCAAGTATTGTATTGGATAGATTGTCGGTGGACAGTTCTGGTTAGCATAAGTCTAGGTTTTAATCAAAGGTTGACATCCATCATCAGTCTAAAAAGTGTCAGGAAAAAATATTCAAAAGATGGTGGCATGGGTCATGCAGGTAAAATCAATCATATAATACTGTACTGCTCAGCAGAGTCAAACAGGGTTTTTACCTTTGATCTGCATCAACATGAGGTTCTTGTAGGGCACGGCACTGTTGTTGGACATCTGCTCAGAGATGTTGACGCTGCGCAGACTCACGCTGCTGAAGTTTTCTTTACTGGCCAGACCTGCCAGAGCAGCGTCGGAGTACTCAGAGGTTTTATTTACTGGAAAGAGAAAGAAAAGACATTTTTACAAAAGCATGAAGCTCTGGGCGGGGGGGTAGAAAAATAACATAAATGCTTTGTTAAACTTCAAAGAAAGTAAATCCCTGCTGTAAACAGTGCTACAGAAGTGGGTCACATGAGGCTGCATTCCAATTAGAGCTGTTTATCCAATAAGAGGCTGAGATTGATGTAGTTTTGTAGGATGTAAACAACGTTTCCAATTTTCGACTACAAACAACATGACAAACACACACACACATACTGTGCATAAACACACAGGGTCATCCCTACACTCACTCTTCTCAGCCTTCATCCTCTTGCTCTCCAGCTGTGCCACATTCAGTCTCTCCTCAGTGTACTCGTGTCTGATGTCTTCTCTGGCCGCCAGCATCTTCAGAGGGTTTCTGGATGACTGGACGTTCCTGGATGGACGCACCGAGCGCTTATGCTGCACCATGGCTGAGGTCAACCTGAAAACAAAGAGAAGCATATGAGCACACATGCAGGTGATGAATGAGATCTATGAGTCAGGAATTATTAGAAGCTTCAATATTTTTTTACTTTGGACCCTGAGAACCGAATATGGTGTCAAAATCCTCATTAATCTCAATCCTGGTGGGCATGCGTGGAAATTCAGCAACGCGTCTGTAGAACTTGGAGAAGATTTCGTCATCCAGCTTCATCACTTCCTTCACTGCCTTCTCGGTAACTGTTATGGTGGTTTCCTGGAGACCTGCCACTGATCAACAGTGAAAAGGAAGAAGGGAAACTAGATTAGGTCCTAATCTAATAATGTAATCGACTCACATCCAGGGTAGAATTATCAGGAGAGAAACAGAATGATGATGAACATGATGAAGGACGTCTGCATGCTAAGCAACCACCCACCAAATTAATAGGAATTATAATTTCAAAAATTCTTCAGAGGTGAATACTGATACTGTGAAGATGACTCAAGAGGTTGTTTATAAAAATAGGATTGAAGGAGCTTAAAGTAGAGCATACCTTTGCTATTCAGACGTCCCAAGAAGCTCTCCAACTTGTCTAGTTTCTTATCAGATTCCATGTCTGGTCTGGCCTCAATTTCTGTAAATGAAATCATTCAATCAATCCGATTGACTTATGTTGACATATTAGATCAAATTATCTTTAACCAACAAAAAAACATCATGATGATGTACATTATTTGGCCTGTTTCACTATGATTTACCAATTAATAGGTTTTTTAGTTACTCAACAATATTCTATTGCGTTATTTCTGAGCTTGTTTCAATGATTATCAATTTAATGTTGAACTTTGAACTGAATAAAAAGCTCAACAGTGAGTCATTTGGCTAAAGCAGCATCAAATGTGAACATTAACTTCAATCTATTCTTGTTTAAAAAATATACAGTGGCTTATAAAAATCTTCTGACTGGTTTCTTTAGCTGTGACAGTGAAGTCACAAGAAATCTGTCTCACCGTCTTGTGGTTTGTTGACAGCAGGCGAGCTGCTCTTGAGTTTGGTGGAGACTGGTGACAGTATGGGACTGATAACTGAGGAGGAGGCTGCCAGGCCTGTGGACACAGAGAGAGAAATGTACAGGAGAGATAACTGTCTGTCTGTACTCGTACATTTTCAAATGATTATTTTTATTTTAATGTAATATATATAAAATTTACAGTGGATATATAGTCACGTTGCATTACAAATTAAAACACAATCAGTAAACCACTTCATTTTGCACAAAAGAAAAAAATAAGATATTATCATTTTATTCAAGGTCAAAAACATTTACATGATAATTTAAAATGCAATGCTAACTTTCAGCTCTCAGAGTAAGTGTTTCTTTGGAGTGTGCACTTGGTGACTTCACACATTAGCAGCTCCAGATGGTCAAGAAAAAAATCTAAATTTTGACAAAGTCTAGAAAATGATTTAATGTGAAGTGAACTTATGCAGAGCTGTTTTGATTTTCACTTCCACTTGAGCATGGAATGTTTTCCACAAATAATCATACTAGGAACTTAAATTTAAAGTAAGTTGACAAATACTGGGAAACAAATCTGAGTTTGTGTTAGCGAAAGTGCATGTGGAACAATGACTGTCTGTTGTAGGACCTTTTAGTCTAACGTATTGGGCGTATTTTTGCATAAAAGTCATGCCCCGTGGCATTTTCAAATAGTGTACACTTCGTTGAAGACGGGTGGATATCAGCACATTTGTGCACTGACCTTTCTTGACCATACGTGCGGCCACGGTGTACTGGGTAGAATCATTGGCCGCTCCTTTGCCCTTTGTCTTCCAGGAATCCTCACGGACTGAAATCATCTGTTTCCTCTCCTCAATGGTCATCTTGGCCTCAATCTCCTCTCCCGCCTTCTGCACAGACCAGTGAAAATCGAACAAATTATCAAAATATGAAAGATTACTACGTTAAAGTGGCAAGTGATGCATGCAAAACTATAAACTCTGCACAATGAGGCTTACTGTCAGCTGTAATTTCAGGTTATTTTCAGCCATGTTTTAAAAACAGGTTTATGAGCAGCATGAAAAAACAAGATCGTGGAGCGAAACCAAATATTTTTCAAAGACCACTGCAAGAGAACTAAATCACCTCTAACAGCTTCACTTTAACTTCACATGACTCCACACTTTCCTTCATGTAGCAACAGTGTCAAACCAAGCAGATATAAAAAGATCGGAGGCACCTAAGCTTGCTAGGTGCATGTCATTTCTAACCTTTACAAACCTCTTTATTCCACAGTAGGAGTGTTTGCTTGGCACTGAGCTGTATTCATGCAGTCAGACCCAAATACAAATCAACAGTGCCCAAACTGCCTTTCACACCGTAACTGTAAACCAAGCAGACACGATAAGAGCCCAGTCCATGCAGCGCGTTCAAGCGTACCAGGTGCATATCCTTACCTGACTATGATGGTCAATATACTGACACTTTTGACCAAGGGAGATAGGAGGAGAATAGGTGGAAGAGAAAACAGGTTCCTGAGGATGAAGAGGTGGATGGAAAAGTGAAAGAAAGGAAAGGAGGAAATGGAAGAAAAAATTATGAGCATGAAAGATAAGGAAGGAAGATAAAGGAGGGATGCAAAGGACAGAAGGCCAGAAACCAGGAATGCAACAGGACAGTTGTTAAACTACTCGCTGATCTTCAACTTCCAGACCTGATCATAAAGCTCTGCGTTATGCTCAACATTAAACAAACATTTATCATAAAATTAAATGCACATTGCAAACATCAATTTATCAAAAGAAGCGAAATTGCTGGGGAAGTGCCATGCATCCACACAGAAAAATGCATATAACAAATCATCAAAGGTCCTTCAACAAAGTAGATTTCTACAGTAAGAAAAGCAGCAAACTTCAGAAGCCATTTTCCCCCAGCCACTCTGTAAGTTGAGACGGGCACAGCTTGTCACAGTCGCGGAAGGTCACATATTACATTACCAGTGCAGTGAAATCGCAGCCTAAAGCTTACAGGTGCATTAAGTCAAACTGTAGTTGGTAGATTTAATATATAATCTACACATATAATGATTCTTAACAATTCGCAGCCACATATTCTTATGAGGCCTTAAGAGCTAATAAGATTAACTGTGGTGCAGGTAAAAAAGCGACAATAAATATCCTAAAAATTAACAGAATATTCTTCCCTCAGATTTATCTTGTGACCCCACTGAACTACTGATCTATAATTAAAAGGGACGGTTCACCCCAAAATCAAATAATAATTGTTTTGTCCTACATGGTGTTGAGCAGTTTCATGTAGGAGCTATGCATCTGCATCATGGTAGCTACTTTACTAAGCTAACTATGTCAGATAACGTAACAGCGCAGCCAAGATGGATGCCATCAATGTGTACATGGCGCTCAGCCTGGGCCCCAAGAGTAGATGCATGCTTCCTTCTGCACAGTGATTAGGTTGTTTGGTAGATAGTTGGTACATGAAACTGCTCACAACATGGACTGTCGTTTATCTTGAGTAACTAAGCCATGATTTCCGGAAAGAGACATTATTGTTGAGTTTTCAAATGTATCTTTAGGCACTCTAAGCAGTCATCCAGTTCCATTATATTCAAGAGATGGCATACAACTGTACACCTGCTATGTGTATTTTTCATTTTGGGATGAACTCTCTCTTTAAAGATATGCTTTTCTCAATTGCAACAAAAAATTACATTTATGCACCTGAAAACATTTCTATGTTCCCATGTATTCATTCTCTAATAAAGCTGTTATGTTGTTTGCAACTACAAATATCTAACTATCACAGAATAAAGACACTTTGGCCAGAATATTATTAATGTTTCTGGCCACTAATGCTTATCTAATTGCGATGAACAACTGTTTTAATTCATTCAAAATGCAAAACAAAATTGATTTGATATTTTCTCAGTTGACTTTGAAGTCAATTGATTACTTAATGCCTCTTTAAGACTCAGTAAAAATCTGAGAAAAGTGTCAGCAACTTCTTCACAACCATCCCATCGTTTAAAGTGAAAAGGCACCCAAAGATCCACAGATTCAGGACAGTCAGTCACACAAAGTGCACACAAAGCTGTGATTGGACAACACAGGTCCCACACGAAGCTGATTGGTTTTGGAGTTGTTGTGCGGGTCTTACCCACAGCTGTTCAGACACAGACACTGACACAGCGGAGTAGTCTTGAACGACCACCCCTTCCTCCTGAGGGGTTAAAAACAGGGGAAGTACTTGGTCAGAGGGAGGGAGGGGGGAGATCATTGTTGCTCTAATGGGTTTCTGGGGTGAGACTGCCTGGAGGATTACCATCCAGGGTTTAAGCAGGCAGCTTCGCCCAACAGAATACTAATGTGAAGTAGATGAGCTGCAGTGAAAAGTTTAAATCCTGAAATTAGAGGTTATTTGATCTTATAAATTAAATTCTAGCTGCTGTTTAAACCAATAAATATGCATATAAATACACATGATAAGTGATTCTTTCCTTCAATAAGTAATTATTTAAACTTAGCCTGAAGCTTAGCCAAATCTGATCTCACAAAAAGGAGAGTCTATTCCCCAAACCCCAGACTGATAATTCTTCAAGCAGACTGTCCCATATGCTTCCTGGTTTACAGCCTACGGGGGCTGGATGCTACACTGATCTGGACCACTGGGCTCAAACAACAGATGGAGTAAAGGAGGAAATGAAAGGAGCACTTAGCTAAGACAGCGAGGAGAGGAGCTGGCATGGCAACCATGAAGGATGGGGTGTGAAATGTGGCACTTGTGTTTACTCTGATTACTTTGTTAAAACTGTTAAACCATTATATCCTTTAGTATAACATTTTTTTCTGATTATATATCTTTTAAATCCAGTGTCAATGTACAGGGTGAGAAGAAAAACTTCAATCTATGCTAATTTTTGCTTTTTTTTGACCAGCTGTGTAGCAGAGATTTGAGGGTTTTCTCTATTTTATTATTTATTTCATTATGTCCATCCATCAAACAAACACATAGATAGCAGCTCTTGAAGATTTATAAAACTCAGATTTAACCACATCGCTTATTTAACAGTAAAATCACATGTAATAATTTAAAATCATCATGTAGATTTCCTTTTGATTCAATTTAGAGGATGACCAACTGTTTTATATATGTTGCTTCTTGTACTGTTTGCTTTAATGGATGTTATATAAAGTAAAAGATAAATAAAGTAAAAGATACAAGTTGTAGGCCAGTTTAGATTAAGATATTATACTTGTACAATAATGTATAAAACATTTCAAAGATATCACAAATGTGTGACAAAATGTTGCTGATGTGTCTGATCCAAATATACTGTATCTATATTTGTGTATGACAGGGTTATTGTTGGTGTGAACATGATTTTAGATATTTATGATGTGTCGTTCAGACTGACCTTCTTCTGCTCTGTCTCCCACAGCCGACCCTGCTCCTCGGTGGACGCCACCTTAACCACTTCCTGTTTCTTGTTGATCCGGTTCCTCCAGTCATCCTCGCCACTCTTCTTCAGCAGTGCCACTCTGACATAATACAAACAAAATGATCTTCATTAGAAACTGTGTGTCATTATACCTCAACTCCACAAACTCATCTGTAGGTCAGTCATTACGAACTCATGCTGAACAGCCAATTATTGCTCAAACACACTGTACAAATGATACTCAATACTAAATATTGGGCTGAGCTGCCACCATTTGTTGGAATGATGCAACCATAACAAACACGAAGTCTTGGGTTTGAATATCTAACTCGATGTGAACATAATATAGCTTCAACAGAGAGCTGAAATAACCTGAGACAAAATATATTATACGTGGCAGATTCACAATGGTGATACATCCTGACTCTATTGTGTCACCCCTAACATTTCTGTAGTTGTATATGATTTTCTGTCATCTGTCTTATAAAGTCTAAAAGAATAAATCTAAAACTAAACTTCTGCAATCAATACAATTTTGTCTAAAACTACAGGTGTAAGTCTTCATCCAGACCAGCTACTCTATCATAGTGATATCAGAGTCTCGCTACTGAATTTAAACCAATTTCAATCACCAAGAAGACACTGGTCAAGGATGAAGCTTAGCAGCAACTAAATTTATTTTCAAATCTTTTAAGCTTATTAATTCTTTAAGTAGTAAAATACCAATTAGAACAGTGTCATAATAGAAAGTTACGTACTCACAGTAACACTGGAATTGAACCCTTTGTCAAACCAGCTGCAAACAGTGTTTAGTTGTTATGGGTTTTGCACTATTACTGCTAACATGTGTTCTAACAGGAGAAAATGGCTCCAGGATTAAAATGGGAGTTTATTTTAGGCTCTGACAAAAAATCACAGGGAGAAAAAGAAATAACTTTTTTTTAAAATATGTATTATTTCCATAGAGGTCATAAAGAGATTTCTGCTCCATGGCCAAGAACATGACAGTTTAAAAAGATCTATACAGCACTGATAACAGATCGCTGAGGGGTAAAATAAAGTATGTCATCATCTCTGCAGCTTGAATGTGGACAGGGCAGAAATTAGGGCATGAGGAGGAGACTGCTAAATCTCAGAGGATCTATTCAGTCCACACAGGAGAAACACAATGTTGCTAAAAATGCATCTTTCACCTCCAAGAATGTAACAGGGTTTATACTGCAAGAAAAAGGGCAGACAGTGACTTTAGCCTTGTTCTGTCAAACACTGCAAATTCATATAACACTGGCTTCTCACATAGCATGCAACAAAATCAGTGTCCGATCATTGCTGATCTCAGTTTTCACCTTTGTGAATGTAATCAAGGTTGACCAGTCCCTGCAGCTTTGCTAGGCGTCAGGTTTTTAGGAGCCCATTATTCGCATTCCTTTTATTGTTGATCTGCCTTTGCTTTTCTTAAGGGTGTTAATAATAAGCTAAGATTAAAACAGTGCATCTTATTTGAGATGCTGTTGTAGTGGCAACAGTGAGTACATGTTCATAGTGGATACTTATTGATGAACATAAATGACTTGTTTGTCTCTCCTACATTGTCTCTAAGACCTTTAACTATGGCTATAGTCATAACAAATGTTGTGTTTTCCTGGTTTTAAAGACTGCATTACAGTAAAGTGATGAAAATTTCTAAGCTAACCAAAAAGTTCTATTTGTTCTAATACTAGCTTTTACCTGCTTAAATCAATGTAAATCAATCAATGTAAATAAATGTATGTATATATGTATATATATGTATACATATATATGCATATATGTATATATATATATAGAGAGAGAGAGAGAGAAAGAGAGAGAGAGAGAGTTTTGAGAGACGATATATATGTCAGCCCTGCCTCAGAATGTTTTTATTTTTCGACAATTGCATATTCTTGTTCCCAAATGCCCTTTTTCGAATGATTTATTTTCTTTATTTATACATTCTCTATATAGAGCCTTGATGGGAGTGACAAAATGACAGAACAAAAGCGAAACAAAGAAGTCTGTATTCAATTGTGGTTCCTTACTAAATGTTCGCAGACAGACCTCTAAACAACACTAAACTAGTGTCTTTCAACATATTTCATGTCCTCCTCAAAGTTGAAATGGTTTGATGAGGGACTGGTTGCCAGGCATAGAGACGTACTGTGTACTGTTTAAAAATCAGTACACTGTTGTGACAGGAATGATGAGGAAAAATGCAGTGGAGACAAATTGTGTCACATTTAGAGCGCTCCTGTAAAAATAGCCTATACCAGCCTTTAAAGTTATGTCACTGTTATTCAGCTTTTTTTTTTTTTTGCTAAATCATCCAGTTTCCTTGTGGCCTGGTTGCAAATGTTCACAGTCCATAACTGGTCCACAGTCCAGTCGATTGCATTGCAATATTCAAATTTGGTCTCAGTAAGACAAAATAACAGTAAACCAAATGCGCCGTTTGTGGTAAGGCACTTTGTGAGGGATTAAGAGTGAAGAGCACCAGTTTAGTTTTCTATAATTAAATATATATCTAAATTATTTCTGTGTTCTTTAAATTACATGAGTCAATGTTTTTGGCAGTTAGTGTCAGCTCCTGGCAACTCATAATATCCGTAATATTGGTAGCCTTTGACATGACCTGTTTTAAAATTAATAAATCTATCTCTTTCAAACGTTCAGCTGTCACTCACCTCTCCTTGATGGACATCTGTTTAGAGGACATGCCGTCAGACAGTTGTTCTCCAGAATCTGTGGGGGACAGCAGATCTCCAGAATGGACGCTGTGCTTGCTGAAGTCCTCACTGTGGTCCAAGGGCAGGGACTGGGATTTGATCAGCGCCTGGGGGAAAGACTGGGGTTTGGGAGGTGTCTGTGGAGGCACCTGGGGTTTGGGCTGAGTCTGGGGTGCTGTTTGTGGATAGGGTTTTGGGAGAGGCTGGACGAATCTCTGAGGTTTTGGCTGGTTTTGTGGGGACTGAGTGAAAGGTTTGGGGTACGTCGGTGGGGGCTGGGAGTGCAGCTGGTGCTGAATGTCCGATGAAGGTTTGGGTAGGGTTGGAGGAGGCTGCTGTGTGAAAGGTTTAGGAAGAGTTTGAGGAGGCTGGATGTTGGTTTGCCGCTGCTGTTGGCTGCTTGAAACGTGAGACACTGTCCTGGATGACACTTTAGCTATCAGTGGCTTCAGTGGTGCAGGATGATCCGGCAGGTCTGAAAGGAAAGTATACAATATGTTATTATTATCGAATATTTGACACCCACAACATTGTAAGTCAAACTAATGTTTAGAATCAGCCATAACATGTTAAAATCAATCTTATCTATTCAGTATAGCTTGTAAACACTGTTAAGACACTTGGTGAGGGTCGTGGGATGAGGGGATGAAATATTAATAGTACTGATACATTTGGTGAGACTGAGCATTGGCAGCATGCGAGATCTTCTTTTCTTAAAACAGAAGCGATTCTTTCCAACACCCTGGCATCCCAGCTATTTTGATGTGTGAATACATAATAACTTAGAATGCATATACCTGCACACATGCAGGAAAGAAAATCAATTAGTATAATAAAAATTATGTCTGTGTCCAAATCTGTATTAATCACACTTTGGGGACAAATCACTGTTCACCACAAGGAAAACCACAACATCTTAGGCTTAAGGCTTGACTTTAGTTAAGGTCAGTGGAAGGATTGGACTTAGGGTCCCCAGGGAATTAGTAAACGCAAGTGCTTGGAGCCTCGTGATACTATAGCATAATAGACACTACATTTTAGTTAAGGTCTACCCATGCAGAACTAAATAAGACTAGAGCCTGCAGACAAGGCTTTCATTGTGTCCCTGCCGTCCTCTACCTGCTTCATGTAAGTGCCAGCCAATTGTTCTGCACTCTCTCACTGAGTACATTCATCTTTTTGTGTGCATGCATGGGAAAAGACCACCCCGAGACACATTCTACGTTAGCACATAAAGAAACAGGTCAGGCCTATTAGACTGTAGTAGTGCACGGCCAACCCACAGGCGTAATATGGTGCAAGGGGACCACAGCCCCTTTATAGGCCATGACAGTGTGCACACACAGTTCGATTCAAATATCCTTGACGTCTGTTAACTGACAAACAACATGTCACGAAAGGGCTTCCTCTTTCTAGACAAAGGGAGCCACGAGGCAAATGCATGGAAAAATATGCTAATTAGATGCAGCTTCAGACGTCTGTCTCTTCTTCACTCTCTCTCTCTCGCCCTCTCTCTCTCGCTCCGTATCAGCCAAATCAAACACCCCCAGCTGGGACAAGTGTGTGTGCAGCCGGCAGAAAGCAATCGTGCGTGGGAGCATGCTGCATAAGACAATGAGGATAACGAGAACAGCTCCCTCCCGAGACATTGCTTCCTCTTTTATTGTCACTCCCTTTTCTTTATGTCCATTTCGTTTTAATTTCTCCCCCCATCCCTCCTTTAGCTCTCAGCTATTTCCACCTCTCTATCATTCTTTCAGTCACTCCTCTCCATCTATTTTCTGGGGAAGACATTAGAGGTGCCTCCTACCTGAGATGCCAGCCTGGCTCCGACCGCTGCTCCTCTCCTGTTCCTGTGTGGAGGAGCTGTGAGCTGCCTCTCTCAGGTAGCCTCCTCTTCCTCTTCCTCCTCCCTCTGCTCTCTGCCTACTCTCCTGGGAGTCTCCGTCTGCGGCTCTCCAGCTGGGCAGAGGCTCGGCAGAGTGCTGGGACTGGGGATGCTGCTGCCGCTGCCTGCTGTCCCGGTCCCTGTCGGGGGAGTGCGACTTTCCCTTGATGCTGCCGTCTTGGCTGTCTTCTCTGGCTCCTCCCTGCTGTCTCCCCCTAACCTCCTCTTTCTGACGCTCTCTCCTGCCCTCCTCCGCCACCTCCCCCTGCTGCCTGTGACCAACAGAGGTGGTGGGAGGAAGAGGAGCCCCCACTCTCTCTTGGCTCTCTGGGAGGAGAGGGGAGGAGTTGAGCTCAGGCTCAGGGTGGCCAGGGTCCCCGCTCTGGGTCATGGAGAAATACCTCAACGCCCTCTCCTGGTGGCTGTTTGTGCTGCTCGAAGTCTGTTGTTGGGCAGGGATGTAAGGGATGGCAGTGGACTTTCCTGAACGGACGGCGTCATTGTCGCCGCTGCTTCCTGGCGTGATGGTTACTGCAGTGACGGAGGCTTGGGAGGTGACGGCTGCAACAGAGCGGACGAGGGAGGCTGACAGGGGTTCCAGTTTGATCTTACCTCCATTTTTCAGCTGCAGGAACAGCAGGAATCATGTCAGAAACTCGAAATGACGACAAGGGAATAACTAGATTGATTGATACTTAGAAGGGATGGATTACATGTGTCTGAAACAGAGAAGTTAGGATTAATAGAGGTATGTGTGGGTATTACAGAAGGTAATATTGATGGGTGGAAGAATAAAGTGGTGCGACAAAAAGGTTGAGAACGAATGGATGGATGTGGGGAAGGACGGCAGCAATCAAAGCAAATTAGGTAAAACATTTCAGGTTTGCTTATGAAGCTGCAGCAACTCTGCTATTTACAAAATGGCAGCAAGAAGCACAGACAGAAACACAACTCACTCATTAACCTCCCTTTTAGCATTTTCCATCTGACATTCACAGTCACCTAAGAAATATCATTCATAAACTATTTCAACATCGAAATAGCATTGATCTAGCCTGGATCTGGTGCAGTAACTTTTCTATTCTATTTGCTTTGTAACAAATTTGATCTAAATCATGCATGGAAATGTCTGTGGTGTCTTTCCGGTACAAAAATTCCAGTACATTTCAACCAGTCTCATTTACCATAAATGCTGCCATTATGACTTTATGGACCATGTGAAATTGCAGGAATGTTTGTATGAGTAAAGTGAATAAAACCCAAGATTCTTATCCACTTTGTTTTTAACCTGAAGTCCACTTTGTCCAGGGCTTAAATTCCCTTGATAGTTAGCCCCACTAGTTCATCAGATTGACACAAGTGAATAAAGGCTAATCATGTGGTGTTCTTTGAACCATATGTGCTGCTGCATTCACTTGATCTGTGCCCATGCCTTAAAAAAGGTGTCTGAACGAAATCTTGCAAAATTAAACATATATTTGCAAAGATTTGATGCTGAATTCTTTGTTTCCATTCAGACGATATTTAGTCACAATTAAAATGATGAAATAGTGCTGTGATCTTAAAAAGTAAATAAATCAGAATCTTCATGATGCCCAAGCACATTGAGGCATTAGTAGTTAATTTAATTCAGCTGGAAACGTCAATCAACTTTAGAAAATAACCTTACACACCTATACTATAGCCTTCAAGGCCAGAAAAACACAATATTAAAACTGCATCACTATTAGCATCAATATTAGGGCACAGTATGCTGACATGTGAGCCATCTCTTCTTTCAACAATACTAGCAGAGATGCTCAAACTTCAGACTACTGTCAATTGTTTTTGGGTATAGCTGAAGGTCTATATTGACACTCACACATTTCTGCAGACATTCAGTATCAAGGCCAGATCCAGCCAGTATCCACTTATTCCCTTGACACGCATTTACTTTTTGCTAGTTCATTCAGGTTGGGTGGAAGCCTGAATAAACTAGCATGCAGCACTTGCATTCAAGTAATCCCATGCTTGTTATGCAAGGAGCAAGCATGTCACTGAAGCTGCTAACATTCAAAAATGAGGAGCCATTAAAAACAAACAAAGCACCTTATACATCTACCACTTAGGCAAAGTCATTTCAAACTTTAAAGTACACACTGGGCTGCATTTATGAACAACATTATGCTCAGAAACTGCCATATCAATACAACACAGGTCACTAGCTGGACCGATCATATCAATCAATAATGGGATCATTCAATGCGACTAATGAGAAGCTCCGTACAGGCAGCAGAGGTCTTACGTGTTGTCTCTGATTGGCTTCTAAGTCACCGTTACACACCGCAGAGGGCTCCGCTTCCTGTGTGGACACCAGTGATTGACTATGACTCACAGATGAGAGTATGCTGCAGGTGAAGTCAACCTGTTACGTAGCACCTGATACTGTGTTTCTTGGGACAACATGTTTTGGTTACAGTGAACATAGAGAACAAAGTTATATCAGTTATTTCTGTACTGTTCTTGACCTGTGCTTAATTGTCTGTGTAAGGAATTATAGGATACCGAATTACCTCAAAAGATATTATATCTGCGTAATTTGGTGACACGTCAGGTGATTTTTTCAATCAAGGACGTCATCATTATCAACAAAATGAGAACAAAGGTCACAAATATACTCCATCGTGCACTCTGGCTATGGACCAACTGACAAAATGGTTTCCCTATATATAGTATTTCAGAGTTTCCACATGTGAATTGTTGGTGATTTGTGACATCTAGAGGTGACTGTGTAAAAAAGCAGAAGCAGAATAAACTCTATGACCTCTGATAATTTTGTTGTATCTTAGAATCATCCAGCTGCAAAGAGAACCATGTCATTTATCCATCACGTACCAATGGAAACTGGTGGACTGCAAAACATTGACTGGAGTGTAAGTGACCTGGAAATGAGTCGTCTGTTGCTTCAGGCCTGTTTACTGTATGAAGATCTTGCATACAAATGATTTCAATAAAATGACGGTGTTGTGTGCACATAAGTTCTAGCAGGCTAATCTGGTACTTTACACCACTTTTGGTATGATATTGTGCTAATTAATTTGTAAGTGTTTCATGCAAGTGCTCATCACTGTTTTTGTGACCTTTTTAAAACTTGTCATATTTATTATTTTGTGGCAGTGTGTTCTTCCTAGACAAAACTGATTCTTTCTACCAAAACACTACACACAGCTATCATATGACTGTCTCTTATAGAGCATCAATTTCAACACTTGTATGACTAACTTTAAAAGAATACCATCTTAACCCTTTAAAGTATTTTTGGGCTTCAGGAGACTATGTTACCTCTTCAAATGTATAAAATCATAAAGAAAATGTGTCCTTTGAGGTGTGGAGGAAATGTGTTAGAAGAAGATAGAACTTCA
The DNA here is from genome assembly GCA_903131615.1 of Diplodus sargus. Classification (NCBI taxonomy): domain Eukaryota; kingdom Metazoa; phylum Chordata; class Actinopteri; order Spariformes; family Sparidae; genus Diplodus; species Diplodus sargus. Next base: position 7,441,079 of record CAEMYA010000024.1, read on the forward strand.
TTGATCTTGAACACATCCTGAAAGTCATTTTTTTAAAATGAAAAAGCAACTGTTTTAATAAGAGAAGTAAAACTTTTTTGTACCTGCGCCACCTCTCCCTGGGTAATAGGTTGAGTCTGAAACCGAGCATTGGCCCTGCGTTGACGGCTGTCTCCTCGCCCCCCCTCGGCGCTCTTGCCTGTAGTATGAGAGAGGCGGTTGAAGAGGGCCATCTTCTCACTCAAGCTGAGGGTGGACAGGTCAGGCTCGTCTGAGAAAGGGTCCTGGCCATCTTCCTCCACACCAGAACTGGGAACTTGAGCTGGTTTCTGGTGCTCCTGGGTCTCCCTCTCCTGATCCTGGACTCCTAAACTTGGCTGGGAGGAGGCCTGGACGCTGGGTAGAGACAGAGGTATGTCAGCGCATGAGAAATGGGTTTAAGTCTTCTACGAGCCATTTCATTTAAAGTAAAAACACATCTTGTTGAATGGAAAGTGTTTATATACTGTGCATTAAGAAATATTGTTTAACTATTAAAACATCACCATCTCTAAACCAGGACAGCAGAAATTTGAGATTGAAGTATCTAAGATTTAAAATATGGGGTTTCAAGGCTGTAATATAGAACACTGTCTAAAATAAACTAGAGACTGCCAAGAAAACACAACATCTGGTTGCCTTTGATCAACTGTAATATTTTTAGATTATCCTATGATAAAATGACTGAGAAGCTTTTCAGATAAAGAAATTAAAGTAACTTACCTAAGACTAACTTACTTAAGAAAACTTTTCATAAAGAAAATGTATTAAACATGCAGTCTTAAGGTATCACAAGCTATTGTCCTTGTCTGCTTAATCTCAAAGAACTGAACATGCATGTTAATACCAGCAAGCAGGTAAACAACTGTGACAACTGCGTCAGATTACAGACACAGCAACAGAGACATAAGTAGATCAGCACACATATGCCAGATAATCATATAATGCACTCGGATGATTGAAGGGGATGTGGCGATCTCCCAGCAGAGTGCTAAGTTAAACCACAGTTGGTAAACAGACTGCAGGACACGTGAACTCAGACATGCAGAGGGCTTTAACTGGCTCAACCTCTGACCTTTCCATGAGATATGTAACTGACATTTGTGACCTGCATGTGCGAAACACTGCAAGCGGGAATGCTTGGAAACTGGACATGGAACGTACTGAATGAGTTATTGTGTAAACGCTGACTTCCTTCCCCTATATGGTGCACACAGCTAAGAAGCAGCACATGAGGGGGCAGAAATAACATGGTAAGATGAGCTGGAGGAGCAGATCAGCTCTGCAACCAGGAGGGGGGGATGGAGAGTAAAGTATCTCCATGGTTATTTCTAAACCCATTGAGGTCCATTTACCATATGATTTACATTCAATTGACATCTTGAAAATCATTTAACTTGGATGGTTTTCAGGCAATAAAGACATTCATTGGGTTAGTACAATGAGCATTAACACACATGCAGATGCAAAGTACATGTAAGTTAGCAGACAGGCTGAGCTGTACCTGATGCTGGTGCTGACTACAGTGGGGCTGGGGTCGCTAGTTGCATTAGTGTGGAAGCCCAGAGTTTGTGATGATGTAGTAGGATCACTTAAAAGTGGAGCAAAGGGAATATTGATGTAAAAAATAATGTGAAATACAGACAATGCAAGGCAAGTAAGTTCCTAAGGAGGAGAGGACACAACAAGAAAGACATGGAAGTTGACAGAGTAGTCTGAAGATTTAGCATAGGGAAAAAAGAAGGAAAGGATGGAGGAAAATAAAATAAAATAAAGAGGAGGAAAGAGAAACAAAGAATACCTATAGTATATTCTCATCGAACTCTTTAATGTGAAATACAGTTACTCAAGCAAAATCGCAGTTCTACCTTGACGCATTGACCACCTCCTTGTTGGTGACGGGCTGTGTGTGTGAGCGATCCTGAACTCTTCTTAGACGTCTTTCTACTGCAGCGTTTCTAGAGCGAGGTTTAGGAACATCCGATGTCCTTTCCAGCTCCTGGAAGAATATGTCACCACAATATCAGCAGTTTGATTTGAAAGACAAAAATGAAATTAGAGAGTAAAACATTCCGTATATGAATATAATCACTCAAACACTTGTGACAAAGATATGTTATAGAGGCAGGATAATTAACAGTTTATCAACAAACTTTATTGTCTAAAATGACATCAGAGCACTCAAACAGTGAACTTCGCTGGGAATTTAACTATTTCAAATAATTACAGATATCTGTGATAGGCCTATATTGGCCAATAATACGGTAACAACAGATACATCGGTAGTACACAAGTACACAGTAGTAATCATATGTCCTTATGACTAAAGTGTACATAAAATAGAAAATGTACCCTGAAGAGAGACCTCTTGGCAGCCACACTCATCTTGGCTCTGTCATCCAGTTTTTCTCCATCTAACAAAAAAAGATTTGTGTTACATGGCATTACTCGTATTCAAACTCTAAAATGTTATTAAAATAGATCAAACAATTGAGCATACATGGTACAAAATGAATTTACCTTCAGGCTCCTGTAACTGTGATGGGCTCAGACGAGACCTGCAGAAAACACATCAATCATCTGCATTAAGGCAATATTTTTCAATTTAAAGACCCACGGGACATTATCATTATCTGAATGCCAACTTCGAACCATGCTCTGACATTCACATTACTGTACCGTTCTTTGTAAATAAAATGATTCTAAAGAGCTCCTGCAGATTAATACAGAGAGACCCTCCTGTACCTATCTGACTCCAGCCGCTCTGCAGAGGTGATGGGCTGAGTCCTAAATCTCTCCGACATGCGACTGTCTCCTGGAGTGATGTAGCGTCGAGGCCTCCGGGTGCCCCTGTCCCGATCACTGCTGCTAGCCGGATCTACCTCCACTGCTGACAGATCTACTTTAGTAGTCTCACTTCTTGTGTTGTATAGATTTAGAAAGATTGACGAGGACAACAAAGACAAAAAATCGAAGTAAGAAAACTATTATGTTGGTTGCTTTTGATGTTGTTTTAGTAGATTATCAGTTTACCAGAAACTGCACTCAAGTTAGAAGAACACACTGATATTGGCACACACTCTAACTGCAACCCAACAGTGAAGAGCCATAACTCAATGTTATCATGCAGCAGCAGACAAATTCCAAAGGGTAACTTGCAAGAAATGATTCTAACTTGCACAAGTAAGTTAAGCTCTTGAATAAACACAATAATAGTAGATACCATAGCACTATGACTCATCACATTTCATGCCACAGAATGACTTTCTATCAGCATTATTTTCTTGGATGATTGGATTATTTATTTGCAACAGCTACCTAACGCAGAGTTAGACAGTCATTTAGCAATGCAACATAGAGCCCATGCCAGTGGACCTACAGCTCAGGTTTCCGGTTGGCATTTTCCAGGTAAGAGTGTCGCAGCTGTGCTACTGACACCCTGGTGTCCAGGGTGCCCATCTCCCCATTAGCCACCCCGGATGAAGGAGCGGCCCTCAGTGTCTCTCTGCTGGCTGCCCTCTCCATGCGATACATGGCAGAATGCTCACTGAGACCTATATCTGACTTGGAGCGAGTTCGTATCTTGGGTTTGGGCCCACCGCTTATCTCCATGCTTCTCTGTTTTACTTGAGGCAAAGAGGAGCCCTTGTGGAGGTAGACAGCTGAGTCAAACCTCTGGTGCGCAAATGGATCATGTAGCTGCTGCTGTCTCTGAGACTCTAAGTCTTCCTCTAGTTTGGGCTCTAGTTGTTTTCTCTGGGAGGCTTGCTGCTGACTTGGAAGCTCTTGCCTTTGGGGTTCATACTCCTGCTGTCTTTGAGACTGTTGTGGTCTGAGAGGCTCTTGTGGCTGTCTTGAGTGGTTATTTGGATGTTGCCTTTGAGGATCTTGCTGTTGAATTTGATCATCATGTTGACTCTTTATAGGATCATACTGTTGTTGCATTGTAGGCTCTTGCTGCAGAATTCGGGGCTCTTGATGGTACACAGGTTCAGATGGCTGATGCTGCCTGGGCTGTATGTGGACATGTGAAGTATGGGGAGGCTGCAAAGATCTAAATACTCTCTCATCATGGCTGTCATGGCTGGAGAGATGCTCTCTCCCTCTTTCTCTGATCCTCTCAACATTTCTCTCCCTTCCCCTCTCCCTTGGTCTCTCCCGATCCCAGTCTTCCTCACCTCGACTCCTCCTCCTCCATTCTGGGCTGTAGTTCTGCCAGTCCATGTCTTCATGCCGGCCCCTATGATTATCATCCACGCTCCTTTCTCTCCGGCGGATCTCTGAGGGCAAAACAGCTTTTCTGCTCTTGAGCAGGCCCTCTGTCTGGGCCTCTTCTTTTAGGGCCTGTCTGGCCTCTAATCTTGCCTCCCTGTGGGAAGCGTAGATTTGGTCAGCACTCACCCTCCTGCGTGGTTGTACCTCAGGAGGTCCAGGAAGTTTGGCAGTGGCAACTGGGGCAGGGATGGCTAAATAGGGCTGGGATTCCACAGCAGGGCCAGGGTGCTGGTACTCAGGAGCAGAGGGAGGATGGGCTGTTTGGCCTTGGGCAGGATGGTGACCTGGGCTGGGCTGAGGCTGGGAAACAGTCCTTTGATGGCTGGGTTCTGATCGCTGTGGCGTATACTGAGCAGTGTTTCCCTGCGTACGGTGTCTGTTAGCCTGGTGTCTGTCTGGACTCCAGTCAGGAGGCCTCTGGATAGTTTCATCCCTCGACAATCGCTCCTTTACTCTGATTCTTGGGGAAGGAATGGACAAAGGGACACTGTGATTCAAGTTCAATTAAAAGCTCTGGCACTCTCTAGGCTCCATACTCAACTCAATCAAGATGTGATAAAAAGGGGAATACGGCAAGCTTTTATGATTCCATGGGCCACAAAAGCTGGTAAATGATAAAATAAACCAGCCACAATTTTTCTATCTGACAAGACAGGTTGAGTGGTGTATCTACTGTAAACAATGATCACCTACTAGCCTAGGTGACTGGTAGGGCAGACAGACGTAACATCTGAAGTTCAAAATCAAAATAACTTGATTTTAAATTTGCACAAATTTAATTAAATTATTTTCAAATTGTATTCTGGCATATCACAAATCATCAATGATGTGTGCCCCACGTGCACATTGTGAAACGTACTGCACAATGATCTATGACATGAGACTATCATGGGTCCACCTTGAGCTGTAAAATCCTGCTCTAGAACTGCAACAAGGTCAAGTAGCAGCATGTCCTGGGTTTAAACTTGAGTCCAATTTCACACAACTCTCTCTCTCTCTCTCTCGCTCTCATGTCTGCGTGCCAAAAAACTAAGCCAAACTATTTTCATCTACAACCTTCTGACCCTTGGTAGCCAAAGGTCGCTCTAATCTCATTCAAGACCACTAAGCCAGACATAATTGATGGGCCTCTACTTTATCTGACATGGCATGAAGTGCTTACACAGTGCTCGTGCTACAGTACATGATTACACACTAATACTAGCTAGCATAAGCAGCTGATAAGGCCACAAAGGCACAATCAGATTTTATACTACCTAAAAAGCGATCCGATTGTCCTTTTTGAGTCAGAAACAAGGGGACCGCAAACGGAGCAAGTTGGTTATTCTTTCTTTAGAAAAGCTGTATCACTTATTTTGCAAATGTAGTATTAAAGACATACTGTAGGTTAACATTCATGCTTAAGTAACAATCTTAACGGACCAAGCTGGCCACGTCTCTGTGAATTTCACCAGTTGATAAAGCTAAAAACTTCTCTTAATCTGTCTCTCTCTAGAATCCTTTCAGCATGAAACCACATCAAATCATAGATGCAAGATCTTAAGAGAAACGCATGGCTTATCCTATGACACTGTCCAAGTCACAGGACTCAGATGTAATTTCATAGGGGTTAACAGGCTAAAATCTGAAGAGGTGGGATGTGAGAACAGCCTCAGCTGACAAGTGCTGAGTCAGTCTGCGACTTCGTGATGACTGGGTCAGGGCATGAAGCTGACTAATGTTGTCACTCCATCAACTCTGGTTCACTACGACCACTCAGCGGCTCATGAAACCCAGACCACACACAGTCTCACTAATCTTACAAGGATGTAGATAGAGGAGATGGTATTGTGCTGATAATAAAATGCTACGTTTTAAAGAGTTGTGGGATGTTTATAGTGTGAGACTGAGACACAAGGTGGGTCAAGTACCCCTGATGATTCCTGGAACTGCTTTCGGTCTTTCAAGGGCTAAATATTAAAAGAGATGTGAGATTTTGGCTCAATAAAGCACAGATAATACAGTGTTTTGATACAACACAAAGTACAATTAGTGTCTATAATGAAACAAGTGTTTAAGGAAGGAACCAATCTGCTTACACTCAGGTTAGCCCTTCGTTTGCTTTTTTGACAGAGATGGCTTGATAAGATTATAGCTTAATCGTAAGTCATAATCACAAAAAAGCTTCTTCAGAAAAAAAATGAAAAGTAGTGCATGTATTCAGTAAGTCTTCAGATGAATACAGTTAAAGAGTTAAAGACTAAGTTAGAGATGAAGGTTTGTCAGTTGAAACACTTATTAAATGGGAGATCACGACACCAGTTATTAAGAAAGTATTACTGAATGAGATATTATATTGTACTATTATAAAGAAACTGGAACGCATTAACTCCATGTCCACCGAGGACGTGTTTTTAATGTGCTGGCTTAATATCTGGTATTTTTTTAAAAGGTGTTCCCAGCAGTATATTACTGCAAGATATCTCTATCCATCCATCCATCCATTGTCTGTAACTGCTTTATCCCTTTTATGGGGTCGCGGGGGTTGTTGCTGGAGCCAATCCCAGCTGTCTCCAGGGGAGGGCAGGGTACACCCTGGACAAGTCACCAGCTCATTGCAGGTGCAAGATATCTGCAGATTTCAATACATTTACAACTTTTAAGACCTATAAAATGCTTTGAAGACTTTTAAAGCACCTTTAATAATTTTGAATACTTTGTGTGAGAGGAATAAATGCAAGAAAAACAACATTTCTGCACGGTTTCCAGTGGTTACATGAAAATATTGCAGAATGAATCAACATTTCCCTGAATAAAAAGAGCCAGCTTTAACACATGTACCCGGTGGACTACAGGGCATTGTGACGGCTTCACACTGATGGCATCCTGAGCAGGCAGTACCTTGAAGGCCAGCTGCAGTCTGTCTGAGTGTCACTCTCTGAGTCTGTGTTGAGAGACCAGTCGCTCTTTGACAGGGCAGCCAGGCTACAGGATGATGCGAAGACATGTCAAACTTCTGATCATTCGTTTAAAGATCAGAGCAAAGTAAGCTGCACTGATCAGCTGAACCATAACCAGGAGATGCAGATGTTGATCAGTTTGAGGATCATTTTAAAATGTGCTGTGCTGTATATGTTCTTTAATTTCTGTCATTAAAGTGTAGCTATTTTCAATGCTTTCAAAAATCTTTTTTTTGCTAGTGTCACTTCTTTATTATAGACACGTCTGCCGACACAGATCATTCTGTAAATTATCTCTGCTTCAATGTCATCAAATCACAATCTATCTGATTCTTTATTTTAACACTTACAATTATCATTCCTTTGGTGGTAGCATATTCAAGTAGATTGTGATATAAACTATTTGCTAATAAACCAAGCTGCTGGTGAATCAGTGTTTCCTCTTGGGGCAAGCAGGGAAATCATATCCCCTCCAGAATCCAACTCTGCAATCTACCCTGATGCCCTACAACCTTTTCTTGATGAGCTTCCCAGAGAGTTTCTATGTGAAACCGGAGCAAGGTAAACGTCACAGAGCTAGACCCATAGTCTAGAATGATCCTAATACTGGTGTGGTGCAGCAGGCTAGCAAGCTCAGGAGAAAAGACCAGGCAGTCCAAACTAACAAGTTCATGAATTTTGGAATGCTCGATGATCTATCGTTGAGATTTTTCCTAACTTATGCACAAACTAGATTCAGTTTAAAGTATTGTTATAAATAATCTTTATAAATGTTCAAAAACGATCAAAAACGTTTAATGCTCCTTAAGTTTTAAGGAGCTGGTGTATATATTTTCAAGAAAAAAGGGGGCTGTGTATGTAAACTCTCTTGGACTACATGTAGTCTAACATACATTGAAGTCACAACATAAGACCTTTTCATGAGCAGATACCTAGTGAGGAAGTTACTCACTAGTAATCACTAGTTATTACTTCTAATTATGACCTACATGGTTTAAGACCTTCTGTTATGCTCAAATGACTAAAGAACTCCAAAGAGTATGAACAGGAGAGCTTTTTCATTTTTTTCAATGTGCTGACAAAAATGCCTTGGAATACACATTACAAAAAGTTAATTTTAGCATCATGTTGGACTCTAAAGGTGTATTTCTATCATGTATGCAAGTTAAATTTGCAGTACAGAACTTTTGTCTCCCCCTCTGGCAGCAAGAGCAATTACACAAAGACTGTCAATGATCTGATGACGCCATAGGCTCCACCATATTCGTATTTGCTCGCTCTGGTTCCTCCCCCCTTCAGCTCTAGCAAACCAATAGTTGCTGGCTGACATAAAAGTGTGGTAAAGTCACCACAGATTTCAGGTTTAGTTCAGTTTTCAAGTATTTTCTGAGAGCTTTTATGAACTCACCCCTGCCTGTTGAGGATGCTCTGGGCCTGCTGCTCGATGAATAAATCCCCAGGTGAGATGCCGTAGCGTGTGGAGGGCAGTGAGGCGCGGCGGGCGGTGCGAGGGGAGCTGGGCACCGCTGCGATGCTGTAATCCCTGGTAGAGGGGCTTGGTTCCTGGTGGGCGTTGTCCTGGTGGTGGTGCTGCTGTTGCTGCTGTTGGGACTGGGATGGATGCTGCTCGTGAGTTCTGGTTCTAGAAGTGATTGAGCGCTCTTGAGCTCCACCACGCCGGTAGTTCTCCATGTTCTTCACCCTTTCCTGCTCCGAGAATCCTCTCTGCCTTTCTTGAGTTAGGGGAGGGGCTTGGTTTGAGTGAGCAGGGCTGGAAGTGGAAACAGCAGCAGGGTCGGGGTGAGTCCTCATGTAAACTCTGCCCACACCAGAGCGGTATGGCACCCTGGCCCCCCGTCCGGGTTCCTCAGCTTGCTGACTGTCTCTGTCTCGCCGGGCAGTCATTTGTCGGTCAGAGACGTCTGTATCACGCCGGGAACGGTAGCGTGGTGTGTAATCGATGTCTGCCTCCTGATCAAGGAGGATACCATAGCGCTCTGACAGCTGGCGCCGACGCTCGGCTTTGTAGCGTGCGATGCGTTCAGCCTTGGAGCTGAGGCTGGTGGGATCTGTGGGGCCAGATGTTGGTGTGGAGGCTGTGGATAACGTTACTGGGTCAACATACACCACCACTGGCTCTGGACGACCACTGCCAACACTGCTTTTGACCTGTGGTGATCTGTCATGAGATGACACCTGCTTCTGGGGTGCCTCCAGCTCCTCTCGACTGTAGCGTCTCACTGTGGTAAACAGTGGAAGTACTTATTTAGCTATCAGCAAAATTCCAAGCAAGAACAATGCTGCATTCATGTCGCATAGAGGTCAAAACAGCTTGTCACTTCTAAATACTATTCATGCCAACGTCCAAGTCACAGGGACAACTGAAAGCTTATATAGTGCATATTGGACTTGCTGTACAATAGTGTCTAAAAATTTAAATAGATGCCTCATGCAATGCAACATGCAACAACCATGACTTATACCAAATACTGAATGGCAGCTCTTTTTCAAATATGGTTGTCAATCTCAATTCAAGTCCATGAAAGGCAGCATTATATATCTTTGCAGTGCATCATGCCATGCTTACCCATCACACAAGGCTCACAGGGATCAGAGGCGCGGGTGTACCGCGGAGGATCCTCCTCCAGCATTCTGTTGGCTACCAAACCACCGGGCACCAGCGCAGGGGGAGCGTCACTTTCAATCCCCTCCAGGCGCCGGGCTATCCTCTCCTTTCTGTCAGAGACAGAAGGCAGAGCATATGGTGAGCATCTATTAAATCAAGTTAGTCTTTATGTAAACATTTAGGCATTTAGGCATGTTTATGTGAAAATATAGTACAGAGAGTACTGAATATACCTGTTCATTCCCAAATCCTTTGTGACAGCTCCCTCAAAGTACTTCTTTAAATCTGACACTGAATATTAGAACAGAAAATATACATTTAGAACAAATGTCATAACTAACAACCTGTGTGTTATATTCTGACTTATTGTGTGTGTTCAGAACCAATGCACACCTTTGGGAAGGGTGGACAGAAGTTTGGCATCTGTGTCTGAAACACTCTTGACCAAGGTGGTCTTGCCACTTAAGGAGAAGTCACTCTGAAAACTAAATGAGAACACAGAGTCACAAACACGATCTCCTAATAAATACAAAATATTTGATCAAAGCAGTTGTTCAGAATGGCTGGCGCAATGGTGGTGTAGTGTAATAGTATCCTTAAACTAATTCAGATTACCTAAAACAAGGACAATAAATTGTGCCTAGTTTCCTAATTCAGCTGTCCTCACAGCTCTCAACTGCCTTGACTTAAAGAGGTGATGGCAGGTAAAGGTAAAACTCAGCTAGAGTCACTTCCAACAGGATCCATCTTAAGAACTAGGTCATCATGTCTTGACTCTCCTCCAAATGGAAACAGACAATCAAGGTCGTCTTCTTAATGCCTTTATATCTCACTATCAACAGATCACACAAGCTGGGATAAATAAACTCACCTATCTACGCTTTCCTCTTCAATTTGTTATTGTTGAAAAAGCTGTCAATTTATATTCTAATTTTTATCCTTAACTCTTTGGAGATTAATTAGGTGCTAATAAAAAACTCTTGGAACAGTTTAGGGCAGAGTCAACCAACAGTCTTTTTTATTCTGACATATTTTCTAATATCTTTCCAGACAACACTGTCCACCACATCTCATAGCTCAGAGTAGACCTCTGTATGTAAAAAAATAATAATAAAAAAAATAGGAGAAAATACAGAGGAGCTGCTCATCAAGTTACTTTTTATACTTTACAATGTCAGTTTTTCACAATCTATTATTTTTTTTTTGGACTGGATACCAGTTACATTGGTGAATTCTGTCTTACATTTTCTGTAGGAGTGAAGGTAATTCGCTTACTATGCTAAAGGTCTAATGCTTAACCACCAGCAGAAACACTTTAAACTAATGCAAAAAGGGGGCTTTGTGCAAAGTGCCCCTGAAGGGGGTATTATTGCTCTAATGCCATGTGAACAAAAAAGTGTCTTGGGATAAGCTGTTCCAGGCATCTCCAGCTTTTAATGCTTACTGCTCATGATAAGCTAAAGCACTCTACTGTTGTAAATCTATATCCTTACATATCCCTGACTTGATGACTGAGCATAAATGAGACAGTTGTAAATGCTATTAGAGAATACAAAAAGTCGTTTCTGTAGCTCCAGTTTTTGCCATTTAAACTTCAGCAAATGTAAAACTGGCGCTCTTTGTGACGGGTTAAACAATAAATCTGCCAAAAAACACACAAAACATCCTGATTATTTGATCCATTCAAGTGTGGTGATTGTAAACCAAAAAACTCACCTTAAGGCGTCTGTTGGTAACGAGGTTGAGCTGCTGAGCTTGGTGGGAGCTTTAGAGCTAATTCCTAAAAGAGACACAAGAGAAAATTTCAATAAAGGGGAAACTGCACTCCACCGTTCCCACCTTTGAATTCAACAGTCAGTATGTCTGTGTTGAAACTACTGAAGGGGTCTTGGGAAAAAAAGAGAGCTCATTATAGTACAGCTATTAAGACGACATTCAGAAGGATATGATAATTGGGATGAGTAATTAAAAAACTGTTCCCTTAATTTCATCCAGACCCTATTTCTAGCAGGAAGAACAAAACTTTTTACTACACCATAATGTAATGCAAATCCACATTGGGGGCTGCAACTAATGATTATTTTCATTGTTGATTAATGTGTTGCTTATTTTCTTGAGAAATCAGTAAGTTGTTAGGTCTAAAAAATTTCAGAAAATGGTGAAAAAAACTGCTTAGGCCGCCAATGACTTCCTCAAATCTCCTGCTTTGTCCACGACCTAAAGAAATCCAGTTTCTTGTAATAAAGAGGAGTCCGACTTGATTTGACATGGTCAGAAAGCCACTAAAAGGTTGCTGGTTTGATTGTTCTACTCAGGCTTCCCATGTAAAAAGTCTATACTCTTATGATACTGCATAATATCCATAAAGCAACAGGTGTTGAGGGACCAAAACAAACTCCTGCCATCACAAATCTCTCTTTAAGGATAAGAAGTTATACTTGGAACATGTTTCACAAAATCTTGTGTAACCCATTACAATGTATTGCCACTGTAAGAAAAAACTGATATATGCAACTGAAAACTGAAAAATCACAGTTCTCTCAGAGTCAACACCGACAATCTGCTGTTCCAGTTCCAGCGTCATGAGTCACTTGTCAAATACAGTTACTCAGAAAGTTCACATCCAGTTCCCAACTGATAGCTGACCCCCTCACTCTAACGTCACAGCAACAGCAACCTGTTGTAAAGTTGTAGCCCAGTATAGGAGACAGATCGTGTGACTGCTCCAGACGCCTCCAGAACACCTCCGGCTTATTTTGGCCTCCAAAGACTGTGTGGCAATACAGCGAGGAATGTTTGGCAAGACAGAAGGTAAGTAAGTGAAAGGTGTGGTGGTATAGGCAGATGCCTCCATAGCATGTTAAAGAGATTGTCAATGTTTTTTGTGAAGTGCACCAGTGAAATCCAAGCACTCAAAAGTGAAATGTTTTAATCTAAGGCAAAACACAAGTCAGAATTAGACATAAGCATGACCAGAAATCTTTTCTGGAAGTCTTCATTTAATGATCATTATGCTGTAAATGCAACTCTTGAGCACAGGATTTGCTTGGGATGTAAAGCACTGAAGGGATGAAGAAATGGCTGTAGCAACTTCGGCGCTCTATTTTCATTCTCAAAACCCATAAATGTCACAACCTCTAAAGCATGACTTCATCTCAAATCCACAAACATTCAAGATCTTGGACGCCTGTGGGAATGTTGCGTAGGTGTGTGTACACGTATCAGTTTATCTGTCTGGAAAGCCCCTTGCACACAAGTCAGCCATCCTTGGAAACGCCTGCAGGTTGTCAACAAAACAAGCAGCACAAGGCTCAAGGATGGCAGTGCCAGAGAGCAGCTTAGGCTGCTGACTGTCCCAAAGTGAGCGTGGTGAGGAGAGGAGATTTTCTATAAATATTCAGAGGTGTAAAATAGACTCCCTGAGTGAAATGGGCCTTCACTTTCACACAATCTGTTTGGAAAGTCTGCTAGTTCATCATGTAAAGGTTCCATCTCAGCAGACAATGATAGAGTGCATTCCCAAAGAAAGGAAAAAGCAGCATTCACCTGTTGAGTATACAGCAGTTAAAATCATCTTTCAAGTAATCAAACTTACTCTCCGTTCCTTCAAAGCTAATGATGCTAACAATCATGCTAATGGTAAAGGATAAACCCTCTGTTCCAATTCATAATATCCCAAAATCCTTAAACGCATTAGACAGAGATGAGTAGCTCTTACACACATCACGAATCCTTAATTCATCTTATCCAACCAAGCAAAGGAGTCAACAAGGTAACTTCAACGCCTCTTAGTCCATCCGACCAAGCCAGACCTTTCTATCTACAGTATCAGTGACAGCCAACTTTGTCTCAGGAAAGAGCTAAATGGCATTAGCTGAATCCCTCGCGCAATCTATAGAGTTAAGGTGGGTTAAGAAAGTCATCCTATAGCCCTCCCCTTTCAAAGGCCTTACCTTGGCCACAGGGCTCCACATAGTCCACATGGTAACTAGATATCCATGGGTTTCGAAACATGTTTAAGAAGAAGAACAGAAGGATGCCCTGTTGCTATGACTCCTCTCCGGTCACAGTGGTGGTGGACAGCAGGAGTGGCAGTGGTGGAGGTGAGGACTGCTACCGGCAAGCAGACAGGCAGGGATGGAGATCGCAACGCGACCACACACACACACACACACGGATGAGCACACAGCAGACTGACTGCAAGCTACAGCCAACACAGACTAGCTGTCATACAGTGTGTGTGTGTGTGTGTGTGTGTGTGTGTGTGTGTGTGTGTGTGTGTGTGTGTGTGTGTGTGTGTGTGTGTTGGTGTACATGTCAGTGTGTTTGTATGTGCACGCAAGGCAGCTGAAAGAGAGAGAGAGAGAGACAGCACAGCAGGGTGCTAAAGCAGCTCAGAGCCCTAATCAGATTACAGGCAGAAATTAGCCTTGATGATAAAAACTCTGGAACAGGATTGGAGGAGGGTGCCAGCTGGGCTGCAGGGGGTGGTAGGGGGTCCGGGGTAACTGGAAGTCGGATGGTATACCAAACACACGTACGTATCAGGCATGCTTTAGCCATGATGCCCAGGTGCCAACAAAATTCCAAATATTAAAGAAACAGAAACTGATGTTAATGTCATTATCACATCAGTGAGAAAGCTTGTTAAATCTGTGTTTAAATGCAGCAGTCTACTACTGGGAATATGATTACGGCTGTAAGATTTGGACTGGCAGCATTGTCTTGATGCCAGTTCAGCTAAAATTGAAGGCTTTATTAAGATGTCATGTGCAATGCAGTTGAACAGAATTAATTAACGATTGCATTAACGATTAAAAACACCATCACTTGCAAATAAGAAATACTGGTTTCTGTACTGTTTCCAAAAAGAAGTCAAATTGATGTAACCTTATGAGAAAATGATTCTACTTCTCATGTGATTTATTACTTCAAATCTAAAACTGTTTCTTAAGTTATTTTATAGTTGTATTCTCTAGTTTCATGTTCATTCAGTTAGTTATGGTCCCATTTACAGTAAAATAGACAATATATAATAGGCTTGCTTAAGGGCATGGCTACCTTGTGATACCAGTCACTACCACAGCGTGTCTTCAGGCCCTCAGTCAGATGCTCAGTCAGATATAATGAGTGGCTGAGAAACAATTTCATCAAATCGTTGGTAAAAAAAAACACTTTCTCAATCATTATATGTGGTAATGTGTGGCAAGTATTGGCAGTGGTGGCTACAGTGAGTCTCCAGACTGCACCTCTGGTTACTTGGCCAGTCCAGTCCAGCTGCCAAGGGTGTCGCAAAAAACATGTGCATGACACACAGAATTAGGCAAAGATTCAGTTACTGTTGCTCTTTAAGTGAGTATGTGGGCTGCACTGTTTCCACAGAAGATGAATAAAGCTGATAATCCAAAGTTAGAAACTTCTGTTGTTTGTATTGTTTTGCTGCTCACTGAGGTTTGACCTTGTCATGCACAATGTTCCGAATACCGAAAAAACAAATCATCAAGCTGTCAGTTTTTCATTCTCTCTTTACTCAGCTCTCAACTTTTTAAATCTTTACGAAACTACATAAGAACCACAGAAAAACCTCCAGCACTCATCATCGGTAAGAACAAGCATACAGAAAAGCATTCTCCTAAAAAAGCCCTATCTTGACAAACTTAGTATGATACCACTTAACATGATGTCTGCTGTTGTGAATGAATATCTGCAGTGTCACACTTAGACATGTGAGAGAACTCCAATATAAAGCTCTCTGAACTGTATTGAATAAGTAATCTGACAACAAAAACACAGCTCTTTACTCTTGTTACACACTTTCAGACGTCTTACTCCTTCTCACTTGCACACTCACTCGACTCCTCTGTCTGATGCTTTTTCTCACCCTTTCACACACAAACTCCCCCCACCATCCTCCCCTAGTCTGCTTTCTCTCCCTGTAGACACCCCTAATAAGGCAACATGTGTTGTGAGTGGCTGCCTCGGGGAGAGGTCACCCTGTAAGCCAGCCGGCCATGTTTACCAGGGGACCGTCTCCACGCCTGCTCTCTGTGCTGCCTTGTTTTCTTTTCCCACTCCTTCTCACTTTCACCCCTTAGATTTGTCATCCTTGCCATCCATCTTGCTTCGCTCCTCTGATCCCTCTCTACTCATTTCTCCCAACTCCTTTCCCACATTCTTGGCACATCATTGCTTCTTTACCTGTCTCTTTCTACTTCACTCTGGTTACCCCTCCTTCCATTGCCAATGTCCATGCCAGCTTGCATGGCAACAAACATGATACATCCCCCGTCACTCATACTTTATCTCACTGGTTGCACACATTTTATATTTTCAAAACAAGATCCTGTTATTCATAAAGCTTTTCTTAGACGTAAACCTCACTGGCATACAACAGTACTTCCAAGAACCCAAACCGAGGTGGACTTTGAGTCAAGTGACAACATGGGAACTTGTGTCAGACATTGTGACCACTTTAACCTTTTTAGGAAATTCAGATTAAGTTCAATTTGTTGACAAATTAGCTCTCTAATTTGGTGTTGTGTTTTTCAAAAGGAGTTTAGCATCTCACTTGAATAATCTTTTTTGTCATTTTTATATACAAAGATAAGCTCTTGCTGTTTAACCATAAATATCTGAATGTTAAGCATATTGATGATCTTGGCTGTAACGTATTTCCATTGTCATGTAAAAGAGAGAAAAACAACGTGAATAAAATTTTAATAAAATGTAGAAGTACTGCCAAAAGTTTTTATATATGCATACATATATCCTTCAAGTAAAACTCCATTCCTCAGTTGTCAGGTCTGTAAATTCCACTGGCTTTTCTTTTTTGGCATAAAGTAACACTGAACATATTGCCAAAGGAAGCGTTTAGACACTAAAAGTAAAATATTAATCAGAAAGCATACTATAGCAATTAACCATACTAAGGCAAATGAATATACTATAGCAAAGGGACATATACGAAGACAAAACAAACATTTCCCATAAAAATATATCAACAACAATGTATATCAGGTGCCTGTCATGTCATGTCACCAAGTAAACCGTCAGGTCTATCTCTCCCTCAAACGACGCGTTGTTGTCTGCTCTTGACATGTTACCAACTACAAAAAACCTGCACCACTGAGGCCCCTTTGTCAGACTTCAACTGTCTCTTTGTTTTTGGGTCATAGTCAAACAAAAATGTGAAACTCAGTTCAACAATTTCATCTTGCAACACTGGATGTCCAAACCAGTCAATAAAACTCAACACCCAGGACATCATGTAAACAACCCGAGGGGAAGCACTTCAACAAATCCCTGTGACTCAGCATCAAAACATCTCTTTGCTAATCAAACTTTAAGACGTGAAGCTCAGCAGCACACAAGTCATACTACAGGGTTCAGCTAAGGACAGACATTTTTCTATGGAAACCATGATCCTTTGAGTCATCCTGAGCATGACATTTCTGTTTAAATATATAACATGCTTTAAAGTCACGAAACAGGTAATCAACTTTCAGGCAATGACAATCCTCAGTTACTCTATTGTGAGAGTTTTCTAAAAGTTAATTGAGTAAAACACATGGACTATCCATTAACAAATGGCGTATTTTCGACAGTGCCAGGTGAGGAAACTGGATGAGACAGCTCACCTGGTGTAAATGTTATCCTGTGTTATAGCTGAAGAATAGTTTATAGCACAATTGATATTCATAAGTTTGGAACCAATTAATTTAAATAGATGACATTACTTTCAGGTAAAGCAGCCTCAGCTCGAACTAAAAGAAAAAGGTGATATTCTAATATTTTCAAGGGACATTGAAGTCCAGTCAAGTATGCCTATGTTCATGATTCGTGTCCATAAGCCCATCTTTTGTGTCTTCTTTATCTTATACTCATTTCTTTATCAAAGGTCACACAACATATATAACAGATATATTGGATTTTAGTCGACTCGTCCATGTGCATGACGTGACATCACATGCAAACAAGCTTTTTGTGTGTTCAACGTGTGCTTGTTTTTTTTTATCAAAAGCAATATTTTGGCAATTTTGTCAGCATTAATTATTCAGTTAGTTGTATGAATGATGCACTAAAGTTAATAATTAAAGTTTGACAGTTTGTAGATGGCATATCTTTTTTTTGCCAGTATGGTTTGCTCAGCCATACTGGCATTGAGCTGCTACCAGTATTTATTGCATTAACAGAGATGTGATTACTAATTTAGAGACTTCTTTGCATTTTTGGCAGCTGCAGATGCTGTACTCCAACCAGGCCTGCCTTTATTAGGAGAAACGTTCTTTGTTTTGGTTAGCTTGTACTAATGCACTAATGTACTGACACACAGACACACGTGCACTAATACAAATACTTGCACACACATGCAGAAGAAGTGCATGATCCAAACTCTCTCACACACAAAAAACAGGTCAAGTGAGAGCCAGAGCCAGCAGAACAGGAACCTTCATCCTTCCCCCTTCCTTAAACATTTACTCTGGCAGTTCTGTCTTTAGATCCAGATCTGCGTTCCTCTCTGCTGCCTTGCATCAACTCTGCCTGACACGCGGCACAGAAATCTGCCTGCTCTGCTCTTATATGGGTATCGATGAGCACAGCGCATGGTGCTCAGGAGAGACACTTAGGAAGTTCTGCAACTCTTAGGCAGAGCTGGAGGGAGGGAGGAAGGAAAGAGAGAAAAAGACAGTGTGGGTGAAGGAGGAGGAAGAGGAGCATTTCATGCCAGAAGTGGTCACTGGAGAATTCGGCTGTCTTTTCTTAAAGTTACATGGTCCAGGAACATCTTCACATTATGTAACATGATGATGTAACTTAAGGCAACTTATGAGCAGACATGCATACAATGTATAGTTAGTTGTTGGAATAGCATGTCTCCAAACTATTGCAGGGTCATTTCTGCAGGGCCACTACTTTTCCTGAGATTGAACACATAAACTGGCCAAGCCAAATATTCAAAGGTATGAGTTGGTTAATGTTATAAAACAATGGTCCTTTTTTTTCTTTCTTAGTGGCCCTAAAGAACACCATCATATATTGAAATTTGATTCATAGGAGACACCAATAGCAAAAATGTAAAATGTATCTTTTACAATCTCGCCACTGTATTTTTCATATCTATCATGGTAGGATATTTTCATTATGTGCTGCCTGCTGTACATGAACTCATTTTACTAATTAGGACGAGTATTCAATTTCAAAATATCTATCTAGTGGCACCTGTACATAACAGCCTCATATAACTATAACTACAACTCAATCACAGTGTCGTTTACTTTTAAATCATTCTTTTTTCCAACACCACTTTCTCTATATGACCAAAGCATGCATTTAAAACCACGATACCATATTAATCATGGTATCATTGTTAATATAATATCATTGTTATATTCTACCTAGATCTGCCATGGTTAATCAATAAATCCGTTAGTTGTCAAGCATGAAATATTATTCAGTTAAAATTCTGCTAACTGAATCAACAAGCTGTTCTAAAATAAGGTCTCCAGTTTGAAGCTAGAAAGGTGGCAGGATCTGCCAAATATAAACAAAGTAAGACACTATGAAATTGTGTTGTCCTTTAAGGTCAGTTTGTTTATTCAGCTTATTTAGTCATGAAAATGAAGAGGGTCTGTTTATTTAGCTTGTTTAGGGATTAAAAAAGTCAATGAAGATTTATCTTTCTGATATGTACTTTACCAAAACTATATAATGCACCTTTAATGTAAAAGTATGCAAAAACATACCAGACAAAGATCCCTAACCCTAACCCTATCATTAGTTGCACATAATAACAATACAAATCTGAGAATGCAGGACCCAATTAGGAGCATGACTGTAGTGGCCATCACTGATTCATGTCATATAACCAAACAGCAGCAGTCATACATTCAGATGGAGGTCATCATGCTAGCAGGCCAGCAGAAGGCTGCGAACAGCTCTCAGTTTTCTGACATGCTAAGTGTTGAGAGCAACAGCAGACAGTGGGGCCAACCAGAGATGGCGCTGGGTACCAGTTACAAATCAACCGGTGCATGAGACCATATTCAAGAGGTCACACCAGTTCCTCTTTAAATAGGAGCAGGGGGAAGATGAATCAATGTACAGTGAGACAAGTTGCTGATAGCGCCAAAGATTTGGAGTTGTTGAAATTCTTGCTAAGCGAAACATTAATATGACACATTGCTGTTTTCAGAAATTTAAATCTGCCCTTTCAATCATAAGAGATTGATTTTTACAACTGTGAAATTTTGCTGTAAAAATCTTCAACATTGCTAGTACTCTGATCTTGCATACATCAATTACAAAGCTGTATTTCACCATTGCCTTTAGAAAAACATGCAAGAATCTTCACTTGTTGCCTCGAGGAGAAACACACCTGAAGCTACCAAGTATTGTTCTAGTCAGACAAGCGGATTCAACAATCCATTAATGAATTTGGTTATATTTATGTAAATCTCAACCTATTTTAACAAAGAATCAAGCTTTCAAATAAGTCTGTGTCTGAAACAGTTGGGAGATGTGTGCAGGTCTGCATTCTTACATGTAGATGAACATAACCCAGCACCATAAGGTCAGGCATGGGTCTGGCCAATAAACCTGTCCAATCATTTTGATGAGTGCAACAGGTGCAGAGCAAGCAACAAGCAACTGCCGTGCGGAGTCACAAGCACTCACTATAAAAACAAAACTGTTGAGAAATGACGCCTGGCCAACGTTGGAACAACACACCAGCCCAACACATAGCTGACAGATCAGCTGCACACACATGCCACCATACAGCCATAATCTGGAGCTTGGAATGCTAATACCCATGTGGTTACTTGAGCCAGGGCTTGGTTGGGACAATACACTTCACTTCTGATATAGCAATGACTGACAATGAATGACCAATCTTAAAGACACGTATGTAGTTTTAATACTTAAACTGGCTGAAGAACATTGTGATCCACCAGGTACTCTAACTAACACAACAGTAACATAAGTGCTTTCCTCCTCTGTTATCCTACTCTATTTGCCCTTGGTTCTTGCAAACAATGTATTCATATCTATAAACTATGTAATGGGTTTAAACTATGTCTGATGGTTTACAAATTTGACTTTCTTTTCTCGAAACGATCACATTTTGCGCTTACACCAGAACTGAAAATAAACTCTGGCTGGTAAACACTGAAACTGACAGAAAATAAATGTACAAGCTATATTACTTTGTTTTTCAGGTTTACCAGAGCAGGTGTGAGGCAACTTCTGCACATTTAAATCTCTTGTTATGATTAAGTAAATGACGGTTTCGAGACCCTATCTAACACTAGATGACAAGGTTTTTTCTGACTGATTTATATATGGAAGTTACAAGGAGGATACAGCAGCACCAAAGAAAATCAAACATCCCTAAATAAACTCCATCACAAATGACAAATGGTGGTCTGATCCATCATGAGAGAAGTGTTTTCTTTCTGCCCAAATACAATCAGTAGTATGCATGACATTCAACAAGGAAAGCAGAAACAATACTTACAGTGCTTTAGCTCCAATACTAGGGACGTAAAAAGAAAAGCTTCTCAAGTGAGGTCCATTTATCTTGACTGTGAATTCAGGGACAGGAAACTACCAAACAAAGAGTCTCACAAGTTCCTTATTCAGAGCAAAGCAGATGCTGAGGAGGCAGGAGGCGCAGGTGTGAGCAGGTAAACCCAAACAGAGGATCCAAAGTCATCCACCATGAAGCAGGTCCAATCTCAGCGGCCGACAAATATAGCCTGGTGCTTTCCCACTGGCTCTGCTGCACCAGGCCAAATAAATCAGTCCAAGAACAGCAGAGCAAAAAAGAGAGAGAAGAAGGGAGAGGGAGTAGGGTGTTCAGGCGAGAGGTGAAGGGATGAAGAGGAGAAAAATGCACAAAAGGGGTGCTAGAACAGACTGCTGCTCCTACAATAAGTGCGTACTCAAACTATTCCAAAAGTCAAAATTGTGGTTCTTGAAATGTCCATTATTGTAACCCAGGTTTGGGTCCCCGGTCTGATAGTTTAGACTGAGACTGAGAGGTGACACAGCACTGCTTCCAAGGGGTTTGGGGAGTACGGGCCAAAATCGGTGTGGTAACCTCATCCCACAGCAACCATGTATGGGCTGAAGAGAGCGGCCTCGATAGAGGGGCATCTGCCATAAATAGCCAGGAAGCGTTAGGCTCACAGCACAGGGGGATCGAATCAGCTGTTAAACCACAATCCACCAGCACAGTGTGAACCATGCTCTGCAGGCGCTCCTGTACCGCGGCACTTGGGACTAAACTTAATTTTGCTCTTAGAATATGCATGAGTAACCTGCACATCAATTTCAAACAGCCAATAATGTATCCAACGGTAGGATGCATTTAAATTTCTGGCTCATTAGTTTTATAAACATTGCACTGAATGGTTTTAAAGGCCACAGATGTTTCGTTTAATCTAAAGTGCCGCGGTTAAATCTGCAGTATTTCCACTCATGATTTAATGTGTATGCTCGTTGCCAAAAGTACTCACTGCAGGACAGCTGTGAGATGCACAAAATTAGGATCTCGTCTTTGCGGTTCATGTTGGGTCGCTCACCTGCAAAAACACGCATGCAGGACTGGGTGTAAATATTTATGACAAGTGATGCAACTATTGTTCATCTCCAAAACTGGAAATGTAAAGGAAGCAAGCAAACAGCTCTTTTACATGTAGTCTTATAAAAAAGTAAAGATGCAGAACATAAAGTTGACAAAATCCTTCTCGAGAATTATGTCAGCCATTGAATAAAAATCACCACGATCATTATCATCATTATATACATACAGTAGATTTTAAAACCTATATGCCTCAAAGTATCAGGATGCATTCTATAAATAAGCAGGTAAAAGTATTCTCTGCCTGAACACACTGAGGTGGAGAGGAACCAAGGTTGGCTCAGGGTTTTTGGAGTTCTATTTTTAGAGTTTGGCTCCATCTTGTGGACCTAACTGCTGCATAACAGTGTACGCCAGTTTACTGTGTGTCTAGTTCCTCTACAGATGTTTAAACAAACACATTTGAATGATAATGTAATCTGCTCCTTCCAAATAAATCCCCCTCTCTAATATTTGGGTGCGGTACAGTTGAGAATGTTAGCGAGGGGGAGTGGGGAAGGAGGACAACTGTCACTGTATTAATGGAGCTACTTATTCCCCAACCAACAGAGGCGAGCATGTTTGACAGGTGTACAGTAATGACAGATATGAAGTTAACTTACCGTGTCCTGGCTCGAAATCTGAGGCTGCTGTCATGGAGGGACAGCTGGAAAAGAATGGTAGTGGGACTGGGCACCACTTATCTACCATGAATACAATATCGTATAGTAATACATATTTAGAAAACAATTACATCATCTTCCATGCTGTGAGGCTTTAGAAATATATTCTGTCGGCAGGTTTTTATCTATTGGCAAAGATGCAAAACAAAAATGATATCAAATATTATTTTTTTCATGATGCTGTCATCGGCTATGGTGCAACAGGTGTCACTGTCACTGCAGTATGAGCAGTTTGATAAAGCAGTACCACTACTAGTTATAATTGTAGTAATTCAATAGTACTGGGCTAGTAGAATATATATATTTTAGCTGTTGTAGCTAAGTAACAGTACTAAACGTTTAAGTAGCAACCATCTACCACTGAAATTGAAGCTGCAACACAATCTAATCCTAACATCTTCAAGTTTAATTTAAAAAGTTGTGAAATAAACTCTTAAATCCTGCTTGTGTAAGGTTTTACCTGACGAAGACGGTTAGCATCTGTCCCCAGCGGCCATCTTGGACGTAAACTTTATCATTTCAAACATCTGCATGAACTGCTTTAAGCTAGCCTTAGCCTTAGCTAGTCTTATGTGGCCAATTGGAAACTTCTCAAGGTCAATTACAGTTATTAGCAAAGGTAAGAGCACAACGTACCAGCACAGAACATTACGTGGAAAATTGCTTAACTTAAAAAATGTCCAGAAATGGGTGTCTCCTTTGTGGCCAGTTAGCTACTGTTAGTTAAAGTGACTGTAACTTAGCTAACCAACAGTAAGCTAACATTCAGTGTGAAAATCATACATTAGTGGGAAATAGTATCACACCTGACCTTTTGTAGTTTCAAAAATGTGTAACTCTGCTATGTTAAGGCTTTTTTGACAGTTCTCCTGTTAGTTAGTTATTGACCTTGAAGCCAAACTGGCAGACTGGCAGCAACCAATTATTGCATTATTTAATGTATGCTCACTAGCTAACTGACACCTGGGGCTGATGTAGCTAATGGTCATACTAAACTGACTAACAGGTGGGGTTAAATGAAAATACAAAAATGTATTGTCATGGAGAGGGATTAATACAAATATATTTATTTGTTTGATTTGAATGATATGATATGATATTAGGCTTGTTAAGATTATAATCAAATTAACCATTGGAATGATTTAATATACTGTAAGAAAGTTATTTAAAAGCAGTATAATAAAAACGGAATTGACGACTTTGTGGTTGACATAATGTCATGAGTGTTGAATTAACCCTACTGCAACCCAGGTGTGTTTGCACATTAATAATGTGGCCAAACTATGAAGTCATTTGAATAGGTATAATTTATATGCACTGGAATAACGCTAATGTCGTCAAAGCAGGTGTGTTAATAGCTCTATTATTCAACACCAACATTAAATAAATAAACTTTTTTGCAGTCATAGCTACATGTTTCTGATACGGTTTTGCGAGGCTTTATCTTTGTTTTATGTGATATCTATCTTTCTCCATTCAAGGTAGATTTGACTGAAATGTTGGCTAATTTGGGGTAAGCTAAACTCAAGCAATATGAAAGTTGATTGCCTTTTTGTAAGTATATATTGTATTATTTGTGAATATACATTCAGTCACTGCCTTTTTCATATTTATGTAGACCTTATTCAGCTAAATATCATTTCTTTGATATGTTCAATAGCACTGACAGATGCTGCGTGTACATTAAGTGAGAACCTACAATGTCTCTCTACAACTCCTCCTTCTCAGCAACCATGCTGTCTTAAGCACCTGCCAACGTGCCTTAAAGCAAAGCATTAGGATGTCCATGAAAAGACAGCGTACCTATATAGGAATCAATAAGGTATTACATGAGAGTAAGTACTAATCAGACTTGTCACTCTCCTTTAAAAAACGATGGCATACAGGGGAATTTGAACAGCATCTGAGTATGGATGACATCCAAGCCTCAGAGAGTTTCCTGGGAGGTTTTTACAAGGTTCAGCTCAAGTATTGTCTTTGCCATCACTTTGATCGAGCAAGTGGAGCTCAGTGTGACAGCCTGGCAGGGTAATTGGGCTGAAATTGCCAGTGCACAAGTGTACATGTGTGAAAAGACACCCTTAATTGTGCGCTTACGCTGTTTTTCTTTTGCCTGAATATTACTTTTAAATGAAAAGCCAAGTCTGATAGGAGTTTCATTTGAAAATAAGACATATGTGCTTTAAAAAAAATATGAGACCAATTACGACAGCATTCTTTCTGAGCTTGCTGTTGACAACTAGTACTATTTGTTTTGCTTCCTTGCCTCCTCCCCATACAATTATATACAGTCTAGGGTGAGGAAGTTGCATATTATTTCTAAAATATCCTGCAAAGAACAACAAAAGAATAATTTTCCTCCATGGATTTGTAAACATCATACCGAAACATTCCCTGTAGGTTGCCCCTTGGCAAAAGATCACAAACACTTTAATTTCATGCAAAGAGTTTATTTATGAATCAGACTGCAGTATCATACAACAGTAGCACAATCATATGACTATGGATTATGCTCATATTTATAGATACAAAGATAAAGGCATGTCTTAAAGAAAAAAATGAATGAGTTCTCTTTTGATTTACTCTAAAAATAGCTTTTAAATACTTGGCATAGTTTTGTAAAGGAAATTATGAAACGAAATGTTTTGCCCACCGGTTTTACTATTGGAGTACCAAATGCAAATATATTTTATGAAAAACATTTTTTTTCCTCCTCTCTCTTGCATTTCATGCAAGGAAGAAAAAAAGATGTCAGTGAGTACAAAAAGCACTTAAATCTCATATGAAAATAGAAAATATTACAAGTGTGCATAATTACTTCATGTTGCACATAACCTGCAGTACAAAAAGTCAAATGACACTATGTTCAAGTGTACCTGACATGCCAATTATTGGGGGGGAGGGGCGTATGTACTGAAATAGCTATTTAAATGTTGTCTGGGGCAGTTTACACACAAGACTGAGGCAAAGCCTTTCCGTCTTCAAAATGAATTGAAAATGAGATATGTTTGTAATTATGGGCGTGCCAGCTTGTCCTCCCTGTGATGCTGACAATGGGCCTGTCCTGAAACACTGAATCTCATCCTGTACTTTTTAAAATGATGCTTTTTGTATTATTTGAAGTTCACAGTTTTGATTCAATGTTCCTACAGATAAACAGCATGAAGAGCAGAAACTATGCACAATGCTACTGCACCTCTCCAGCCAGAGGCATGGCAGAACAGTAAGTTGTTTGTAAAAACCTAAGGTATGCAACAGTGCTTAGTACGTTAGTATTTGGCATTGCCTGGAGTAGAATGTAATGCACACATAATAAGGCGACATGATTATTCCAAATTTACAAGAAATGTTTGAAATACTAAGACAAAGGTCTGAGTTGATAAAATGCTACAACTGTAAAATGCTACATAACAATTAAGTGATACTTGATGAGTGATTAAACAGTGAGGGATTCCTATAAATCTGTTGTTGATACGTTACACCAATGCAGTGCTGCTCTTGTACAAAAACCATGTTACTGCAAACTATGCCTTGATCCACAAGAAGTTTTTTTTAATTTTATTTAGCTTATAGGTTACAATTTAAAATTTATTAAAAACCCCTGTATTTTTTCAAAAAAAGAAATTCCATACTATTTGCAAGTACGTGGTTTTTTGCCAAAAACAGCATACTGCATTGTTTTCATTAGTGCAATAAGTATTGATGACAGAAGAACAGTTTACACAGAGTGAACACGCTTTGTAATGAATGAAACAAAGAAAGAAAGAAAGACAAAAGTTAGAAGAGGGGGGAAAGAGGATAGGGAGGGTGGAAGGAAGGAAAAAAGAAAATTTCCCATTTTTATTTCTAAACATGTTGCAAGGAAACAGAACAAACAACAGAACAATACATGAGTTGAATTGGAAGACATACAAAGACAAAAATAAGACACAGGCCATGTCTGACCACCAACATAGGAGATACAGCTGAGATGGATTGATGTATCAAATATCACAAGGAGCATCCAACATTGACTCTGTTAGCGTATGAAAAAGCACTATCAAATAGCAAATCATGGCACAATCAAAAAGTTTCCATCACATCAACACTGGCACTGATGAACCCTATCACTCACTGAATCCGAATCGTGTGATCAAGGCACACCACAGGGCCATCCCTTCTTAAATCACTTTGTTTTAAAGCACTAGAAAATTATGTATACTCTCAATATGATACTATACAGACATGTGATACTTTCAGCTTGATATAAGTGTGGAGAAATAAAATTTCATGGTTAAATACAAAATATCTCTTAAAATATTTAAAATATACTTTATTTTGTACATTATGCAAACTGATTAACAATTCGATGATAAGAAAAATAAATACTCAGTGAAATGTTGTCTCTTTGCGATACAGATGTATGAACATTGATATATATCATGAAGTAAAGCACCCACCCCATGTTAAGCGCCCATATACCCTGACACGATTCCAAATCCCTGTAATATGATTTCAATGACACGTTCACATTAAAAACTTCTGACAATGGAGCCTACAGGTAGCTCCAATACACCACTGAGCTGTTTGTACAACAATATTGCTCTACGTATCTTTTTTTTGTCCTATATCCCTATATCCATCGTTAATTTTAATCAAAATTTCCAAACAACACTTCAAATCAATCCGTGCCTTTATTGCTTCCTGAAATTACCTGGAAATGGGAGCTATACATCGGATTGTTCAGGGGACTAACACATCTGGTTAAAGAAGGCAACTCTTCCTCTCCAGCGTAGAACCAATATATCGTATAATAGGTCACTGATCTATCATGTCATGTGGTGCAGAGTCACTCTTCACTGAAGAGCTCTATGGGTTATGGTTGCAGTGTGTACAAAAGCAATGAGGCAGGGCACAATGTCTTTGAATTTTAAAAAAAGAAAGGCTGACTGATCTCATCTGAAAATCAAAACAGTTCTTGAGCCAGAGACAGTGATGTCCAGTTCTAAAACAGCTGTCGCCTCACCACGACAATCAGATGCGCAGTTTATTTTGGTGTAGTTTAAATGCAAAAGAACAGGTCTGTGACAATAACCCTTCTATATCTACGCTAGGTTAAACATAAATGCTTACATTCATATCCTTAACAGCTCGCCAGTGAACAAACAGATTCGTTCAGTATGCAAAGAAAGGTCTCGACTGTATTCACTATGGACATTTTAGGAGTTCTAATATGCACGACAGAATTGCATAATGTCTGCCAATGAGAAAAGCATAGGGAGGATAGAATAGAAAGGACAAGCCGCTACAAGAAGACTAACTAGTAGGTACCCTATAAGAGGATGGGATTGGGGATGGAGGACAGATGGGGTAGTGGGAAGTCAGTTTGGGAAGGCTGGGGAGGGATTCGGGGTGGAAGTTGCCCCACAAGTTAAAGGGGCAGCTCCCTTTGGCAGTGGAACAGCACTCTTAGTAGTCAACGCAGCGCCGAGGGTGAGGGTGTACACAATGCTCTTGTCGGACAAGAAGGCCATTTCAGTGTCAAGATGAGATGAAGGCATTCTAGTAGGCAGCCAGGTCACAGTGTTGGAGCTAAAAACCTCAGATGGAGATGATGGACGCAGTCTTTCTACTCTGTCTCCACTCGGCTGGGATCAAGGGGTTCTGAGACGCAAAGAAAAAAATATTGATTCAGAAATGTGCATTTAGTACTAAATAATAATATTTAACTGAAATATATAAACTGTAGAGGTAGTAACAAACATATATTCCTCTTGAAAGGACAATGAAATGTGTTTTCATGTAAGCTCTGAATTTATTCTATTTTATAATTGTCATATTTGTCAGTCATATATTTAATGGATTGCACTATCTGGCACCGACACCATCTTGTGGAGCTGTCTTTAACAGCAAGGCCCACTGACAGTAAGTCTTCAATTTTAATATCCACTTCCACTTAATATCAACTTCCATAATAAATAAACATTACTTTCTTATTGTTGGATTAATACTTGCTTTCAATTACTTACCAGAGACCAACATTTCTCTTCTAAATTTGGATTTTTAAGATTGGTGAGGAAAATTACTAAATTAAAAATTGTAGGAGTCATCTCCCTTAAAGGTCTATTGTCTCATATACAGAATGAAACTTGAACCATTTTCTTGTTGAATTTAAACATGAGCCATTATTGATTATTTACTATCAGTGCATATACACATTTGGATTTTCAGGCCAAGCATTTTTTTTTTACCTGTCTGTCAGCATTTCAATGGAATTATCACTTTCAGTTGGTGTTTACTCTACAGTCTTCCTAAAGCATGCATAGCAAATTTGTGAATAGGGACAGGGAAATTGTGTGATATACTGAACAAATATTTCAAGTAGTACTGGTATATTCTCTTTTCTGTTGCGATTTTGTAGTCCACAGAATCTTTGTGGACCAAGAACCACAAGAGAAATATTTTCTGTTTTCTTTTAACGTTGCCCTTGATAATAAATTTTTTTTGGGTAAAGCTGTACAGATAATCCTCTAAACTCAGGATTTGACTTTACAGACAATCCTCTAAACACATTTTTCAGTCAAAGTTTTCAAAATGTTCTTATCTTACCTGAGAGCGTTGACTCCTCATCTTGCAACACTGTCTCTTCAGAGACCTGCTGGGAATGGGTGACCTCTTGATCATTCTCCTTGCCAGGTTGGGGCTCCTCTGCTTCTTCGTCCTTGCCCTCCCCCTCTGTCTCTGCCTCCCCCTCCCCAGAGTCAGTACTTCTGATGCTGAGGCGCCTCATGCGATACATAACGTCCACCTCCCTCATCCGGGCCATGCGCTCAACTGCCACCCGACCTGGAGAAATAGCCAGCTTGTTCTGCAATGCTTCAATTCGTTGGGAGGGGCCCTTGCTCCTCCTCTCCCCCTCCAAGCTAAGAGACAGCCTGCGGTCCAGGTGTGGGGGAACTGAAAGTGGCAGTCTATCTGGCGGAAACTCTGGTAACCCTGGGTGGTCTCGCCCCAGATGAGTCCGTAAACCAAGTCTATGCTCTGGGACAGCAAATGGCTTCTTTTCTTGCTCCAGCTTGTCATCAGGCATTGCATTGTCTTGCCCCTCACACTCACCTTTCACCTCAGCTGTCTGTTTGTCTGCACTGCCCTCAGGTAACTCTCCTGTAATGGCTTCCCTCTCTCCTGGTTCTACTTCCTTAGTTACTGTGTCACTAACACTCTGTTCCTCTGTGACTTGGGGGTCTGCAGGCACATCAGTTGCTAATATTGTGGATGCACTCTCTTCTTTTGTTTCATCCGCTCGTATACCCTCAGCAGGATTAACTGTGCATGAATCTTCCAAGTTTTCTGCCTGAGCATTGTCTGTTTTATCACCCCCTTTGACATTATCCTGTATCACTGAATGCTGCTCTTTTGTTTCAGCAGCACCATCTGACCCTGACTGATTCAAACTTAAGTCATTTGGCTCCTGTGTTTTTGTATCTTCTGCTGGACTTTCTAACGCAGCGTGTTGTGGTGGACTGCCATTTTGATTGGCCGAGCTGTCTGAGCTGTTTTCCTCATGAAGTGGAGGCAATGGGCCCTGTCTCATCTGATTCTCAAGCTCTCTCTTACAAATAGGGCACTCCTCCTCTGAGTCAACACTGAGATCTTGAAGTTGCTCTCCGTCATTAGGTTTTAGATTGCCTGTGGACGCTTTATTGGCATCCGCTGGGTCTCTAGACTGACGCAAAGTCTGGCATATGTCCTCATAATCAGGAGGACTAGTGAGCGTAGAGGCATCCTGCATGGGTTGTCTATCTGCCCATGGCACCTCAGCTGCTGTGGTGTGCGTTGTTGGACTGAAGTCACAAAGTGGTGTCTCGATAGGCTCATCTGGCAGGTCCAATTTCACTGTCCTGCCGTCGTTGCTCCGTCTGCGCGAAAGATGCGCAACAACCCTGTATTCTCTGAAGCCTGTCTCCCGAGGTGGGACAGGGAGCTCCTCCCTAAGCTGCTTGCTGAAGGTTACCGACTTTGTTGCAGGCCTGGAGAAGGCGCTTTTGACTTCCCTGTATTCTGGGTCAACAGACCAGCTTACTGCACTGCGCCTAAGGCTGCTGGGCTTGTTGAGAGGTTCTGATGTTAATCTGATTTTGATACGCTCAGGGATTTGAACAGAACCATCTGGGACTTTATTGCTGGCAGTGCCTAGCTCCAAGATATCTTTGTAGGCCTCATTGAGGTCCTCTATGCACTTGTCAACACTGGGCTGTTTGCTGCTCTGCTGCTGCTGTTGATCCTGGACTTCTTTCTTGATGGTCTCCAACTCTTTGACGGCATCCCATGGTCGCTGTGCGGCCGGTTTCAGCAGAAACTGTTCAAAGGTCTCCTTCCCACTGTTTGCTGCTGGTTTGGTCTCCTCCGCATTTCCTGAGGGTGGTACTGCTGGCTGCTGAGCTGTGCTCTTGTTCAGCTGGTTGGAGAAGGTGGATGTCAGGGAGAAGGCGCTGTTGCTTGACAATTTCAGGCTCTTCACTCCCTTTATAGGAAAACTGAAGGCAGTGCCCACTACACCGCTATTATCAGGAGGGACTTCAGTGCCGGGAGGGTCAGGGTCTTGTTGTGCTTCCTTGTTTTCAGAGGCAGGTTTTCGGGCCTCTGGGCTCGTTTGTGTCTCCTGGTCTCGATACTGGTTTGCAGGCCAGGTTCCCGACAGTTTCATCTCCTTGTAATGGTTTATCTTAGGAGGTCTACAGGGTACTTTTTTAAACATTTTGCTGCTCGCTCTACTGCTTGTTTTGCTGCTCGCTATGCTACCAGTTAGTGCTTGCAGCTCAGCTTCAGCTGAAGATGTGCTTTGGAGACTTTGGTTTGTTAAATGGCCAGTTTTATTGTCACTAGGACTATCTGCTGGGTCTGGTGACTTCTCATTGTTGTTATTCTGATCGCGGATCATTGTCCCAGTGAGCTGTGGAGTGACAGGGACAGACACCAAACAAAAAATTGTCTCACTAAGTCTCTTTTTTAGATTCTTGGATTTTTCTTTCTCTGGTGGCTCAGGTTGCTCCACCTTTTTTACTTCTGTCACAGTTTCAGGGACACCCTGGTCAGCTGGCTTGCATGGGGGAGGTGGTGGTTTGCCCAGGATAGATGAAGGAAAAAACTGAGTACGGCTCTGTTCAGGAGGTACACTGTCACTTTTTTTGTTTAATCCTCTGTTGCACCATCGATTACTGCTGTCGTTGTCAGTGAGAGCTGTTTTTCGGCTGTCGGTATTGAGAGCTGGCCCCTGTTGGGGAGGAAAGGCACTATCATGTGTAGATTGTCCTAAAATCTTAGCGGGTGGAGTCTCTTTGTTGATGTTACGGATCTTGTCTGAGTCAGTGAGAGAACTTCCGCTAGGCCCTCCTGAGATTTGCTTCACTCTTGGGTCTTCAGTGGGTAATTGACGGGCATGAACTGGTTGTTCTTCATGTCCAGAATGTACCTGTTTTCTATAGGATGCAGCACGATCTCCATAATGTTCCAGCCATGAACCACTTGCCTGGGATGCAGCACGATCTCCATAATGTTCCAGCCATGAACTACTTGCCTGTCTGGAAAACCACCTTCCTGGATCTGAGCTGGGCATCTGCAGAGCTTCCGCCCTCCATCTTAGATTTGCCATTTCATTACGGTTCATTGAAACTGATCTTGGGGGTGGGGCTCTTTTATAAGATGGGGGTGGGATGTAGCCAGGGGGCTCCATTCCAGAGATGGCAGAGTGTTGTGCGAAATAGTCTTGTCTCAGATCCCCTCCCCTTTGATAAAAGATAGGCCTTTCTTTTTGTTTGGCACCCTGCTCTATAGCAAGCATTTCTGCGCTACCCCTAGTCTGCTGGTGAATCTCATATGACGGAGGCTTTAAAGGCCTGCTGAACCTGGGCTTTGGTAAAAGTGCAACATGGCTGCTTGGCCCAGCATTCCTACCCCACCGGTCCCTGACAACAGCACCACTATAGATATACCTACTATAGGGCCCAGAGAAGACAGTGCTGCTTATCCTCTGTTGTCTATCAGGTAGGCTAGGCCTGGATGGAATGAGCTCTCTGCCACTTGATCTATCAGGTGACAAAACTCTGGGGAGAGACTGAGACTTAGCTTTAGTTCTAGGGTGGAAAAAACCCTCTGGTGTCCTCAAGCGGTACTGGTCCAGAGCCCACCTATCCCCATCCCCATCTGACAGCTGCCTTCCCAGGCCCACAGCAGGCCTCCACTCCTCTGTACCGAGACTCTGGCACTTTCTTTCCCCAGTTACCCTTAGGTGACCAGGGGCTGCGTCCAGGTCTCTCAGCCAGGAAATGTCCTCCCATAGCTGCTGCGCTTGTCTTTCTGCTCTGTGTTCCTCTGCTGTAATCAGGGCCTGTGGCCTCCATGCGCCAGCAGAGGCCCTCAGCTCCCTGCCATCAGCATAGTCCAGAAGGATGCTGAAGTCCTGGCCTCGCCTTCGCCAGTAGGAAACATCCCTCTCGTCATAGCTCAGCGGCTCTGAATAAGTCAAACTGGGAACATCGTAGAACCTGCAAAGACCAAAAAGTAAGTAAGACTTTCACAGTGTTACAGGAGAATGAGGTGGACTTTGTAACAAAGTTACATTTGCTAGGTAGGTTTCAACATGCAGATAATCACAGAATATTTTCTGAAAGGCAAAATTATTTCATATGAATTATAGTTTGCCAGTATTCTGTAGTTAAAAAGAACCACTAAAAACCAAGAACTGATATATTAAAAGATCTGCAATCAAGATATTTCCCCTAAAGAAAATAAATCAAAGGAGTATTATGTCAGTTTTTATGATAACATAATAAAGCTTACCACCCTTTCGAGATTTGATAATTGCCAAACATTAGAAGTGACATGTCCATGCCAGTCTCAAGCATGTGTTTCGGCTTTGGCAGTATTGGCTTTCCAAAGCAACTTAATCAAGTAGAGCCAGCACATATGAGACAGAAGTGCTTAAGTCAGCGGCTTCCAAGTCCCTTGAAGAAACCATGAAATTGTGATGCTACTGCAATATGATCTGCATATTAAATTGTGCTGACCTTATCTTGGAAGCTGGTCATCTGGACAGTGACTGTGGCTCTTAAAGAAAGTCTTAGCAAAAACATCCCATTACCTGATCTGACATAAAAGCAAGACCACTTTCCCCCTGTTTAATTGATCACATAATTCAATTTCAAAGGATCACACTGTATGCTTATAGGAAATACAGTGTGACAATTAAGTTTTAAAGCATTCTGCATCACAACAACACATAATTCAGGGCTTTTTTGATTGTTGCTATGGTGCATATGCAATATCAAAAGCAATAGAATAATTGTAAAAATGCTAGCTGAATTTAACACAACTCGGCAAGTGTGTAACAACTGACAGGAGGTTTAAAACATTGGCTCCACTGTAGTGTGATAAAGCAGTATCGCCTGGAGATAATTTTAGTTATGGTTCCATATTTACCTCTTATGTACAGGATATTGCTGTTATGCATGTTGCACTGCCAAAACAATTATCTAAGAAATAGCATACTTAATCATAACAGATTAAGTCTAGAAAACAGAGCTTCAGTTCAGTAATTTTCTTGAATCACGTTGTAATTTTACAATTCTAATTTTCTCAGGCGGTCATTGTAATTTTTCTTGGTGTGGTGGAACAGCACAGCTAAATAAAGAAGATCCATGAATTTCCATAGGTTATCAGTCACATTCAAGCATGTTTTAAGCCCCCCTGATTATAGGCAGTTATAACGAAACGATGTAGTGTGGATTTGAAATCTGCGTTGAAATTCAAATGTAACCATCAGATCTGTCAAATGAAATAAATCAATAAGTGTATTTTCTCCGGCTAGTTGGTTTATATTTATGATACAGCTACATAAAGGCATGATTTGCAGTAAATAGCTCCTTAAAAAACAGACAAAACTATAGCTGTAAAATATATCATGAATACATAAATATAAAAATATACATTCTAATGATTAATAACACAGAACTAAAAAATAAGAATGTATTACAATTACCCTTCATAAAAGCTTCATCTTATATCTGCACTGCACTAAGTCATTGTGTTAGTCACTGTACTCATTCATTTAAGCTGCAAAGTCAATGGATCATCCTCAGCAGCATATGCTACTGTATGGCTGAGGGGAGCAGCGCTGTGCACACTTGCCCAGCAACATGCTTACATCACAGAGCACGTGCTGGGCGTGATTCAGTGTGCCAGTGTTTACAGTGGAGTGATTACGCGCCTGTCTTGAGGCATGTTCAGTCCTCCACAGTTTGCTCACTGTCTAGTGCTGCTGTTTACATCTGCCTGCCTGGTGGAGGCTGTTGAGACCATACCAATGCATGGGTGGGCTCCACAGAGACACAAGCCACCTCTCTGTGCAAGCGTGTAAACAACTCAAACGAGTGCAAAGGCACCTTTCATAATTCCTCATATCCAGCATAAGACATGTCAGTGGTGCTGCTGCAGCCAGAGTGTTCTGCAGCTCTGGAAGGAGGGGAAAGGGAAGAGGAGGGAAAAAAAAACCCTGCGCAGTGCAGACTCAGTTTTGCATGCAATACCGAAGGGCCCCAGTGAGAAGGGGGAGAGGGGGAAAAAGGGAAGGTAAAGGGTGTGGGGGATCGCAAAAGAGAGGGAAAAAAACACTCACCCACTATCTGTGGCAAGAGAATCACCCAAGGGCTGAGCGTCACCTAGGATACCGATACCGGCTTCTTTTCTCCTTAGGATCCTTTCCCCGCACTCGTTGTCTGTGCCGGGGTAGCCCTTCACCAGTGCCTGCCTGCTGCCATAGATGCCTGTGATAGATGCCCCCCGGTCCGCCTCATACCCGTTCAGTGTCCCCCGGCCAGCCCTGTTGTCCACAAGTTCACGCTGGCAATCAGCGGGGCGCTTGTCATAAGGCGTGGCAGACGGAGGGCCGCTCTTGGGTAATTTATATCCGTGCGAAATGAGGAGGTCCTCCACACTGTACATGGTGGTGTCTCTCACTTCTGGGCAGGAGGGCAAAGGTGGGTGTGTTGCCTTATGCGCAGTGCTGCTGGTGGAAGCGGGAGCACGGTAGCTCAGCAGAGGCCATCACTAAAGGGAGGACAGGGGAAGGAAGAGGTAGCATGTGAACACATTTTTTCAGCCTGCACCTAAATCGAGGATGTGTCATTTTCAAAACATGAGCTGATGTCAGAAATACAGATGTTTGTGTCACCTTTCAAGATGTGTTTATGCGTTACATTTTCAGCACGAGCTATGTTGGAACCTTGTCTTGAAGGACAACTCTGTAATGTACAACTTAAGTTTTAAATGAATTTAAGACCGCTTCTTTTTATTTCAAGAGATTTTCCTGAACAATTCTCTTCCTAACCTGGAAACCAGGACATGTGGGTTGTTAGCCACACCCCTCCTCCCTCCAAAAACAGCCTCTCACCTTTAATAATTGTCTGAAACCACAGTAAATATTAAGATTTCTTCCCATCCATTACACAGCTGCCTACACATTGATCCCTCAACCCTTTGTCCGGAATAAATACAATAGGAAATTTGATTTGACCTCAACACAAGCAGGTTCTAGGTGGAACATTCCTCATCAGTCAATACAATCACTGTCATTGTTCTACAGACACTCAGCTCAGCATTTAGACAGCTTTACTAGTCTATGCATGTGGACAATGGTGTACTTCCTCCAGTAGACAAGAATAACTGCGTATATTAAAATAAACTACAAAGTAATTCTTCAACATTAGGGAAATAGATGAGATTAAAAAACCTCATCATACTAACAGTCTGTGTCAGATACTCTTACTGTAATACCTCCAGTATAGTTAACATAAAACATTTGGATTTCTGGTAAGTTATTACAGCTGCAACCATTTTGTATTGGAAAAGGAATATTCAATAAAATGACTGTACATAATGTATACTGCTCTTTGTCTGTGTGTCACCATGCATGGTGCAGGCTGCCAGTATTTCAGCTTGTAATGTCATCAGGAAAAAAGATGGTACATTTATTACATGTGATTAAAGTGATTCAGCTCCTGAATCATAAAAATCCAGTTCAAAGTTGAACACTAATGTGCTGTGTTAGCAAAAAAAAAAAAAAAATGAAATGAGTATGAAATATTGGTCTGGCAGAAGTGAAATGAAAGTAAAGTTCAATTATCATAAGAAATCCAAACTGATGAATGAATCTTTAGTTAGATTGTGTGCCATATTGAAACACAACCCTTCTAGAAATGTGTATATTCAACATTTAATAAAATAAAAAAATAAAAAAACAGTTTTACATTCCAAGCACATTCTGATTGTATTTATGTCTGCATATAATCTGTGGATCTTATAAACCAGAACCAACCAAAACTTTCGAGACAACCCCACCTGGCGTGGACAGCACTTCTTTCAGATTTTGTCACTGTGTTTAAAATACTAAATAAAGCAGGTCAATTTAAGGTATTTGCCAGATTGTTAAAATAACATTTGAAACTCCACCAACAGTTACTTTCATTTAAGATAAATCTTCCAATTAATTTTAGATTATTATTTGTCTGGTATGTGAAATGTGGGAAAATTGAGAAAAATTGTCATGAAATTGCTTTTTTCATGGTTCAACCAGCAGTATAAAACCCAAAGTTAGACAGTTTACAATCACAAAAGAAAAGAAAAGCAGTAAATCCTCATTAAGAAATGGGAACTTTTCTTGAAAAACGATCATAGCACAACAGTTGATGACTCATTTTCCGTCGATCAACTGTTATCAACCATTAATTTCAGCATTTCAGGTAGGTTAAAAAAAGAGGATTGCTGTTCTATAAATGCTTGAACACAGGCTAAAAGTTTTATATGCAGTGTCTAGTCTCCAAAGTTCCTCTACTGTCTGTGTGTATGTGAATGCAGAAGCAGCCCTGCCTGTCTGATACATTAATTAGTGGCTATAACAGTCTGTCCTGCCTGGAGATGACAGTGGATGGCTTATAAAACAGTAACACGGTGATCAAAGGCTTTGCACACATTAGCATTTTGGCTAATCATGTTTGGACTTGAATACCGGCTCACTGTTCATTTTCTATTATGAAGGTGTCACTTAAAGGACAAGTACCGTGTTGAATGGAAGACGCAAGTGTTAGAATAGACTTACAAACTACTACTCACTTGGCCAAAATTGTTGATAACAACACCTTTATTTATTTAGTGTTTAATGAAACTAGAAATACTTAATCTCTTTTATTTTTCGACTACCTATTTTAATATATCTCAGTGAAGGAGCCCCTGTTATCGTAATGCATTTTGTGGTCACATAGTTAGTCTATCATGAACAACAAATATCCCAATAAAAAACTAATACACTTAAATAAGCTTACAGGAGTCCCTTGTCATGGCTCAAAGCTATGCAGTTAATTTCTGATGATTGCACGATACAATTTGAAAAGATTGACATATACTTACCTATTTTTTAAACAGTTTTTTTTTTACCGGATAAAAAAAAATGTTATAATTTAAAAAAAGACTTTGTATTATACAGAATTGTTGCAGAAATTAAGGTTTAGCAATTAGATAAGGAATTATTTCTCTAATGCAGAATACCTTCAGGATTAAACCACCTATTTGTCACTAGAAGTAGATAGAGAGAGGTCAGTTTTTGAGTCTCATTCCCAACACGTCAAAAACTGATGCTTTTTGATGGCGCCACACCCGCCCTAAAATCCCAGAGCATCACTTCTTGATGCAAAGCTTTTCTTACCAATAAGACCTTTCATGATGAGTCATTTAATATATAACCGTAGCAAATTCCCATCAAAAACTCCCAAAACAGTCCATAACCAAAACATATTTAATTTACTGTCAGATATAACAAAGACATGCAGAAAATCTTTCTATGTAAGCTGAAATCAAGATCTCCTTGATTATTGAAATAGGTGCTGATTTATTTTCTTTTGATCGACTAATTACATGAAGAAGAAGCAGGTCCAGAAAAAGTTAACCGTAACCAAGAAACCAGTCAGTAACTTACTATTTTTTTCAATTTACCCCAATGATGCAATATGTTGATTATATAAAGGCCCATTTCAATGAAATAATTTGCAAAGCTTCCCTCCTCTCCGCTTGACCTTAAGGTGACCTTAACATTTCTCACTCCATAACTTTGTCCACTTTGCAATTAGGAGTTGCCCCTGGCCCAGGAGCTTATTTCATACTGCATGATTCACTGTAACCCTCTTCATATAGCCTAGAGATAATTAATACTATCCAGATGTAAAAGGCTCAGCAGAAAAACTCCACCTTAAGACCACACAGTATGTAACCATATTTTCAAGGACAACACATGTTTATGAATGTCATTGTAACTTCACTGACTCGACAAGCCAGAGACTCAAAAATGACATTAAAAAATCTGAGGTTCTGATGTATAAGTCCTCCGAGCTCTCCAAGTGGAGTGAACAGCGAGTGTGGTAAATGAAGCAAAAATCAACTCAAGTGCTTCTTGAATTAGCCAAATCTAAGCGCAGTCATGACCAGTGAAGATGGACTCCTATAGAAAAAGTAGCTTCCTTCGACACAGACTTCTATCACAGAGAACCAGTGCGAACCAGACACACAGTGGCCTTTTTTGACAAGGTCACAGCTTCAAATGATCGCAGTGGAAATATAGCACATGGGCCTTTTTTGCATAGCAACAACAAAAGTAGCATCAATAATTACAACACAGTCAGATTTGTACATGCACATTATTGATTCGCGGAGAGATATGATAGTGTGACGTGTGAGCACGACTAACATAAGGTCAGCTGTTGTAAAAGTTGCCGTTGAGGTCGTTCACAAGCTGATAATTGGGGAGTTGAGTCCCTTTTCTGCTTTCGGGGAACAAAAGATCAACGTTCATGTGAGGAGCTTTCACTGATAACTTTCCTGTGCAGCTGCAAAACTGCACACAACTTCAACATGGAGTCTAGATTAACTTCAAACTTTCAGAAATGTAGTTTTATTGGCCACCACCCGCAGGGAGCTGAGGGAGGGAGGCCCCCCTAATGTACAGCCAGGCCTAGCAGACTGCATGCACAGGTAGTGGCCACTGTAACACATCAGCACTAACAGGCAGCACCACCCTAACTGCTAAGGGAGTGTACCTACATCTTACCTAGTGACAGAGAAAACAGAGCAGCACAAACCAGACTAATCATTAAAAAAAAAAAAAAAGCTGCTTATGCAAACTCATTTAAAGCTCAAGTTCAGCACGTTTATGATCAAGAGCACTTTGTGTTCACAAAGTCCCCCTGATTATCTGAAAAAAACAAAAAAACATCTTCCTCACCATCGTTTTCCCTGGATGATAACTCACTGTATGAATGAATAATGATTTGAAATAGAGCCGTTGTATCACAACACACAGCTATCAATAATAAATCACTGTTATAGGGACGGCTGTCAGACACAGTATGACCTATTATAGCCCTGCTATAGCCTGCTGCAGTGTTATATGGCACAGCCTACATTAAATTGACTGCTATGAAATGATTTTTCAAATCAGCTTTCAATACCTGCTTCGCCCAGTGCCGCAAGTCCAGCGGCTATCAGGGGGGGAAGGAAAAAAAAAAAAAAA
>CAEMYA010000024.1:7482572-7504691 GCA_903131615.1 Diplodus sargus
GCAACAGTCGTTTTTTTTTTTCATTCAATCTGGCATATTGACTTGAATGTTAATACAGACGTGTGGAGCAGCGAGGTCTGTGTGTCTGCTCACGTCAGACAATGTTTGCCAGACGGAAACCTGACAGGAACACACCTTATGTGTTTGTACAGGAGAGGTCAGTCACTGCGTGTGCGCATTTGTGCTGATTTTCCACTAAAAACTCCATCGCCCAGTGACAGATTTCCACATAAACGCCCATGCGTGGTTTTTCCCGTCCTGTTAAGTTTTAGATGTGCAGTATGGCAGTGAGCAGCACCGCGCCCTTGGTGATGTTGATGACTCGTCACTGTGTGTGTCCCCCCTCCCATCCAATGCCAAGACAGCTTGGCTAATTAAATGTGCTGGGCTCAGGCCTTCCTGTGCCAACTGTGACATGCTGCACTCTGAGGGATCCCTCATTCGGAAGAGTGACGGGGCGACGTGCACCTCGCAGAGATCCACTCACTGATGACAAAGTGTTCAAGCCTGACCTCAGGGGTCCACGCAAGAAGTGGACACCATGGACGCCTTTCTCTGTTTTGTCACTCACTCAGGAAGGGGGTTTAATTGACATGCGTCCAGATCTTGAAGCTGACCCACTGCTGGACGGCCAGCGGCTCCTTGCTTCTGAGCAGTTGAGCCAGAATGAATCAATAAATACTTTGTTCAAAATTGCACAAAAAACGAAAACGGACACGATCAGGGATATTTTCAAGCAATCATTGTCACCTTTGGCAGGGTTAGAGTTAGCCCTAACTGGGCTGGCTGTACTTGGAGGGCGTTTCATGCCATTTTCACACATGAAACTTAACAGCATAACAAACTACACTATCTTGTAGTCCATGATTTCAGCTGCTTCTGTATGCATGAGAGGCAGACGTGTGCAGAAAGTTTTTGAATTTGAGCAATAAAACCAAGGATAGGGCATTCCAGTATAGATTGTCCACCTGGTCCAGTTAGATGATGACTTTTATGTTTCTTATCTGCTTCCCACACTGCCCAAACGATGTGTCGCCAGGACAGGACTATGTAACTGTAACTGAAAGCATAGAAACCAGTGGGATTCTTGTGCATGTGAGTGTTTTGTGTGAACGTAAAATTTCAAATTCATACAAAGAAGTAGTAGAGTGCAATGATGTTTTGTCACGACAATTTGGAAACATTGTAATAGATTTGCTATGTTTAAAATCATTTTTTGACTTTTTATGCACCTCAACAGTGAATTGCAACACCTGTTTGCCTTATATTATAGTGTTGGTGATATTTGTTAGTTGGCCTGATTGACCGAATAGACTTTTGATGTGATGAAGAGATTTGCTTTAAAGCTCTGCAAAAGGTATTAACTGGAACTTTAGAATGTTTCTGTTTACCTTCTAGATCGACCTTCCATCCAGCTCAAAACTTCCTACAGTTTAGAAGGCTAATTTAAACACTTTATCCCAGTCAGCAGCGCATATGTTATGGCCCAGTCCCAATATACCTTGCCCCTATGATTCAGTCCTGCCCCTTCTTTTTTGGTATGATGACCCAGTCTGCTGTTGGAATAGTGGAGTTGGGAGAAGTGTCTAAACTACATGGCCCTCCAAACGAGGGTTATGAGAACTCTGTCGTTTAAACTCATTATATTCTTTATAGCAAGCATTACACAATTACTGCTAGTTTGCTGAACTAAACTGCTAGCTAGATAATGTTGTGTTATTGCTTTTTTTGTGATGCATAGGCTCAAAATTTAACTGCAGTGAGGCTGCAGCAGTTTGAACCACTCCTCTGGTATCAGTGTTGGCCTATGAAGCAACGACAATAGCTCAGTAATGAAGTGATTCAATTGCTGACTTCACTGATGGGCTGAATATATAAATGAGCTGAAAGCGTCCATGCTTTTCTATCATGAACAGATATATGAAAGTGTGAGAATAGCAGGTTTGTCACAGTAACCCAAGAGAAATCACACACAGATGACGGCATATTGGAAATGTCCAGTAGCAATAGCCATTTCCCTTGTAACTCTGCTCTGAGGGACAAGGGCGCAGTCGATAAAGAGGATTAGGGAGTAATAACTGAAAAAAGGATTGAGCCTAAATTTAATATGACGTAAACAAGATGTTAAGTATAAGTCAACTTTTTACTGAATGGTCAGTTATTTCCCTTTAACACCGGAGACTTTGCCCAAAACCCAACAACAGCAAAACCAACATCAACAATCAGTGTCAAATTATTTACCCACTTTAACTGATGGTGCCCGGAGCCACAATAACACGAGCATTTAAAGTGTTAATTGCAATATCACAGGTTCATACCCGGCAAAAGCCAGAATTCTAAATTCAAAGAACTGCATCTGTAGTTCACATATTGGAGAAAGTGTTCTGTTTTATTGCAGATTTTCTGAACAGAGCATGCTGAGAAATATACAATCAGTAGAGAATCAATGTATTGTTACAGCTTGACTAAATACACTGTCTCAGCTAGTAAAGAGCTTCAGAAAACCTTAATTCCATCACTTGATGCACTGGCCTCGTTGGATGTCTGGTCATTTTGAATACTGCCAGCCAGGAATACCTGCTGAACACAGACCACTGTATCAGCTCTTCTCCTGATTCCTGCCACACTGTCAAGGCGCTGCCAGCAATACCCATCTCTATGGCAACATAACGTGTTGTTTGGTGGACGCTTATGTTCCTTATAGTACTTGAGTGCTTCTTTTTTAGTACGACTGCCCGGGGGGAAGCGAAGGCCTGACTCTGGCCTGAGCACATGACAGGGTCAATATTGGTCGAATATTTCAGCTTAGAGACGCTCCATTACCAATTAGCAGCTTGTTTAGCTAATTTTGTCTTTTAACTTGAAGGGGTGTTGAAAGATTGCCTCAACCTTGTTTTGCCCAGACGATTTTGTCTCAACTTTATCTGCATTCGTTGAACCAAAAAACCTAATTATCCTATTAATGTGGAATCAGATCTTCCAGGAGTCTTGGTCTTGGATCTTGAGTAAGACTTGCTCTGCCCTGATCAAGATTTGATCTTGACAAGGATCCACTTACACCTGCTCCAGGATGTGACTGAATGTCAGACATATTTAGAAAGAGTTTGGCAGCGTGATGTAGAATCACACTCTTTGGCAGACGAAGAATTATTTTGCCATTTCCACAGCCCGTCATACAGCCTGCTGCATGCTACAGTGGGTGGTCTAACACCCATATCAGCTCTGCTCTACTTCACATGGCAGGCTGACTTTTACTGTGGGGGGGCCTTTGCTTCTAATTTACTGCTTTTAAAGTAATCGATTAAAGGGCTCATAGACATGAAAGAAAAAGCGCTTTACAAAAGAATTGTGGAAGTGAGAAGGGCTCTTTTAGAGTCAGATGACGAACTTTGACTAGAATTTCTGTTCTGTGTTGTTAACCTAGAGCTTTCTGGCTTCACATGAAACAGTTCTATACATTGGTTGAACGTGTGCTTTACTTATTCTTAGAGCAGCTGTTAGCTGGAGGTGAATGTCTCACTTTAGATTGAACTCATTACACATACAGGAGGTGTTGCTGCATGTTTTTCCCATCAGCGGTAGAGGAGGAGGAAAGATCTGACAAGGTTGTTGCAGACTTAAAGAGGGTTGGGGGCTACTTACAGAGTTATAGTGGAGGCTTGTGGTTCATGCAGTGAGCAAACGGTCATGAATATGGACCAATAAAAGCAGCAGGAAGAAAAATCAGACCTGAGCTTTGAACCAGTAAATGAGGTGATTTTCATACCTGAATTTGGAACAATTCATTGGCCATTACAAGAACATCAAGAGATACTTCACTGTTAATGTGCAGACCTGCTATATTGTTCTGATAATACTTTACTGTTGTCTAGCTTTCTTACAGTTAACCCAATTACCATATGTCTGTATTTCAATAATGGGCTGTTCTGTTCATATTCTTAACAAGTCTTTATACAGGAAGTGCATTTTTATTACCAGTTGGTACCAGGCTGTCGCAGAGCGGCGACAGAATCCATTTGTAGTCGTGTTTCTAGCCGTTTCTGCCTGTTTTCTTTTACCTCTGTTTTGGTCTCCACTTACTTCAGCTCTTTGGCTGCCAAATGCCCCGCTATGTGTTCGTGAGCTAGTCGCTGACTTCGTCCTTTGTTTTGTGCTAGACAGGTAGTTTACAGTCAGTATTTTAGCTGAGGTTTTTATGGGAGGC
This sequence comes from Diplodus sargus, assembly GCA_903131615.1. Taxonomy (NCBI): domain Eukaryota; kingdom Metazoa; phylum Chordata; class Actinopteri; order Spariformes; family Sparidae; genus Diplodus; species Diplodus sargus. Next base: position 7,486,777 of record CAEMYA010000024.1, read on the forward strand.
TAAAAAAACAGCTAGAAGTTACAGCTGGAAGTACTGATGACAGCAGTCAGAGTGAAGCAAAACCAAAGTCCTTTGAGACAAGTCTTCACACTCAGCAACCATCTTGACAATTCCTATGGGTAGTTAGGCTAACAAGACCAGGCCCCTATCTAAATGAGTGGGGAGAGACCAGTTGCAGTACTTCACTTTCAATGCTCACCAGGACATAAAAACTAAATGTATAGAATCACCTGTATAGTATGTCAAATTTATTTAAAAAGTAAGGTTTGAGACACATTTTTCCCATACTTCCACTTGCACAGTTTCAGTTTTACAGCTCGGTTCAGAATGCCGTGACGCGATGCCATCAGCTCATCCCACCGGACCACTTAAAACCAATGCAATATTTGGAAAACCTCCCCTTTCTTGGTAATCCTGTGCATTAGTGTGATATCCTCCACTTCCATGTTTTATAGACGTCTATCTGCAGCCACGCCAAATCAGTTGAAACTGTCGTGAATCACAACAGTGCACTTGTGTCAGTGCAAAAACACGATTGGCTGCTTTGGCTTTGATAAAGCACATGATTCGGCTTTTGGAGGGAAGGGGTGGCATATGTGTCATACAACCGCCATTTATGATCTTGACTTTTCAGTTCAGGAATTATAAAACAATTAGCTGAATAACACTGAAACACTGTGTTGTGCTTGGGGGGGCTGTAGGGTGTAATGATAGTTGTCTTTGGGTTCATCACTGTGAGTGATCCCTTTTACATTATGCATACTCATTCGATCTATAATTAATATAAAAGTTTGTTTCAGGCTTGTGCTGTAGCTACAATACCACTAAACAAAGATGACCCAGTGTTGATCAGGCATTTTAAAAACTGTAATAACTCTTTTTATATGTGTCTTATTGTATATGAAGCATTCATGTATGTCTTAAGATTAAGAAAACACTTTGTCATGTGTCTTACATTAACTATTATTGGGTTTATGGGAGTTTGTGCACTCAAATAGTGGTTTTAAAGCCTCATTTTTCTCTCTTGGAGAAACTGGTGGTCAGTGTGTTGGAGGTTATATTTTATTTCTTCTATTTTTGAAATAGTTGTCTGCCTAGACTGAAACCTAACTGTCATGACTTCCTCCAATGAAGAGAAACATTGATTTCGGCTCAGCGGGGATCATGCAAAACAGCCTCTCATTAAAATCATAATTAGAACTTGGAAATGGCACATGGGGTTCAACTCTGGGTTGAGTTGAAAATCACTGGAAACTATTAAACTTGCACTTAGCCTTCAATCCCACACAAAAACGGTGATGACGTCTCAGACGACGTGAGGTGAAAGCTAAAAGTAACATCATATCTACAGCTTTATATTCAGGTCCAGCTGTTTCTCTCTGTGAAGTTAAACACACTTTGACGCTTCAGCCAGTCCTTTGTTTCCAGTGACCAAAAATGGATTCATTTAGATACTAAAAGTCATATTTCTTGTTTATTGTGAGAGACTAAAAAAAAAAAAAAAAAAAAAAAAAGGGCAGTATCCTTCATGACTTGTTTTTCAATGTCAAGGGCATTTGTTCTTTTCCACCTGAAGGTCACTGCTGTGCATCATCATCACCCATTCTTACACAAATATCAAACTCTAACGTCACATCAACTCTCTGACAATCCTCATAAACTCCCCCATCAGTTGTGAAGGTCCACTTCAAACGCACATTAGCACACACACACACATTCACATAAACACACGCACACACACTCTGCCCTCTCCCTGTCCCCAGCCCCGGTTGCCTAGGAGACAGCTGAGATGGGGACCCCATCTCATTACACACCAATAGGGCTGTGTGACTGGCTGGAGGAAGACGCGTGGGATCTTTATCGCCATCTAGCAGCCAAGACAGAGAAAGACAGCTCATTTTATAAGCCAAGATTCTGCCTAGTAACCCAATGTGCTGACTTCTTCTGGTTCTGAAATCCAGCCCTGAATTTATAATGAGATGCATCATATGGTGCAGCTTTACACAAGATGAAAAGTTCAATATCGGCCATTAGTCAAGTATTTTCTTACTGGTTAATCAGAGAGTGGTTGTAGAAAATAGGGAACAAAGGTGTGTGTTTTTTTTAATGCAGCATGGTGACTTAAACTTGTGGCTGATCAAATGATCACACAAGAATTACTTGACATGTTAAATTCAATGTCAACCAATCATTACGTGAAAGTGTTCTCAATTCTTAAAATTGTGTTCTTGATTCTGTCAAAAGCAAGACAACGCTTTCCAAAAGTTCTTCAACAGGGCAGAACAATCACTGGAATGCAGTCAAATCCAACCATCCTATCACCACTGCAAAGCCTACAACATTTACATACAACACTTTAGATGACCGCAGCAATCCTTTGAACCGCTTTCAGCTGCTGCCTTCAGGGCAAAGGTATAGAGTGCTAAGAAAAACATCTGTAAAACATTCCTTGACCATGTTTCCATAAAATATCTTGAAGAACAACCACTTTTTAAGTGAGCTGATGCTCTTTCTAATGTAGCTCCTAATTTGTTCTTGTGTACATGAGTTCTAATGTGTTCTGTTTTGATTGTGATATGCTGTGTACATTTTTTGCACATGCAAGCAAAGACCAATCAGCTTATCAAATGTATCTTTGTTACTGTTTGCCCCCAGCCTTATATAAAATCTGTATATAAAGTAGTTCAAATTGCCTCCATCAACTAGGATTAAAATCATGCTTATAGATACATAAATATCATCCGATAATAAGGTTATATAACACTAACAGGGACCATTTACGGCCACATTTTGTTGCAAAACCTTTGTAGTTTCGCTTAAGTAAAACTTTGAATTCAGGACCCTTATTAGTAATAAAGTATTTCACTGCATAACATAAAAATCTAATCAGTTTTTCAGGTTTATAGGACAAAACATTAGATTTCATGAATGAGATCTAATTGATTACAATGCAGGGTTCTAAGATACAGATCTTTCTTGAGAAAGGAAAAAAAAATCATTTGAATCTGCTGGAGAGACATCTGGTTATCAATAAGCTTTCTCTCTTGGTACCCACTTCCATTATGAGTCTGTAATAGTATATGTGTACATTATATACATGTAGTATACAGCTTACTTTAATGTATGTTGCCCCTTCACAGAATATCACAAAATTCTGAGACAGTTGGTCTGGAATATACTACAGTTTATTAATTCTAACAGATGTGTTATATTAAATATTAAAAACATCAAGTAGAAATGGCCACATGTATACGCAGCAGCAGAAGCAGGAGTTTGGGTCGAACTGAGCAGGACACTATTGTGCTTTTAATTTCTACTCGGTGGGGGACAAAAGATAGATAGTCCTTGTGCTACACACATGGTATGTGAAACGAAGCCACAGACACACTCGAATGTTAACCTCGCTCTATTGTAAAGGTTTTAGATAATTACCCTAGTCACCATAATGCAATGGTGCAGTGAGGAATGCCAGCAAATTCTTATTAGTGTTGGAAGTTGAAACCTCCTGAAAAAGGTTTGTTTTTGCTGACCTCCGGTGGTTTGACTTCTCGCCCTGCTGCAGTGATGCACAGGTGTACTCCAGCACCTGGTGACATCCCTGTTGGGTTTGGTTACAGGTGCAACCAAGCACATTTCTGACCGTGGACAACAGCGACACTGGGTGAGGACAGAGGTCAAACAGGCTTAAAACTTTTGATCAAAGAGTGCAGCAAAACACTGCTTTTCAAGTTACGTGGACTTTTAAAGGTGTAATTTGAAAGAAATGACCAGAATTCAAAGGTATCTCCAAAACTATAGGTGGCAGCATGACCGTTTACTGCTGCTTACTATACTGGACTTGCTACCCTTTTGACGTATCTTTGGCTATAGCGATTAGCGACTGTTAGCAGATAGCTCAGTTAGCCCTGGAGCTAAGTGACCCTATATATACTGTGCTGTATCCCCTATGACAGGGAATACAGCACTGAGGTGATTTACAGCAGCTATGACCAGGACTATGGCTCCAGGGACGAAAAGACACAGCAGGATTGGACTGGACTGGCATGAAGCGACGGAGGAGCAACAAGAGTGGGACATCAGCAGCCAGCGAAAAAACAGCGTGTAGAGCTGTAATATTTTCGCATTTATCGAGGATGAATATTAACCAAACTAGAGGTGATTGTGGAAAGACAAACCAAGACTGTTTTGGTCAGTTTAATTACTTTCAAGATGAGTTAAGACAGTGAAACATGTCTTACTTTGCGAAAAGCGAACTTGTGAATGATTGTATTTCTTGACATGTTATGAGTTTATATTGTTCTTTGACCTATTAGCAAACTTGCTGCCTTTACATCTCCTAGCTGAAACTACAGGGGCTATTGGACTATCACCTCTTGCAGAACAAGGCGGTATTAGAATAAAGGGCCGGCAAGGGTTAGCTGGTTAGCATGCCAACTTCGACATTTTGACTATATTGAATGTCGAGTTTCAATAATGTGTTTTCTGATGAGTTGAGGCAGCGATCAAGCTCATCTAAGTTTAGACAAAATTAAATTAAATCATTGCATGTTTGTATTTTCCTATTTAGTAAGGATAACAGGTGTAAAAAATATCTCGTATCTTGACTTTTGCGAGTTGATTTTGTTAACTTAACAGACTAAGCAGTGAACTTCCCCGCTTTTATATCTCCCAGCTGAAACTATGGCAGCTATCAGACAGCCACCTGCGGCGCAAAGTGGCATAACAAGACAGGACTGGCTGGGGGCTAGCTCGTTAGCATGCTAACTTCAGTGGCAACTTTGACATAACATCAACACTGATGTTTCCTCACACTCACGCTGAGTGTTTTAAACAAAGATTCTGGCCATATCTTACAAATTGACCCTCTAACAAACATAATACTATGTGTTTCCAGAAGTTAGGAAATCTTTTGCACTTGGGGCAGGAATCCAGCTTTGTCGTTCACTGCCCAGTATTTTTGTCAGCAAAATAGATTTTTGAAGCGTTTTTCTAGCACCAAATGAAGAGACGGCTTGTTGCCAAATGAAGTTTCTTGCAGAGTATACAAATACACATATTGTCTGTGGGCTGGTGTGACATTCCCTCCCTCTTAACACCTGATTGATGTACAATAAAAATCTAAGAAAAATCCTTGCATCTAAAGAAATCTGAGGTGAGAATTTCAGTCTGTACCTCAATATTGTCTAGTGATACGCATGTGCAGGTGAAAATAAAGCGTCTATGCACATGTACCTATTTTAAATGTGAACAATATGCACAGACAACCACCTTGTGACCTTTTTACTTTTTATCTCTATCTGTTTAAAACTCTGCCTCAGTCCACAGGATATACTATTGTTGACCGGACCTAAAGCATAGTATTGTCATTTAAATGTAGATATAGGCAAGGGTGATTGGAGCTAACACAACAAATCTTAAAGAGGTATCACACATACAGTACACTGGTAACAAAGATCAACATAGAAACAAAAGATGGAAATATCAAGAAATAAATGCTTCCATATGGTAACATAAGATATGGCATATACTGTAGAACTGAGCCTCATGAAACTACTCATTTGCATTGAAAGAAAAAAAAGATCCGGAAACATTACATGTGGGGTGGTGGTGATATACTGAAGGTCTTTGTAAACATTCTCTGTTCTAGGCCTCTGATTCGGATTGGTCGGTGGCGACGCTGCCGTTCAGCTCGCCCAGTCCCGTTTGCTCCTGGATGTCCGTCATCTCTCCGACGATGAAGGTCGGCTCCCCTCCTTTGCCGTTGGCCGATTCGCTGTCTGGCTGCTTGGATGCTTGGTTGGTTAGTGTGGGTTCTTCATCCAGCCTGCTGGAGATGGACCAGTAGAGGTGAGCGTCAAGTCTGGCTGCAGCCAATGAGAGCTCTCGTGCTGAGCAGGAGGGTGTGACCACCTTGGGGGAGAGGAAACATCCATGGATTAATCATTTTAAGGTAAAGAAGTAGTTCTACATTTTGGGAAATGCACTTCATTGCTGTGTTGTTGAGAGTAAGATGATAAATGAAACATATTTTTACATTAAATATACAGCTGCAGTCGATTAGCTTATCTCATCTTGAAGACTGGAAACATCTAGCCTGGCTCTGTATAAAGGTAACACACTCTGCCAACAAGCACCTCTAAATATTAACATGTTGTATCTCATTTGTTTTAATCCATACAAATGTAAAGTAAAAATTTTAAAAATGACAATTACAAGAGCATGGGCTTCCTGAAGTCTCTGTTTAGTGCTTAACAACAAACATAACTAATTGGAAGGGTAATTAGCTTACTAGCAGAATGATCAGAGGGCCTAAATGAGGATGTACCTTCAACTAGTGAGCTTTAGAGGTGCTGCTCAGTGGATTGTGTTACCTTTGTACAGAGCCAGGCTCACTTATTGCCTCTGATCCTACGCTGGACGCAGGTTCATATATAAAAGACACCTATGAGAATGTCATCAATCTTCTCACCTACTTCTCAGCAAAAAAGGCAAATAAATGGTGTCAAACTATTCCTTTAAATGTTGTAATTAACTGTTATCATCACACCTTTTTTCCTCCAACTGCACTGACCTTTACTGAAGCTATTTGTGCTTCTATGGCGATTGTTAGGCTAACTTTGGAGAACAAACTGTGAAAATCACAGACAGAAGTGAAAATGGATCATAAATAGTACTGTTTGTGCTCTGCATTGTTTCGTATGTATCCTCCTTTTGAGTTGTGTGCCATTATAAATACGCTCATCTAGTAATAGGCGTATGATATGAAAGCTTTGGTAAGAGGCACTGGTCCATGCTGTGTGCTTGTCTCTACCAAAATAACCACGAAATGAATACTCAAGTTAGACTTCCTGCGTTTCCCAGCATGCCTTTCAACAAACCCAAGAGAACAAGTGTGAGAATTCTGTTAGTTTTACATGTAGGTGGAGACAGGAATAGGGATAACAGCAAGAGTTTTCCTCACTGAAACACTTGTAGATATATTTTTGTCCACTGTCTGTGAAAGAACTGGTAGGTTCGCCTCCTCTGATAAATTCTTAAATTGATAAAAAGGAAATCGACACCAAAATTTGACTTTCTTGATCGTGTTTTGAAATGTTGAAGCGACCAAACTCCATGGTGACAACTGCTGATATCTATTGGCATTCATTCTCACATCAACAGGCTAATTCCCCCCCCCCCTTTCCAGCACAATGCTATGATGCTTGTTGAAGTTTTGGGCAATTTTCACTTTTGTTTTTCTTCAGTTATCACCATTCAAACAGTACTCGCACATCACTCGGTTAGCGTTAAGGTGTACGAAGTAAAAGATATAGAAAAGTAACCACCTTTGTGATTTCCTGTTCTACTTGAAGTTATGTCCATATTTGTCATGTTTTTGCTTTCATTTCCTCTCTGTCTTTTTTCCTGTCCTTTCCCTCCTCACCGTGTCACATCAGTGAATTACTCATCTCATCTCTCATCTCAGTTCTGTTTTGCCCTTGTGTTCCTGTCCCATGTGCCTGTTGTGTGTTTCTGGCTTTTGGTTCCTTATTCCTAACGTTGTTCCTGGTTTGTACTTTGCTATTTGGTCTGTATTTTTTGTTCTTGGATTTCTTAGATTTTGTTACCTGTCTTGTGTTACATCCATTTTAGATTAGGATATTCAGCTTTTCGTTATTAAAAGCTTGCTTTTTGTTTAGTTACTTGTGTGCTAGTGTGTCTCCGTTTGGTGCCCTTTGTTTAACCTCCCCGAAACGTGCTCCTCGGCCTCCATGCTGCTTTCCCGTTCCCTGTATTCCAGCATTTCTGTGATGTCGAACGTGACACATCAGAAAGAAAAAAAACAAAAACAGAAAGGCAAACTCGTCTACTGGCGAGGAAATGAGTCAATCACCTATTTTTAGTAGGTTTACCTGTGTTGAAAAACTCTGCCTGTACACAGTCATTTTGGATATAGATAGAGATTGTAGGTTCACGTCCAGCACAGATTGCCAGTTGCTGGTATATTAACAGCAAACAGGTGTTTTTGGAAGGAGTTTTTCAGCAGTCGTTAACTGCTGTCTAGTTTATTCACAGATCAAACCCTAGCTATTTTGCCCTGTGTTTATTACCCCTGCGTTGAATTACCTCAAACGTGTGATGAAAGGCTCCATAGTCGACGTCAAAGAAGCCCTCTGCCAGTGACATCATCGGGCTAAATCGGTGACCCCACATCACCTCCTCCCCTAGATAGGAGCTCCTTGCCTGGCACGTCATCCCTGCGCACGCAAACACAACAATACAGTACAAGGTTAATTATGTCTCACAATAACAAACAGGACTGTATGTGCAACATCATAATTGGTAAGCTATCTGCGTATGAATATTCTATGCAGCCGACTTGGGCTTCTTCCATGTAACTTGCCACGGCACTCTGAAAAAGGGAATTGATATTCAGAGTAGGCAGAGAGGCCACCTTGACCTCACAGAGCCGCATCATGAATAGCTCTGATGCACTGAATTCCTGCCAAACAGTAAGGAACAGTTGAGATTATTATCCTCTCAGAATGAATTTGACATAAGGCGGTATGATATTTCCAAATCCTACCAGAGAACAGGTAACTGGCTACTCGTCCCTGCCAGGCTCTGTTTATATTTGTTTGGATTTGGTAGTTTTTAGACAGTAAGACAGGTCAATGCGGACAACATGTAATAAAATAAATATAACTTAGGTGTTCAACTCTGCTTCTTAATATTTCATATCTGAGGGGAGCCACAAGCAAAGATCATGTGTTTGCGCAGCTGGTGTGAATGATTTTCCCGATCAATATGCTGTAAAACCAGACCTCCTTAGGTTTTTGATAAGGATAAAGGATAAAGGAAAACTGAAACTGTGTTTCATTCCCAATCAAGAGCAAAGTTGGAACTCAGTATAATATGACACATTTGCAGTTTAGGCATTTAGCTAATGATTTATAAGCACATGACTAACATCGCGTTAGTCCATAAGGCGTCAGTGCCTTGCTTAAGGCCAGATGAGTGTTCGCTGACACACTGGCTGTTGTGGAGATGGATACTGTTGGAAATGGTCTCCATGTCTATGATTAACACGCTGCCTCTTTAGTCAACAGATAAGTGATAAGAACATCAAGTATAAGAACACAAAAACATCAGTTCACTCCAGTGATGACTCTCCGGTTTTGTTCCCTGTTACATAACACATTCACTTATATACTTATATCTAAAAATATATGTATATTTCGCCCATAATAACAACATCATAAAAGCTTCCCGAAAGATTGAAAGAGATGGAGAGCTCTCAAACAAACAACAGATATCCTGGAAGGGGAATTTCATTTTCTAATGGACAGAATTGGACAGGGTTTGCTTTCTGTAAAACAGTGATGGTATTACTGTAATGTCATATAGTTGTATGCATCCGCAAGATTAATTCCCTGATGCTGGATTCTTGTTGTTACAGCCAAAAATGGGTTTACAACATAAAGGCCATTAGAACTTTACAGTCAAATTAAATTGCAAGGTATTATTTCCCCACACAATACAGTGCTGCTCAGTTGTTATATTTTATAACATTGTTATCATTTGAAGTCACAAAATGGCCTTCAACTAATCATATAAAACCCCTTAAGTGATAGAATGTTGTTAATGGTATTATTTATATGGCCTGTGCCTTAATAAATGCAAAATGTAATTACCATCAGCTCAATATTGCTGTATTTATTTTATTACTACTGAGTGACCATTCACTGCATTTCAAATTTTAGCAGCACCTTTTTTTAATCACTTCAACCAAATGCAATCCTGCTCAGTTATTTTTATGTCATATTTTGTGATCATTTAATCCATCATGAAAAATGTAGCATGAAGCCTTTCATGGCTTCAGAGGAAGCTGCATGTGATCTGAAGAACCGACTTCAGTGAAGTCACTCAGTGGCCAAGTTGCAAACGTAGGTACTAGGTTTTGAAAAAGAACAATACGTGGAGTTAAAATAGCCTTCTGTTGTATCGATTTAATCATTTGTTTTTAAACAAACAGTGGAGTGCTTTTCATATCTATTGCCTATAATACCCACAATTCAATTTAGCCACTGAGTGACATCACTGTATTAAAGGGATAATTTGCCTGTTAACTGAACTTCTGATAACAGTTGTCATGATTTTTGTGTTTAAATAATAAATTTCTTTAAATAATACTAATAATTATTTTCAAAGGACAGCGTGAAACTGTTGTTTGCATCCTCATTACTTTAGACTTTGCTGTAGTTAACCCATTTCTCACCGGTTGCCTCCACCATTCCTTCCAGGATGACAACGATCTCAAAGTCCTCCTTCTCCAGCTGAGCCTGTGACATGTCCCAGAAGGGCGAATGTGCGTCAATCTCGTGGGAGATCACCAATGGCGAAACCAGGAAGAGGCGATCATCACCTGTCTCAAAGCCCACGCTGATGTCTGTCTGGTCCAGCGGGATGAACTCACCTGACGGGGAAAATGAAATGGAGAGTTGAGGAAAAGGAAAAGGAGGAAAAATATGTTAAGTATGTTAATGTGAGGTGTTCTTTCTCTATATGGGAGTTCTTATAATGTGGTAACTGTAGTAGAGGTGCTCTACTATGTTGTCATAGTAGAAACAGTAGTAATTGTACAAGTTGTAGAAGTATTAGTGGGTGTTGTAGTCATAGTGGTCACATTCGTAATGGCAGTGAGTAAAAAATGTACCAGTGCTGTCAGTTATTGTCTTATCTGGTAGTCTCACCCTCCTGAGTCTGTTTTGACTTGATGAGCTTGGCCCTCATGTTGGCCCCAACAATATGGGAGCTCCGCAGGTCGCCCACCCTGAACATCAGACACAGCTTGTCGTCTCTCAGTGAGATGACGGCATGTTTGGAGAACACCAGCGTCTCTGCCCGTTTATTGGGCTGTGAGATTTTCACGAACATACAGCCGACCTGGACAGCAAGGAAAGAGGGCAGTTTTGAAGGTTAAAGAAGAGGTGAAACAGGCTGCCTGAGACTCAAAGACAAACAAAGCGCCTGCCAGAGGATCAAACATAGCAGAGGATTATTGACAAGTAAATTGCTTATCTCATGGTTTTCAAAAATTAAAATCAAGTATAAATCCAGAAATGCAACATTGTCACCAATGCAAATTGTGCAGAAGCTGACCTGGCTTTCCTTATGGCATATGCCCATATATGGGCAGAGTCAGAATAATTTGTTGCAAATTCAACATCAGTGTTATTCTTTCCCCCTCTATGCATCACTGATATTACCAGAGCCCGTCTATTAACCTACTGTTTAGTAGCATTGCAGCGTTTATAGTAGTTCGTTATTATGGATATATGGAGGTTCTTTGGGGAAAAAAAAAGTTGACATGGAGAGTGAGACATCATCTCCCCCAAACCCTGATAATACTTTAATTAGCTCAGGTTCGTGAAAAATTTAATTGAGGTAGTGGGTGTATTCTGGGTGTGTAGTCTCTGTTAAATGATGATATTTTTCTCTTAATCCCTACAAAGTCTACTGTAGGCCTAATGCAGATAGAAAATGAAACAACGAAATTATAATAGCGAATGTTCTACCTGCTCTGATAGCCTATGCACACAGCACAGGTCTGATTACAGGCTATAATATCTTTAACATAGATATTACTCAGTAGGCCAATAGTGAGGGAAAATTGGCTGTATTTGTGATTAAAATATGACGATGAGGACCCCAACGATTGGCCTTGCTTTCCTTTTTAAAACTACACTGAAATTGCATCTTTAACAGACCAATTTTCAAAATTTCATGGAGGAGAAATCCCTGGACCCCCATTAAAAACACTAGTAATCTAACATGTTAATATTTCCAACCCAGTAATCAGATTAAAGTTATTCAAGTCACTGTGCGTTACTTTTTTTTTTTGTGTGTCATTTTCCTTAGTAAAAATATATACATTTTTGCTTTCTTCTTGCGTCTCGGGGAGTGATGTCATGTCTGCGACAAGTCACGTTTTCAGCATGAGGACAACTCACATGTAAAACCACGCAGCAACACAAACACAAACACAAACAATGGAGGGAAGAGATAGATGCGCGTTTTCTAGCTGGAAATACAGTCATTATTTTGAGTGTCAGCTAAAGATGAGAATATTAAGGTTCACTCTGTGCTGGCGGCAAAGTACTATCAAGCTTCAAAAACACAACCTCAAACGGTGGTGTTGTCATTAAAAACAAGTCATCCTTAAAGTAACTAAGTTTCTTTTTAAAGGAGTAATCAATAATCACATTACTTTTTCAAGGTAACTGAGGCAACACTGTCTGGGGGCCTAAAGCCCCGGATGTTTTGCACTCCTAGCAACGCCCCTGATCAACACAGAATTTACGGCTGCAAGAATTAATTGTGAGTGCTGAATACAAACAAAGCGTTTTTTCTGTAGAGCTTCCTTTCGCAGTTTAAAGTCTTTAGAAATCGACTTGACACTATAATTAACCTTAGACTCAGTCATTTTTTAATACGCATACATTTCCATCAGTTGCTAATGTGGCATGTGTCCAGCTCCCGAACATGCATAAACATGATTCTGGCTGGACGTCAGTGTTTGGAAATGTCTTCATCAAAAGAGTGCTTACCTCATGGGAAAAATCGAGCTTCATCAGCACTTTTAAAGTAAATAGGAGTCATACTATCTGCAGCGTATTAGTGTCATCTCGTCTGCGCAGTATTACAAATGTGTATATTACATTTTTAATTTAATTCAGCTGAACAGATGGAATGCTTCTTTATAAACAGACAGACTCGGGTCAAGCAGTATTTACATGTACTGTAATATTGTTTTTCTTCAGCCTTTCAGAAATGTGGGGTTTTGCCAACTGGAATTAGATTATATGAAGATTTTAACTTGCATTTGATTTCAGAATCCCAAAGCCAATTTTGTTTGCTCTTATTTCTTACTTAACGTGACCTCCTGATGGGCTTTAGTAGGTTGTGACAATTGCTGTTTGTAAGACCCGGGTCTGCAAACATAACTATCACAAGAGCTTTTAAATACTTAAATGGGAAAATGTCTGCACACGTCACCATATTCTGATCTGTCCTGTCACTTTAGATTTCAAAACAATATACTGAAACATTTTATCTATACATTTCTCTGTAAATGAAATTCCTCTAAATTCATGTTAAGTCTAATAGACTGAAAATATTGTGTAAGATGCAAGAGGGAAAATAACATTTCACTTTCCTGGACCCTCAGTACAGAAAATGTCTTTCCTGCTTGACCTAACTTAAGTTTCAAAGACAGAAAAAAACCTCATCAGCAAGCTAATACCAATGTTAGCTTCTCCTACAGGCGATCATCAATGTAATCTTCTTGAACAGGCCAACTATGGAGCTTCTCTAACTGTCACCACTTGAGAAGTTTTTTTAATCATGTTATTTTTAATTTCTCCATTGCTAACTAAGGAAATTATTCTGTTGCGACAGTTCTAAAATACGGTTAGGAAACATTTTCTGTAATACCAGAAATCTTAAATGTCACCCTGAACTAAGAAGGAAGGCTTTCAGCCTAAAAAAGTTTCTGTAAAGAATCTGATCATTTTGCTAACGATTTGATAATGATGTTTTCTCATTATGTTTTTTCTGTTTCTCAGTCATGCCCCGGCTCTGGTGCTCACCATGAAGGCGTTGACCATCGAGCCCAGTATAGCTTGTAGCAGCAGCAGCATGGTGCCCACTGGACACTGGTCTGTGATGACGCGGTGGCCATAGCCAATGGTGGTCTCTGTCTCGATGGAGAAGAGGAAGGCCGAGATGAAGCCATTGACATTGTTGACGCACGGCGTCCAGTTCTCATCCTCCAGGTGGTCCAGATCACCCCTTGGGAAGTGAAGAAAGGAGAAGGTGTGAGGAGGGGAAGGGGGGAGGGTGACAAAGTGGGTGTCAAGAGGGAAATAATAGACGGGGAGTGAGAAGATTTATATTTACAGACCGGAGGTGCAGAAATATATGTAAGATGACTCATCTCTCCCTGTATATATACCATCAGCTAATTCTTATAATGAATAAGAAGTGATCCTATATCTCATATTATCCACGATGATCAACGGTCATGCTGTCACTTTTTCTCGACGCTGCAAAACATTCGTTTTTCCATCATTTATCATCATCATCATCAAGCGCCTTCACTGTATCCGCTGGTTTCTCAGTTTGGCACTAAATGTCTGCAGATTTTCGTTCAAACTACTCACTACACAGGCTAATGTCCCTGATTAACACTGCTTCGGCCAGAGAGGGAGAGCTAATTAATGAAAGTGGTGTTAAGTAATTTATATAATCTATGACTTTTATTGACCTGTGTTGGTGACCAAGGAATTGCAGCACCACCGACAGCTCTCTGGCACAGCTTAAGGTGGCCTGTAATTGATATAAAGAGGGCGCGATTTTACAAGACGAATACGTTAGCTAATTAGAGCTCCGATCCAGCAGACACATCTTGTGAGGAGGTAACACATCATGATGAAATTGCCTGTAATATAAATACTGCTTTGTCATCTGCTTTTTTTGGCAGAAGATCTTTTTTTGCATTCGTTGCAGAAATGTCTTGCGATGCCGGACACTCGATCGCAGCATCAGCCCTCTATCTTTGAGTAGATCAAAAGTTAGCATTGCCTTGTGATGTTTTGATTGGAGGGGAAGTTCAACATTTTGGAAATATGACGTTTCTTTCTTGACAAAGGTCCCATGGGAAGATTAGGACCGATTTTTTCTCTGTCCAGCAGACTTGTAATTGGAGCCAAGAAATGGTTAGCTTAGCTTCGCACAGATACTGGAAACAGATGGAAACAGCAAGGCTGTCATTGTCCTAAGCTGAGTAAAAAAGAAAAATCTGCCAATAATTGTCTATAAAGCTCATAAATGAACACTTTAAATCTGAAATGTTACACGTCATTTTCAAAGCTAAGATAACCATCTCCTGTAGCTTCATATTTACAATACAGACACAAGCATAGAATCAATCTTCACTTATTAATCTAATAAGTAAATTACCCAAAATGTAAAACTTCTCCTTTAAAGGTATACTATGCAGGATGTAGGGCTGGGCTGATAGACAGTGCCATCGTCCATCACCAATCGCTGACAGTCATCAACAATTGAGCCCTAAAGGGCGTGAAAAAGTAGTGTGATCCCCTTGGAGTTGTAAAGTCAGAGTTTTGGGTGTTTGTGACATGTGGAAGGGAAAAAGACACCCAGCGTGGGGTTGTACTGTATGTGAGACACTAATGGTGTGCTGGTGTGCTAATGAGCAAATCTGAGGCGACACAATTTTTGCTCTGATTTCTTATTTGTATGTTTATCATCTCATGATATTGTGTGTTTTGTATGATCCCAAATGTAAAACTCCCTCAAAGACTCCCTTAAATTCAGATAAATGCAGTAGGCGCCCCACCCCAGGATTTTTCTTACAAATAAAACAAAACACATGTATCATTTTCCCTATAGGACTTTTGATCTTGTTCTTTATCATTTGCATCTAGCAACAGTCACGTTCGAGCAGACTCCTCTCTGGCTCATGACTGAACAGATCTAAATGAAACCCTATCCTACGCCCTTGCTCAGCGATCTTACCGACAGTAGGCTATGAGGTACCAGATGGCCCCGAAGAAGAGCCATGTGACAGCGTAGGCCATGACGAAGACGAAGAGCGAGCAGCGCCAGTTGAGGTCCACCAGCGTGGTGAAGATGTCGGTCAGGTAGCGGTAGGTCTCCTGCATGTTGCCGTGCTGCACGTTGCAGCGACCGTTCTTCTCCACATAGCGCTGTCTCTTACGCCGAGACTTGGCTGGTGGAGGGGCGAGAGGAAGGGAGAGGCGACGGGTTAAGGTTACAGTGCGGTGTAACGTTAGAAATATAGAGTAGGTGGTGCTGGAAGATTGAAGGAATGGAAAAGTGGAAGTTTTGGTGTTTTCTAAAGTTGAAACAAGGTTAAAGAACCTGAATTGCAAAAAAAACCTTTCAAAACCTCTTAGAAGGCTTCGAAGACTGATGCAAGTCTGTCATTTAAAATTTCATAAAGGTTTAGTTATTTGAAGATATAAGTCTGACTGCCGTCAGAGGATTCGAGTTGAATGACGGCACATGGAGAGACTGGAGGATGAGCAGAGAAGGGTGCCAGGGGACGAAAGTACTTAGAAAGATGCAGTGTGGCTCAGAAGGAAAAACCAGGCTGCTGAAGAGGGGATAACAGAGATGAAAACAGACAGGTGAGGAGACGAGAGGAGATGAAGTGCGACAGGACAACATCATCAAACACTCGGCGGAGGAAAGCTATACAACATTGGACTTAAGTCTCTGTACAACCCTAAAGGCATCCAATGACGCTTTTTTTTTTCATGTAGAGATCCTTTTTAATGCGGGTGCACCCAGTCAGAACTGAGACGGTGACACATGCAGGATGAAAAACTGCTCCGCTGCTACCAATCAGCTTTCTGTCACCTCGATCGACAAAAACATCGGGCATCAATCAGTGTGCGTCCTCCTCAGAATAAAAAGTCTCATCTCATGGTTCAAAAGAACAGTCCAGCCCAAATCATCAGTCCATTACATATTTGTTACTATTTTTGTGCAACTTGATGCCTCTCGAATGAAAGTACTCGCTCTTTGAGAAAGTTACACTAACTGGACATCTGCCATTTACGTTTTATCCTCGTAAGCTCGACTGTGGCTTAATCGAAAAATTGTGCTTCTGGCAGGAAAGCTCACACAAAATCAATGAACGTCCAGTTCTTTCAGCAACAGTGTTTTGGGGTTGTTTTGTTTTTTTTAGGGTTGATTTTTCCTTTCACAGTGAAGAAGAGGTAAACTGGAGCAAACAAGGGGCAGAGCTGCAGAAGAAGGCTGATGAAAAAAAGGGGTGCAAGACTGTGAAAATCACTGAAGGATGGAGCACTGCAGCACAGTCTCAATTAGAGGTTCATAACTATTGCAAGAGTGACGGGGAGCAGAAGGAGAAAAAACACTGATCCAGGCTAAAGCATCAGTCAACAGCTCCCAGTCTCTAGAGGAGTTGCTAATGAAGTTCTTTCAATCAGTCAGTTATCTCAACTCTTTAATGACGTGAAAACAAAGTGGATGAAACATTCATTCCGTCATTCGGTCGGCCGTCGTAGAGTCACTCACCCCACCCGAATCGCCCCCTCTTCTCCTCCGGCCCCTGGACCTTCTTCCTGGTCTGATTGGCATTGGCCTCCCGCTCCGCCAGCTTGGCCTGGAACGACCTCCTGACCTTGACCAAGGGTGGAGGGGACGGCGCCGTCTCCGTGGTGACGACGTGGCCCAGCTCCTCCGATAGGTTGAAGACTCCGGCGGAGGCGGTGGCCTCGGTGGCCACTTCCACCTCCTCCCCTTCCCCCTTGTCTTCCACAGGGAGAGTGAGGGTGTCCGGGCGGGAGGGGAAGACCGAGTTCTCCAGCGCCATGGCCTGTGAGTGTGTGTGTGTGCGTGCGTGTGTGTGTGTGTCAGGTGTATTAGCGTGTTATTGATATCCTCCCTATGGCAGACTCTGTCCAGTGGCTATTGATTGGACCATTTGTTTGCTTGACTGAAGCCTGGAATACAGAAGAACACAATGGTGGTGTCACAGTAATTCACTGACAGATGATGTCTGAAAGCAAAAGAGGACCCCGGGAGTAATATCTCCTCAGAAACTCAACGCGCTCTGCTTCTTTCCTACACCAACAACAAGGCCTGTGGGTATCTGTTTGGAATAAGACACGTGAGATCTCCTTTAAAAAATAAGAGCCACTTTGCCTGTGCTCCTCCTGCCTCTGTGGTAGGTGTGTGTGTGTGTGTGTTGTGTAAGTGCACTCACAGCTGTGTTAAACGTGTCGGATTCGCTCCAGGCCTGCAGTAATTCCTTACATAAGTTATATACATGCGAAACTGCGTTAAATATGTATGTG
>CAEMYA010000024.1:7505473-7540528 GCA_903131615.1 Diplodus sargus
CCTTTTTTTTTTTTTTCTGTGACGCAATCATAATGTAATTACATAGATGTCGTGTTAAATACGTGGTGAAAATTACTGATGTTATATTAAAGCTTATTTGGATTTAACTTTGAATGTAGAGTTTCATTTTTGGACAAATCCATTCTTGGATTATTTATTTTTTTGTCTCGTCTCCTCATGATACTTTTTTTTTTATATATAAAGAGCCTTTTTCAAAAACATCTTGTTTCAAATTAGATACAATCATGATTCTTTTTCATCATCAAAGGTATCGGTGACTTGATTATAATCATAATTAGCGTCATATTCATTAACCGCTGTTCGGCCGCCGGCCTCTAGGTGGCGGTATATGTGTTCACTGGAGCCGGTCGTCAGTCCTCCTTTTCCAAGATGTCGGTGTACGGGCCAGTGGTGAAAATTCACCCCGTAGTTCTCGCTTCTATCTGCGACTCTTACGAGCGGAGAAATGAGGGAGCGAGTCGTGTGATCGGGACCCTGTTGGGTAAGAAGGAAATCTGACATATTTGTTTTGTTTTTGATGGGCTGCCTTTTTATTAAACCAGGTGATGCTAGCTAGCTAGCTAGCTAATTGTAGCTCACCTGCTAACGCATGCTGGTAGCTAGCTAACTTGCATCTGGGTAGTGTTAACCGCTGTTAGCAAGCTAAAACAGCGAGCAGCATCCCTTGTAACAGCTGGTAACACAGATGGAAACCTGTCTGCTAAGTCATCTCGCATTTTCTGTCAATTATGTTTACTGAAAGTACATGTGTCAATCAGAACTTAGCGTTGTTGTTCGTGTTTATGTCAGCCGGTCTTAATCGTTCGTCATCGTTTTAGCCTCAGGAGTCATTACCCTCTTGTTAGCTGGCTAACAACACGAAGGCGGCTAGCAGAACAATAATAATGCCTGATCTATTCATTTGTTTCTTTCAGGTACTATTGACAAACACTCTATTGAGGTGACCAACTGTTTCTCTGTTCCCCACAATGAGTCTGAAGATGAGGTTTGTTTTTAAAATCATTTATTCACAGAATGTGTTTTCAGTTGTTGAATGGCATTCATTGATGAAATATTGGACATCTCCAGATAATATGCCTTACTCAAAATCAGTTAGTGATATTGGGTTATTTTAGTGTTTCACTTTGTTTATTCTGTGACTCCTGCAACAATGCAACACATTTAATTCGACTTTTAATGTATATCTATGCAGTTACATATATGCACCCATATTCCAATATTCTCTAAGTAACTTAGAGCAGTGTATATATCAATTCCAAAAAATGTACAGTCGTACACTATACTGTTACTTTAGCTAAGTCACAATGGTCTCACACGCTTAAACAAGAGGTTGATAGAAAGAAATGCAAAACACAAATTGAAACTTCCTGAATCTTGCCATACCAGGTATGGCACGGTGGTTCATAGGAGTTACATAGGAAATTCTGCTGGACTATTATCTGCAGAATGTAATGTCTCCTCTAAGATAGTGAAGTTTACCATTGGACACTTAGTAATGCCTTTATAACAACTGTTTCATTCACACAAGTCTCTTTCACAACTGAAATAGGATAGAATAGAATTACTTTATTGATCCCAGACTGGGAAATTATTTTGTCACAGCAGCAGTGGTCTGCAAAAAAAGAAAAAAACCCTGTACATAACAAATAGAAAGCAAAATATATGCAATGTATATACACAGTGCAAACTTATACTATAAACAATAATAATCTATACAACTGATAAATCTGTGATACAACTTTGTAAGGCAGTTATAGCTATCGTATGCATGTAAAGAAAAGAGGACTTTGGTTATATTTTTTTGCAGACAATAAACATGAAGTGCGTTCATTTGTTCATATTTAAACTGAGACGACTGCCTCACATTGTCTTTTTTCAAAGTGATGAAACGCTTTGGAAAAATAAGGCTTCGTGTCAAAATGTATCCTCTTTGCCAACAGGTTGCTGTGGACATGGAGTTCGCTAAGAACATGTACGAGCTCCACAAGAGGGTGTCACCCACTGAGGTCATCATTGGATGGTGCGTCAGTTGACCACACTCAGAATATTGAGATTGAGTCGGACAAAAGAAATTCTTACCACAGTGACCTCTGTCCTCACAGGTATGCCACAGGCTTCGACATCACAGAACACTCAGTGCTCATTCACGAGTACTACAGCCGTGAGGCCACCAACCCCATTCACCTGACCATGGACACAGCACTGCAAAGTGGCAAGATGAACATCCGCGCCTACGTCAGGTTGGCTGAGCTCACTGGCATATACTTCGTGTTGATGTGATCAGCTACAGATGGAGAGTCTGAATGTTCTTGTCTTCTTCTACACAGTGCTCAGATGGGTGTGCCAGGAAAGACAGTTGGTGTGATGTTCACCCCCCTGACTGTCAAGTATATCTACTATGACACCGAGAGGATAGGCGGTAAGAATACAAAGAGTTTCTGAAAAAAAAGTACTTTGTCTAAACACCTGTGATTGTAAAATTGTGTTTTTACCAGACAGTGGCAGTATCTAAAACTGAACTGAGACACTTTCTATAACATATATTTTCAAGCTTTTATACAACATACATACTCTTGTTGCCCCTGTCACAACTTACATAAACATGTTGCTGTTATCAAACTCAAATAAGAACATATTAACAAAAGTCAATGAGGCTGGTGGATAAAACAACATTAAATAAATTATCCTTCTACCCTTTCACTGGAGCATATGTCAAAAGAGTTGGCAAATTATTTGATTCTTTGTACGTTTTCCACATCGTCCCGATTTTTATAAATCATGGCTATAAATGTTTCAGTCTTTGGCCCTCAGTTGCTGTACTGCACTCTAACTCTTCCGTCTGCTCATTACAGTGGACCTTCTGCAGAGGACACGTGTACTTCCGAGTCGCACCAAGGGGCTCACCTCTGACCTGTCCCAGGTGGCTGGCTCTGCAGCCAGGGTACAGGACATGCTGACCACCGTGCTTGCATACATTGAGGATGTGCTGGTGAGTATTTTTAAGGCCAGGTGGCTCGATCGTTTGGCTCAAATCCGATGTGATTAGTTGAATGACAGAGAAATGCCTCCAGCTTTTTGTTTTGCTGGTTATGTTCCTGCTTTTCCACTTTGTATCAATGGGTTGTGTCTCTTGGGGTCATTTGTGAAGTAATCAAGTTTAAATGCGATGGAGGTAATGCTGTTCGATCTGTCTCAGTCTGGCAAAGTGGCAGCGGATAACAGCGTGGGCCGCTTCCTGATGGACCTGGTCAACAAGGTTCCCACCATCTCAGCCGAGGACTTCGAGAACATGCTCAATTCCAACATCAATGTGAGTGCAGTTATTTTCCCATTAGAAAGACCTTAATTTTGCAATGACTGTCGGCCGATGTTTGTTTTTCTCTTAGTTGGATTTATTGCATCTCCTCCAGGTTTCCATTCATTATTTACTCGCTGCACTCAGGCTTGTTGTTAGCACATTGGCACACTGCGATTGATTGCAGGAAGCTTTTAATTAGACTTAAGTTCCTATTCTTAGTGCTCTCCTGGCTCCTCTTGACTGATACTTCACTTGGCACTTATCCAGTATAGACAGCCATCTTGGGGAACATGGGAGCAGTTTCTGTCTGACCTTGTAGTCCTCGTTTCTTGTTTACTCGCAACACTGTTTTAAGGAGCAGAAGAGTGTTTGCCACTATGAATACGATTTATAACAAATTGCTCTGTTTTGTTGTTGCAGGACCTGTTGATGGTGACCTACCTGTCTAACCTCACCCAAGCACAGATTGCTCTGAATGAGAAGCTGGTGCTGCTCTGAGGGGATTTCTTCAAAGTGATTCATATTTAAATTTTGTATATTTTTTTTTTCTTTTTGGCTGACATGAATAAAGATGTTAAACAGTCATACAGTGTTCACCGCTGGCTTCCAGATATTGACCTTGTAATTACTAATAATGCAGTCTGTTTCTCTTGGTAAAGTCTGGCTTTTGAATACAAGTTCCTGAGCCACCGTTCAAATGTACTGCTGTAAACTCCTGGCAGTGCTGTTTTAATGAAGTTTAACAGAAGGATTAAAATGCTGATTTTAGGGCTGAAAGTGATTATTAATCCCACTATTGATTACTTAGCCAACAAATGTCTCAATTTAATTGTTAATCGTGGTCTAAAGGACATCAGACAAGTGTCTGCAACAACTGCCTTCCCTTATTGAAGCAAAACATTTTTAATTTGCTGGAACAAGATGGTTGACAAGATGGTTGAGTGTCACTCTCAAACAGTCAAATGCTGACCCATTGTGTAGGCGTTGATGATCTGGAGATGTAACTAAATAATTATCTATCTTTATCCAAGAAGTTACGTTTTGTTGGTTTTTAATTGGCTTGTTTTCTCTGACGAACGGACCAAAACCTAAAATTATTGAATGAAACCTAGTATCAGACAAATTCTCAGTTAAGAAGCTGGTGAGTTTAACTTCTTTGCTTGATGAAAGACAAGAGTTGATTTCTTTTTCTTTGGTTTGATAAACTGTTGTTTCAGGCTAAGTTAGTTTATATAGTTCTTAAAGTAGAACTGTGGGGGCAGACATTATAATTGGTAGCGGATCTTCATTGACTGACTTTTCTTTAAAGACTTAACTTAAAACAACTGTGAAGAAACAAACTGACCTTAAAGGATCACAAAATTATATGTGGCGGACCCTGCCACCTTTCTAGATTCAATAGGTGTCCAGGGAGCCTTATTTACCTCTAAGAACAGCTCATTTATTCGGCTATGGAAATAAGTACGTCTGAGTTTGTATTGTTACGTCCTTATTATTCTAAATAATCAAATCCTGAGTTTAAATTCTTCTCCGAAAACCACCCAGTGCCCCTTTAATTTCCCTGTCATGTTTTACAGTACTGAAGGCAGAGTTAAGGTGGTAACAACTGGCAATGTAAAAGCAACACACATCTTCAGTTTAAATGTAAGACAATTGATTCTTTTATTAATTCTCTACATAAATATACATTCAAATCACAAGCGGAGGTAAATCAGTCCAGTTGCATATCTCTTGTGCCTGAGATGCGTTTAAAGCTTAGTGCAAATAGTGGGCATGAGAGAGTCACACACATCAGAGCCTGTCTAGGAAGCACATGTCGATCTACAGTATCAGGAAATGCTGCTTTCTTGTAGCCGAGCTGTCGCAGAAGCACACACAAACACACACACAGCCTCAGGGTTTGCTGTCTGAGCCGGTGCCTTGCTCAGGTTTGCTCCCCGACTTCAGCATCTTCTCCAGGGCAGCGTAGCTCTGCACGGCCCGGTCATAGACGGAGTCCCCGGTGGACTTTGCGATGGCCGCAGCCCGCTCCGGGTAGTAGAGGGAGGTGCTGACGGCCACCAGGCCCGCCGGGTAGATCAGCCTCTTAATCCTGGACCCTCTTGCAAGAAAGAGCCCCAGGATACCGGTGAAGCCGATGACTCCTGCCCGGGGGTAGAAGTCCTTCGGCGGGTCCTTCAAGTAGGCGTAGGTGTCGTTCCCGAACCGGACGGCTCTCTGAACTTTGGGTTGGATCTTGCTGTAGGTGCCCTGACACCAGTCCGTGTACGGCTGTATGGACTTCCTGAGGGTGGCGATACTGTCCTCCAGCTGACCCGCTTCAGGCTCCACACGCCGGGACTTCTGCTGAGGCGCGCTGTACAGAGACAGCTCGTCCAGCCGTAACGGGGCGGCCGTCTCTCTGTCCCCGTCTGCGCCTGCAGCAAAGACGGTGATCGGCGTCAAACTCAGCGCTGCCGGCATGGCACTACCTGTCACCTTCAACATGATCCCTGCGGGGCCATGCATGTACTACGGCGTCCGGGGAGGGACATCGCTGCTACTCGAAGCGATAATCGCGCCCGCCTCTCAGTTGACTTTTGACCAACGTTTTGTGTAACGCTTCAAAACACAAACATACATTTTTGTTATATAAGTGATTAAGTGTTAAAGTCATTCCGCTGTGAGGCTTTACTTCACCCGTTTCTTTTCTCCACTTCATTTGTTTACAAGTTTTTGTTAAATATCGAACATGTCCTTCCCTTTGCCTCCCATATACAGTATTAAACTGCATATCCAAATTGCCTTCCCCCCAACCAACCTCATTATTTAATGCTACTGTTAAGGCACCAGTGATAAAATGATTGTATTTAATAACACAAGATGTTGCCCTTTTCAACTAATACTATGTGCTTTTAGATTTTAGATTAAAGACCTCTACTTAAATATATTATGTTTTGTATTATATTAGTATTGCGTATTGTTTAAGTTTGTTAAAAATTGACTTCAACACTTCATTGCACAGGGCCTCATGTAAGTTTATGAAATGAAGTTTAAAAATGTAATGGAAAGTAGATAGAGACGGCCCAGCAACACAGTTATTAGCCTACATTCAATTACAAAATACTGTAACACCAATTTCTTGCAGGGAAATAAAGGTAGAAAAGACAAACAAGACACATGAAATGACTTATTTCAAATGAATTATACACGCAGTATTATTATTTAATAATATGCAGTTTATCTAGATTAAGACCTTGTTTTCTCATCTTCCATGCCTTCTCTAGGTACGTGGCTTGTCTAAATATTTCATATACCACAGATGTTCAATTTATTGTGAATTATGCCCGAATTACAACTTCAATTACCTCAAAAGTGTCTGTTATTAACAACTTATCGTGGCTGAGGAACTATATAAATGACTGACCATTAGTAAAACTGTTCCAAAGTTGGACTGATCGGCTGAAAACTTCAGTTTACTGACCTGCAGATGTTGGAAATGATGCTGCATCAATTCACGATTCATTTGTGGCCCACTGAAGAGTTAGGCAGAAACATAATGGACATGTATGTGATAGGGCAAAATCAAATAGGGTATGTTACTTGGTAATTAACACATATTTACCATGAAATCTACAGACCTGTGTAGCAACTGTTTGTTGGTTAATTTATCACTAAATACTTAATCCTCCACCACCGGATGTTCACTCTCTCTATTTTCCAGGTGCTTTATTAACCAGGTTATTTCCGGGCTTGTGTTTATTATTCTAGTCTCATTTAATATAATCGCAGGGACTTTTGTCTACAGAGTAGCGACCATGTTCAGAGACAATCTCACGCGCCAGCTTTCATTCATCAATTTCATTCACTTGCTTGCTCTAGGGTTCGTTTTCGTCCGCGACGTCACTGCTGGTTCCCATGGCAGCCCGGGCGTCTCCACGGAAACGGAAAGCGTCAACAGTTTGATTAGCATTAGCCACATCCGCACATTCAGGCTAACGCTAGTTTTTATTGACTCGTTTTTGTCGCCGTTTTGAGGGGGAGGGTGTCTATAGTGTTTGGGTTTAAGCATTTGAAACAAGTGGCTGTGAATTTCTCTGAATGGAGTGTCTCGGAGTGCAGAGTTTACAGGCTCTGTCTGAGTTGTTGTCAACCCGGCAGCAGGAGGAAGAGGAGGATGACGAGAGTAAGGTAAGATGTTGTGCAGTCAGTCAAAGGTGGACTCATCCCCATTTAGTCCGCCCAGAATTTAAAGGTGCACTATGTAGTTCTGGGGAAGATATTGAAATCCAGGGAGAAACATATTCATTGATTGATTTTCATGACTGACTGAAAAACACAATTTTGTGCTGTTATACTTTGTTTATATTTGCTGGATCTTTCTAAGTAGCCACCCTTTATGGCAGCAGCAGTGTTGTGGGGACCTTATTCTCCTCTGATGACGGCTTGTTCTTTCAATTATGGAAAAAAATAAATTTGTCTGAGTTTGTATTAATTGCCTTATTAGTGTTCATATATGTAACAGAGAGAACCCCAAATGTATCCAACCTGTACAAAAGTATAACAGTGAATTGGATTTGTGTACTGAGATTCAGTGAAACGAATACAATCAAAGAAAAACTTTGGAAAACTTCCTTAATTTCTTCTCAATCAAAAACATCCCCTCCAAGTCACTTTTTGAAAAAAGAAATTGAAATTCTAATCAACCCCTTATTTAAACCGAGGCCTAAACTTTCTGTCGATTTACAATAACATCAGTTAATCTCATCAGAATGTGAAAGCTTGTGCCCGGCTGGGTCCTGGACACATTGGCCCCCTACACAAAGAAGATAAAGAAGGTAATGCCTTGTATTTCTTGAACGTAACTCCAGTAACACAGGTGGCCTGATCAGGTATAAATGGCATTTTAATGTCTATCTGTGTTTTGCTTTTATTTAGTGCCATCTGCCTACGTGAAGAAGACGAGCAAAGATATCTGGAGCCAGGAAGAGGTAGCAGAGGGCTCCCAGTATGATGATCTTTCCGACGCGCGGCCGCAGCCTGAGTAAGACCGCAGGGGAGACAGAACCACACACCAAAGGGTTCACTGATGTATAAATGGGCAGAACACTTTGAAGAAACATCTCCTCTTTAGTACTTCTTCACCACTTTAAACTGAGCAAAAAACAAAAATGCCATCCTAATTTTCAGCTTTCATTGAGCTTTAAAACCCAAAGGCCACACTGTCTCATGAAAGAGTTTAACTCACATCTTTCTAACCATGAACCCTTGTGCTGTAAAATGTTTATACAAGTATGATAAAGGGCGAGACTGCCTGTTGAAAAGTATTTATCACAGTTAGATACCACATTTTCTGCTCTCCATTGACCTCCACTGACACTCACTTACACCCGTTTCTTTCTCTTCATTGTTATTCTGTATTGATTTTGTCTAATGTAGTGTCGAATGATTATAAATAGACAAATACTGTATTGATTGTTGTGTATCCCTGTACAAGTGTGTGTCTAACCTTTGTGTTCAGGTATGAAATAATCCTGAAGCAGAGTGTGGGGACTGAGGATCTGTTCCTGGGCTTGAGCCGAAAGGACCCGTCCTCCATGTGCTGTGAAGCCATGCTGGTAAACTGGGACGAGTTTTTAAAGCTTCAGTTAATGTACATTTTTGGTGATGAAAAATATAATGTGTAAATGTGTGATGAGAGACAGCAAGAGACATGAAATCAGGCCGGTTTCAGGGGCTAAACCTGGTCGATTGCTGGGACCGACATTCAGCTTAAAAATCGCTATGCGTGTTTTTTTTGTTCGATTGCCAATAAAATAAGTCAATGTGGTCTCTCGCAGAACATCAACAACAACATCGAATTGCTCAAGTAAAGTACTTCAAAATTGTACCTAAGTAAGAAAGATATTTATTATCACTGCAAATGTGTATCAAATATCGGTTGTCATTCTCCTTGATTACTGATAATCAGTATCGACGTTGACCCTGAAAAAAAACACATCAGTCGATCCCTAAATTAGATCATAGCAAACTCATAAACGCTAATAAACACTTTACATTTATTGAAGGACTGTACAAAAATGTTATGGAGCATAACGTTCAACCGTTTAGAAAGGAGACGTATATTTACAATCGTTGGAAACTGACGTAACTCGTACAACACAACCCAAGTAGAACATTTATGTCCTTTTCGAAATCAAAGAGAAGATTAAGATAGTCACAGTGTACAGTATTAAACATGGTGACTTTTTCCTCCTCTTTTAGGTGAAAATCAAACTACCAGAAACGAAAGTCACAGATGTGTCCCTGGATGTAAGAGAAACCTTCCTTGATCTGCGGACACCAAAACAGTAAGGGATGCTTTGAAACTGTTCTCTTTCATTTTCAAATCCCCTCAAGACTGGGCAGAAGCGGCAGCTGCAGCAGTTCACAACCAAAGCTACCATTTCCAGACGTTTCCTTTTAATCAGAGGTTCACGTCATCTGGTCTGATCTGATCTAAGCTTTGATTGCTGTTTCGCGCCGCTGTTAACATCCTGCTCTCTCATATGCACACGCCCTCCCCCTTGTGCTCTCGCCGTCTCTTTGACCTGTCTTCTCTCTTCTCCTCAGTAAACTGGGTCTTCATCTCCCACATCCGATCCACAGCCGCGGGGGGAAGGCTCAGTTCTTCAGTGAGAGGGAGGAACTGGAGGTGACTCTGCCGATGAAGCGCCCCATGGATTTTATCAACATGCAATAAGAACGAATGACAACAGCTGACGAGTGTTCAAGAGACAAAAATGAGATGAGAGAGTCACAGAGAGATGAAATCATCAGCATATGCATACGTTTTTCTGTAATTTACTCTGTTCTGTGTGTTTATTTCACATTATTTTGACATACATACTAAGTCTGTCAGTATTAAGATATGCTTCTCCGGTAAATGGTTTGTCTCAATATGTGTTTGCTTTATTTCTGGATAGCCACACATGTAACCCCAGGTAATCTTTGCCCATAATTTAAGGCTGATATCTTTATTATGGATGGTACACTCATACACATTATAACTACTGCAAAATGATGTTTTGAATGGTGGATATTTAAGAGAAAAAACTATTGTTGATTATTGCAAATTGTTTCAATTCTGTATCTACAGACTCAGCGTTCAGATAAAAGAAATGATATTTATAATAATCAAAGTATCTTCAATCTTATTACACTGGCATGCTCATACATATCAAAATAAGAACTATCCAAAGCCCAAAATATGTAAAAGCCTTTATTTTGGTTGCTTTTTCATCCTAAAATTATTTAAAGATATAGACAAAACATGTGAGATAGGATGAGATTAAATAGGCTTTATTTATCTCACAATGGATTGTTACTACAGCTCAAGATTGAACAAGTACAGGAAAAAGAATCAGACAAATACGCATAAAGTTGAATAGAAAATAGATAGAAAAAAAACAAGACACTCACGAAAAAAACGAAGTGAGTGGAAAGTGATTGTTCAGGTAGTGCTTGAGTCAAACAGTCTGATGTCTGTGGGGATGAATGATCTGACACAGTGATTGTTAAGAGTCTGCTGCTGAAAGAGCTGCTCAAGGCCTCCACAGTCTGGTGCAGCGGGTGAGAGGTGTTGAATGACGTCAGCTCGGCTAACGTCCTCCTCTCACCCACCACCTCTATCGAATCCAGCGAGCAGTCCAGGACAGAGCTGTTCCCGCCCAACCAGTCTGAAAAGAGAAAAACAAGCAACCCTCAACAAAAACTTGACCCCTAAGTGCACACATAAAAGCAGAAAGCAAATTAACAGTTATTTAGTTCGAGTTATATTTTTCTTTTCCAGAAAAGATCTTTCTCTTTTTTTTAAATGGTTTGTGTCGCTTAAAAGCAGTTGTTTGAACCTCTGTGCACCCAGACTCTTTTGTAGATGAAGGAGTTAGTAATACGTGTAAATGTTGCTCTATGCATTATGTTGGTGAAGATTCTTCGCCGTCCAGGTCATGGTAATTCTGAGCTACGTCGTAGGCAACTGGAATCGCTTCAGCCTCTTGAAGACGTTTCACCTCTCATCCAAGAGTCAGTTCCCTGAAGAGCTGACGAGAGGTGAAATGTCTTTAAGAAACAGACATGACTCCAGGTGCCTGCGACATAGCACTTAGAAACTGATCATTAGCGTTGGCTGAACTCTGAACAGCAGCTTTGCACAAAAGAGAGGGCTGTGGATTCTGTTATCCAACTCTTTGAATTATAGTCACACTAGGAAGAGATTGTTTCAGGGCAGCGCAAATTCAATTGAATTCCAAGAATACTTTAGTTTGCTTCCAAAATGAGCAGTTAGAGGTAAGCTGGTTTGCTAAATAAAATTAAATCACACACATAAACCAAAAGCTACAGATTGAAAGAAAGGAGAGAGAAACGAGTTCATGGCACTGACAAATCAATAGTAGACCAATACATTTTTGGTACAATTAATATGGCCAATAGCTCTTTTAACACACACATGGGCATGTAGGTCTTTTGCATTTACATAAAGGAAAGTTTTACCCAAACATGATATTCCGCCATTCTCTAATCACCTGCATGCCAAGGGGGTAAAGTTTCAAAGTCCACAAAACATTTCTGGAGTTTCACAGTAAAGCAGCGTTACAGCACTTTCCTGAGAAAACAAAGTAGATGAGAGCTTGTTTTAAGATGTTTCAATTATATTTAAGGTGAACTGTTCCTTTAAGATGGACTTTAAATAGTTTGAACCTAATGTGTATTCGTCTTCGTTTTAAAGGTAGCGTATATTCTCCACCCTTTAATTGTTTTGGGCCAACAGCTTCTTAAAGTTTGAGGAAGTACAACACATCCTTGTTTCTAACTGCTCCAGTGAACCTGGCCAGCTTAAAGGGGCACTGTGGTTTTATGGAAGAAATTCAAACTCAGAATTTTTATATTTACAATATTAATGAGGTAAACTCAGAAATATCGTTTCTATGACTGAATAAAACAAGCTGTTCTCATAGAAATAAGGTCCAGAGAACACTGTTTGAAGCTAGAAAGGTGTCAGGGTCCGCCACATATAAACAAAGTGGAACAGTATAAAAGTGTGTTGACTTTTAAGGTCAGTTTGTTTATTCAGTTTACCCAGTCATGAATACAACAATAGTTTATTCCGTTTGTTTCAAGGCATAAGAAGATATTTCCCTTCTGGCAAAAATTCCTCTATTGTGCACCTTTAATATTGACAAATTGGACATATTTGAAGTTTGAATGTGAACATTTTAAAACAAAAAAAATTAAATACAATTCTGTATACATAGGAGAAGTTACATTGTACTTTCTAAAATGAAAGCTCCTATGTTTACAGTATGGCAGACACGCCCCTGTTTATCGAGAACTGATTGACAGGTAAACCACAGGTAGCCTACATTAACACCCATTCGGTGAATCGGGGGCATCCCTCCCGTCGCTGGGAGCGCGGTGCCACACCTCCGAGCATCGTTACCGCAGCAGCGGTGGTGTGATCATGTGACGCCTGCATTTCCGACACAACAATACAACACCGTTATCGGTCTGCATTCACGCTCCCATTCCCCCCACCCCCTACGCCTTTCTCTCGGTATGGCGGATGGCGAGAGGTCCCCGTTACTATCGGATCTGGGAGATGGTGCTCTTGGCAGCGGTAACGGCGGGGTCTCTCCCGGCGCAGCGCCCTACAGCGTGCCCAGCAAACCACAGAGTGAGTATCCATGGTGCTCTCTCCTCCACCCGACTCCAGCCTCTGTTAGCCTAGCTTGCATTAGCATCCACTGACTGAGCATTCTGGTTAGCGTGCTAGCTCTGCTGTGACAGTGACAAAGAGACAGCCTGTCCTGGCTGTGTTTGTGCGGGATATAATGTTAGCTCCAGGAATATTTATATATTGGCATCTCCTGGCGTTGAAATGGTTCATTTTGCAATCATGACGTGAAGCAGAGACTGGGGGGAATATGCTAACTGGTTAACCTAGCAACCATTATATTAGCCTTGCAGCTAGCTCTTCCTAGCACCGGCAAACGTCTCGTAAAGCTTCGGGTTTGCAACTCAGCAATATTATCACTGACATACATTTTATTTGCGTTCCCTAACACAGGTTGTTGCATGTGTTTCAGCTGCTGTGCGGTGCCCACTGCACTCGCAAGCTAGATAACTGAAGCGCTTAGCTAGCTAGCATTCTGAGAAAACACCTGATTTGATTGACACATGGGGAAGCCATTACTGAGGATGCTGCAAGAGAGAGCTGCGACCAATGACAGCTCACACAGGGAGGGACCGTGTCTAAATTCATTATTGGAAAAGGAATGAGACATGGCTTCTTGTTATGTTTTGCTCCCACAGCCAGCTCTCAACATTTTACTTGTCAGAAAATCAGAGCAGACTGTACTGTTTGTTGTATCTGATCTCTAGATGAAACTGTCCCATTTACACACTCATTCGCCCTCGCATTTTTTTTTCTCTTTGGACTGTAATTTGGTGAGACGAACCCTGCTCCACATTCCAGGAGAGTTTTGCTACTAAAGCTCCTTTCAGTTGAACTCGAGACCAAATCGTATTAACTTGTTAATCGTAACGTAAGAGGTTACTTGTCATGGGAACTGAGGCTTTTTTTCCCCAGTACATTGCACAACACTTGTGACCATGTTCCCTCAACAATCCGGTAATTTGCCACTGGTCGGACTTCTTTTCTTTTCATTGTTCTGTACCTTCCTTGTCTCCCTCCCTGCACAGGCTTCCCTCCCTTCCCCAGCCCGACTCAGCCCTCGGTGCTCCTAGGGGAGGACCCTCCGCCCTACTCTCCTCTCACCTCCCCGGAGAGTGGCAGCGCTCCTGTTATCAGCTGCAGGGTGTGTCAGAGCCTGATCTCTGTGGAGGGAAAGATCCACCAGCATGTGGTGAAGTGCGGAGTTTGCAATGAAGCTACGGTAGGTTTCTGGAAGAGTCTGTATTGCCACATGCAACACACACACACACACACACACACACACACACACACACACACACACACACACACACACACACAGAGAGTCTCTTTACATATGCACAGATCCTTGACCAGTATCCTAAAGGGAAGATTCGCACAAATTACAAAAGCATATTCCTCTCACTAACCTTTAGCAGTGTCTATCCACACAGAAGTTTTAGTTTTATTTAAGAGAGGTTTTGAAATATATGTCTCTTAAGGTTTCTGCCTTCACCTTAGTATGGGAGAAGGGAATGTAATTGTGTTTTTAGCGATGAAAATTCAATAACATCTGTTTCCAGACGCAGTATCCACATTACATAATCCACAGAGAGCCATAAAGCCACTAACATTCTCTATTATCCCCTTGAAATGTGGTTTTCTGAGCAAGTCGCCCCGATGAAACTTTTAGTTTTAACTATTTAAATGTACTGCTTGTGGTAGACGTCATGAAAATATGAATAAATGCAATTATATAGATACGCAGTCTGTTTCAGTGGCTACTCTGATGTCTGATTTGCAGGAAATCAAAATATGTAACTGTTGTATCTTTGGGACAGCAATTATTATTTGAAAAGTTTAGCCTACAAAGTCTTTAAGGTCGTTTTTCTTTGTCAGTCCCTCATTGATAAGTAGGCTGATAAATTAGATGTTTTGTGAAAACACAATTTAGTCCACCTCAGCATTGTTTTGGCAGGCGAGGTGGGAAACAATTGATGGAAGTAGTTGCAAGTAAACCATATAAATGATTATGTCACTGAGCAAACACTGTCCTTATTCCATTTAATGGTTATGATCACAAGGCAGAGCCGCTCAGCAGCAGTGACTCAGGCCAAGCTGAGATAATGGAAGCCGTGATTATATATTGAAGTTTCATGACTTATTTAATCACATAGAAATTTATATATTTATATTGTGGGAAAAGGTTAGTTTTCCTTAAATGTGCATCATAATTTTGTTATGATTCATAGATTTTATTAGAAAATGGGCTGAATTATAGAAATACCTGCCATTATAAGCAATACAGTTCAACAGCAGAACAAACTGCAGCCTGTTGAATCAACATGTATCCAAAACAACAATATGAACATCATAACCTTCACGGTGACACAATTTCTCAGGTCTGGTGTATTAGACCGCATTAAAAAGTAATATAAATGTCGGGGCACCCAGTTAATCAGTTGGTAAAATGTGCACCCCAGAGAGGCTGTGTTCAAACCACTCCGCAGCAGCCAAGGGTTCAAATTCGACCTTTGGCCCTTTGTTGCATGTCATCCCACCTCTTTGTCATCCTGTTTCCTGTCACTCTTCAGCTGTACTGTCAGAATTAAGCCATGAAAAGGCTGACACATCTCTATACAATGATACTGAGGACTTAAGGTGACAGAAATTAGTCAGTCCACTGCCTAATAATTACTTGTAATGTCAGTTTTCACTCTCTATCATTACCTCCCTCCCTGCAGTTCAGATACAATCCTGACTGACTCCCAGGGCTGTTTTAAGTGAAATTGATAGTGGAGCACGAAACTCAGAGGGCTCAATCTGATCTGGTTAGTCAGAGTTTAATGACGCAGTGGAGAGAACCATCAGCAGGTTAGACAGCGGGATGTTCCATTAAGCCCGGAGGAAGGTGTGTGATTGGTATAGTACTTGTGTGAAATACAGATGAAAGTTTCATTCTCTGTGTGTGAGCTCAGTTTCCTTGCCAACTGATTTTGGCCTGCAGTGGTATATGACTGAGTGAGATGAGACAAGGTGGGCTGTGACAACCGACATATAAGAGAAAAACACTTATACAGTGTATTTTTGATAAAATAATTGGGCATAAATCAAGCCACTTGAGATATTATATGTATATTAATTCAAAGGCCTTTAAACACACTGTACTGGCAGCCTGCAAAGTGGGATCAGTTGTTATGAGAATTAGCTCTCATAATTAGATTTTGTTGCCCAGGCATTTTTGAAGTCCACATCTGTATTTCCCTTTTTATATTGATATTAAAGTTAGAAGCAGGGATACATTAACCTGTTGCTTTGCAGAAGGACACCACAAGGTCTTTTATGTCCTTACCTTTACACCAATCTGCTACAACGATAAAAGGACTAACAGTTGAAGTAAATTACGTTAATCATCTCGTCTCAATGAACGGTTCCGCCAGGAAACCTCTGGCACTAGAATTCATGTGGGTGCCAGTTGACACGCATAACCCACCCAAAAACCGGTGAAGACAAAGCACACCCCATGAGCAGGACAGTGCACCCTAACATGCTGCAAAACCTGCTCAGGAATGCCCCAAGGAATGTGACAAGGAGCTCAAGGCATCAACCTGGCCTCACAATTCCCCAGACCCCAGTCCAATCGATCATCCATGGAATGTGCTGGAACAAGTCAGATCCATGAAGGCCCCATTGTGGATCGGACTTGGCTCTGACCTGTTGAGGCACAGGAGGTGTGCTGACGTGTCTTGTACCACTGACTGCAGATTCTAGGAGTCCTGTGGGGCGTTCATGGATTGAGCTTCTTCCACCATATCCCACAAAGTCTCGGTTAGATTGAGATCTGTGTAATTTCCTCGGGCCATTCCTGAGTAGAGCTGAAAGGATTAGTTGATTTAATCAATCAGAAGGAAATATGGTTGCTGACTGTTATCTATTAGTCTTTTTAGACATTTTTCATGCAAAGATGTAAAAAAAAAAAGAAAAAGAAAAGTATTGATGCTTTGTATTGTTTTTTTGTCAAAGAATGCAATTTGAAGACATCACTTTGAGAGCTGGGAAATTGTGATGAGCAGTTTCCACAATTTTGAGCGCATGTATAGACTAAACTGTTAGAAAATTATTGGCAGATGGATCGATAATGAAATTAATTGTTAGTTGCAGCCCTGTTACTGAATGGTTCTTGAAGTGTGGCTGGGTACTTTGTCTTGCTGGGGAGGAAAGGGCCATCAGGGAGTGCTGTTGCCATGAGGACGTGTACTTGTATGTGTGTATGTGTGAGTGTATGTGATTTTGATTGCGAACAGTGAGAACTTGATGTGTTGGCATTAAATCACTCATTACCAATAATATTAGAAATAATTGAATAATTATGTTTATGTCATTTCAAAAACAACAAGCAGCTCCAGAGCTGTCAGGGACAATGAAGCACCAACAGTATCATGATGTTTCCCATGTATAATAGTAATAATAATAATAATCAAATCTGAGTTTGCTTATCACTTCCTACTTTTGTGGTGATCATTAAACATTCAACAGATTAATTTTTAATATGTAATTATTTTAATATTTTATTAAAGAAAAGGCTTTTCTTTGTCACAAACAGATTTGACTTAAACGCAGAATCCTCCTGTTACAGGCAATGAGCATATCCCTGAGAGAAAAACAGTATACTGTAGCCTATATAAAGATAAATAAGCTTTCAATGCAATAATAATTGCAGCTTGTATTTCAACACATAATTGACGACGTGGACGATTCAGAATCGTCCACATCACGATGCATCTAAGAGTCGATTATTTCTCCCACCCCTATTAATTCCTATCCTGTGACTGCAGTACAGCCACTTAAAATATCTCCCAGAATGCCTCTCTCCCTCACTTAGTATTGGTTAATTCTCGTCTGTCAGGAATAATTGGCTTGTTATCTACTCCTATTCTAATGCGTTGTTCTACTCGGTCTTATCTCCTCCTCTTGTGTGTCTCTGTCTCCCTCTGCAGCCCATTAAGAATGCCCCAGCAGGGAAGAAGTACGTTCGCTGCCCCTGCAACTGTCTGCTCATCTGCAAAGTCACTTCCCAGCGGATTGCCTGTCCCCGGCCATATTGGTGAGAATGTATTTCCAAGTGTGTGTGTGCGCGCATTTGTGTCTATGTGTGCACCACTGTGAGACTGCGAGTACACCATGTGTCTTGTGTGAGAGGGAAGTGAAGCAGAGGAAACAAGGTGCAGCGGGAGCAGCAGTCCCTCAATTAAGGCTGTGCTCCCAGCGCAGTTTACATGCAGTGTTCAGCGAGCCGAAATAACAGGCTCATTAGAAAAGCCACATCATGTGTTTCACCTCAGCATATTGTCCGTTTCTGTATGGATATTATACCATATGTACTGTGTGCTGAGTTTGGCCAGATTTTGTTCAGGAATAACGTTTGTGTTGAGGTTTCATTTTCAGGCAAGC
This sequence comes from Diplodus sargus, assembly GCA_903131615.1. Classification (NCBI taxonomy): domain Eukaryota; kingdom Metazoa; phylum Chordata; class Actinopteri; order Spariformes; family Sparidae; genus Diplodus; species Diplodus sargus. The sequence continues at coordinate 7,523,914 of CAEMYA010000024.1, forward strand.
TTAAGATAAAATCACCAAATTAATTCGACATGTACCCACTTTAATTATGCACTAACTTCCTGCAGAGTAGCTACTAACCAAATGCACATGTAGCAGATTCATTCAAATGATCATATCCGGCAACAGAATGAGAAGCCTCTTCCACAAGTTCTAGTGAATGTCTCTTGTGTGTCATTTTCCAGCACATAAAGGAAACATTAGTGGGTTGCAGAAAGTTTGAAACTAGTTGGACAAAAAGTTTCACTTGCGTTCTGTCAGGAAATTGGCAAAATGAAAAGTCATAAAACACTTTTTACAGGTCAAGCAGATGGGAATGTGTTGCATAAAGACTGATGTCAGTCACTGAAAATGTATGGCTTTGGCAGCTCATCTGAACATCATGCTGTGTAGCCGAGTGTAATTGGTGAGACAGACAAGATTCCTTGTTTATGCCCTAGGCATAAAATGTGCAAGAGAAACATTTTTAGCCATCTCCTTTTTTAGGGGGGTTAAATCAATGCTGCCAAATGTGTATAATTTTGAAATGCACATCTCTAAATCTCTTGTCATAATGATCTGAAACACATAATCCACCTGTCAGCTTCAGCACAGATCAAAAAGGAAAGACTGAAGGCTAATTGAGGTGGTTGGTTAAATATTTTGCAGTTTGTCATGAATGAACTAGGCAAAAAATGACTTTGTTTTTCAAACCAAGTGAAATGTCTTAACATCTTTAAAAATAATCTCACAATTTACCCTTTAACCAATGATTGCTTTTTGACATATGAGTTTCAGTTTTAAGTATCATCTATGGACTGTGAATTTTGTAACAAATTGGAAGAGATGCTGAAATAAAGGTGGACTTTAATAGTTGACTTTTGGGATTCTGAATGTAACTGTTCACATTTCTGATTTTATTACAGTTGACCGAAGGGTTCCCACTCATTTAAAGTTATACCAAAAGGTTGTATATATTCCCAAAGGGCCACTCTTACTGCATTAAATTCCTCTTGAGAGTTTACCTACATGGTCGCTGCTTTGCATTCATACCAGACATGCTGACTACAGCAGACGCATCTCTGTGCTGCTGTCTGTTCAGTGATTCTGAGCTTCTGGAGTCGTCTGAGGAAGTTGGTTGTAGAAAAGCTCTGTTGGCAGTGATAAGGGGATTGGCTGCTGATGGATCTGAGAAAGCGAAACTGTCATCAGCCTTTCCAAAACATCAGGCAGAGATTATTAGCTCTCACTTAACACTGGATAATAACTTGAGGCATGTGTGGTGTGATTGTTGACTTTGTGCATCTTTCTCTTTCTAGTAAGAGGATAATTAATCTGGGTCCAGTCCATCCTGGTCCGGCCAGTCCTGACCCCCAGCCAGCTGGAGCCCGTGTCTCCTGCGGACACTGCAGCAACACCTTCCTGGTACCACACTCTCTACTCTTAAAAAAAAAAAACACCCCCCAATGATGAAAAGAGTTGGATTGTGAATAAAATGTTTTTCTTTGAGCAAGGAAATTCATTCAAACAAAATGGCCTGAGCTCAAAGGTCGACTGCTTGAATATCTATCAGATTTATTTCTAAAATACAGGAAAGAGTATGATAGTTTTATGGGTAAAAGGTTTAAACACACAGTAGGTAACTTCTACTGCTTTCAAGACCATAACTACAAAATACTATAAACTTATATGAACTTGAAGTAGCATTGGATGGGAGTCATTGTCTTCATTGTTAAACAACATCTATCTAAAAATTATCTACAAATGAGCTAGCAACCTACACACTGAAGATGCCAAGTTACCCTAACGCTAACCTTATTACCTGTTGGTACAAACATAATCAAGTTAGCTGCTGTTGCTATTTCTTTTGTGGGGATTTAACAATTTTAATACCAGGGCTGGCCTCCCCAAGTACAAAATAAGCTCCCACGACACTGTTTTGCTGCAGCACCATCACTGCTTCTGGGATTAGCACCACCCAGGACTGGTTTTAAGAAAGGCGTCTCACCACAATTGTGACGCCACTTAATCCATTGACAGGTGACCAAAGGTCACGCAGCATTATGTTAGGTAAACGTACAGATTTCCTTACATTCGAACAATGTCGGAAAACAAACAAAACAAAAAAAGAACAGGCTGTAGGTTTAATTTGAATAATCCGTTGATTGCCCTTTTCACCCTCCATGATAATCAGTAGGAGTTGGAGCATGATTAGAGCTACATTGTTTATTCAGTCTGTGGCACAGTTCCCCACCTCTTCACTCTCTCTGAATGACCTATTCGAAACAGACACATCCATCAAGATCACTTCTACTGTAGAGAGCCAAGATCCACTAAATGTTTATGAAGGGGTGATTCATTAATATGTGAAACATTTGAATAATAAAACTGCAGTGGAGTTTTCTATCTTGGTTTTCAAGTAAATATTTTATCATTTGTAGCAGACATAGCTCATGACAGTTTCACTAGGCCTGTGAGGTCCCTGTTTTGAAATATTCTGTTGCACAGCCAGAGAAGTGAATTATTGAAAAGCCCAAACATCGTAGTGCCAGACCAAGTAAATGTTGAGTTATTGCTGTAGATCAATAACCCCATCAGCTTTCTGCTGATATATTCGAGCCATTTGCCACTAAAGGGGAAGTTAAATTTTTAACTTACTGCTCTTTAACAATGTGCAGGACAGGTAAAGATGTTTTGGATATATGGTGAATAAGAGGAGAGCGGCAGAGTCATAGAAAGAGAAGAATAGAGTTATAAAAAGAGGTGAGATGGATGTCTCAGGGTTTTCAGCATTCAGTGGGACCTTTCCTACCTGCTTCAAGACAAGCCAGCTGAATGAAAATACAAATCTGTGCCCTGGGTGGCATCGCGGTGATCCTTTTGTCGTAGATCCAGTGATAATGTTCTCTGTGCTTCTCATACAGAGTGTTTTTTCAGAACAAGAAGAATGTGCAGCATGCACAATGCACTCTGCTCTGCAGGGTTTACAAATGTCTCATACCCCAGTGTTAGAGAGGGAATAAATATCTCCACCCTGAAAGAAGACTATTTTTCTTTCTCATTTCTTGGATGACATGCAGTGCCCATTGGCGAGAACTGTGATGGTTGTGTTAAAATTCTTGGAATGTGTCATCAATTCATGCAGCAGCAGGCGTATTTAAATCCATGGTCCAATTTAAAGACCATCTGCAGTTTGACAAGGAACTTATCATTAAGTTCTACGAGACAGTCAAACTACGAGCCCCATCGGTGCGGATTTCCATTTGCGTCGATTTGCATATAGTGCTGAGTAGAATTGACATTTAATCAACAAAAAATGCCAAACATTTGCCAGTTCCATCTTCTCAAATGTGAGGAGTGTTGCTTTTCTCCATTTGGTATGATTGTAGATGGAACATCTTTGCAGCTTACTTTAGTCTTTTGTTTACGAACAGCAATCCAAAATGCAAAGACTGGTGTGGATTAATCAGTTGAGAGGAAACATTAATCGTGAAACTATTTTGATTGATCAATCATTTAAGTCATCTTTCAAAATGATGAATCAATTAATCATTAAAATAATCAGCAGATCAATCGTTGAATAAAATAATCATTAGTTGCAGCCCTGTTGTGAAGTCATGAAGCGTTTCAACTTGTTTTTTTCTTTTCTTAAAAGAGAATCATTAATTCGACTGCAGTATGCAGGTTTGATCTCTTTACCCAGTCAGTTCGATGGAAAACAACCCGCATAGTACAGGGTCCTTCACATCTCCTCCATTAGTCCATTTCGTCGCCACAGATCAGGTCACTAATATATAAACCTTGTGACCAGAACGAACGCATCAAATAAATCTCTAATTCCAAATGCAGAAACATTTATAAGCATCCCGTACCTTCACATATTTACTCTTTTCTTATCCTTGCCACACTATACTGAACTTATGTGTTTTGAAAAAAAATGTTCTAACTCTGTGTGTTTTTATTGGGAGCAATGTTTGAGGCAATTTAAGTTTCCTTTAAAATGAAAATAAATAAGAAAATAATTTCAGAATCCACAGGCAAGGAACACAGCAGCAGGAAAATAACAGGTATTTTTATGATAGAATGGGAGTCAGTTGTAATTGCAGTTAAAATAATACTGGTACTTTGTTTTGTCATCTACATGAAGATGCATGTTGTTGTTTTTTAACTCAAGCTGGAGGTCACACATGTTTCTCCTCTTAATTCCAGTGGACAGAGTTCACAGACCGGACGCTGGCCAGGTGCCCACACTGCAGGAAAGTGTAAGTAGCTACAAGCAAATCATCCGTTACAGCCTCTCATTCTCGCTGTACTTTTACAGGGTATATTTACATTCTCAGGCATTCAGGCGTCTAGCTGAATCTTCAGTTCAGTAAAACCTACGAAGAGTGAGCTGGTCTTGCTCAAAGACATGTGACACACTTCACTTTTGTGACTCAAACCTGTGACTTTTTGCTTGTGTGGCTTTGTCCTTGACTTCAAATGCCTCCGAAGAATTTCTTCACCAGCCTCAGAGTGTGTACATGTGTCTCATGATGTGTTGAGTTTTCTTATCTGTGACATTTAGTACCTCAGGAGTTTCATTGAACTTTGCTGCAGACCACATTCCCATGACTGTTTCCAGAAGCTTCTTAACATGGCGAGCAAAGTTCATGGGACTTAAGGGATGGGAATTAGCAAGCGTAACCAGATACAATACGATGCTAACATGCCAATCACTTAAATCATTCAGATGTGGAAAATCTGTGCTTTTACAGTTTGATATGAAATGTTTCTTAAATCATTCAGGCAACTAAACTAAAACAGGTTTCTTTTTCCGAATCATTTAACTTCTCAAGATGCTGCAAGGAGCTGAGCCAGTGTGTTAGTTGAATTCATGCAATGCACAGGTGTCCAGTGACGGTTTGTTGTATACAGCTGCAGTCATCAGACATAACTGTGCCAAATCTAAAATGGCTCCAGAAGATGGATTGAATGTGGACAGGTGCTGTTTGAGGTTGAATTTCTGCAGGTGTACCACTATCATCCTTCATGTGTTTCCATCCCCAAAATATACAAACTGCAATTGTTGATCCTTGAGTAATTCTTGAGCTTTTTCTACCTCCACCCCTGTTATGTGATGGGGCCTTTTTCACAGAATATGTTTTCACAGATCACAGTAGGGAATGTGAATTGCTGAATTCCATTTACCTGCTTCAGTTCAAAGGCCCTGGTATTGTGCATGCTGGTCACTGTCATAGTGTCATGGTTTTCTCTGAACTTCAATAGAATGGGGCCATCTTCAATATTATTAGTAATCCAACTTTTACTTGTGAAAACTCCTTTTGAAAGCAGCTTATATTTCAGAATATAATTAAAATAAAGAATATATTCATATCTATCTAGGGTTCAGCGTTGGAAAAATATCAGCTACCATCATTTGAGTCCATCGCAGGTTGTATATTTAGGACATTTTTTATTGGGCTTTTTTTAAAAATTGTATTTGATTTTTGGTAGTTATGGTCTGCATCCAAAGAATGAGCAAGAGCCATTGCTCATTCAGCAAGGAGTTTACAGAGTGGCACGCACAAGCCAGAAAAAGCAGAGGGAAGCATCAGGGACAAACGGTGTGTAGAGCCAAAAATCCACTCTTTTAATTGCGAAGCTCTCTCTTCCTGCCTATAAACGGCTCTGGATCAGAGCAGCTCTGCCCCGCCTCTCTCCTCAAAAGCTCTCTGAGGAACGGCAGCTGTATTGTTTAAATTGTTGACATATCGCCCAACCCCAGGCACGCCACTAGTTTTAATGTGATTTCCTATTTTTAATGTGATTTCATTTTAAGGCCAAATTTATTTTGACCCTTCTCTCCCCCTGTTGGTGTTGCAGCTCCTCCATTGGTCAGAGGTATCCCCGGAGGCGGAGCTTGTGGTGTTTTCTACTCTGCTTGCTATTCAGCATCTCTACCGCGGGGCTGATGGTGAGTGGACACCACCAGACACCATCCTAACATTCAAGGGATAGAGATCTTTTGTTTAGTATTAACAAGAGATTATCAATAACTGTTTTTGTTTTTTAGAAGAAAATGACTGCTCTTTGTCCTCCCCTGAGGTTCATAATTTAAAACCTTACAGCTACAGGCAAAACAAAGCTAGCAGTAGGAACAGGGTGATTACAATCTGTCCTTTTGTTGTCCCTTGTTTAACACGGAGGCTGTGCCCTCTCCAGACACAATGTGACAGACATCTATTTGTCAGCGAGATATACCACAAACGCAACCTAGTTATCTGTAAGCAGTGTTCAGGTTTCAACACCCACTTAATAGCAGAATAGATTATGTAATTCTCTATAATAAGCTTCTGTTTTCCCTTCCTCATCTCACTCTTTTATATGCATGCAACCATGCGAGGCTTTTAAGATATTCTGTATTTGGTTGTTTCTCGTATTTGAATGGATAAATAAATGAGAGTGCAACAGCAGAATCACCTCCCGTTTATAGATCACAGTTTTTTAAGACATTGAGGAGAGCAGGAGTCTAAAAATAAACATGGATACATAGAAAGAACCAGATCGTCGATCCATTCTGCTTCATAAACACCAGAGGGTGCAAGATGAGCATGAAATGGCACCGTGCAGTATAGACACATTGAACACAGGTTGTATACGTGCCTGCCTGCCTGCATGGAGAACAGTAAGCATTGTGCAGACAATAAATATGCTGCATTGACAGCGTTGCATAATGTCGGTTTCGTGGCAATGAATGTCACAATATGAGATCAGCTTATGTTTGATAAAAAGGTTGTTTTAATTATAAAAATGGCACGAGAGCACAGGTTTTGACAGTTTAATCAACGCCTTACATCAATAAACCTTATCGGCACCCACCCAGGACACGAAACGGATGAAACTTCATTTCCAGACTGCGTATAATTAGGACTAAGGAAACAGTGGTTTCACAGTTCTTGATGGTGGTTAAGTATTGAGGGTAGTTAAGGAGATTCATCAACATAACAGCTGTAACGTTCTGGAGCTGTGGTGTGTCACCAACTCGGCAGTATGAGCAAAGAGATGCCAATTAAAATGTTAAGGTCCCTGAGAGCTCAGAGCAGAGCCTTAGTCATTAAAACTTTACTGATCACTTAAAGAAGAGGGGAGGAATTCTTTTACGGCTGAGTTATAGGTTTCTGTTAACCATATTTGAGCTTTTTTTTAGCCTACATGAGCAGTTTTAAACCCCTCAAGGTTAGAAAAACATACATGTAACACACACATCACCTTGTAGGGACATCTAGAGCCGGTCTCTTATTAATGAAATGGACTCAATTTCGGTCTTTAAATAGTAACTTCACCATTTGTACATATCAAAGTGCATTTACAGGTTTTGGGGAGTACTACTGCATATGTGAATTTAGTACTTTAAAGCCTTTTTAAGGCTCCAGAGGAAGCTTCATGTACTCTGATACATTCCCACCAGTGATTTCACTTAGTGGCTATGTTGCATTGTGGCTAATGAAGACAGATTGTTGGAGTTACCCTTTAAGCAGAAAACAGATGCCACAATTACAAAATGAAAGTGTCTGCACCATACAGCAGCCGTGCCAGACGCAGAGTCGCAGCACAGAGTAGCAGGAGTCAGATTACGCTTACTACATGACTAGAGTCAGGAGCCGGGATGATGGGGAAGGAGTTGTTATCAAAACGATCATTATTTTGGATTTAAACCCAGTGCTAACAGGTAATCTGATAACGTTAATGAGGAAAAGGGAGTTGGTTAACTCGCTGTGATGTTGGAGGTGTGCAGCCTGTCGCCTGCAGCTCCGTCTTGTCCCATTACTCCCACAGAGTGAATAACCACTCCCTGACATTTGCTATTGATCCTCTGTCAAATGACTGTTGATTTGCTCTGTAGATGCATTTTTGATGAACAATAGCTGTGCCAAACTCACAGAAACCATTGCAGTTCCTGTGACTAGCTACCTTCATAATAAAAGTCAACTCGTTTCGCCTGTTAAACGCTTTTTATGTGAAGCTGCAGCAGTAGGACGTGTTCAGTCGGCATTAGCAATAAACGAACACAGCGCTGCAGAGATGGTGATGGTCTTTTCTTGTAAAAAGGCACAGTAATCAATAACACCAGTGCTGTCATAAGCTTATTAGCTGATGGGAACATTTCTTTGTTTTTTTTGGTCTTGCAAAGAGTTGGATTTTTCCTCTTGGTCCATGGCTATTTGTGGTGGCATAATATAGACGAGACAAATCACAAGGCAGGTGCACTCAATTCAACTGCTTAAGCATGTTTTCTTTATCCTCAGCATCGTTTATGGATCAGATGTAAGCATGTGATCATCAGGCCAAGTTCAGAATAAAATCTTAAACAGGGCCCCTGGATTTTCAACATTCTCGTTGGTTTATTCTAGATAACATTAATAATCTGAGCCAGCCATGCGTATCATCCAGGAGATCTCTGGGTGTCAAAACAGGAGCCGAATCTTTTGACACTTTTTATCCCCATATTAGCTCTGTCTGCTGTTGTGACTTTGAAAAAGGAATTCTTATTTTCTCCCGTATTCTCCCAAAATCCCCGTGGGTTCCTCTCAAAGTCACTTTTGCCATCTTCATTAAATAATTTTCTTCTGAGCAGCTGCACACTTAATACTTGATGGGAAAGCTATTTTCTCTCTTACCCCTCAGTCACTCAGTATTGAATATGTGCTCCTCCATGAAGATTTGTGCATTTCAGACTAAAATTCAGTCTGGTGCAGGTGGATTAATCAAGGACTGTGGATATATTTAAAAACTGAAGGTTTTGGTCTGTTTTGCATTAAAATGTTTAACAAGAGAATCTGTGTTTGATGAATTATTGTAATGCTGTCATAAAAACAGACTTTGAACTGTGAAAATCACTGGATAATTGGCTGTAATTTTGCAGTTTGCGACAACATAAATGGGTCACATCATAAATGCATAGAACGTTTTCAAGCCTAATTGTAGCTTCAGCTCTCTGGTTGCTTCGTTCAGCCTGATTGGACTTGAGCTGGCTCATTATAATCATCATAACACACTCAGAATGTGCTTGTAATTCCCTTAAAAGGCCTTTTGAGCAACATCTGATTTTCTAAGAAAGTTTCCTCTTGTCACTCTCCAGGCGGGAACGTGGGCGAAGGCTCAGACCTACCAGGGGATCTACGCTTCGTGGGCCGTGCTGCTGCTCCTGGTTCTCGTCACCCTGGCTCGGGCCTTCTACTGGGCCTGCATGAGGGTCAGCCAGCCCCTCCAGAACTTCACATAGAGCCCCCTTCAGCCATGCCGCACCCTCTTCCCAACCCACCAGGCAGGAGGAAAGATGGCTTTAAGAAAAAAAAAAACAACAAACACAAAAAAACAGAATATTTATTTAAACCCAGACAGAAAATGTTCTCCTCCTGCTCCTCCCGTCCCTTCCCTTTTAGTCAAACGTGTTTCTAAAACTGGATGGCGGTGGCTGCGACTGCTATATATCTATCGGTAATTATGATGATGCGTATAGCCTAATGTACTGTTTATCTGTTCTAATCTCGTGGCCAGTGTGGGGTTCATTTTAACATTATAACAATTTTTCTTCTTCTCTTTCCCCCTGCGCTGTTTATACATTTTGGATTTAGTCTGTGGCACATCCGTTGCACTCTGGCAACTTCTACGACGAGGGCTTAGAGTTAAATCTTAGATGTGAATCTTGCCCTTGTTTTTTTGTTTTCGGAGGACGGTCCTCCTTCAATCCTAATTTGACATTAGGTTTAGTATTTGAGCGTTTAACTTTTTTTTTTTTTTTTAACCTGAGAAATGATTTTGTAAAACGCGGCGATGAAGTCAGATGAAGCTAACGAATCGATGCCAGTAGAAAAACGATTGGCGGGAGGGGCGTCGGCCTCCTTTTCCAGAATCAAAAAGATCAAGTAGGTGTTGAAACGTGTCTGAAAAAAAAATTCAGCCGTATGTGAAGGTAGGCTACGATGTTTCTGAACTCAATGTTTATGCCGAATTATCCCCTGGGACTGACTTTGATCCAAAGCAGCTTGAAAGCCTTAAAAAGGAGGTGTGATAGAAGGATTCAACACACACACACACACACACACACACACACACACACATACATACATACATACATACATACACAGCCACATGAATGCATACTGGCACACAACAAAAGAAGGATGCTCTTTTTCGAGTTTCTACTGCTCAGACACCAGTTTGTCAAAGGCGTTCCAGCCCCTCTCCTCAAAGACAGGCCTGCCAACAGATTTCCTCCATACTGCTTGTCCTCATTCTTAGCTGAAGAAAAGTGACATACATGCCCATTTGCATAAAGTATGTGTGTTATGTTCTGCTCCCAGAAGAGTCTCACCACATTTACAGCTTTTTTTCCTTTCATCTACACTATAGCAAATGGGCTTACTTTTTTTTTTTTTAAGACGTTTTACCTTTTTATTATTTATTTTCCCGTAATACCTCAATTCCAGCTTCAATCTCCAGCTGAGATATCATAAACCGACAGAAAAACTGAAGTTAAAGCTTACGTTAAAACATGAGCTCTGCTTTATGAAACAGACCAAACTATGAAATTGTTACCTGGGGATAGTGACCACAGAAAACAATGCCTCTTCATGTTTGTTGTGCAGTGGTAGACAGGCTTCCTTTGTGCTGTCACTCGGGGAAAAATCGAGCCGGGTGGCTGACCAAACATAATGAAAGCAAGGTTAATAGGAAGCCAATCAGGTGATTTCATTTTTCTACACCCATTCCACTGTGCAACTGGTATAAACTGAAGAAAAAAAAAAAAGAAAAAAAAGTTGTCTGTTGCCAGTTGCCAGTTTAGAGAATTTTGACTCTTTTCCTCCTTAAAAAGTGACTCAAACTGATCAATCAGTGACCAGTGTCAGATGACAACTGTTGCAGCTGTAAACGAAAGTACCATAATGCTCAACTCCCAGCATTTTAATTGCATTTTGGACTGTTCATGGTGAAAATATGTGCAGTTTTTGTCATTGAAGATGGAGGCTGGTCCTGAGCTTTCTTTAGTGGTTGGTTCCACATTGAGCATTAAAAGTTGGGACACGAAGCCTGATGTCAGTCAGAATAGGTCAGTGACATGAACACAAACACACTACACTCTACATTCTCACTCCGGTCTAAGTCCCACAAGGACACGTCTGTGGTTCTGAATGTGGTAACATTTCTTCTGTTATGAGTTCTGTATTATTTTTGTTTTGATTGTAAATATATTTGTCGTTTATGTACAATGGAAGTGACTAAGCAAATTATGTTGCACTCCGAGCTTAACACTACTGCTGTGATCGCTGCGGATGTTTTATTTGTTGTTTTTAAGAAGGTTATTTTTGCAACTCTTCACCTGTTACATATTTAATGATTTGATGAACTACTAACCTAAAACGCCTCCGGACGCTCGTGTCCAAATCATGAACACATCGACATACTCGCACCAACAAAAGACATAATGAATCACATTCCCAGGCAATGACATTTTTATCTATCTCTCTCTCTCTCACACACACATACACACACCCAGCACCTTATACAGTAGTGAGAAACACTGCATACACCAAGTAAGATGAGATGAAGTTACCTTTCCAGACTGAACTGAGGTCGCGGACAGTTCATACGGTGTCATGTTATTTATTATACATGCTGCAAAAAAGTTCCTTTTTACAAATAAGTCATTCATCAAGTCCTGAAATTGTATTTATTGTCAAAGAAAGTCTGTTAAGGGGTGAGATGACTCCATTTTCCACAAGCCTGGACCAACAGTAGTTGTGTTTTTACTTTTTTGAATTCAATACAAAAATCTGCCAGTTTGAACTTAAGGTCAGTACATTTACTTTAAAGTTTTTTAAGTTTAAAGGCAAGAGATTTTGGGACAGAATTTAAGATGACATGACTTGTGTAATAAGATCCTTTTTTGTGGTGGAGTGATCATGTTTTATCCATGACTGCAAAAGAAATCAATCATGTTAATGCCAATAATCAAGACCCTGGCTGATGCTCTTTTCAGAGTTTGTTTACACACAAATAAAGACATGATGATGTACAAAACACCAAACGTGAGTTCTTTTTAATCCATGACCTCGGTTGATTTCACTTTTTTCTCTCTATTTAAAAAAGTAAACACATCTGCTCTGACTCGAGGCTCAAAGTATAAATATTAATGTTAAAGATGTTTTCGTTCCATGATGCAACGTTTTGAGGTAAATCTTCCTGACGAAGATCTTCAAGGTTAAACTGTTGCATCAGAAATGTTTTGGGAGCTCAATATTCAGCATGTGAAGCAGCTGTCTTTTTACTTTACTCTGTATGCTGCTTTCATCCTGCACTGTGTTTTTGCCTTGGATGTGTACAACACTGTATCCAAACCTTTTTTTTTGCATGATGTAACTTGACAGCCCGACGAGATAAGCACAAGTTTCCCCATCACACCTGTGTACAGCCACATTTCATCACATACATCTACCGCGTTGACGTTTCTAAACACAAGTCATATCCCTTTCACATTACATGTTTGTGACCTGACTCTCACATCAGAGGGGAAGAGTATGGTGGTGGAGCTACAGGCAAGAAGTCAGTGGTTCTACATGTGTAGGTGTGAAACCACTGGATATTTTTAACGAGACATCGGGCATCTCCGTAGTCTTTTCTAAATCAATCCGAGTGGCTTTTCTGCCTAAACCTAACACGAGCATAAGCGCAGCATTGTAACATGATATAAAAAAAAAAATGAACCAAACGAAACTTTAAGTTGCAACCTAAAGAAATGCAGCTTTCAATTCACCGCATATCCTTGGTTTGCAGAAACATGAGCTTTTATTCTGCCGGTTGCTGAGGAAGCTGAATATTGGACCAGGGCTGTCAAACCTTTTTGAGTAATGCTTGAAATCCTTCCTGTCTGAACCCGTCCTGTGTCTGATCTTGATGTTTGGGGAAAAAAGGAGGCAGGGAAAACGATGTAGTGGCATCATCCGCACTACAGTTAGCTCAGGTGCTCGTTAAACCAATCCCTGAAAAATACCAAGCATATTTTCTAGACTCCTGACAAGGAGCCCCCTCGCATTGACATCTCTCCATACATTAATGCATCGTTACACTATAGGTCCTGTTCGTGTGTGTGTGTGTGTGTGTGTGTGTGTGTGTGTGTGTGTGTGTGTGTGTGTGTGTGTGTGTGTGTGTGTGTGTGTGTGTGTGTGTGTGTGTTTGTGTAAAAAAAATTCTAGCATAAAGAAAATTCTATTTCCCTACAAAGGGATTAATAAAGTCTGTCTTCTTTATCTTCTTTTCATTAACTGCTTTATCTATTAGTCCATAACCTTTAGCTAATTTGAACCATTATCCATCAGGGTGGATACTTAACTGTTCTGACTGTCTATCCATAGTTTTTTTTCATCATTAACCATTTCAGCGTAACTTTGTTTAACAACTAGCCTATTATTCATGCTCTAAATTGCAAAACATGGTGTTAATAGGTTATATAACTCAGGTTGGTGGTCAGTTCTATTGCAGCCTAGCCGGCAGCCTTAAACTAAGTGGTTGTTGCAAATATACTAAGGATCAGCATACACCAAGTGATCATATTTGTGTTTATTTTCATCCTCAGCACACATACTTCTTCAAATCAAATAATAATTCCCATTCTTTCACATGATCTGAGTTGTTATACAATCTTTCTGCAGAGCCCCAAATACAGCCACCCACGAGGTATGAGTGGGGCTCATTCCTCTGAAATCACTGATATAATCTATTCCACCCGCCAGCCACCATGCCTAACAGTTTTCAGTCACATCTGTTCATTTGAAAGTGGACACACACACACACACACTGTCTTTACAGAGTAGCCCCGCTTTGGAGAAAATGTTTTTTTCTGAAACCTGTGATTAAAGCTGGCATCCACTCTGTTAATTCGGATAATTCCCGGTTATAAAAAAAATGAGTGAAATTAAAACCATTTTTCTTCTTGTTGAACCTGAAGAACACCAATTTCAGAACCTCTCATTTAAAGCTTTGCGCTGCTCTTTTAAAAATAAGCCCAATTGTTTTTTTGTTTTTTTTTATCTTCTTGTTTCATTAAGAGAAGCTCTCCCTTTTTTTCCCCTTTCTATTCCCACAAATGGCTGGAAAGAGCCTAGTCTTTTTTTTTCTCTTCTTCTTCTTTCTCACACGTCCTGGCCCCTGTCGGCCTCTTGAGTTTCATGCGGATATATTTTTTGCCTGGACACAAAGAGATGGAGGGATTAAGGACACTGAGAAACCTTTCAGAAACCACAGCTCCCTGGAGAGCGGCACGAACCAGGGAGGCTGAGAGACCAGAGAGAGGAGGGGAGGAAGAGCGAGGACGACAGTTGGTCCCTTAACCTTCTTGTTTCAAATGAGAGGGCATTAGGCTGCTTTTTATTCTGTAGCACAACAAACACTCAGCCTCTCTCTCACTTGGCCCCACACTCCGACTCGGAGCGCTTTCGGGTCCATTTTGTCATTTTATTTTTCATTCATGATATTATACAGCTTTGCCTCCTCGGGGGAGCGATGCTGCCTCTGCTCTACACTTTTTGTTCTCTCTTTGCCATCTTGATCGTTTTCCCCCGTGAGATACTTCAGTGACAATTCAACTGATGTGAGATTCTTAAGATGGATGGTGTGAGACGGGAAAATCTCATTTGTTCGGCTTATTTGTGCCTTTCTGGAGCTCGCCGCCACATTCAGTTGCGCCGGTGCTGTATGAGAATTTCAGTTCGCAAGCCGACGAATCTCTGGCTGATTGCCATTTGGCCAACCCACTCATTAGGAAAAATACTCTTGTTAATGAGAATTATTTCTCTAACAGCATGACTTGAGCCCTTTTAAACGCAGCCATGCAACAAACCCAGTGTGTGAATGGTAATGGCTCTCGCATCATTATTTTTGGATGATATATGTGTTCCTGACGCCAGAATTCGGAGAGAAACCGCCGCCTACTAATGCAACAGCAGCGGTGACAAATGTTTTCATTTGTTTTCATTTATTTGCCGCTCAGCTTGCCCAGTTGCTTCTCCCTTTTTCCTCTCCCCATACATCCACACGTTTCCTTTTAAACAAACAAAATTGAGTTTGAGTGCTTTTCAAGCTATATCACAGGAAAAGCATCAAAAGCACAACTATTTTATACGGAGCATGGATGATGAGTAGTGAGGAGTCGCCGCGTGAGGAATGAAGCTGCTCTGTAGCCTGGTGGTACGGCAGCGGATACTTCTGTATGTTTTCCCAGAAGGCAGCAGGGTGAACAGACTGTGGCCGGGGCGGGTGTTGTCTTTTACTGTCCTTTGTCCTCTTTGCAGATGTCTCACTGTCGACGTTGTTTTTTAGTTGAACCTGGGATGATTTCAGGCCTGAACGTCTACGACCTGTTCTCGCCTTCCTTTGTCTATAATGTGGTACCAACACCAACGTGTCGCAAATCAAATGGGTGTAACTATTTTGAGAATTTGTTCTGTTGTAGGTTGAAGAAGAGACAATATTGTCGCCTTTTCAACGGTGGCAATAGATGTTCTTTTAGATGGAAAAATGCTCCCTGGTTGACGCTCTGTACGTCGGCTCCAGTGTTGTTTCGGGTTTGCTTTAACCACCCGCCGCAGAGCCTTCCAGACCGGAAACACTATCAGAGCAGCCTGAAAGCGAGCACGGACAAGCCAGCGTCACCTGATAAATATGTTAACCCGGGAAGAGACGGGCCGTGACGAGGATCCGACTTTGTCCGCCTTTTTGCTTAGCCCAGTTAGCTCACACTTCTACGGCCCAGAGAGTGCCACCATTGCGTCACTTATTGCGTTTCACTCAAGTTCCAGGGGCACCGGAGCTATCAAGCACAATCAGTTCTCTGGGAAACTACCAAATAAACAGTGCAGTGCTCCTGTTCCTGCTCCGAAGGATAATGTTTCATAATGCGCCTTTTTTCAAGCGTGACAAACGAAACGCTCGGTGTGGCTGAACCACTTTAACCATTTTTGAACTGTGATATCATTTAATCGCCACATCCCTTATCAATACTCTCGCTTTTAGCGTATATTTCCCAACATGCCCATTGTTAATACCTGGCTATGACATTGGTAATTACATCGTAGCACTAATTAGTTCCTTCTTTATCATCAAACTATCACCAAGCAACAATATAAAATGCTTCAAATAAATCATTTCCTCTCTCTTCTCCCTCTGTTTCATTGCTTCCATGTTTTAACTGAGCTCCATCAAATCGAAGTAAGCGGTCTATTCCACTGACACACACACACACACACACACACACGCACTCTGAATGTCTCTCACGCACACTCCCCGGGCTCCTCTTGCACAGTGTCAGTGAATATTGCAGCAGTAAAATAGGCAGCCCCTCGCTAAAGCCTTGATCCCTCTTACTTCTAACAGGATTTGACCTGTAAGTCCCGGAGCATGACCCTCATCTGCTGCAACACCATCATCCTGTTTAACATACACTCTCGCTATTGTCCTCTTGTCTCACAGACACACACACGCACATTTGGAGGCCCTAACTCACACACACGAACACATTTCAGGGCCCCCGAAAAAAAAAACACATCACTACCCTTCCTTCCCATCCTCCCACACACACACACACACACACACACACACACAC
>CAEMYA010000024.1:7552661-7579186 GCA_903131615.1 Diplodus sargus
CACACACACACACACACACACACACACACACGATCACATATGGTTTGTGTGTAATCCCCCCTGCTCTCACAGCCTCTCCCTCAGGCGGCTGCTGTAAATAAAATGCACTCCTCGCCAACATATGTTGTCAAATAAAAAATTCAAATGGGAAAATGCCCACTGATGCAACACATGGCACTCGGGAAGCACTTCCATCCTGAGAGCCCCGGCAGGAACATGAGTGCGAACAGACGTTGCAGCCTGCCGCGAACAAACAGACGCGGTGAGTGTAAGTCTGACAGGGGAAACATTCTACTTCCAGATACTACTACAACAAACGCATCCTGCACAAGACCAAAGGGAAAAGGTTCACCTACAAGTTCAACTTCAGCAAACTCATCCTGGTCAACTATCCGGGACATCCACCTCCACCACCACCACCACCACCCGGCCATCAGGTCATCACCACGTCTTTACACCTCATACCACAACTTAAAGGACTTTGCTGTCTGGAATACTGGATTCTGGGCTGTATTACCTTTAATATAGAATGATTAAAAAAGCCCTCTGTCTGTTTCTGGGAGATATCTGTGGTTTCATTTAAAAAAATAAATAATAATACTAATTTCCTCACAGAAATAAGCTGCAATGCTTCCAGTTTTCCACGACTTGGCTACGGTCCTTTAAGAAGAGTTTTGTTCTAAAAACACTTGAAGTGAAAAAGATAATTACCCTAACTGAATTTTTTGATATTTAAAAATGGACCAACTTTAATAGAAACAATTGCTTCAGCTTTATCATTTAATATGAAACCGGCTGACTCTAAGACTGGCTGAATAGGAATCATTACTAACACGTTATCATTTAATATGAAATGTACTGATCTTCTAATGAAGACGGGAGTCAGTGTGTTCAAGTTATATCACGCTCGCTGGCCAACTCAGGGCTTAGGTTACCTACTATCCTTCAGAAAGCTCCGTACTTTGTTTAATTATAGGATCCATTCTGTAAGAGCTGGGATTAGTATGGACGGCTTTGTCTGTGGAGGTAGAGCAGTGCTGTATAAGTGCAGTCTGTTTACAAATACCATACAAGTTTGGAGCAAAACTCTTGATACCATGTATTAAACATATGTTGTTGTTTTTTTTTTTGCCATATTCAAATCCTAAATGAGGCCACGAGTGTACAAAATATCAGGAACACCTTCCTACTTTTAATTTGATGAATGTCTTCATCATTCAGAGTGCTTCTTTTACGTACTTGCGTCTTCTCAACTACACCAAGGCTGAACTGCAGTATATCTAAAGGTGCAATATGTAAGAATGTAAGCTTAAAGTGGAAACAGAAAACTTTTCAAATGACCAGGGACCGGTTGATTTTTACATACTGCGCCTTTAATAAGCCAAATCAATTAAACGTGACAGTAAGAAGCTCCACCGGGTGTTCTTGATGTTTTGCACACATGGCAGCAGACTACATTGTATTGACAGATCCATGTTCCCATTCCATCCGTTCCCTCATCTCATCCTCCATCCGTCCCGCTCTCCAGCTGGTCCAGAGCGGCTCTCTTCCCTTTCCTGTCCTCCCGGCTGAGAGTGGCGCTCCTCTGTGTGGAGGAGCAGGCTCAGGGATGAACCGAGGTAAGAAAACACATATCACTGACATCATGTTTCACCCAACTGTCCACCCCATCTTCTTCACACTCTTCAAAATATCTTCACCCGACTACCTCCGGTGCTGCTGCCATGCTCACTCCAGCCACCAGAGGTCGCTGCCTCACTCCGCGCTCCACTCCCCGCTCGCTCCGCGCTCCACTCCCCGCTCGCTCCGCGCTCTACTCCCCGCTCGCTCTGTTCACATGCCCTGTTGCACAGTCATCCTATGCTGTTTATCAAACATTGTTTTTGGGCACTACTGTAAAACATTGATGCCATCTAAAGCGGAGGACAGATGATTGGAGGAGGATTTTTTAAATAAGGTGCCTAAAATAAAATGCTTAGAGGCTTCAGCCAATCAGAAATGTTCAGGGCTTTAAGTTCCAGTACCTCTGAAGTACTATACCTCGGGCGGTGACTTGAGGGATTGACTAATGTCCCTGGAACTTACTACAGACCCCGGTCCCTGCAGTGAAACGTGGCTTAAATTGTGCATTATTTGATACACATTTGGTATTTACCTCAGCAGGTTCTTGCTTCTGAATTCCAATCAATGAACAGCCAGTGCAACAGCGTCACTCAGTGTGTTTCCAATTGTTTTTGGACAACATTTGTACTAGGCGAGCAGAGGAATGAGATATATCTGGCTTTCTAGACAATACTTGTTGGTAGGATCGATTCACCTCTTGATTAAGCATTCAGTAGAGACACACTGACTGCAGTGTTTGCCGGACAGACATCAGAATTCTATTCATCTACCTTTGATATTAAACATACAGAGGAAAACACCAAGAAGAATCTAATCAGCGTTCCATCCTCGGTTTGACATCTCATAATTCACCCTTAAGTGCTCACACGCTGCTGAATTCATAAGTCGTGAAGATTACCCAAGCTGAAGTCACAAGGCTTCCCTGCTGTGTCTGACTCGTATGATATTTTTCTGTCTCAAGGTGAAACACGATGTGCGCAATGGAAAATAATGCAGGACTGTAGTCCAGGCTTGACCCTGAAGACGGATTCTGGGGGGTTTCAAAATGAATAAATTCAAACACTTCAGATGGAACTGTAGTATTTTTTAAAGAGTCGACACATGAAACTTGTGATGGAATGCAGCAGGCTTGTTATTCAGAATATATTGACTTATTGGTTGGCAAGGTCTGATTAAACAGAGGCAGGAGGATTTGGATTCAAAATAAAGTCCCCTTTACAACCGCATCTCACAGTCTTCCCAAAGTCTTTCCCAACTCCCCTGAAGTTTGTTCAGTTGGCATGGCTTAAACATGAACTTTGCTTGTTTTTCTGTCAAATGGACGAGGTCAAGAAAACTTTCACACTTGCTTTCTTTTTTATTTTATTACTTTTGCCATGAAAATGTCAAATATGTGTGATCAATATTATACAGCCTCAGCTAACAAGGTGGAATTTTATTTTGTGGTGAATGACTGTAACTTGAAATAAGGCCCATTGAGTGCTTCAAGTGCATTCTGGGAAAATTGTTTTGCTGTATGTGAAGACTGAGGTATGAAATCATTGGTAAAAAAAATTCTCACAGAGAATTAATGTACAACTACTTTAATATTTATTTTTCATGTCAAAACACTATTCAAGATTAATTATTTATTAATTTTGAGGTTTGTGCTATTGGATAGACAAAACAAGCCCTGTGAGAGGTTACCTTTGGGCTCCGAGTGATACAGACAGCATTTCTCAGAGTTGTCTGATTTTTTACAAATGAAACAAAACAAAAAAAATCAGAAAATTATCAGTAGATTAATATATAATGAAAAATTATATTTGTATTTATATTATATATATATATATATATATATATATATATATATATATATATATATATATATTAAGCAGTTCAGAATGAACTCCATCTCCACCAAACACAACAGTAAAATCCCGCTCTTATATAATATGCATATAACAGACAACTTAATTCTGCTTTAAAGGATAAATACACCCAAAAATGAAGTGGGTGCAGGAGCATTATCGCGCATCGTGGATGTAAATAACAGGCTTTTTAAAAATTTAACTACATTTTGAACTCCATGTCTTCTGGAGACTTTGGCTACACCAGACAATTTGTATGGAGCCATTTTCTGCTTTTTAATTTTTGCATTTTAAACAAGTTTCCATCCCCTGGGTATCATAAAACTGACAACAAATCCTTTGTTACTTAGTGATTAATGTGACTCTCTTTGTTTTTCCTGACAGGAGTCCAGCCGGTCCCTTACCCCTACTTGCTCCCGTGCTGCCTCCCTAAACCCATCCCGACTCCCCGAGCTCTCCACGGTCACTTCCCCTTCATCTCTGGCCCCGTACGTCCAGGGGTCAACCCGAGGGAGCTGAGGGAGTCAGGCCTCCCACCTCTGGCCTCGGCCCTCCACGTCAGCGCTAACGGCTGGCCACACAAGAGTCCCGCGGGGTGGGATCTGAACCACATCAGTCGAAGCCTGTTCGGTGGAGCGAAGCAGGCTGGAATTCAAGGAGAGGAGAGGAGAGCGGGGAGTGACGTACTGATGAAGGGGAAAGAGTGAAGCAGAGGAACTAAACTACAACAGATGGACTGCTTTCCCCCCTCAAATCTCTTGCATTCACTCTCTTTTAGCTCCGCATTGTAAAGTAGTTTATTATTCACTGCCTGTGATACACGTATTTTGTATTTATTGAGTTGGACCATGATGTGTGTGTGTGTGTCTTTTTTTTTTTTTTCAAATCTAAATATTGAGGAATGTGCTTTTCTTTTGTCTGCACTTCACGGTACCACACTGGGGGAATTGCACTTGTAAACAATTAAAAACATGGCACTTGTGTTTGTGCAAATAAAGCAGTGCACTCAACTTACATTATTCAGCTGTTTGTCTTGCATTCCTCGCCCTCCCTCTCCGGGCTTCATGAAAATAATAAGAGCTGCATTAATGATGCATTCAAACAGGCACTGTGAAATTTTCATGAAAGCAGCTTTCATGTCTTCTTCTCCTGCAGCATCAGGACCAGCAGCTGACGGCTGCAGTTACCACTCCGACACAGCGGGGGGCAGCAGCGTCTTTGGCTTCCCGCGAACTTTTCACAGCGCAGCTTTTCCCGGGAGAGAGTCAGAGCCGAGATGCGAGAGAATGAGAGGTGTCACTCAGTTTCAATTGACGGGCACCATTAATTTTAAATCAGTGTACCAGGAAAACTGCGAGATAGGGTTACAGTTGCTATTATTATTCAAAATGAAAGTATTCAATCGTATTACGTTATTCCATGTTTTTGTACTGTCACTTTATTTCGTGTTTATAAATGTATTTACATATCTAAACGTAGGCTAATTAATGCTAGTTGTTGGGACTCCACACTTCTTACACCGACAGGAGGCTTATATTATCTTTCGACATCATCTAAAACCACACATAATAAAGTCACGTTTCTTAATTGTTGATCTATCACAATTTTAGATACTTATTTAAGACAGTTCGTCAGAGCTAACGTGTTTGGTGGCCTCCAGCCGTTGGCTAGAGAGCCTCGAGTGACTCCTCGTTTCATTTGACGATCTTTGGCTCAGATGTCATTTTGGCGCCGAATATTCTGAATATTGTCATCCTGCAACGCGGGAGTTGGTGTTGTTGTGTGTGGCTGTTGGACCTGCACTGTCATTTAACTAATAGTTTTAATTCAGCATTAGGTAAAGGAAGAGTTTGAAGACAACATGCAGCGGAGCATCGCGTAAGTACAAAGATAGTAGCTTGGAGGAGTTTCTGTTCAGCTTGTTATTGGTGGCAGCGTTAGCTTGGGGGTGTCTGCATTTGTATAACCATTAGCTAACTCAAAGTTAGCTAGTTCCGTGTCTTTTGTGTTGTGTCTAGGGGTTTTAAAGCGTATACATGACCGTGTAACGCTAGCTAGCTGAGTATTACTGTTAACTGCGCTGTTAGGAAGTTAGCATTAGCTTGCATTAGTCTGCAGCGTCTGTTTTGGATACGGACTCACTTTCTGCTCGTATAGTGGAGACAGACACCCAACTGTTGTTAGATATATGCATCGGTTAATGTGTGGGCTCCACTTTAACCCTTATTTGTTTTAGCAAGACACTTTCAACTGTCCAAGAGAACAGGTGTTGTAACACAAAGGTAGCTACGTGATGTTAGGTAACGAAGATAGCAAGATAGCAACTCAGCCAGTTACGCACTTCTCGTAGATCAATAACTCACGTCGACCCGCCCTAACTTAGTAAACTCACGTCAGCAAACAGACGCTGGTTCAATGACTGTATCGTTTTATTTCCCACACTGATGACAAGCATGCTAACGCCCATCAAGCCATTGACTGTTTTTTTGTTTGTATCTACCCTTCCTCTTCCATCAGATCCTTCTTCCAGCCCAAGAGCAAGGACAGAGATACTCAGAAGAAAACTACAGCTGGACCTGTGAAAAAGTAAGACTTCATAATCAATCACACATAACTGATGGTTGTTGCCACGCTGGGAGAGATGTGGACTCAATCATTATCATAGTGTTTGTTTATATCTGCTCACTCCTACTTTGTTCTGCAGTTTCCATTAGGATAACCAAAGTTCTGTCTTATCTTAAGCCTGAGTTGCACAGGACTAGTGGTGCCTGTGGACCTCTAGTAGGGGTCGACCGATTACTGAAAATCAAGGAGACTGAAAAGCAATGATTGGGGACCGATACTTGTTTGCGATAACACTGAAAAACCTTTGTTCACACGTTTAGAAAAAACAGTGATTGAATGAAGTACAGTTTACTCAAGTACTGCACTTAGGTGCAATTTAAGTGTT
Source organism: Diplodus sargus (assembly GCA_903131615.1). Taxonomy (NCBI): domain Eukaryota; kingdom Metazoa; phylum Chordata; class Actinopteri; order Spariformes; family Sparidae; genus Diplodus; species Diplodus sargus. Next base: position 7,559,085 of record CAEMYA010000024.1, read on the forward strand.
TGCTTTCTCTGCTTCTTTTACGCTTCCTCTCCGCTACATTTATTTGACAAATTTAGTCAGCAGTTACTTTGCAGGTTGAAATTATTTTGATGTTCATAGGCTATTAACTGTGATGTGTTACCGGTCAGATAGTGTGGTGGGCGGGACATTGCATGCGAGGATGCTGCATCAGAGCCAAAGTAGCACATTTTTGAATTTGTTTATTTTATCGGCAATCTGGCTGAAAAATCACAGTCAGTAATTGGAAAAGGGCTGAATACCGGCCCTGATAATCAGTCTGCCCTTAACCTCTAGTAATCGATTTGTGTAGGATGTCTGTGATCTAAATCCTGTGTGAACCTGCCATGTCTTAAGTAGAAACACCACGACAATTCCACCTACCGTATTTCACCAAACACAGAAGTCCCTGTGATGATGCTGTTTTCTGTTGCCAGACAACTGAACAATTATGAGTGGATCATAAAAACCAGCAGCATTCAACAGCTGTGCTGTGAGATCAGCTAGATTGATGTTTAAAAGATGACAGTGAAGGTTAGGAACAACCAAATGTTGTTATAATCAAGAACAACCACAAAGCACTTCTTACTTGATCTTAAAAGCTGCAAATGTGTATCAACACTTTTAACACCTTATACCTGTGGTATTATCCATCATGTAACTACAAATTTTCCTGTCCAAGTTTTTCAAAAGTGTCAATACTTTTTCAGTTCATCTTTAAAACTCTACAGTATTCAAATTCGATAACATTGAAAGTACTGAAGCTTTAGAAGAAACGGCAGAATAATCTGATTTTCAACCCAGGTCTGTACAGATATTGACATCATTACAAATGTTTTGTTATGTGTTCAGTGATTTTTTTTTTTCTGTACCAGGCACGCAAGCAAGCAAGATATAAGTTAAAGATTTGCCTATTTTGTGTGGGCTGTTTATTTTCTTGCTGCGGTATTGAAAGATGTCCAGTTTTATGTGTTTTTATTTTATTATTATTATATTGACGTTGACTGTCTGTAGGTCTGTAGGAGAAAATCATTACCATTTGTAGCTGCTGGCACTTTAAACTCTGATACAGATCTCCCTTCTTAAACCCACTGATTATATTACTATTTGTTCATTTATTCAACATATTAGGATGTTTGAGGATTTAAGAATACTCTGAATTATTTTGAATGAATATACCACTCAGTACAGATCAGCAACAAAAAGTTATTTATAAGTAAATACTTGCAAATATCTGCATTTTTTTTAGAGAGAAATACAGCTTGACATATATTGCTGGGAAGAATAGTAAACCGTATCAATGAACCAGCTCATCTTCAGCCATGGTTTTCTGTTAAAACCACACAGTTGGACAGTTGGTGTGTGGACAGTTACCTGTGAATCGCTCTGATCTGTTTCTCTGTTAATCTTTCTCTTTTTGGCCAGTGGTTATTATCAAAAGAGCTGATAAGTTCTGTTTCTCATCTCTGAGCTGCTTTGATGATGAGTGTGCATTATCTCCACACGGTGTCGTCTTTAAAGTACATCTTAAAACGCACTTTAATACACTTGCCTTTATGTAATGATCTTTTCATCATTGCCTCGACCTCTTTTATGACTCCTGCCTTGACTTTTATGTCTGTTGATTGTTTTTTCATTTTTTTTACTGCTTTTGCCATTGACTACCGCTCCTTATTAATACAGCACCATGTGGATGAGCTTTTGAACGTTATCATATAAATGCTTTCTTTGAATTACACGTTGCCTTGTTTGCGTGTCTGTGTGCTTGTCTCCAGACCTGCCAAAAGCCCCCTCAAGGTGCAGAACGGTGTCCAGGAAGCTGATTCACCCGTCAAGAAGGTTGCCAAACGCAGCCGTCAGATCCTGGATAGCGACGACGACGACGATGCGCCGGTGGTAAAAGAAGTCGCCACCAAGGGACAAGGAGACAAAGAAGCTGGTAAAACTGAAAAGGTAAATGGCATCTGTCTCTTCTTGAATGGGACATCGGAGTCTCTTTCAATCACTAAACCGAACAGTGACATTATTGCAAAAAAACTGTCAGTTTCATGGGATGTCACTGTCATCGGAAAACAAAGCAGGCATATTTTTACATAGTAAATGTCTGATGTTAAGAGTCTGTGACTGTGAGTGACAAAAGGTAAAGGCTGCACATGATTTGAAGGTTTTTACTTGGTCTTATCTCACTTTAAAACAACATATTTTTGAATGTACGTGATGTGGATGTCATGAGATGATGAATTTGATATAACATTTAATGATGTATGATAAATATGACTTTGTATCACTGTTTTTCATTAGTATATCTTTCTCTATGTAACTGTTTCCGATATTAAATTCAGAAATCCTTTTAGGCGGAGACAAATTACCAGTAGGCCTTTTGTTTTTTTTTGCGTGTAAGCCATCAAATCCAAATTCACACAACCTGAAAAACTGAAAATTACACGACTTCTGAAGCCCCCGTAGGCGTATCAGTGCCTATTGTTTATTTAGTGGTCGGAAAAACACTGTGGCACAAAGGCATAGTAATTGTATGGTGAATCACCACGTTGAATGCCTTTGTCAATAAGCCGTATAATGAAAAGACCTGATTATCGGCTGGCGCTCGCCACCTGTTGTTTGATAAACACTTCTCTTAACAGCCCCCTTCATTTGGTCTGTGGTGCGTCAGAAATTATTCATTATGTGCTCATCAGGGGAAGAAATGGTGACGGATACATTGTGTTTGTCAGCATGATCCACCTGCATCACTGTCATATGGTCACAATTACTATCAAATACGTGTCATGATTAGGTACTTACGCGTCTGTTCCGTGCCTGTGACAGCTCCGCTGGAGTTCAGCGTAGAGCGGCAGCTAATGATTATTATCACTGCTTAATCTGTCATCGAAACTATACATCTTCATGCGTCAAACGTATGTCCTTAGAATTCAGAGAGGATGTAAGTTTATAAACAACAATTTTATCAGAGTTGTTGATTAATCAGCTGATCATTTCAGCCAATTGGAAATCAGGATTCCTGGCACAGACTTCCGACCTTTTTTGTTTGTCTGACAAAGCTCATCCGATGAGCTCAGAAAACTCATCAACACCACCTGCTCTGTCCCAAATGTGCTCATTGGCAAGGCTTTTAAACAAGATGTTATTTAACACTGTGAGTAATGTAAACACGGACACTGACGTGTATTAGATGGGCGAAAGAATCGATTAACAAATGTCCAAAAATCTCCTTAATGTTAATCGACAATGTGATCAAAAGGCTGAACTTGGCTCGGTGTGAAAGCCTAACGTGAGCACACGCTTGAGTCGTCCTGTAATCCAGTGTGAGACAAATCGATTGAAATTGATTGATTTGGAATTAACTGATTGCAAGACAGTTGTGAAATAGACCTGTATTATGAATACATTTTACACCGTCAACGCTAATGAGATGAAACCAGCTGGCCAACACACACATGCAGCCAATTAACAACTTTAGAATACTCCAGAACCCTCATGCCCACTCAGCGTCTTGCACAGTGACGACTTTGCGATGTAGCAGGGAGGCTGCTCCCCACTGCTGGACATGCAGTGTTAGAGACACAGCGGCGCACACCCCCTCATTTTATTATTCAAAACAGGCATGACCGTGAGATGCTCTCGGTCTGTATCTTTGATGCTGAATCGAACACAGAAGACTCAGAATCTAATCAGTAGATTGACGAACATACGTACCCGTGGAGACGGCGACTGTTGTGATTCGGGGTTCGCTGTTCGTTCGATCCTGATCGTGTTGTTTTAAACAGCCTTAAAGTTCCCACACTTTCATTGATCATTGACCATGATCTGCAGTTAGTCGGGCCATTAATGCTTTTTAAAAAGATAAATGTTCTAATGCTGTCTATTTCCAACGCTTTCTGTGTGTTTCAGAAGGATGATGTGTTCAAGGCAGTTCCCACCCCTCTGTCTCCTCCACCTGCCCCGGCTACCCCTATAACCCCCGCCACTCCAGCCACTCCAGCCACTCCAGCCACTTCAGCATCACCCGGCACCCCCAGCACCCCAAACTCCATCTCCCCCTCAGGGATCGTTAAACGCAAGACTGGTCCGTATGATCCACTTCTTCATTAATCGTTCTTTTTTCCGCACTTCACTCACGCTGCACTTCTTAACTTTTTCTCCATAGCTGCAGCATTTTTTTTGAACTCTGACACCAGCTGAGGATTGATAGTTTTTCTGCCTCGAGCTATTTTACTTGATTACTTGTTAGCAGGAGCCTAATGGATCCAAATACTCATTATTTCGCAATGAGGGGATAAACAAGGCATTTCTAACAAACTGCATGCATGAGAAGTTTGTTCACCAGACACATCCAAGTACACTTTCCACCCTTTGTGTTTCTTTTATCTCTTGCCTCCCTGGTCGGGTCTCAACCCTCAGACTGACAACCAAGAGACGAGACTGTGGTGCATTTATATTTATCTCATCTGCTGAACCACAAGTACACACTCTGAGCCTTTTTTCATTATTTTTCTGCATGTATTTGCATCGTGATCACGGCAATTTTTATTTCTGCATTGTCTTGCGATGTAAAGTTTTCTGCTGACTGGGCCTCAACGCGAGCGGCAGAGCGAGTCGTCTTATTATTGTAGCCGATCGTAAATGTTTATATGGTTCCTTTAAGGTTTGCAGCCTTTGGTGACTTTCTTAAAAAATAAATAAAAAATGAATAAAAAAGCACAAGCATGTTTTTATGATTTTTATTTTATGGCTGCAGTCGGTGTCGGACCTCTTATGTCTCACTCGTGAAAGTTAGCTGCTGATTGTCCTTCTGACAAACATGTTCGTTATCTGTACATTCTAAATGAGATGTACGTGTAAACTGTCCGCTTTAAGCATGAAACAGAATGGCCAAGTGACAATAAGTGGTGCATTTAACTTGCTCTATTTTTCATGTCACACCAGAAATGTAGGATTTAAAATAGAGAATGTAAGCTTCTTAGAGCTACATAGTTTTCTGGCTTTTGTTTTCATCAGAGTAGAACCTCCTTCTTCACTTTGTTTCCCCTCATCCTACTTTTGCGGCTCATTCTCTTTTCATCATCCCATTCTCTCGCCGTTTGATGATTTGCTCTCGGCAGTGGTGCGTTGCCACAATAAACCCTGCCGCCATCACCACCGGAAAAAGGAAACATCACATTAAAGTAACGCTTTCATTTGACCAGAAATAGCATTCTTAATGTGCCGGGTTAATGCTTTAATTATAATATGTGGAAGGAAAAAACCCTCAGCAGAGCTACCTGTGCTAGAACCCTAACAAGGACCAAAACAGCGGCGGATGTGGAACCAAAACTAAAACCACCCTCCAGCACCACTGCTGCATAAAATTACAGAGGAAATTACACTTGGAACCCTAAGCTGCCGTGCTGCATAATATCTTTCAGGATGGAATTAGTGTTTTCATTAGCAAAGTACGTATCTGTGATTCTCTTTTTCTCTTTGCCCTACATCTGCAATAACGGAGAGCAGACTCGTCGTGTTTTCGTCTCCTCGTTCTCTTTCTGTTTGATCTGCATGATTTCAGTTGGGATGCCTCTCTCACTGCTTCTTCTTCCTCTGCTTCTTTTTTTAATTTAATGCCTGTCCTGACGTGTGCAGCGAGGAAGATGTTCCCAAAGAGGAAGCTCAACGAGAGCGGGAGCGGCAGTGAGAGTCAGAAGGAGGAGGCTGAGGCCAGGGAGGAGCGGGGTCAGAAAAACAAGCGGCCCCGTGTGGAGAGCAGTGCCAGCAGCCCAGGTAGGCCTTCACCTCTGCTGTGAGTCAGATAACAGGTTACGGCACACTGCAACTCCACCAAGCTGGAGGGTCTCAGTGAGAATGGAAAATGAACTGGAGGCTCTCTAGGACTTTTAAATTTGGATACACCTCGGATACATGTGTGGGGAAAAAACAACCAATTACAGATTATTGATGGTGATTGTCAGACTCCTACTGATTTTGGAGTGGACGTTGGCTTAGGAAGCTAAGTTTAAGTTCAGAACTATAAATCTGCTCCTACATTATACACTATACTTTCTTTCAACGTTTCTTTTATTATAGTACCTGTCATGTGAAGATGAAGCCCCAACTGCCTCCCACAGCGAAGTCTAAAAAAAGAACATAATTTTAAAGGTCGATAAATTAAAGTCAATTAAATAAACACCATGGATTAAAAAAGAAAAAAGTTACAATCAATGATTAAATCCTAAACTAATGTTATGATAAACTTTGAATTCAAAACCAGATTGATAAGATAGGTTTTTTTAAATGTCCTTATAAAGATTTTGAGAAAACTTTCCATTTTGTTATCCAGTGGCTGTAAGTTTCACAGTTTCGGGGCATGATAACGGAAGGCATAAAAGTTCTGGTGAACTTTTAGTTCTGGTGAACTTTTATGGGACATTATCAGGAACATTCAAAACATAAGCGGTGGAGGAGCTTAGTGGTCTGACTGGAGCATGTTCTTTTTGTCAGAAAACACAGCTGCTGTCTGTTTTAGCTGCTCATTGCCCGTAAGTAACTTGGTGGTTGTTTGTCTCACAAAGGTGACGAGTGGTATGGATTTGTGGTTTATGGCAGGCAATTCTGTCTTTCGCAAATCTCATAGTATTCAGTTTTATTAAGACAGCACGGACATCAGTTAAGCAGCTGCCCAGATGATGGTGTTGGGTAGTTACTTCGTAAACCTAACACCATTTAGGTTTACGTGGTTTATTCCAATTTGAACTATTCCAAGTAATTGCTTAAAAACCGTTACTAACTGCTAAAACAAAAACACAGATTTTTTGAAAATCCCCTGAGTTCAGTTTCTTAAACATAAACATTTTTCAGATTTTAGGACGTCCTTTTGGACTTTGGGAAGCACTGACAATATTTATTTTTTCACAATTTTCTCATGTTTTATAAATGAAAGAAAACTAGCGATTGGATTAATCAACATTGAAAAGAATCGATAGTTGCACCCCGAATGCCGATCTAAGTCATGCGCAGTGAAGATGCCATAATCCTGCAGATTGTGAGTGAAAACTGAAACAAAATGGAAAGGCAGCTCTCGTCACTCATTGCTTACAAGCTTGCTACCCTTCAATCCCGGTTTAATCTCTCTAGTAGGATGCCACTACACGTGCCAGACCACTGTTGGCATGTGCACCTACAGTCACTCAGCAGATAGAAAAATGGCCCCTCTCGCTCCTAAAATTGGCTGTTAAAGTACCAACAGTAAATGCTGGATACTGCAGTCATTTTAACCTGTTGATGAGAAAATTAAAGTTTCATGTCTGTGTCCTCACTCAGCCAGTATCACGACCCGAGCTGTATCCGCCGGGACTCGCAGTGCAAGTTTGTCAATGGTAATTTCTCCCTTACCCAACTCCTACGGGCGAAAAGGAAAAACCGTTTAAAGAATATAACCTGCGGCATTTATTGAAACCGGCTATTATGTTGAAAACCATCTTCAATCATGGACTCACAAATAAAGTGGGTCGCCCTCAGTCAACCTGCTGGCATTTATTTCTTCAATGACTCAACTCCCTTTCTGTCTCACCCTGTGCAGGGAACCCCGGTGAACCCATGGAGGAGGGAGCAAAGGAAGAAAGAGTTGAAAAGGCAGTGACCGGGGCTAACAGCCCTGATGAGGAGGTGGGGAACGAGAAGAAAGAAGAACGAGAGGAGGAGCGGGTGGAGAGAAAGAGCTCTGATGAGAAAGAAGAAAAAGCTGAGGGGGCGGTAAACCAAAATGAAGCAAAGGAGAAGGCGAATGATGAGAAGGAGGTAGTTGAAAAGGACGCGCGAGAGGGAGAAGAGAGCCCAAAAAGTCAAATGGCGAAAAAGCAGAAAGAAGCAAAAGAGCAGAAAGATAAGGAGCTGCCCAAGAAAGCCCCCATCAGCAATTTCTTTGGTGAGGAGGAATTTGCATAGCTCTGTGCTTGCACAAAAAATGTGTCCGTAAATGTGCTATGCTTTTATCAGTTAGGAAAGACAGCAAAATATTGTCCCGCCCCAACCTCTGCTCCACGCTCACCTTCCCTTTTCTTTTTTTTTTTTTTAAAAAAAGCTCCAAGAAAAACTGCAGTAAAGACGGAGAAACCAGAAAAGAATGACGGAGGAGAGAAAAAGCCGAGCGCAGAGAGGAAGACTTCAGCGGAGGAGAGCAAAGATATGAAAGGGTAAGGCGAAGTGTAACAGGAAGTTCCAGACAGCTCAGGCTTGACAGGCCGGATGTTTTACCTGCATGTTGTATTGTAGTCTGTAGTGTCACCTGTCAGACAACGACTTACCTCATTCAGATGCTGCTGTTCAGCCGTTCTTGACCTCTGACCTCTTCGGTAAATAGAAAATTGTAGCAGAGCGAGGTGAGAGGAAACTAATTTGACACTGTGGAGATGAAGTCAGGCTGGTATTGACCGTTTTTATTGATTTTTTTGATTACTTAGATTTTTCATCCAGTTTGTTCATCGGTGCCTTTTTTAACCCTCTCAAGCACAGCCCAGCACAGAAGGTTGCTGTAGTTCACTGAAAACCCTCACTCAAAGTCACATTTTTCCTACTTAATCCAAACAAACAGCTCTATCTAAAAAAACAAAAAAAAAAAACAGAAAGAAATTGACCATCGCATATTTCATTTTAGAGGCTTCCACTTTGCTTTGATACCAAATATGTGGTATGTGTGTATATTTAGGCCAAGTTTGATTGAGCACAAGACAAAACAACAAAGAGCACTGCAACTGTTGTCAATATCTATGTTGAAAAAAGAAGCTCACTCGATCTAAAAGGAGAGAAATGAACTTCAGCTTGATTTTATAGCGAATATGTGAACATTTCTCTCATTCACATTCTCACATTCACTCTGACATCCAAGACAGATCGCTCATTGGATAACGCTCAAATGAAAGGGAAATGTCCCACACGTCAGCCCACAGAGCATCGTTGCAGGAACAGCCAACAGTAATGCGGCTGTAGGTGGTGTCATTGGCAACTTATATGAGGAGAAAATCGCTGAAGTTATATGTGGAAAAGTTCCTGTGACTGAGACGGTCTCTGGCATGTCTCTCGGTTTTACTAATGGTAATTATGTGATTTTGAGCAGAAACCTTGAACGATGTCTTTGTCAGGATCTCTCTCACAACACAATACAGATGAATTTTCTACATTTGCGTTCGTTCACTTTAGGCGTTTTAAACAACCATTCTGCGTGGCCACAGCACGATAGTCTGTGCTCACACTGAACGTTAACGTAACCTTAATCAGATCTATTTTGCTGATTGATAATTCCAGTAAAATGGAATTTATTGAAGATGGGCATGAATGCAAAAAGTGTTCACAAAACGGGAAGGACAGCATTAGTGGACTGTGGAGCTGTAGGCGGCCTGGCGTGAACAATATCATCTGTTTTGCAGCAAAGTTCAGTTTTATTTATATCCGAGTACATTCTGAGTCAAGACTGCAGTTTGACGCACATGTGAAATTATACTCCAATGATATCAAAACATTCAGGAGGTCAATTTGGTGCAACAACTCCCCCTCAAATGTACTGTTAAACAACAACCAATCTAGTGGAAGTTCGACATGGTTCTGAGACGGTTTCACCACAAAGCAGTGCAGTTTTAGAATCAGTCGTTGTCTGTACAGAGTGCGTCAGTCATTTGTCCTCGGGGTTTGTTACAACCGGACACTTTTTACTGAAAATCTGAATTCAGGAGTTCTTTATTAAAAAAAGTGCAATGAGACATTTAACACCATGTGTCATATCATCCCTCTCAGCATATCAAATTATTGTTCAACTGTGTGTGGATTCGGACGTACATCTAACTCCAGATGCAAATCAAGATCTGAACACTTTTTTTTGTTGCACTATTTCTGTGTTCATCATTATTATCCTGACTAAACCTTCACATCTCGACCTGTCGTATGTTAAGTAGTGCTTTTATCACATGTAAATAATACAGTAGCGACGGCAACAGCGGCAGCGTATTACTGTTTTGTCATTTTCAGGTCATGTTAACTATTCCAGCCAATTTATTTTTAGCTCTAGAAAAATGGAGGGAATGCATTTTTCATCCTCCTTACTATTTATTTTTTATCACTGCCTTGTATGTGACAGTGTAGGAGTGATAGGAGTTGCACACAAAAGAAGGTTTGCAGTCATAGACGTTCTCCTTGTAATGAATTCAGGCTATGGTATTTTATAGTTTAACTCACTAGTTTTTTGCACCTCGTCTTATGAACAGGAAAACATTTCTTGTATTTTATTGCAGTAAAAAACGTAACTTTCTAACTGTGCTTGTGAGTGATCTTTAAAATAATGATTACTACAAAAATAAATTATATAACACTGCTAACGTGGAATACACTTTACACAAATTAGCAGATCTTTTTCTTAATCAATGCAAGTCTTTCTCTTTCAAGATGAACTCGGCTGTAGCTCAGATTCTTTCAGTCTGAAGTGAAGCTTTCAAGATATCCTCAAAAACACTCACTGCTTTTCCAAATGTCTCATTGTTATGTTAATAATGCGCCTTTCTGTCTACAAAGAGATCTGTGATGTGACTGTAACAGCTGTCACATCATTCAGTTCGACTCTAAATTTCCTCTCTCTCTTGTGTTGTTCTCCCTCAGTGAGTCAACCTCGGAACAAACGGACTACAATCCGTCCAGGCCCAACTACCATCCTGTGGACCACGCTTGCTGGAAGCAGGGCCAAAAGTAAGTTTTTAATCAGCCTGCTCACCTGTCTGTGCAGTGACCTTATGCAGAAATGGGAAATCAAATCCCAACTTATTTTTAGGACTGCAATAACAACAAATCATTTTTGAATGTCAAAAAAATGTCCCTCCACAGTCATGGTCACATCTTCAGATTGCTTATTTTGTCCAACTCAACAGCCCACAACCCGAAAGAAATCAATTTATTGTCACATGAAATATAGAAAAGCAACAAACCCTCACAGAGAATCTGAAACTACACAACTTGTTTTCTCCCTATATTTATATTCACCCTTTACTTCAGACTGTCAAATAGAGAAAAAAATCCCCCAGACTTATATATCCTCCCGTCACCAAGATCTGAGATAACAAGGTTTACACCCAACAGTCATGATAATCGTATTTATATAGTGTTTTTATTCTCACCTCTGAGAACCAACCAGATTTTTTTTCTGTGCAACCTTCCAGAGTCAAACATTAAGAAACTCAGAGGAAATCAATTTTTCAGACCAGGGAAGTACTCTGGCTTAGTAATGGAAAGTCATGGAAAAATCATGGAATTTTACATCAAGGACTCGAGGCTGCTTAGACTCAGGTCAACCACCCTTTACGATCATGTTGTGGTCATGTTTTCTGCTTTTGAACCCTTCTGTGTTTTGTAATTTGACATCTGGACTCCACAATGAGATTTCTGATCAATAATCATCAGTAATGTGCACATAATGTCCAAGTGTGTAAAGGCAAGTATGAGAACAAGTAGAACCATCTGGCAAGTTCAGAAAATAACATCACTTTTCTGTGTTGTGGCCTCTTAAACCAGGAAAAGACAATACTTATGCTGTTTCACAATATAACAATATCCATGACCATATATATTCTCATCAAGATAACTATATAATATTGAGTCACAGTCAGATAACGAAGTCACTGAATTGACTTGTAAATGCTTCTCTCTGATTCGATATGAACATTCTGACAGATTTTCTCATATTGTAAACAAAACCCATCTGTTACTCCAAAGAGATGAAAATAACAGGTGCTGATAGTTATTTAATTTATTTTGAGACTGTAATGTTCAGAATGTTAAATACTCCCATGGTTCACCTGAACAAAACTTCAGGAGGCTTTTTGTCCTCCACCCTCTTCCCCCTCTCTCCACTCTCACATGGGGAATAATGCTTTATTTTTTGCCTATGAGATATAATTGTACGGATTTTCCCGCCATGGCACCTCTGACCTTTGTCCTCCCTGCTGTTGCTTTCATGTTGTCTTGATAACACGGAATCAAAGCTCGTTCTGCTGTTGCACTAATTGCTTGTTGCTCTGAACAGCTGAGTCAGCTAAACACTGTGAATGTAAAAAAAATCTGTCGGCACCGAGGCTTCGCCTGCTAACTACATGCTCATCACTCTCCAGAGTGCCGTACTTGGCAGTGGCTCGCACCTTTGAGAAGATTGAAGAGGACTCTGGCAGGTAAGAGCTCCATATGGAAGGAACGTGTCGTATTTAAATCCCAGAATGAGGAAAACACTGTTTGAGGGAGTGATGGCGCTACTCTTTTTTTCAAAGGGTACATATACCAAAGCATTTTTACAAAATTACCACTCAGCTTCTAAGTCTCCTGCTGGGAATCTCTGGAATATAATTAGAGGAGTGTGTTCTCGCTAGGGAAAGTGTGAAAATTGGATTAATTTAATGGGGATGGCAGGGAACATGAAGGAATTCTACAATTGGGTCACTTTCTAGGAATGTTAAAGAACTGATTTTTCACACTTTTTAAAAAATTTTTTTTTTACTGTTTTGGAAACTTGGCTGATGACTTATTTTACAGCTGTTGAGTTAAAACATACTCAGCAATTAAAAAGACTTGAAGTTTTTGGTGACTATATTGTATATGATTTTTAGTTGTAGGAATCCAGATGATAGATTTTTAAAGGATCATTTGTATCTCAAGTCTTTTGGTTACAAATTGACATCATCAGACTTACTTTTAATCTTTTGAGGATATTGAATGACAAGCTTCCCACAAGGTGATGACTTGTAATTTTCCTACCCACTGCAATTGATCTATAGTGTTTCATAAATGAACTGTTCATCTGCCCCCCCAGCTTCCATTTCCTATTAAAACCTCCAGACAAATCTCATTTCCCGCCTCCCAGTATTTACTGGATGGCTTTAAAATTCGTTTAACTCGCCTTCCTTGTCTCAAAGCAATCCCATTGTCATTTTCTAGGCTGAGAAACATTGAGACGCTGTCGAACCTGTTTCGCTCCGTGCTGCTGCTCTCTCCAGGTAAATGGTATTTTATCTCTCCCATAATGCATGCTGATGTAGCTACACAGGCAGCTGGCTGCCAGCCACTCTATCAAGGAGATGATGATGAAGCCAGGTTGCACATAAAAGTGGGAGGATGAGTCAGTTCATTGATGTGTGTGCTGTGTGTCTGTGTGTGTGTGGATGAGCATATACCTGTGGGATTCCAATGATGTCTTTGTGTGTGAGTGTGTGTGTGTGTGAGTGTGCATCTGTTTTTGGTGTTGTCTGAGTGTGTCTAGAGTTTGTAACTGTGTCCATGTTCGTGTAAGTGTGTATTTGCATGTGTTTTGGTTGGTCTGTCCATAGCTCCTTGGTTTTGTATGTTTGTGTGATGTCACTGTCTAGTTTTTTGTGTCTGTATGGGAGTCTTGGATCTGTTTTTTATGTGTGTCTATGTATGTGTGTGTGCTTCTCTTTGTAGAAAATGAAAAATAGTCCACACACTAGGAAATGCTCCCATGACAGTGTATACATAGACCACCATGTGACGTTGCAGACACAAGCCCTTCTTCAGAGCTGAAACAAATGTAGTGATGGACCTTAGAGAACTGCTACGCTGTCAATATGTTAGTAAAACATATAATATACAGTAAAAATACACAATTAAATCCCTAGAAAATGCACCATGTGTACTAGAGGTTAGCAGATTTTAAAGGCCGATAGTAATGATCTTGTGAACTGGGAAAAGCTCAACAGCCAGTGAATTGGCTTGTATTATCAAGGGTTAATCACATGTGCATAGCCCTCAAATGATCAGTTATGGTTATTACATCTGCGGCTCTGCCTGCTAGCAAAACAGCGGTATGCTGTTGGCACAGCAGACTAATGCATTAATAATACCATAGCCAATGACTTTATCATGCTCATAATTTACATATTAAGCCAGCTAATACAAAGTTAAAGGTCCCATATTATGAAAAACACATTTTGTCTGGTCTCTACATATATAAGCTGGTCCTCCCTGTGCCTGCCAACTCCCAGAATGAGGAAAACAAGTGATTCCTGCATGGTCTCTGCAGCCCACCCACTGGTAAAATGGCGCTCCTACAGGCTGTTCAGATTCAGCTCCTTCCGTTACGTAACGAAAGAAGTCATTTTCATAGGCCGGCCTCCTCTGTGCGGTGATAGGAGATATCCGGCGTTCATCCCTGAGGTGAAGTTCGATGTGTCCAGCGGCAAGATAGCAGTGTTTCGCAGTGTTGTCGCTCAGAGCTAGACACACAAATTGCTCTGTTGTTGGTTGTAAAAATCAACATCAGTTATGTGTGTGGGTGTTATATTCTGTCCCAGCTACAGAAGAACAGAAGAGACATTAGTTGTGTTTTTTATTTTTAATGATTACGTGCCGGCTGCGGTTCGTGTTAGCTTGTACGTGTGTGCTAACCACTTCACATGGGACTGCCTCAGTAACGAGGGTCAGTACAAAGCTGGCTTTGCCTCAACACTGACCCTCGTAAAAGAATCGGTCCCAACCACACTGCACCCGAGCCACAGGTAAGTGTTGCTATGTTTTGATAGCATTTACAGTTTCCTACGAGTATGGTGAAGTCAGCTGGAAATTGGCTAACTTCTTAGCTCTGCTTTGGTCCGCTATGCAGTGGCGTTGGAAGAGAGTTTAATGTTAATAATATAACGATGGAACTTGGTTTTTCACAGTAAAAAATCTGGAAACGTGCAGACTGGAGACAGAGACGATGCGAACAGTGTCCAAGAGTTTAGAGACTGTGTTGGAGACAGTGTTAGCCGTTAGCTACGTGGTAGTAAGTGTAGCAACACATATGAAAAAACTAAAAATATTCAGACACACTAACCATTCAGAAACGTCCTGCTGCAGCCGCAGAGTCTGAACTTCTTCAGGAGCCTCTCCTTCTTGGTCCGATTCTGGGTCAAACTGGTATGGTTGAATGACAGCATCTTGGCGAGCCATAGCGATACATTACCGCTAGCATAAGCAGCATCCTCTCCCTGAGAGGGGTGTGTAGCAGGCAAGGCAGGCGTTGACAGACGGAGCTCATTAGCATTTAAAGGTGCAGGCACAGAAACAGCCTACTCTCAGTAGAGCTCACTTGAGTGACTTTTAGACAGCTGAATTTCAGGACCACGGATGGGTTTGGGGCAATGCATTTCGAATACAGTGTTGTTGGACCTCTGACAGCTGTGTGAAATTGATGGAAAACAGAATAATATGGGACCTTTAACTTCCGTTTCAATTAACACAGTGACATTACTATGACACTGTGCAGAACGGCTGTGTACTGGTGGAGGCTGCGCAGCACTGGCCGGTGAGTTAAGTCGATAGTGTTGGTTTGTAAAACATCCTCTTGGCCCCTATCATTCGGCCAAACAGTTTAATTGGTTGACCTTTTTAATAGACACATAAAAATACAAGTAATTTGTACACATGGTTTAAACTTAAATGTTTATTTTTTTTTTCTTTTTGGGCCACCATTTAGCTGTTGCTTGACCCCTTTGGACAGGCACTTGTAAGGTGTGTCTCTGCATTTTGTTCATGTCTGAAGAAGCGGCAGAAACTTCCCATGGAGGTTAATCAACACATTTTCATGGGAGCGCTTCAGTGTGCTCACTCTATTCTTCTGATTCTCAAACATTCTTCTGCCCAGCAGCTTTTGTCAACTTTTTACATGCTTCTCTTTGAAGGCCTTTTCTTTTGCATTTTTGATTTCCTGTTTGTTTGGGTGTATGCTGATGTGTTCTGTGTTATACATTTATGTGTGTGTGTGTTGTTTTTCCAGATGACCTGCTGTGCTGTGTGTACCTGTGTTTGAACCAGCTGGGTCCAGCCTACCTGGGGATGGAGCTTGGCATTGGAGAGACGGTGCTAATGAAAGCTGTTGCTCAAGCAACTGGTAATA
Organism: Diplodus sargus; assembly: GCA_903131615.1. NCBI lineage: Eukaryota > Metazoa > Chordata > Actinopteri > Spariformes > Sparidae > Diplodus > Diplodus sargus. The sequence goes on from CAEMYA010000024.1 coordinate 7,574,989, forward strand.
GACTCTCTTGCACGCACGCACGCACGCACACGCACACGCACACGCACACGCACACACACACACACACACACACACACACAACCATTCTGTTGCACCCAAATACTTGCTTGTACATTCCCAGCTGAACTGCTAATGCCAGCGTTCTCCGCTCATCAGCCGCCGAGACGGCTGCTATTTATCGTCTCGCTCTTGTTTCCAGGGCGACAATTGGACAAAATCAAGGCAGAGGCGCAGGAGAAAGGGGATTTGGGCCTTGTGGCTGAAAGTTCCCGTAGCAACCAGCGCATGATGTTCCAACCAGCCAGTCTGACAGCAGGGGGCGTGTTCAGGAAATTGAAGGAAATTGCCAGCATGAGTGGAAACTCGGTGAGCCACTGGATAACATATTCATTAGGGGAAAGCAGTCTTGGGCAAATGTTGTTTTCACTCTATTTGTCTGTTAGTATAAGAGTCAGCAAGGGAAAAGACAGTAAATGTTAACATGATTGTTTATTGAAAAATAAATTATTAGTTTATTTGTCTACTTCAGAGGGAAAAGGGTCGTTTTTCAGTCTTTGAATAAGTCGTCACCTGGCTGGAATCTCTCAAGCAATTAGTTCCTTTTTCATCTCCGTTGCTGCTGGGTCTTTTTTTTTTTTTTACACTTTGGATTGAACATGGAGTTTGTACTCGCTGGTGACCTCAGTCTTTTTGCATTCTGTCTCTCCTCGCTCGTCTTCTGTGAATCTCAATTTCCTCCCGCCTGCCTCAGGCCATGAATAAGAAAATCGACATCATCAAAGGCCTCTTTGTGGCATGCCGCTTTTCTGAGGCCCGCTACATAGTCAGGTAAAATAACACTCTCTCACACACATACACAGACAGTCTAGGCTGCGTGTGTGCCCACAGACACACACACATGCACACAACTTCATGTATATAGACACAAAGATATTGCAGTGCCTTCTTAGCTCCTTGTGTGTATGTTGAAGCGTGTAGCTGTTGTCATGGGGAGCAGGTGCAAATGGGCACTGACAACTGCTGGTCTTGTGGTTTTGATGGACAGGTCCCTGGCTGGGAAGCTGAGGATAGGCCTGGCTGAGCAGAGCGTCCTATCAGCACTAAGCCAGGCAGTGTGCCTGACCCCCCCTGGACAAGGTAATCTTGAATTTTGAAGGATTGAGTTTACACTTTCTACAAAAAGGCTATCTTAAAACAATAGTGAAATGCACTTTGTGTACACTTAAGCAGTTTTTGCTTGCTGTAAACATTCCTACTGTTCATGATTGCACACATACATTGAGAGATCCCTGCCTAAAGCAATACCAGACTGAGTGATTCGGGAGAAAAGCAACAGTCCTCCAGACTCTTAGAAGATGTTCTTAAGTTTATCTTAACAATTTAAGTGACACAAGCGAGAACCTTCCAAAGTTCTTAGTACAGAGTCTTTCTTTGAGTTATGAACCCTGCACAACAAGTTAGCCAAGCTGCATTAGAGCTGCAAGTAACAATTGTTTTCATTATCAGTTAATCCACTGTTTATTTTTATGATTGATTGGTCTGTACAATGTCAAAATTATGCTCATCACAATTTAGCAAACAACTATCCAAAGTGACATCTTCAGATTGCTTGTTTTGTCCAACCAACAGTCCAAAACACACAATTACCATCCTTTTATGATCATAAATGACAAAAATGAACTGCGATCCTGACATTTAAGAAGCCACATCCAGCAAATGTTTTTCAGTTTTATAAATGATTAGAAATGATAAATGACTGAAAATTGATCCTTCGTCAGAATAGTTGGCAATGACTCCCTACTGCAAAGAACCTCATTACTTTCAGAAAAAGTTGGATGGATTGAATACTGTGGATTTTCTATCAAAGCGTGCAGACATTTTGGTCGTGTTAATGAGATGCTCCTGCACTTGTGGTATGATGAAATTATCTCTTATCAAATTTGAATAAGAACCCAACTGGGAGGTCACACTAAAGGTGAGGGAGGCAAGGTGTGAGAGCAAGTAACGGTGACTTTTATTCATAGATCACCTATTAAAACAGTGTGAGAATATTCTTTGCAGTCATTAGAACACTTGTAGATGACAATTGGAACAGTTGGCGTGCCAGCCAAACACAACACATGAATAGAACACGTTGAAATTAAAGAAAAGGAACAGAAAACCTCAATGCTGAGGTTTAAAATAAGATGGATGAAGTTGACACTTCTTCTCACCAATATGTCGCTGAATTAATCACTTTCTACAGGAAGTTTGCGCAGCAAATCTCTCCACGTCCTGCACTCAGCAGAGATCTGACCTGCTCTCACCAACACCTCCTACACCAAATTAAATAAATTAATTCCTGACTTATTAGTATTCGTGGCTTACTCAGGACTGCAGGTATGCTTTAATAAGAGTCAATTAGACCAGAGGCTCGGTGGGGAAATTTGCATTGATCTGTGGTCTGCTCTGGAAATGTTTTTCTTAACATTTTTATTTATTTATTTTACCATTATTTAATCAGGCAGGTCAACTTGGAGCGAATTCTTTATAGGGCTGAAGTGGACCATTACAATGAATAATTTAGTGTGAAAAAATTGTATGCAGTCACATTTTGAATCTATTGTAATTATTAACTTGGAGCTGGGAAACAAAATCATTTGTATTGGCTGAAAGCTTATGTTATCATCACCAGTTTAACCACAGTGTGACTGAAACTTTATCTTGGCTTGGGTTTATCATGAAAAACACTTCAGTGCTTCTGTACACAAGTCTCTGCGCTGCGGTAAGTCCTGCATATCTCCTGGCCTTTGAAGTGCTGCTGAACTTTCATCCAACAAATGTTCAGTTGTACAAATGTTCAAACACTTACACAGATCTGTTTGAAATGCAGTTTTTCCCTCCTTCCTTATAGTTTTCCCACCCGCTGTGATCGACGCAGGGAAAGGGATGAGCACTGAGAGCAAGCGGGCGTGGATCGAAGAGAAGAGTCTCATTCTCAAACAAACTTACTGGTAAGTGAAGCCTAAACAAACCCCTCTCTCATTTCACTTTGCAGTCTCTCCTCGGCACCACTACAATGCCTTATCCCCCTTAAGCCCTGTCCCTCATTCTACCTCACTCATTTTGCTCACTTTCATTTTGGATGATATTGATTTTTCTCCCCTCTGTTTTTCTGCTTTTCCACCCAAACACATTGCCTGATCTCTCACTCGCTCCTCGCGCCCTGCCGTCCAGCGAGATGCCCAATTACGATGTCCTTCTCCCGGTTCTCCTTAAAGAGGGCATAGACGAGCTACCCAATCACTGCAAGTTAACTCCAGGTAAGTAGCCAATCAGGAGGCAGGAAGGCTAAAAGATCCAAAACTGTGACTGGTGTGTGCTTATTGATCCGTTTAGTGGAGGTAAGACAGTTATTTTAGTTGACTCATTTATCACAGGAAGATAAAAGATACCACTAAACTAAGGATTAGCTCCCAATTACATGTTGTCAAGCCATTTGTGATAAGGCGCTTTGGCACCAAGGTAGCAAATTAATACCAGCCACCATCTGAGCGCTACTAAATTGGGAAACTAAATTGGCCCTTGTTGGTCAGTTAAAAAAATCTCACAGCTATTTTGGCAGGTAAACAATCGTTATTCAGACGACTGCTCTGTTCTAAAAAGCAAGATGGTTAAAGGAGCCGCTGAATTTTTGGATCAGCCGGTTTGGACAAAACGTTACTGTCCTGTCATATCGGGCTCTGTGAGCTGCAATTAAAGGAATGTGTTTGGTGTATTTCATTATATCACTCTGTTTCTTTTAAAGATTAACTTAGCAGTGAAGCCCAAAGGGATGTGAGTCAGTCAACTTTCATATCACAGCCAAATGAGAGTACAAACAAACTAATATTGACAGTGGTTTTGTCACCGACACAGCTGTGGGTGTGATGCTCATGTGTCATGTGGGAATGTGTCATTGAAGCTGATTTCACAGCTTCTATGTTTTTTGTTTTTTTCCCCCCCCTGAAATGGAGCTGAGATGATCTGACTCGCTCTCATAACCTGGAGGCCTGTTAGCAACGCCCCCCCCTCCCACCTCTCCTCTGCACACGCACCGAAAAAAGTTGCAAACTTCTCCTGGGCAATTATTTTCTGAACTGTTTCGTGATTCATGAAAAATGCATTTTTTTGTTTTGTTTGCGTTGGTGTCCTGCTGTTTTTAGCTGTTTACTTTCTC
>CAEMYA010000024.1:7579261-7590239 GCA_903131615.1 Diplodus sargus
AGGCAGCGTTCACCTGCGAGTACAAGTACGATGGAGAACGTGCACAGGTGTGTGTCTGTGTGTGTGTGTGTGTGTGTGTGTGTGTGTGTTAGTGCCCATGTAGGTAGTGAAGTGACAGAGTACAAGTGTTTGTTTGTCTTGTGTAAGGCGGTGAACATATGCCTGCTGAATTAAGTATGCATGTACCTTTTGGCTGTGTTATTGGAGTGTGAGGTATTGCTGCTCTATGACTCTTGACTGTGTGCTCACCAGCTTGGGGTTTCGGTACACTGCTTGCATGCTTGTGCTGCCTTTTCATTTAAGATAAACACTCTGGCCTGTAGGCAGAGCAAGCTACTTCTGCCTCTGTCGACCAGAGAGTAGAATAAGGAGCGAAGGTGGGAGATGGAGGGAGGTGACAAAAGGAGGATGGAGACAGTGAAGGGGTGAGAGAGAGAGAGAGAGAGAGAGGAAGAGAGAGAGGAATGTAGGAAGAATTAAGGGGAGACGGCAATGGTGCTGAGGAAATGTTCCAGAGAGAGAGAGACATGAAGAGACGCAGCACGGGAGAGATTGTAATGTAAACCCCTCCAGCTGTATTGTTAATTTTGGTCAGTCATGCCAATAAAGTGCCTTTGAACTGAGTTGAATCAAGAAGAAGAGAGATGAGCCGAGAGAGAAACAGAAACAGAGAGAGAGGATGAAGACGGAGTGAGCGAGCCACATGACGTCCTCCTCCTCTTCCTCCCTCCCTTCCCCCTGTCCCTCTGGTCTCACTGCAGTGGACATTACCTGGAACAGCCAGCAGAGGGACTCATGATACACCAACCCAGTCAAACGCTCCCTCTTTTGTGTGTGTCTGTGCCTGTATGTGTTCTAGATGTTTTATTTTTTTTTAATAACCACGATAAAGTCTGTTGCTGCCTGTGTGGCATTTAATGAATCAAAATAATTGTATGTATTCATGGGAGCGTGTGTTTTTCATCTAATCAGAGAAGTAAGGGATTGTATATGTTTTTTAATATTTCCACTTTTATACATTTATTTATCTGAGGTGATGCTCGTCGATCAAAAGAAACAAAAAGCAAAAATGTTAATGGGGAAAAGTTATTTGTTGTCTCTGGCCAAGTGTTTGAAATGGAATGAAAGGATGTATTATGTAAAGTCAGTGTATATGAATTAGGAACCTTATAGGATTAATTACATGAGCAATTAACAAGCCCACTGCACATCACATAGTGGTTGACTACAATCCACATTAAGAAAGTACTAATAATTAAAGGAGACATTACGAAGGAATAGCAAAGGTAACAGGACAGACAACATGACAGCTTCAACTGGCCAGTGATAGAATGGATCATAAAGTTCTTGAATGGAGAATTTAGGCTGTTCTAGCTGGAATCCTTATAACCTTACACCCTCGGTTCGGATAAGGGGAAACCTGCCAAGACAATAAGCGTGTAACAATGAAAGAGGCAGGAGGAGCAACAGAGGAATGATCCCTCATCCAGGACTCAATAGTAAAGTTACACTGAATGAGAAAGTGAATGACACTGTTGAATGAATTGCCAACGTGTTTGAGGAACATATATCTGAGCCAATCTTGGAACTCGAAAGAGGACAGACTGTATGACTGTACGACTGGCATCCTTGAGTTCCAAAGTGGAGGTTGAGAGAGATACAGGCAGATGAAATGTTTAAGGATACACCTGAATAAATAAGTGGAGAAACGTTGTGGCAGTGACATTTTACCTGCATTGTTTGGGGTCTTCTTGTCCCCTCAGAGGGAAGGGTCACTGCAAATCAATACAAAGTTGTTGTGAGTGATCACCTCAATCCTGCTCTATGTTGAAACATTTATATCCTGATCTCTTCCAGGATGACAGTGCCCCTAACCACAGTGTAAAATGATGTGCATCATAAGTTATAGCCTCCAGTCACCAGTTTTAAAACCAATTGAGCGAATATAGGAGATCATAAGCCAACCTGTTAGACAAAGCTCTCAGAATGATTGCTCCATCCCCTCCAGTGCCGTTCCAGCAACTTGTAGTATCAATGCCAAAGTTCATTGAAGCTCTTCCTGCAGTATGCGGTGACCCAACACCTGACTCATACCCGTTTGCAGCCAAGGCAGTGAAGGTAATGGTTTGAAGCCATTGCTTTCTCTATGTTTCGAAAGTCCAAGAACTCCAGAAAAACTGGTTCCACAGTGGCACAAACACTTTGCTGGTCTAGAACAAAGAAACGCTTACGTCAGGGGCTGCGTTGATTGTGACCAAAGACCAACCAAAGCCCCTTATGACCAGCCATTTAAAAAAAAACAGAGCTAGTGTAGGGTGTGCTGACTTATCCACGGGACAATGAACATGATTTTCACCACTGATGCCAAATTGAAGCAACGGTGGTCGGAGGATCAGTTATGTTTTGATGCCAATGTAAGCGTGCCAAGCCAGGAGCAACACTTGTAAAGAGTCAGTGTCGGCCGCCATAGTTGAAAATTGGACACATACACAGTGACGGGATGATGTCACTCAACTCTGCAGTAGCACTAACCCAGAACCAGCATGTCATTCGCTTTGGTTAAAAGGGGCTATAAAACGTAATGTGCATTATATTAAAAGACAAACTTTGGGATTTGACCTGTTGTTTTGACAAAACCCATGTCAGAAAACCATATATATCTACAGAAACAATCGTTGTTGTTGCTGTCAGATTGGGCAGTGGAGTCTGTACAGATGACCCAGGCCATGTACCTTATGCAAGTTGTGAAAGAAGGCCAGCTTTGATTGGTCGGGGGCCAGCTGGTAGTCTGCCATGGCCCTCGGCCAAGTGGCAGCATTTTATTACCTTATGATCACCCGGTCTGACACAGTGACCGGCTCAAAAAGACAAAACTATTGTGTAGTCCGACTGTGATCTTGGTTGTTTGTTGGTAGTGGTAGTGATTTTAATTTCATGTGTCCACTGTTTGTGTTGGCGGTTGTTCCTCCATCACTACATGCATTATTCACTCATCCATCTGTCAGACTTGATCATCAAATCTGAGCTCCCGGCGTTAGATTTTGCCTCTATTTTATTCATCGAGTTTGTTTTTATATTTCCCCCCACAGATTCATATTCTGGAGAGCGGCGAGGTTCGAATATTCAGCCGCAACCAGGAAGACAACACCAGCAAATACCCCGACATCATCTCTCGCATCCCCAAGGTAAAACTCTTGAACACACAGAGCGCTGCAGCTCAGCCCCTGGGAGAGTCGGTCTGAGCCGTGATTGTCAAATGAGGTCTTCTGCAGCAGTGTGGATAACGACTGCACACATTTAACTTGCTCGCTCTGTCATTCTTTGCCTCTTTTTCCCATCGACTCACTCATCTGTTTGCTTTCCTTCTGCCCACTGCCCACCTGCCTCTGTGTGAAACCCCTCTTCAAAGTTTATTTACTCCTTTGTTCGTCCTCACCCTTCTTTATCCTCCTGTTTCCCTTCAGTCACCAAAAGGTACCGCTGGCCATTTAATTTCTTTTGTACTCAGAAAGGATGGAATTTAGACAACTTGCCATGAAACTGCATCTCTCTTACACGCGGTAAAAACATCGACTGTTTAATTCAAATTGCAGCTGTGGGCAGCATGCCGAATTAGCGGGCTTCTGCTCGCGTGGGGAGAGAGAAAGAGATCACCAGTACCTGAAGACTTTGGCAGTTGGCCTGGGGGGGTTATCTGAGCGCACACTACCTTGACACCTGCTGAGTGTGTTTTTCTGCTTCACTGAGGAGCCGCAATAAAGTCTCCGCTCTCTTCCCATCTCCTTCACTGTTGTTGTTTTCAAGACTATGCCGATTACGCAGCCGTTATTGAAATGTCAATAATATTAAAAGCTATTCCCATCCGCTCTATCAAAGCGAGCTAATGAATCTGACGAATCGCAGTATAGTCGGCGCATCTTACTAATAGGTCCCTTTGCCCGAATTTATCAAGGCATACTGTAGAACTCCAGTTTATAAGAGGTAGGTGCACCTCTCCCAGACTGTTTTCTGCTTCCAAAAATACAATGTGTTTCTCCAAACAAGTCCAGCAACCTGTTTCACACGATTATTCAAAGGTGTTTTTTTTTTCTTCTTCCATTTTTCTGCTATGCATGTCATTTCTCAGATCAAGCACATCCTTATTGGACAGTTAACACCTTCTCCTACTTACTATTAGAACTCTCCTGAGCTGAAATACAAACCAACCAGAATACAATTATTTATTCAGCATAAAACACCTGATTCCTAAATTGGGATGCTGTGTAGGGCTGTCAAAGTTAATCCGACGATAACGTGTTAAGGCTGATTCCTTTTAACGGCGTTCATATTTTAAATTTTTTTTATGTACAATTAACACATGCATGTTCTGACCCTCGGCCTGCTACATAGTTTTGGAAATCAGCAAGCGTTGCTGCAGTAATATTGTGGATGGCAGCAGAAACAAACCTCCTTGAGCAGAAGTTGATAAAGAAAAATGGTCTTTTGAATGGCAAATTCAGCTTCAAAGCCCTGCCAGATGGTTCTCTCGACGAGACAGTTTTTGCAATTACTGTCGATGTGAACTGAGTTACCACCGGAGAATGTCGATTCTCAAATACAACTTGCTGGTCAAGCACCCAGCTGATGCAGAGAGCCCTCCTCCCCCTCGTTAAGGGCAGACCATGTTGTATAGTTCGCCTGGACAACTCTGCATGCGACAAACTATCAACAGTGATAGCTAAATGGGTGGCTGCAGCTTGCAGACCGATTAACATGTTTTGGTTAACCTTTACAAGTGCAAAGACAGCACATCGTGTTGGTATTACTAAGGAATGTTGCATTCAGGTTATTATTCCCATGTGGTTTTGCTTGTTGGGCTTGAGGTTACTCTGAAGATTATTCTGGACGGTATTTGTTATTGTTTTGAATTGTTGCAATAATGATAAACATACATTTGCATAAAGCAAGCATATTAGCCCATTCCCACATTGATCAGAGTATTAAAAACTTGAAAAAAAAATGTTTTAAGGTACATGTAGAGCAGATGATAAAAATTGTTGACAGCCCTAGTACAAAGGCAAATATAATTCATGTTTCACCACTCTAATTTTGGTGTTAGCTCTAATTGGCTGAATAGGCAAAGCAATAATCGAAAAGCACTAAAAAGGGACCAATTAGTTAAGCTGTGGCAAATGGGGACCATCTCCGAAGCGGGATAAAGCGCACCCGATCAGGGGAAAGGTGTTTTGGGTTGAGCTCCCAGTAATTTTTGTAGTTTCTAAGCGAATCGCTCTGAATTTAATTTAATTTTCTCTCCAGCATCCTTGTTTGTGCTTTTAAACACAAGATTTAGATGGTTAATTTATGTGTCATTTTATAAAACTGTTGGAAAACATTATTTAGTTCAAGTCACTTTGTGGTACGTAAGAGGAAAACAATGCAAAACGAAAATGAGCTAGTTTGTGTAGTGATTGGAGTGGGGAGTGACGAGTTGAGGTGTCTGAAACAGTCCCACATGTCCCACCGCTGTTTTGTAGTCTTTTATCGTGTTTGCTTTCATAAGTCGCATTCAGTTACTGCTGGCGAAAACCCCAACATTCCTGATGTTGCAGCTTTATGATAAAAGCTTTTTAATTGCTAAATAACAGGGGACTTTTATTGTCAAGAATTTGTGGAAATTAAAACAGCAGCGCTTTGTTAGCGGTTATTTTTCGATAGTATTTTGTGGAGGAAGAGTTTTTAAAGCCTTTCCTCTAACCACTACTCTAGACAAGCAAATTATCATTTAAAGGCAAACCTTCAAGCAGGTTCAAGCCTTGTTGTAGTAGAAATAAAAATCCTTGCCGCTTTGGGCTGATGTGTTGAGTAGAGCCTCGTCGGCACATGTGAATTGGAGAGCCCCATTGGTCAGTGGATGAATTTTAGATATGACAGAGCGGAATGGTAAAATATGTAAACAGCCATAGATTTTAGACGTGCTCATTCTGTAGTCTGTGTGAACCAGCTCACCTCCAAAACATCAAGGTAAAAAAAAAAAAAAGCTTCTTTTCTCTCGCCGTGCTCTCCCGTGGCTAACCAATAACTTTTTGCCAGCATGACCTGACTGGTTTTGGTTGCTCATGGCTGTGCAGTGCAAGTGAACCTCCCCACCCGCAACCCCCCACCCACCCACCGCCTCCTCGCCTATTGACATACAGCATTAGGTCATGTCAGCATCCGAAAAGTTTACTTCTCAGCGCCCGCCGCCCCCTCCCTCGGTCTTCTCTCTTGCACCCTGTATCTCATCATTTCACATCTGCCCTCTCACGTCGCTCTCACACTGATTTTCATTTGTCTTTTTCAGAACTTTTTAAAGCCACGCAGCTCTTCGCTCTCACCTTATTGCTGTCTCTGTCCACCTCTCGCTTTCTTCTTTCTCCCCATCTGATCATTTCTCTCTTCTTTGTTCTTCATTACTTCTTGATGATACCTGTTGGGTCCCTCACCACTCGCCGATCTCTTCTCACCTCTCCGTCTCTCCTCTTCTCGCTCTTGTCTCATTCATTCTTGTCTCTCCTCTTCCTCTCATCTTTTTTCAGCACTTTGATACAGCCTGTCTTGCAATTTTTTACATTTTTTAGTTCTGCCTCTTGTACCCTTCTCCTCCTCTCACCACTCCTCCCTCTCCCTCTACACTCCTTCCATTCTTACACTCGCCCTTTTACTTCATTGCCTGTCGATGCTCCTGACTGCTGTCTTCGCACCTCCTTTTGTTTTTGCTTCCTCTTTATTCCTGTCTCCCTTCGCACTATTTGTCTTTCGCACTGTTTTTCCGCATATCTCCCTCCATTTTTTAAAAACTACTCTTTCACATTTCTGTTGTTTTTCTCTCGTGCTCCTCTTCCATCCTCTCATTCGCTCTACGCACCCGTAGAATTCTCGTCTATTTTTTGTTTTGCTTTCACCTCTTTCCTTTGCTGCCTGTCACCATTACCTCATGCCGTTTCGGATTTAAGGTGAAGAAACGGTTCAGCAGGGTAGAAACTTTGGCGGCTTGTGCTTCATTTGCATGCCGCCTGAAAGATGCACCCTTTTTAAATGATGGCCTCATTTCATTTTATGTCATTTCCGCTGGAAACTATTTTCTTGCATTTGTTTAATGTGTGACTTTTAATTTATGCCATTTAATTTGCTGTGATTGTGCTATAAAAATAGCCCCTGTCAGTTGTTTAATCGGAGTTTTCATCAAGGCAATCGATTGCTGACCATTAACGTGGCAGACAGTTGATGAAAGAAATTGCTTAAATTGAAATTTGCATCCTTAGATGTCACATTAGGTTGTCATGGCTTTGTGTTGACTCATTTTCACGAACAATGCCGGAGTGAAACCTCCACACCAACACTGCATAGAGGAGATGGTCTGATTAGATTTTGCAGCACCTTGCTGCATTATTTTGCATATTAATGAGGGAAAACTAATTTTCCTGAAGCTACCATGGTGCTGTAATGCTTCTAATTATGAATTAATATTAATACATTAACATTAATGTTAATACAAATACATTAATTGGTAATTAATGTATTACTTAGCCTAATGACCTTATGAGTATAACTGGGTTATATTTGATATATTTGGCTTTTTCCAAACAACCTGTTACCTCTAACGCGTCTCTTGCTTTTAACTCTGATTGGCTCTCTCAGATCGCCTTTCAGATTTCGCTCACTGATCTGCTCTCAATCTGGTTCCAGGTGTACATCTAAAGAATCCTCTTGGCCCCAAGTCGACCAGGACGCAAGAGATTAACATTCCTTGGCTTCACACACAGGATTTGATGGCTGAGATAATTAGCAGCCACTTCGTCTCATCTTGGAACTCAGGCGCATTAGTCAATATAATCTGCCTGTAGATAGTTCATCCGCAGCCTAAACCCTGTCAGTGTTTCTCCTGCACGAGGACATCGCCGCTGCCAAAGCCTTTTAGCTAATGCAGAAACGAAAAACAAACAAACCGGAAGCAAACTGCAAAATGTCCCTGGTGTAGAGTTTCCCTTTTGGCACAACGCGGGCATCCGACCAAAAGAGTGGGTGTGTTTGGTAACTGGTTGAGTAGAAGAGATGGTAGCAGCAGACATGCCCACTTAAGAGTAGTGGGGAGAGAAAATGCTAATGTGTTGACTCCTAAAGCATTTGGCAACAAATTGAGGGCAGCTGGAGGTCCTGAAACTGCCTGAACGTGTCTCCAGTTTGATTGCTTGTATCCAGGCCTTTAAAAAGCTCCACGTTAAGTCTCGTATTCAGTTTAAATCGCCAAGTTTGTTTTATTTTAATGAAGCATCTAGACAATCCTCTGATTGCTGCAGCAGATGTTTCTTATATGCAGATTGGCAAATAACCTCATCTTCTTCTTTTTTCAATCTTCAATAGCCTTCCTCTTCTCTCCACTAAATAGCAATCTTTTGTTTTTATAATTCTATTTTGCTGTGTCTTCATTATTTTTCTAAAAGGTGAAGAAGGATTCGGTGGTATCCTGCGTCCTGGACGCGGAGGCAGTAGCCTGGGATCGCGAGAAGAAACAGATCCAACCTTTCCAGGTCCTCACCACCCGTAAGAGAAAGGTAAGGTATGGAATGGAGAGGAGTCTATTAAAGTAGGAGAAGAATATGTGAGATGCTCGGGATGTTAAAAGGGTAGAGAGTTGGAGATGATGAGAGACGGAAAAAGGAAGTGAAAAGGTTGAAGAGAGAAAACAAGACAGAGATAAAGACCAGAAGGTAGAGGAGAGGTAGATAATGGAGTGAAATGATCCGGCAGACGGAGGGAGATGGACTGAGAAAGAGCAGACAGAAAGGGGGAGGGAGTCGATAAGTATGAGACGGGGGGGGGGGTGAGATTGCAAATGTCAGTGCTGTGTTTTTTCAGTTTTGATCAGAATAACGGCCTCTTTCCACTACACCAATCACATTAGCGCGAAACCGTTCCTTTTAACTTGTCTCTTTGTATGCACAATGACCTCCTTTGTAAATTAGGAAAAAGACAAATGAGAGTGCAAATACGGAGAGCACGATGATGAAAACGGCCAAAAATGATTATCCTGATGATTTTTTGCTCGATACTGTTACCGCCACTATGAAGTCGTGATTATTTGTAATGATGGTTTGATGCACAAATTGATTGTGCTGCGCTTCTGGCATTTTGTAACAACATCTCCACTGTTTTTACTACCATGCACGTTCCCGCTGAAATGAAATATTTCAGATGAGGAGATGAAACCAGATACGGATTAATTAAACATCATTAATGGGCGGCGGGGGGAAAGTAATGAGGGAGTTAAGGGAGAATGAAGGAGAAGAGGGATACATGAGGAGAGAAATCTCTCAGGTTTGAGACTGCAGATGCATTTCATGTTTTCCTGAATACATCACTTAACCACTGATCAGAAAAGTGTTTTCTAACGTCATCAAATATTGATGACGTTATTTCCCGGTGGTATTGCTTTGTGGATTGTGTCAATACAATACTGGTACAACCTGATTTAGTAAATCATTAGTTTGAAACTTTCTAGTAGCTTGACAAGAGGGACTTCGTACACAATCTCGGGAATGGATTAACGATGACTGACGCAAAACAGTCTTGGAATTCAGTATGGCTTTTTATGGAGAAATCCTGGAATTTTATATCAAGGCCGCGTTGGAAACTTTGTAATAAGGCAGAGTCGGGACTCGAGAGGCTGACAGGATGAAACAAGAGTGGAATAAACAGGATGAAGTGCGAGAGAGGTGAGAGTAGGTGATGGAGAGGCAGCAGAGGTGAGTGAAATAAGTTGAGGAGCAGGAAGAGAGGGAGGCAGACAGCGAGGAGGTGCGATGCTGTTAAAAGTTTAGGGGGGGGAGGGGTGGGGACAGGAAGGCAGCGTGGTTAACTTTAAGATAAATGGGAGGAAATCAAAGAGCTCTTTGTAACAAGTCCCAAGGTTGTATGTAGCGATTTGTGAATAAGGTGCGTCTATTTGCATATTATTGTCAAGGAAAAAATATTTAAATGTATTTTTGTGTGTGTGTGTGTTTTGATGCCTCCCTGCAGGATGTGGATGCCTCAGAGATCAAAGTCCAAGTGTGTGTCTACGCCTTTGACCTCCTCTATCTCAATGGCGAGGTAAGATCCGGTGCTGGTGAGGCAACTGTAACCCAAAGATCTCTCTGGGCGCTGCCGTCGTCATTTAGAAGTGGCGTGTGTGTGTGTGTGCGTGTTTATTGTTAGCGAGCGCGCCCGCGTGCTCGTCGACCCGCTGAGATGCCAACAGCGTCCCTGAATGCCAATGATGGTGCTACTGGAGGCCGTAACTAGATAATGATTGTAACGCTCATTGTAATTCCAGCGGAGTGTGTCTGAGTGTGTGTGTGTGTGTGTGTGTGTGACTGTCTGAGACCGTCTCTGAGTCTGTGTGTATGAGAGGGAGAGCCGGTGCCTTTTTCAGACTGTCTGAGTCTCTGTGTGTGCGTGCGTGCGTGCGTGCGTGCGTGCGTGCGTGCGTGCGTGCGTGTTTATATGTTTGTATGTGTTGTGGGTGGTAATTGTGACTGTGTGAGAATGAGAGTGTGTATGATTCAATCTAAATTATACACACTTTTTTAAGCTAATTTCCTAAAAGTCAGCCAAAGAAAATGCAAATCAGTAAAGTTTCCATCAGCCAATGCCGTGTGAGTTTTCCCAAGTGGACCGAAACACAATTACAGAATTAAACAAGTACCAGTGACTCTTTAGTTGTGCCATTTCATTGCTGCTTCCCACCTAATATGACATTTATGTAAATGTTATGAATTAATTTGTCTCTGTACGCTCGTCCTCTCTGTCTTATTTTGGGCTGGTGTGCTTTTTTAAATTCATTTTTTTGTATTTTTAATTAATTCATTTCCTTTTTCTACAAATTGTTACTGTGTAATTCCCCATGCGCCGCAGTCCTCGTCACTGCTAATTCTATTGTTGGACGGGAGAGGGGCTGTTCATGCCCCCCCCCCCCCCC
>CAEMYA010000024.1:7591903-7624602 GCA_903131615.1 Diplodus sargus
GTGTGTGTGTGTGTGTGTGTGTGTGTGTGTTCAGACTCCTGCGAAGGCCTAATGGTGAAGACTCTGGAGAAGGACGCCACCTATGAAATTGCCAAGCGTTCTCATAACTGGCTCAAGGTTCGTGCGACACAGTCGTACAGTAACTCCTATACACATTTACATGCTACACAATGTGGGTACGAACACTGTTCCAAACATATGTGTGCCACATTGTTGCAACTCATAGGGTCTTGTTCAGACTGCCAACCCAGATTTTATTTATTTATTTTTTTTGGCATATCCAGATTGATTTGTAGAAAGTCTGGACGGCAAAAGGCCACATGAAATGCGTCATCTGCAATGTGATTCCAGTCAGATTGGTGAGGGTGACACATACGATGACATTAAATCCAGAGTGACTGAAGCGTATCAGTGCGGCACAGTGTGAAGGACAACCTAACAGCGGACAATAGTCTGTGGACCGGTGCTGAAATAAACTGCCTGCTCGTACTTTGAGGCAGGCTCCTGTAAAGGGAAAGTTGAGAGCTCATGCGTCTGTGTTGGAAAGCTGCATCACCAGCGCATGTAGTTACTAACGCCTACTTGGTTATCGCTACAACCCGTGGAGATAGGTTGGTGACTGACACGCAAATCTGTTCCAATCACCTAGAGATAACATTACAGTGGTATAGATCTGAATTGAGAAACAAATCTGATTTTACTGCCGTCTGAACAAAACCTGTAAGGTTTCATTTTAGTTTCCTGTCATGGTAACATTTTATTAATGCAAAATACAAATAAATAGAATCTCTTCAATGGAAAAAAAACAAAACAAAGCAGCAAATCAAAAGAGTAACAAATTAATCCTGGTATGGATGAACAGTAAACGTCTGACACTGTTACAGCAACATTTTACAAACACCCTATTACAATAACATAACAATAAACAATCAGCATTTCTACAAGAATATTTTTAAGACCATTATTTTGTCAACATTTTAAGGCTTTTGGGTTTGAACCTCTGACATTTTACATTAATTGGATGCCAAAGAACAAATAAATGGTATTTTTTAGCATGCGAAGAAGATTGATACCTTTTTCTTCATTTTATTAATGTTGAGATGCATTTTTACTCACATTTGCTTGTAATTATATATATTATATATGTTGATATTATATCATTCATCATGACACACAGCGATATCTCTCTCATGCTGTTGTCCACCCCTCAGCTGAAGAAGGACTATCTGGAAGGGGTTGGCGACACAGTGGACCTGTGTGTGATAGGTGCGTACCTCGGAAAAGGCAAGAGGACGGGCACGTACGGCGGCTTCCTGTTGGCCTGCTACGACGAGGAAAATGAAGAGTTCCAGTCTGTCTGCAAGGTGCGTGTCTGTACAGTGCCAACCTTACGATACATCCAACACATGGTTTTCTCACGCCGCAGAATACAGGCTTTAAGACGCACTGAGTTTATGCGACACCTGTCCTGCAGTCAGAGCCACAGTTACCCTTAAGTCAGCAATGTGCAGTGTAGAAAGTATCAAAGCCTCTTTGTTGCGACCAAAGCGTCACGTTAATAATAAACCTGAGCACTTAACAGGATTTATAGCCCCAACAAATACATCCATCACATAATATCACTTATTATATGTTTTTACATTATATTATTTTTGGTGTTTTCACCAAAATGTACTTGGAAAGCATCATGTTGATTATTAAACCTGACCTGATCCCAAATACCATCTAAAAAAAGGTTCGCCCTCTTGAACATGCTGCTGTTCACTTTTTTTATTTATTGCCCTGCTGAATAACCGCAGGGGCATAGAGCACATACATATATTTTAAACAGCCAAGGCACCCACATTAAACACCTCCAGAGAAACCGATTTTATATTTCTGGCCCTGACGTATTTGTCAACATTTTGAGGCAGCAGTTGAATCTTGAATCTCAAACTGTTAATCTATTTAATTTCCCCTCTGGCGGTTCATGTATTATAATGTGTAACCTTTGGGAGGCCACCCTGACAAAAATGTTAGTATGAACCAAGATCACATATCACAAGTCACGAGTGCTTTGTTCCTCTTTTTTTTTTTTCAAAATATGTCTCCGATCTTTGAGCTAAGGAGCCATAAACTGTTGAGCGTTTTCTGCTCACGTCTCATGATAGTGCCTGCGTTTGTGTGTGTGTGCGCGCAGCGGGGATGTTTTTGCGTTCCTGCTGAGTGTGTTATGGATGCGTTTGTTGTATCTAGTGTGCAGTTTGTGTGTGTGTGTGTGTGTGTGTGTGTGTGTGTGTGTGTGTGTGTGTGTGCTTTTTGAACTGTCACTTTTCCCCTCAAACCTGAGTTGGAGGAAAAAAGTGTGTGTGGAGGCGTGACTGGGTGCATCTTAGGATAAGTGGTAAGCACATATTGGAGCAAGCGTGACCACTTTTGCTTTTGTGTATTTATGCGTGTGTGTTTGAGATAATGAAAGCGTGAAGAAGTTGGAGTACGACTTCACCAGAGAGCATAAATTCTGTCTCTCCTATGTCCTACAGAAACCTCCTATCTCCATTTTTCCCCATGTAACTTTTATGTCTTTAACCATGGAAAACGGTTTTAGTGAGCGGCGAGTGCGCTGCACGCATGCACACACACACTTCTCGGCACCGCCTGCTTCACTTCACATTCACACCTGGGAACCCGTTGGTATAACCGCAGCGCTCTGCTGTCGGCCACTGAGCAGCTCCACTGAGCCGACTGAGGTTAAAGCGCGGCTAGATTGCCGTGTTAACTCTTCAATGCAGTGCAGATGGTTTCTCCATGTTCTCAGTGTTTCTGCCATAAATAAATTCTCTTTGGAGAAGGTTTTCACACTTGAGATGGCTATCCTGGATAAGTGGGGTGAGGATGGATGTGGTGTTTGAATTGCACAACAAAAGACACCGCTTGCTGTGTAGAATGTGAAAAATGTCAGATGAAGAGCTCTTGCCTGTTGTCTGGTATTGATTTTCACATTAGTCTTCTTTGCTTGGATAGCTGCTGGCGCCAGTGTTTTGGAAACCTTCAATTTTCAGATATTTTTCAAAATAAGAGCCCTTTGTTTTTACATAGTCATCATCAACTGTCGAGGTTAAACAGATCCTGACTGAGCTTTAACTCTCACCTGTCAGTCTGTTTGACCCGGCGCATCCAGCCGCACCAGGGTTTATGAACTCACACTTCAGTTTCGATGAAATCCACAAATTTCCATTCTGAGCTGTCCTGGCTGGCATTCCTGTCTGATCTCAGAAATGTGTGGATAACTTGGCAGTTACACCTTGTTCTTAAAGTTGTGTTGGTGCATCACCTCCCCCATACACAGCAAGTTTAGTAATATTCAGAAAGTACACAGAGGACTGCAGTCTTCATAAGCAAGCCAAAGTCAGTTTATTTCAATATGAAGTTTGGACTGTCATGTTGTGATGTCCCTCCGTTTCCTTTCGGAAAGGAAACCTGCAAGGATGTGGGAATTGCAACTGATTTGTTTGCTTTGCCTTCTCACAAATGCATGGCAAAACAAACTTGATGCTGACATGCTAAAGATTTTCTTTTATCAAGCTTTATACTTAAAGTCGAGATAAAATGAAATAAAAAAAAACATTGTGCATATTTCTTTTAATTCTTAAGTCAAAATCCAGTCATTTTCTTCATCTAAATATTATGTGTGCTACCAATAATATCATGACATTCACCCATCAATCAATCTTCAGCTTTTGGCAGCACAAGGCTTTGCTTGCTAGCCACCGGACACCCAGATTTCATCAGACACATCTGTGTAGTGTTACAGCCGCGATAAGCTCTGCTGTTCCAGACAATGTCTGTTTTTCCAGCAGTTGCGCCATCGACCCAAAAGCTGCTCTTCACTCAGCTCTGCAGAAAATACGCACATAGTCCATTTTTGACAGAGGAGGACAGCAGCCGTGTCAAGCTGCAGAGAGCAGATTGAGTCAGACAGAAATCCAGACAATACTCAGACTACAACATCCTGGGCAGACTCGGGATCTACAGCACAACAAAGTCAGAAGTATTATCTATTGTCACCCTTTAAAAAGGAAACGAAACGATTTAACTTTATAGACTTTTCACCCATGGTAGTGGAGGGCGGAAGAAAACACCGTAACACACGTGAGGTCACAGAAACGTGAACGGTGAAGTCGAGGTGTAACTCCAAGGATGAAATATTCTTTCTCTCCCTTGTCTTCATCTACGTCCTTCAGTTCAAGGGGGGCGTTTGCCTGCTCTTGTAACGGAGGTGATGAAAGTTTGAAGGAGGCAAGTCATCCTCTACAATTGAATGGAGGCTAGCATCCAACTCTGAATCGCTGTAATTCTCTGCTCGTTATGACACGCCCACTTTTCATTGAGCGTTGAAATCAAATCGTTTTTTCCCACCTGCTTATTCCGTTTCACTCAGAAATACTTCCATACTCTCGCAATCGAACATTTCTACTCTTATACATTTCAGAGAGAAACATTGTAAGAAAGATTGAATGATTGAAAGAAATCTCTCCATGTAAATGATATGAAATCAGCCTCTATGATAAAAGGTGTCTGTGGCACGTCCCGGCTGTCTGGTGGTTTAGGATGTATATCATGTGACTGCAGCGCCAGCAGTTCCTGTGAGCTGCTTGTCATCTGTCTTTTTCTCTTTCACTCTTCAATGTCAGCCATAAAACAAAGGCAAAGCCCCTTAAAAAGTGATCTTGTTGTCCTTGACATAGTAACTTCAGGAACCCTCAATTTCAGTAGCTGAAAGCAGACTTCAACCCACATTTCCATTTCCCAAACGTAATCTCAGCTATACATCCGGCCGAAATGTCCTTGAGCGAGACACGAGTCCTCAGCAGATGCAGGAGCAGGCCACGCAGACACAGTTCACACAAGACTGAGAACGAAAAAGACAGGACGGCTTGTTTTTTGTACTTCTTACATAACTTTTAAATTCAGAACTATCCCATGAACTCACAAATGGCTCATACATCGGATATTTAGTGATTATTGGTACTGACATACTGTTATATTAAAGGCAGCGGACACATCAGCTGCTGGGAGTTTGTTTTCACCTGTGTCCTTTAGCAGCATTACACAAAAACGACTGAATTGATTTCAACAAAACTTGGATGGAGGATGGATCTCGGGCCACAATAGACGCAGTGAACTATGGTGCAGATCCTGTTAAAGGGACAGATTCAGGCATCACTTTCTCACTTTCTTTAATATTGCAAGAGAGGGCGTTTTATTTGATTTTTTTCTCTCGACACTTTCGTTAAGTTCTCAGGGAATAATGCATGGATCTTGATGAAAAAAATCAGGCATATTTAAGTGGATGATATCTATGATTGAGTGCAATTTGAAGCAGGTCCTAGATCTATTCAGCTTAAATTATGGTTAATCAGTTATGAGTGGTTAAGATTTACAGTTATTCAGGGCTATCAAGTTTCATATTGGATTAAGCTTGATTAAATTAAGGGGGACTGTTCGGCCTTGGTGGAGCTATGAGCTCTACTGAGTGCCATTCTAGGTTATTTATGGTCTTATTTAGTCTTTTTTCCTCGACTATTGGCTATTATGCACATCAGTAGTTTGAGGCAGGATGACCCTGAGCAGCAGGCTTGTGCGATTGTTATATTCAATGAAGAAAAATCAAATGCATTCAAAAAGCAAAGTCGGATATATCATCCCTTCAAACACAACAGAAACATCAGCCAGGGTGACAAGAAATGAAATTGCATACAGCATTTGAATTGTCTTCCCTCTGTTTTGACTGTAGGGCTAAGTATTGAATGTCCACACCCAAAATGTGTTCTGTCTTCTGTTTGGATCAAATTTACATTCTGCTTCCAGTCAGCTTTTTTATTTTATTTTTGAGACTAAGTTCTTATGCAGGTGCTTTAAGAAAAGACTAAACATTAGAAACGTGTGAATTCATCGTCAAGATTAAAACTCACTGTCACTGTGACCCCACACTTATTCACAGAACACTGTTTACTGCATCGGGGTCATGTGTGCGGCTGATTCTGGTTTCCTTTGGAGGCGGTTCTTTAATCAGGCATGAGACTTAAAAAACACAAGGGATCTCAAACATGATCATCTTTTTTAGTTTAATTTTTATTTTTTTTGTATAAATGTACAAGAGAATAATAAATGACCATACACATAAAAAGATAATCAAAAGCTGTGTTCTGAGACATGTTTAATTTGAATGGATTTGCATTGAAGCCAATCAGATCTGCTGCTCCCTGTCAGTGCGTTCTCAATGCTGGAAACTAGTTAGTAACTGAGATGAAAAAGTTTCCAGAAGAGACATGTTTAAAATTCCTTAGATTAAGCTTTTACTCAAATGTTTAATTTCATCCGGCCCTGCCTGTTACTAACATAAGCTCTTTGGGGACATCCGAGACTTGCGTTCATTCCTTAACTGCTTCTTATCTAACCCTTACCATAACTATAACCCAAATCTTCAACCTTGAATTTAATAATTTATGTTATAGAGTCCGGTACTTCAGTCCCCACGGGTTAGTTAGCTGTTTGGCCTCACAAATCTTGCAAAAATAGACCACATGCATGCACATCCTGCACAGCTATCCTTGTTGGGCTTTAAAAATGACTTCCATTCATTGTGGGCGAACTTAACCCAAACCCTTACCGGGACCTTAACCCTGAGCCATTTGCTGCATTTAGACCAGGCTTTGGTCCACGAGGACTACTGGTCCCGACAGGGTCAGTGCTTGTACTGGAAAAGATCCATAATAGTTAACAAAAGTGCATGCACCACATACTCACTCCTGTATTGATCATATTGAGTTGCTGTAGGGGTCTGATTATGCCTTTTTTAACGAAACAAACACTTCCTTATACGACTTTCAAAGACGGAGCACCTGCAGGGTTATTTGCTGTGAAGTAGCTGTTTCACATCAGGGTCTTCTAACAGTTGGCCTGACAGAGGACTTCTTGGCCTTGTCAGAGGGATAAAACTAAACCCATCAAGGCGTCACAGTTGAATGAAATGCCTCTAAACTACTTCGTGCAGGCTTAAATCAACACAAAGCTGTTGGTGGACACCTGCAGAAGTCACCTTTTTAGAATCAGTCTGCGAGCTGCAAAATGCTATATTTGCATGATACAGTGCCTTTTTTCTTTGCCTTTCTGTGCATGTCAGCCCGCCCGGTGATTCTTGTGTCCCAGCGGGCTCAGGTCTTCTGAGAGGTGACATGACGCTTCAGGCGAGGCAGGCAGACAAGGCGCTCGTGGTATAAGGGGGGCGGATTTGCTTGCTGTTATGTGTTCTGCCGCTCGCTGCCAAATATCTGCTGTCTCACCATGAGGGAATATGTGTATGTGTATATCTGAGCGTGTGTGTCTTTCTTATCTCCTTTCTTCTCTTGCAGATCGGGACAGGCTTCAAGGATGAAGATCTGGAGCAGCATTACAAGTTCTTAAAGGTAAAGAGGCACAGCGCGTCTGTCGCACGTACAAGCGCGGTTAAAATTCACAACTTCAGCAGCTGTTTTCTCACACTGATGCCTTCATTTTTAAGAAATCCTAACCCGGGCTCTTAACATTCTGCAGCCACAGGTTCCTCACTTTTAAAGCCGACTCAGGGTCATTTTAGAGGTTAAAAGAGCTGTAATGAGGGTGGACGAGGTCTTTCGGAGCCCCTTCGTTCTACAAATAATCATTCCCTCATTTTGATTCTTTATTCGTTGAAGAAAAGTAAGATTTCCCAACCAAAATGAGACAGCCAGTGGGCAAATATACACCTAAAATGCAACTCGGATACTGCAATCATTTGGAAACTGACGCTCCCAGGTACCTTATTTAAGTTGTCAAATTGAGAGAAGTCACAGAAATAAGCTGAAGAATTACAGGTAATCAGTTTTTTTCCCTCCTTCAGGCTTCTACACATCGTGTCTAGTATCCTAAACTGCTCGTATATCACCCAAAAGAAATACAAATAATTTGGCCTTTTGAAGTAACAATTGCTTGCAAATTATTGAGTTTAATGCCTCCTTTGGACAGAGATCATAAACAACTTCAATACAAATCTGCATTTGGAGCAACTGTGCAGGCGTGCTCTGACGTTGGGAAATGAATTGCCTTTTCAATTTACATTTGAAGAGGTTTCGTTCCAGAGCGGCAGAGCAGCAACATTTGAAGAAATTGACAACAGCTCTCCGGAAATGATAGCTGTTGTGAGAGTCACAATTCATTTGGGTGCTCTGTTAACTTCATCGGCTAAATTTAGACCTGCTTTTAAGGAAATAAGAGCAGAGAGACGTTTTTTAAATGCCGTTGTCTGTTTATGAAAGTGATTAACTGTGAGATCATATTCACTGATCAAACCTGGTACACACTGTAGTGTTTTGGGATCAATTAACCTTAAAGTCATGTTTTGAAGGTTAATGGTTTCAACTCGGTGGTACAAACTGCTGCACGGTGCAGAATGGGAGTGGAACAGTGATTGAGAAGGCGGTGTAACCTTTTTTTTTTTCTGCCCCAGACCAATACAGCTTGTACTGTAGTGCTTTGTAATGAAGCCCTCCATCTGAAAGTGATGGATGGTGAATTAAGGCAAGCTGCTGGTGCGGCCGTGTTGCTTTGGTTGCAGTGCTGCAGGCCGATGGAATTCCAGACACGGAGACAATTGGCTCTGTACACACTCCTCTGGGTGGCAAGGTGCTGTGCTGTAATGTGCGATACACTGATGTACATACCCCCCTTCTTTTTTTTTTCTGTTTTCATGTCTATTTTTAACACGAACCAGAGCTGCTTTTTTCTTTTCAATTCAATTTGCTCAGTATGAGTAACCGAGAATATTATTCATGAGGCTGTTAACTGCGCTAAAGCTGAAACAAATAGACGATTAACTAATTAGTTGAAAAGGGGAAAATAATGGCGATTATTTTGTTAATAGATATGAAAATATTTTAGTCTTCTGTGTATTCAACCTGAATATGTTTTTTGATTTATTTATTTTTTGCCTCCGCGCCGGCAACGGCCATGGCTGGAGGCGTTATGTTTTCAGGTTGTCCGTACATCCGTCCCTTTCTTGTGAAGCAATATCTCAAAAACCCCCTCAGGAAATATCTTTAAATTTGGTACAAATATCCACAATAACTCAAGGACGAACTGATTAGAATTTGGTGGTCAGAGATCAGAGTCAAAACACATTTTTGGCTGTAAATCAAGAAGTCCTACGGTAAAATTTGACAAAAAAAATGTCTAATAGGATAACATTATGAAGTTATGACATTAGATATCTAAAAGGTCAGAGGTTAAGTGCACTGTTACAGCATAATATTCTTCCAAAAAATGTTCTGGCCATTATTCAGCATCACAGTTCAGGAACAGCAGCCTGTGTGGTGCGTGGGGGCAAACAACAGCAATTGGCTAAATCTACTTTAGTTGTGATCAAATTAAACGAGTAAAATGAAAAAAAAAGAGAGATCTCCTTAGAGAGCTGTCAAACTGTTTGGTTGGTCTTCATATTGTCAAACAGTGAAGAATGTTTTCTTTCCCTCCTTTGGTTGTTCTCACTAAGTAAATGGCTGAGATCTAGGAATGTGGCAGCATTGCTGTGACACAGCCAGACAGCAAGAATCTCTTAATTTGGAGATAATACTGAAGAGGAATTCCTCTCTCAGGACAGACAGACAATAGATTACAATGGCAAAGTATGTGATACAAGTAGGTTAGAAAATGTATGTGTGGATCCAAGAGAAAAACTGAAGTAGATTTAGTTGATCGAAGTTCAAAGGAACATGGAAGCAGGTCCGTTACCTATTATGGCTCTGAACAACACAATTTGGGATGAAACTTTATTTTCCGACTTTGTTGTCAAATACATTTACCTAACCTTGGGCTTTGTTTGAGGCCTTTTTGCACATCTTTTTAGTGTAAAAAGCAACATCTCATTTATTGTTTTGTGAAAACTTGTAATGACTGATAGAAATGACGGCCAAAACTATGAAAATGCTATAAATTCTCAAATGGTGTCCTTGTGTTTATCAGCCACTTCCATCAGTACAATAATAGTTGTGACATACTTGACAGCCTGCTGCTCTTGAGTTTTCCTCTTCCAGCAGAAATGCAGTTCTCATCCACTAATCATGTTCTGGTAAGTGCAAACTCAGCACTTCCTGCACAGATTTTTCACATTTAAACTTGAAACAGGAACAAGAGAAGTTATACTCGTTTGAGCTGATGGCCAAAGGCTTTTACAGAAAATATATGCAAAGACTCATGTGTATTTAACTGAAAATTTGCCTTACCTTTACCTTACTTTACATTTAAGTATCAGGTGACATTCTGTAGTGACCATTTGCTTTACTTAAGCAGCGATTGAGTGGCTCCTAATGAAGTATTTTCCCTTTGATCATATAAAATCTCCCAATTTTTCTACCTGCGAAGAAGTCAGACTTTTTTTTTTTAAGCCATTATTGCTGAATGGTCTAAAATAAGTGTGTCGCTTCCTCCAGCAACAACACCTGTACCTAATAGATAATTCCTCTCCTTAATAAGTGTCTTAACGGCTGGGCCAGCGGCTGATTTTTCTCGGCTTTACAGTATAGTTGAAACACGTACTGCCTGTGGCAAAATACTTTCATTAGCATTGGAGGGGGATTAAGAGCAGCAACTTTGAGATGATCACTGCCAACAGCGTCTTTTGACCATCCAGTCGGACCAGCCGGACGGCCCCAGGGAGGAAGAGAGTCGGAATAAGAGCCGTACTAATCCAGCGTGGTTTTAAGGCTGCTTCTGGCTAATGTCTGGTCACAGGCAAAGGAAATGGACAAATGGGACTCAGGGTGGCCAAGCAACTAGAAATCAGAGACAATTGTGCCCACATTGTTTCAGAGACTTGTCAAAATAAATTGAGGATCAAGCTGTTGCACTTGAAAGACAGACAGCGTTCCTGGCGGACAGAGTACAGGACTCTACAGCTGGACCAGAAGAGGTCAATGTTTGGTGCTCCCACTTGGTCACAGTCGGACAGTGTTCCCCAGATGTCGAACTTTTAATGTGAAGATGCCGACTCATCATCACCATCTTGTTGTTGCTGCCCTGATGCAGATTCAAAAGAAAGACTACGTGCTTACCTCATGCGGGTGAAATGTTTTGTAGTCCAAAAAAACATTTCTGGAGCTTTACAGCAAAATGGTGCTGCAGCATTCTTCTAAACAACTGAAGTACATGGTGACCGGTTTTAAAATGTAAAAACAAAAGAAAAACAAAAAACAATGAAAACAAAGCAGATACAGGTACTCCATACAGCTCGTCCAGCCTAATCCAGGTCTTCAGCAGCCCTGAGCTCCCAAACTGATTTGAGAGGACACTTGTTATTTGTGAAACTGCGCTGTTGTATTCCTGCCAGAGTCTGTATGACAGGTCAGGCATCAGCTGAACGAGGCTGAAGCATTTAATCTAAAGTATGAAGGTGCAACTCTAACTCGTCTATCGGCAGCAATGTTTGAGGAGACTACACGCCTACCAGCTCGCTCGTTGTAATTCACTCCGTATGAGAGTGTCACTTGAATGCCTACAGTATAAATAATGTGTGTGAGAAAACCAGCCGCACTCCTGCTGGAGCCTTCTTTTCCCAGCATCGCTTAACTATGACCCAGTTCTGTGGACACTGCGGCAGTCTAGTTAACATCACACTGATCCAAAGTCACGCTAGCTAAAATACACTAAAACAAGAGGGGTGTCATTTCTGTAAAAGTGCGACGTATGCTGACAGAATGACTACTTGGTGTCAGATTTAAAAATAAGGCGCTATTAAATATTTTAGAAGCTGCTTACAGCACAGGAACAGTATGGTGGAGCTCAGCTGCGAGGTTTAATGACTGTTTGATCGTAAGAGGTGAATGTCGTGCAACAAATCTGCACGTATCAAGGTGTCTGCAATTGAAATCTGTCACGTCGGCATGTGGCGATGTGGTGAGAAAATGACACACTCATGTTGCGCCTCAGGTAAGAAGGCATCATTTTGAATGAGAGTGTTCAAATGGTGTGCAGTCTCTCGGGAGGTGATTGTGAGGCAGCAGCAGGATTCAGCCGGGGTAGCCACTCTGTCACTGTCTTTATCAGGTTCTCTGTGAATGCATTGACCTATTTTTCACATTTTGCTTGCCTGTGTTTAGATTTTCAAATGTGAAGATTTGCTGTTTTTTTTCTTTCTCTTTTTCTTTAAATTATGAATCGAACATTTTGTGTTTTGTCTCATCCCTTAATGCTGCTGTGATTGTGTCTTACTTTTTTTTTTTCTTTTTTTTTTTAACAAACGTGTGAAATAATTTGTAATGAATGTGGTCTTTATCTATTCTATTTACTCTAGGAGCACATTCTCCAGAAGCCCCGCGCCTACTACCGCTTCGACCAGTCGGCAGAGCCCGACGTTTGGCTGGACGCCGTGCAGGTTTGGGAGGTGAAGTGCGCCGACCTGTCACTGTCGCCCGTCTACAAGGCTGCCATGGGACTGGTCAGTTCATTATGTTAATCCCCCCCCCACCCCATCCTCCCTAATGTGTTTCCACTGATAAATTCTGCCTGTTATGGTCTGTTGCCTGCAATGAAAAGTCACAATTAGCACCTCTTAATTGAGTTATTAAAACTGCTGTAAAAGATGCTGGATTTAATGGAACAGATACTTGTTATTACCCACTGTCTGGCGGCATGCTGGAATCAGTCCCACGGTACGCATTAACAGGAGCATTAACAGCATACAGCTCACATTTCAACCAAAGCTAAGGTAAAATGACACCGTGATAAACTAATTGTATCCATCTGAAAACATTTAGAGGAAGAGAGAAAATAATTAAGCGTGTTTTTATTGTATTTAGTTGGCAAAATCTGAATGTAAAGGTTAAAAGAGGTTTCAGTCATTCACAATAAACCTTCCATTTACGACGCCACTTTCAAACACGTTTCTTTGAGATAGCCGAATGAGTGGTTGTAAACAAATAAGACCCTCGCTAAGAGGATTAGTTTTATCTACACTTGACATGTCATCAACCACCTGGTAATTTGTCAGATTACTGTGTGGCTTTAAACATCTCTTAGCCGCAGCTTTTTCTTTTCTTTCAATAGCTGCTAGAAACAATGGAAAGAAATTACCTCAGAGCTCTCATATCTAATGGGACATGTTAACACCACCAGTAGCACATTGGCTGCCAACGCCATCACCAACATTGTCTCAGGATATAGCCATCACTATAGCAATATATTCCACAACTACTCAGCTTGGCAGTGATAGCTGCCCTCCCTGCTGAAGTGAGGATTAAACCGATCGGTATATATCGCTCTCAGTCGCCATGTCAGTTGGTTGGACTTGAATAGAAGTTTGTGAGGGTTAGGGTTAGGGGTTTGTGAAAGTGTTTCTTGTTGCACTTCATTAGATTAAAGTGTTTGACTGATGTGATGTTACGCCACTGTTCTAGGTGAACCCAAGACATAACATTACGTGCATCTCCCCCATTCTTTTCACCCCTAAGAAAGCCAGTGTCACAGAGGAGTTGCATTCAAAGTAGCATCAGAGGGAGAACAAGGCCAACACAACAAACAAAATAATCTGTTTAACGATCTTCCTGCCACAAATCAAAAAACATAAACCAGAGACAAAATCTTACCTAACTCCTAAAATGAGGATAAACAAGAGAAATGGCTTCGCCCTCCTACAATGCTACCACACGGCTTGTCTATTTACGAAGCACCAAGCACCAGATTGTACTGCAGCTGAGTTGCTCACAACTGGTGCACATCACAAAGGAAAACACGAGGCAACACTAGACACTGATCCATGTAGGAAGTGGGAGATTGGTGGAGAGTGAGATCGTAGTCAGCAGGCGGCTCTGAAAGGGCTCCTCTCCTCCCTCTGACCAATACCGTGTCAGCAATCAAGCTGAGCAACACACACACACACACACACACACACACACACACACACCAACAATAAAAAAGCAGTAGAGTAAAGAATACACTGAGGAGGAGAGACAGATCAGCAGCAAATACAAACCCAATAATGAGGCTCAGGGGTCGAGCCAGCGTCTTGTTATCAGAAGGTCGCTGGATCGAATCCCCTGGTCTGCATGTCGAAGTGGCCTTGGGCAAGATTCTGAACCCCAAACTGCTCTTGATGTGCTGGTCGGCAACTTGCATTGCAGCCACCGCCAGATTATTAGTAGTCACAGAGCAGATAACTGATAGTTGGAACCGACATACATTTGCAGTACAAATGAAAATCTGTCACAATTTAGAATATTATTGAACTTGTATTTCGATGTAATAATGACTTATTATTACTTACTTAGTAATAATACTTTATGCTTCCACTCCACCTAACCTCCACCTACTTAACTTTTCTACTCTGCTTCATTTATTCGATTACTTTAGTTCCTAGTTACTTTGCAGATTCAGATTATGGATACCTCATTATTATTTGGCATAAGATCCAAAGTGATGCATTTGTTTTATCTGAAATGTAATGAAACACTTCATACTACTACTACTACTACTACTGCTGATCGTAATCGTAAATATGCTAAATGTCGTATCCGGTAATCTGATAGTGAATGATCACTCTATCTCTAAATATGAGGCTGTTCGTAGCCCACAGTTGCTGCCAGTTTCACCCAAAATCTCACAATATTCACTCATTGGTGTGACTATCGCTCTGTAGTGAGCCATCAGACTTGACACCCTCAGAATTTCAATAAAATGCATTTTGTAACAGAATTTGTCCACTTATGATACATCACAAGCAATGAGTGCAATTATTCCCACCTAACTTCTTCTCTCTTTCTTTTTTTTATTTATTCTCAAATTGCCCTGGTTATTCTAAAGTAAAATGCAATGCATCCATATTTTAGGGTAATGAGAGAATCTCAGAGGCAGATAAATGGAAGTAGGACAAAAGCACAGTTTTTTTGTCCTGGAACTGAAAAGATTTTAAAACCCATCCCTTTAAAAAAAAAAAGATTCAGGCTTTGATGTTTTAAAGCGTTACAAAATGGGATTCTAATAGCTTAAAACATTTATTCAACACATGTCGGAGGTCAGTACAGTACAAGGACAAAAGGACAAATCCTCACATGCATCAGTGGCTGTCTGCTGTTAACTGACTGTGATTGTGTCTGCCCTCAGGTGGATCCAGAAAAGGGCATTTCTCTGAGGTTCCCCCGCTTCCTTCGGATCAGAGACGACAAGAAGCCGGAGGACGCCACAAGCGGAGCTCAGGTACATCACATCACCTGTACCGAGGGGTAAAATAAAAAGGAAAAAAAAAAGCGGGGTTGTGTAGTACCGACAAATACATCAGATACTATCTGCCGAGCGTGTGTGGAGGCTCTGGAGGTGAAACAAGGTCAGCCTTGTTCTGTAAACTAGCAAGAATTCAATCGAATGTTTGTTTGACCATGTTGCTTGAAGTACCGTGTAGAAATGCTGCAACACCATCATCATCATTGTCGTCGTCTTCATCATCGTCATGGTCACCTCACAAGCACTGTCCTGCAAAAAATTTCAAGGGTGAACAGCACCACAAGGACAATCTTCCTTCATACAGGCATGGGTTTATGTGGTGGCCTCCAGCATGAACAACACTGTGTAGCAGTGAGGGAGAGCAGCACCTGTGGAGATCTGTGGTGGAGAATATAGTGTGCTGCAGCAAACAGTGACTTAAATAGCTCTGTGGCAGCGTGTCGGTCAGCTACACCTTGACTGGAATACACACCAACCAGTAATTCTACTTTACATAATTCTTTTATTTCTTTATCACTGGGTGTCTTTTTGTTTTAGCTCTCTATGTGAAAGGAAACCACGATCAACAGTTACAATATGCTTTGCCAAAGACATAAATTAAGTTTGAATGATTTAAGATGTTTTATTTATTCTAAGATGATCTTTGCTTGCCTCTCTGTGACCTGTCTGCTGACCCAGCAGCACATAATTCATTCATGAGTCAACCTAACCTGAATTACAAGTCAATGCACACATCCCTCTGTCTCACTATAGAATAACTTAATAACTCAACAGATTTGTCTTGTTACATAAAGACTGGAACAACTTCTATCTAAACTCTATGTACATAAACTCTAGAGCTGTTGGAAAGGTTTTTGATAATGAACAAATTGTCGTTTATCAAGTAAAAATGTCCCGATTTTCTGGGTCCAGCATCTGAAATAGTAATGATTGTTGGTTGGACAAATGAAGCGTCACTTGAGGTTCTGGGAAGTTGTGATTATTATTTTTCTTTTCTTTTCTTTTTTTTTTTTTTTTTTACATTTTATAGACTTAACAATTAATGAATTCATAAATGATGATTGTAATCATTAGTTACAGCCCATAGTAAGAATGCTGAAACAATTTAGTCAAGCAACAACAAAAGGATGATTTGGCCTTCAACATACAAAAAGAACGATGGTTCTCATTTACGATTTTGGTCTGCAGATTGCATTTCAAATTTAATCAAAAATAATGTGATATGTGGGCCTTCAAAAAAACATTGACAAAGCGACATTTTTTAAAGCTTAATAACTTTAACTTTAATAACTTTGAAACGCTTGTTTTTTGTTCTGATCAACAGACAACAAGCCAAACATTTTTATTTTTTTTATCTTGTAATAGAGGAAAAACCAATAAATCCTCACATCAGAGAAGCTGAAAACAGCCAACGTTTGGCCGTTTTGCTTAAAAAATGGCTTTAATGATTAAGATTTTCAGATTAGTCTCTGATGAATTTTAGAATTTATATTGATCCACTAATACCAAAATTACCCGTCTAAACATTACATCTCTATAATTGAACCAGATTTTCATCATTTGTAAAGCTCCTCAGTCGCTGTAAATTGAATATTGAGTTCTTTTCTTCAAAGCCGACATCACCTTGAGTTCTGTGAAGTTGTGATGGGTATTTTTTCACGATAGCAACTAGAAACTAAATGACCAACTAGAATCCCTCGTCTTTGTTCATATTGATAGTAGAACTGAATGAAAAGATTTGGATAATTGAAAAAATCGACTTTTTTTTTTTTTTCTTTCAAGGAAACATTTCCTGGTTTCAGCTTTTCATATGTGAGGATTTGCTGCTGCCTTTGTCACTGATGACAGTAACCGAAGAGTTTTAGTATTTTGGACTGTTGGTTGGAAAAAAGAAGCAATTTAAAGACGTCAGCTCAGGCTCTGGGAATTGTATTGAACATTTCTCTCTTTACTTTTTATAGACTTAAAAATAAAGAATTTATACATCATGAGCATAATCATGAGTTGCAGCCATTACCGAGAGTGCTGAAACAATTAGTTAAGGGACGACAAAAAAAAAGGTAATTTGGCGAACAACAAGCAATTATTCTCTCTATTGATTACTCTTCAGATTGCATTTCAAGATCGATCCTAAATCATTTGAGCTTTAAAATGTGAAATAAAAAAAAGTCTTGAAGTTCATGTTTTGTTTGACCAACGGTCATAAAGCCACAGATGTGAATTTTTCTGTAATGTAACAGATTAACAATCAACAAATCCTCACATTAGAGAAACTAAAAGCAGTAAAGTCAAATGAGTGAGGAAGCTCAGGAAGAGCCACAGAGGAGGGATCGATTTCCCAGGATGGACAGACATGCAGTACATGTTGCATCTACAGAGCAACAAAATCACAATTTACAAATTGCATTGACAGAATATCTGATACAACCTATATAATACATGCAAAGTGTGAGGACGTCTGAGCAGGCTAAGGCATCGCCAAGTGGTGCCCGTGCCACACAACCTCCTCTCCACCGTGGTGACCTGGATGAGGGCGGGAAGATAATTAGCAGCAAAAGTAAATGTTTGGCCCTTGTGCTTTAGAAAAAAAAAAAAAGTAATAATCATAAAATTGTCAAATAGTTGCTGATTAATTTTAAATTGATCCATTAAAATTAAGAATAACTGACAAAACATTTCAGCTGTAGAAATGACGAGCAGTTATTTTGATTTATGAAGTAAAAATGAACTGAAATCACCTCAATAAAATCTCCTCATATCATTGAGGGTTTTTTTTTTTTTCCAAAGCCAACATCACCTTGAGTTCTGTGAAGTGTTGTTTTAATGCAGAAATAAATGGTTATTTAAAAATCAAACAAAAAGAAAGCTCCTCACGTTAACCCAACTGCTGGATGATTCTTTTTAACCTCTCAAATAAAGTTACTCTTCATGCTGTGGGCGTAGTCGATAATTCATGGGAACTAATAACAATTTATTTACTGTATGGAGGCAAGGAAGAAGCTGCGTACTCAGACACCACAGACATTGACAAAACCACCGCCGTCCAGACAGAAAGTTTAGCTTTGGTATTGTGAAAGCGCTCACAGTCCACCACAGGCTTCCTTATCGAACTTTGATTCTCTACTAAAACATTTAAGACGCGCTGGGCAGCATGAGGAGACTCCCTGAATGTACAAATGCTGACTGGCAACCGACCTACAGCCAGGTATGATGCAAGCTTCTCTTAATGTTGTGTAACAGCAGACGGCACAAGGATTTTGTCTTCTGCCTAAGGCCCGACCGTTGCTTTTTAACCCCAAACCTAAACCAGTATAACTTAAGTCAGTGAACATTCACATAATATATGTTCTGACCTGAACAAAGGGCCATCTGTCGACTGTGGAGTCTAAATTTGTGCTCAGCTGGGATTCAGGTTGGAACAGTAGTTGCATTTAAATACTACGTCTGCCGCTTATTGTCTGAGGAAGCACACACGCTGTGCTAACACGGCACATTGTGTCACATTCTCTCATTTAGCAGACCATTAAAACGAGACCTGACATCAGTGACCATTTTTACATGGATAGAATATTGTGTCCCCCCCCCCCCCCTTTTTTTTTTTCCAAAAAGACAATATTTCTCATGGCTGATGAAAATGAATATTACTATTAACCAACCAAAAACATTCCCTAGCTCTCACCTCACCCAAGAGGCTTCCTGTTTCTTGGGTGAGAGGTCACCTAACATGTTTTTATCCTGACTTTCTTGACTTTTCAGTGGAATGTGGAGAATATAGTTATGTTCTTAGTAGTAGTGGAATATTGCCCTGATATGTGCTACATCAACTAATCAGTTATTAGATCAACTATTAAATTGACCGGCAACTGTTTTGGTAATTGATCTAAATTTTGAGTTATCTTTCAAGGGGGAAAAATTATCTGATTTCAACTTCTTAAATGTGACTATTTCCTGGTTTCTTTCTTCCTCTATGACTATAAACTCAGTATCTTTGGGTTGTTGTCAAGGCATTTGAGGATGTTGTAAAGGGCTTTTTTGAAACACTGACTGACATTTCCCACCATTTTGCTGACATTTTAGACCAAATCGACTAAGGAGAAAATAATTGTCAGTTGCGGCAGCAGGTAAACATGGCCGCGCAAGTCGGAGGGAGTGAGGCAAAGCTGCGAGCTGAACCACTTGGACCCGCTCAGTTTTAGGCTGAGCATCAAAGCATTACCTTGATCCTGTTTTGGAGAAATGATGTGATGTTTCATTGTTTTCCTCCTCTCTGTGCCACCCTGCTGCTCTGGTACTGATACTGCTGATTTCTGGGTGGGCCTGCTGTTCTCACATTATTCATTGTCCCGCCTCCCGCCCCCCTCGCTGCCAAACCCTGATGAGCTCAAGTGAACACAACCTCTGTCTCCCAGTCAGCAGCTGGGAGTCACTGACTTCAAAGCCCTGGATATGAATAATCAAACTGTTATTTTTAGCTTTTCCTCTTCATGTTACTGACCTGACTTCATGATCTTCTCCCCCTCCCTCTCCCTCTCCTTCTCTCTTTCATGCTATCTCTCTCCCCTCCTTCTCTCTCTCTCTTTCAATATCTCTCTTCCTCTCGATCTCTGTCCATCTCTTCTGCTCCCTGCAGATCGCTGATTTGTACAAGAAGCAGCAGCAGATCCAGAATCAGGGGGAGAAAGTTGACCCGGAGGACTACTACTGATCCCCTGCGGTCGTCGGCTGGGAATAATAAATAATAGCAATTTCAAAGATAATTGTAAATAGCTTCTTCTCTTTTTTTGTAATGTTCAATGAAAATAAAGACTCTTGCCAGTTTTAAGCATCCTGTCGTTTTATGTTATTGATTCATCGACGCCGCTCCCATTCGGGCTCCGATTTTCCTTTTCGGAGGCAAAATTGCGTAAACATCTCGCAATTCCAAACACACAAAATCGACCCAGCGGTTACAGCGTACCTGCTGGTAATGGATCCCCATCAAAAATTCACTCCGCAAAACTATCTACGGGCGGCATACCAATACTTTTGAGCTGGCCTGATTTCTGCTCAGGCCCTCGAAAAGGTGGCAGCGAAGTGCTCTCAGCGCGCGTGCTAACAAGAGGACGAGCCAAGGAGATTGCCGGCTGCCTGAAACGTTATTAGAAGTGGAGAAAGACGCGGGAGCTGACAGTTGCTCAAACAGCAGGACAGAAGAGAAGCACTCACAGCCTGCATTAGATGATGGAAATCCACTAACTGCCCAGCCTGAATCAATCAGGGACTGTTGGAGATGTGTGGAGGGGGGTCAGTTTGAGAGCCAAGGACGAGCAGTTATTACACGAAGAAGCAAAGAGGATTTTGAGAGTTTCCTGCGTCGTGATGCCCATGTGAGAGGATGCGAGTGTGCCCGCAATGGAGATTGGACCACTTAGGGGTTAGCGATGTGTTTGTGCTTTCGTCTGTGTGAGCCGTAAGCAACTCGCAATCGCATTAAATGCAAAGTGGAGTGAGTGTGCAGGAAATGTTTGGTTGACATTGACACACAGAGGCAGTGGCTGCCGGAGAATTTTTGAGGTTGACATTATTGCAAGGGCGACGGGGCTGCGTCAAAACCACAAGGAAGTGTTGGACGGCAAACCGCTCATATCACTTTAAATAAACTCCTCCAGCTTTGAGCATCTTGGCAGCGGTTCTGACTGATGTTAAGCCACACTGTCAGCTCTCAGGATGGCAGCGTTAGTCGCTCAGTTCAACAGTTTAGTCCAGACTGATGATCACGACAACTTTTGGAAGGATTTGTGATGAAATTTAGTACACAGTCATAACAAGGTTCGCAATAACTTCCGGGTAGAAAACCCATGCATCACGCACCAGTCAAACCTAATTGTCATTTTCATGACATTGTTTCAAAGAGTGTAGTTCTCTCTCATCTAAACCATGTCTGATGCCTTCATATCTCATTCATAACACTTGAATGAATGATAGGTTGGAGACCTATCTTTCCCATCGGGCCACAGACTAAATAAAAACGACAGCTTTTAGTTTACCCAAAAGTATCAGTCCGCGCTGTCGCTGTTGGAAAGCTATCAAAGACAGTAGGAAAGCAACAAAGCACATAAGATAAGATAATCCTTTATTAGTCCCACAACTGGGAAAAGTTGCATTGTTACAGTCGCAAAGGGGGAAGCAAAGTAGAGATAATAAAAAAAAATATCAACAAATAAGTAAAAAAGCAAGATATGAACAAGAGGAAAACAAAAAACACCAAGAATACAAACTGCATCCACAAGAAACAAACTCAACAGTTGCATTTTTCCAGTTGCACATTTCGGTGATATTACGTCTGAGTCTAACCGTGATGGAAGATTGAAAAAAAACAAATTGATAAGGGAAAAGAGCTCAGCAGTGAGGAGCCGCCTCAACAGGCTGTAACTCATGCAGCACCGCCTTGGATTGTGTCAGATAAAATTGATATTGATAGAATAAGCGCAGCAGAAATGTCACATAGGTCGCAACACAGTTTAACAGGTTTGCTGATTTCACATATCTCTGTAATGCAAAACACCTGCCAGTTATCTGCTCGGAAGTGGCTGTTGTGGTCGAGGAGACGTCACAGCGATTTGGTCCGTTAACTTCCTTGATCCCCCGACTTCTCATCTAGTGCAGGATTCGTGCATTATTAAAGAAATTATTAGAAAATCTGTCGACGTGAAAGAAAGTGAGAACAAGTTCCTGGACCTGTACTTTTATTCAGATCCATGCCAAATGTTCTTGGGGTCTATTGTGGCCCTTTAACAACCTCATTCCAGCAATTTGATGTGTATGATATTTATTATTTAATTGTGAAACCTAATAAACAAAAAGCAGGATTTTTTTTTTTTTTTACATTTTTAAAAAAAACAAACATTTAAATTACAAGTTTTACATGTCGGATATAGGGACTGTGAATGTCTGGGCCTCCCCTGGTAACCCATGTTGATGGCTTACACCACTATTAACTGTGGATTAAGCCTGCAGAAATATGAACTTAATGACTGGCGGCCATAAAGGGCTCAAAATGTCTGTGAGGGAGCCCTTATTCGCTTGATGATTTCACAGTGGGACAGCCCCTAAACCCTCGCAGACGTACTGGGAAAGCCCCTCAAATGCACTTTACCATTGTTGTTTTGAGCCTGTCTTGCGTTTTTGCGACTGTCACTAGCCATGCAGTCTCACACCCTCGCAGACTTGATTCGACGACACGTCACAGTACATGACTGAGGTCAGAGAGGAGTCTGCAGGTCCAGAGGGCGGACACCGCCGCGTGACCTTGCTCTGATCCGTATGTGCACGAGGTGAGCGGCAATGCATCGCTCCAGTGCAGCGGCAGGAAGTTGTTCCTAAACACATTGAGATGCAGGAAATAAATTATGAGCGTCGGTAAGCCGGCATCCTCGAGGCTGCCGGGAGGCATCAAGTGTGCAATTTTACAGAGCTTGTTTGTGTGTTAAAAAAAAAAAAAGTGACAGTTCTGCGGCGACACACGCTGCATGTGGCGTGCTGCTGTCACCGTCTTCACATGCCGAGTGGTTTGTGTTTCGTACACTTGGAGAGCCTTTGAGACGGCTATTTGTTATGCTGTCTCTATGCAAGTATGCATGCTGCACGACTGGTGGCTTGCCTATTATTTGGGTGTGTGGGCTGTGTCCTGTGTCTGCTGAAGGGGAGTTTGAGAAGGACGGCATTGTGGTAGAATAATCATGGAAATTGCCCTGAAATTACCCTTTTTCGTCTGCCTCTCTTGTTCATCTGCGCCATGCTTATTTTTTCATCAGTTTTCATTCACTCCTATCCCGCTCATGCGACGACTTTAATGCGTTTCTTCCTCCTGTTTGCTCTTTAAATATGTTTTCTTCTCCTCACTACTTTTGGGTGCGCCTGACACTCATCTTGAATATCATCATCACATCGGGTCTGTTTTTTTTTTTTTGAGCCGAAACAAGGGAATTGCTGGTGTTACTAAAATCTGAATTTCAAATAGCAGTTGTCAGCCGTGCTGTTGCTGTAGAAGTGGGCTGGAAACGGCGAGCGTGAGGGATGGAGAAGGCCCTAATGGAAATCAAACAGGCTGCAGAGCATGAAATATTGAAAATGCAAATACGTAATGAATTGAATTCCATATTGTGTGCGCTGTATGATCCCTGCCTTTGTTGTGAATTACTCTGAAGATACACTGCGGCAAACATGCCTCTGCCTAATTTGTGTATGTGCGATTGTGTAAGTGGAGCGGGAGCTTGAAAGCCTCTGTGAATCTTTGTGCCGTCTGCACGCCGAAACCATTTCTGTTCGTGTCCTCTTCAGTGCATTCGAGAGTGTGCTTGTTTTTATCATCTCTGCATTGAAATGTGTGTGTGTGTTTGTGTGTGCCTGGTTAACTGCCCGTGTTTGTGTGTGTGTATGTATGTACGTGTCACTGATGTCTACCGAGGGGGGCAGCTGGCGCGCATCACATGCCTGCGGGGCATTGCAGCACAGCGGCCTCCGTCTCCACCGAGGTCCTAGCCCATGTTCAAACAGCTGGGCTGTTAGTTCACATCAAGTCACCCGCTCACACCGGGTCCCGCAGGGGCAGCTGTAGTTGTAGTTGCAGTTGCCAACCTACCTGCTCGACGCCTCAGCTGCTATGCATGTTAAGAAGTGGCCGGGGCTTCGTTCGTGATTTAAAAGAATTGCCCCAGAACCGATCTCTGGCGATGAAAGGCGAGCTGATGAGGGCTGCTTCGTGTTGAACTTTCCCCCGTTGTATTCCTCTGTAAAGTTTTAGGAAGTGCCCCCACAAAGCAGGCTAATGGATCACTTCCAACTGTGACCCAAAAGCAAAAAAATGCCAGGTTTCACCTTTCTTTGTCCTTTCGTGCCCCTCTCTCTCCCCCCCCCACCCCGCCCCGTTCTCCCACATAAGCTATCTGTCTTGTTCACAATACCCCTTTCTCCACCCCGAGAACAATGCGTTTGTTCTCCTCCTCAACCTCCTCCTCCCCATCCCTTCATCCCTTTCTATCCCTCCATCCATTTGTTTGGTGCTCTCTGTGACATCTCTGCCATGCCAGGCTATGAGGGAGAGAGGGAGAGACAGGCCCTGCCATTGTCCCCCGCGGAGCCCACGGAATATCAATAGTGTTTTTCTTGAGCAGGAGCGCCGAGCGTTGGCCAGTAACCTTTCGGATTTGATGATGTCAGGCCCCCTCTTTTTTTGGGCCCTTTATATGAGTTTTTTCGCCCGTGCTCCGCTCTCCGCTCTAACAAGGTCTTAGGTCCTCGACATAAGAGACAGTACAGAATTGTGTGCGCCGCGTGACTCATCGGGGCACTTCATCAGCTCAGCTGAACCAGTACAAGTCGTGCGTTACTGCGCCAAGTGGACCTCCAAGTTAAATCAGAGAATACAGCATTTTCAAATGCCCTTTAGAGCGCATTTGGGTTGGGAGGCCTTCACTTGTCCGTGCCTTAGATTAAAAAAAAACTCAACTTTTAAAAAAATGAAACTGCAAAGGAGTCTAAAGCTGTGCGAGCTGCTCTATGAGGGTGAACTGGGACACAGCAGTGCTTTGAGGTAAATGCAAATGTCTGGTGACCGCAGCATCCATTTCATCAAACCAATTCGTGCAAGTCAATCCCGGGCTGACTGATGCTTCTTGAGAGAAAGGGGGTGATGAGACGTGAGGACAAGGAATTCTATTTGTTTATCCGTCCCGTGCTGTTGCGATGGTTGCGCGACAATATAAACTAACTGATATTACTACAAAACTATTACTGCACTTAAAAGAAAAACAGCAAGCAAGATTTAGGTCATGCAGGCCATGAGAGGTCGAGAACAGCATTATATTCCAGTCAGCCTCTCTACTAGTCCTCTCCCTTATGGACAGTCAGACCAGCAGGGGTTACACATATACTAAAAAGTTATTATTAAACATCCACCACACACACAATAGTATCGGAAAAGCGCTAGATGAAAAAGTCTGGGGATCACTCAAGCATTGGGATTCATCCTCTTAGGACCATAAATGCTTGTGAATAATCCACCCAGTTATTTGTGAGAGATTTCATTGTAAACCAAACTACACAACTGGTTTTGGTTAAAATGGCTCCCTGGTTGAGGTCCTGTTTGCTGGAGGTCTTTGTCACTTGGACATTAAAAATCCTGGATCAGCTACAACATTAAGTGGACTAACATGTGAAGCAAATTAAACGACTGATCTTGTCACAATGCAATGCTGCTGGTCCTTGTGACACACAGGACTCGAAGGATTCTCCGCCAACTCCCTGGTGCCAGACACAGGAGTTGTGACACCCCCAGAGGTCCTGTTTCCATGCCTCGCTTGGTCAGAGCCAAGTCCAATCCCTGGCGCCTACGTGGATTGGATTTGGCTTCCTTGTTCCATAGATGCCTGTTTGGATTATGATCCTGAGAAATTTTGAGGGCAGATGGACACCTTAAGGTCTTTGTCACATTCCTCAGGCCGTTTTTTGGACTGTGCAGGGCGCTGCTGGGGAGGCGGTTGCCATGAGGGGATTCACATCCGCGTTAGGTTGTTTCTCAAGTCAACGCGCTTGACCAAAGTGCTGGCTAAGACCTGGAGTTGGTTGCCCACTGCTCCCTCGGGATGGGTTAAATGCAGCAGTGTAACAATGTCACTGTGTTGTGCATTATATATATAATGGACAACACTATATATATATAATGTACAACACAGTGACATTGTTACACTGCTGAGGGAGCAGTGGGCATCATAGGGACCATGTATATATCTCCTCCAAATCCAAATCCTCACAACTTTCTAACTCCCACAGCCCTGTCAGGTGAACTCAGCCTCACTGACAACCAACATTTATTTCAACCATTTATCTGGCTCATTAAACTGTTAACCCCTTAGTTTTACCTGTTTCGTCTCCTGGTTTTCACACCCTTTGCATGTGATGTTAAGGTTGCACGGTTTCCAATTGAAATTGTACATACTAATGTTTGTTTTAATGCTAAAGCTTCTCTACAATCTTCCCACAAACCCCCCAGTCACTGCGGGGGTACCTCCTGGGATACAAGTACCCCTGGCTAAGAATCACTGCTCGAAATGCTTAAGATGGCAAATGCACACAGCAGCTTTCTAGTTGTATCTTTTGTGTTGGTTTCCGGTTCTTGGTCTTTTTTTAGTCGGCAGGGCTTTTAACCTGAGTCTTATTAGAAAAACCTAGATGGCATAACGCTGCTGTATTTATATTTAATCTTGCCTTCTAGCCTTAACTTTTGACAGTTTTCTGGCCAATTGCTCGCCATGGCTCATTTGCCTTATTTGGTTATGGAAATGTTTCGCTTGATTATCCAACCCCTGCAGCAAAACTCTGAGCCGATCTAGTCGTTTACGAGGCCACTTTATGATTGGTTTATGATGGCGCTGGCTGTTGTTGTTCCCCACTTGTCAGTGCTTCACTTTGGCCCACACTGAGAGGCTTGTGCTTAAGGGGGTAAGACTGCAGCGCACTCCATTGGTTCGTTGTTGACAGTCATTAGTCTTATGACCTTGGTGTGAACCGGCCTCTGTTGGTGTGTATCTCTTCTGTCCCTTCGCTTTTTTTCCCCGTCTTGACCGGCAAGAACCCCTCGAGCAGTGCCATCTCTCCATTCACAGAAGCCCCTCCACATTTTGAAAAAGACCCCCCCCCCACATCTGCCAACCAGCCTTGTGAACACGGCTGCACTCAGCGCTGTGACAAACATACTCAACACTGCAGAAAAATTAGACATGGATGGAGTTGACAAGAGCGCCAAACACCGCCAGCACAGAACGCTTTCCCAGACTGTGATTATCCCTCGTCTTTTGAATGTGCGCTTGGTATGTTTCTTTTCCGGCCCAATTGGAAATAATTCTGCGTCAAAGAAAATTACAATATTAGAAGAAAAATGTGCTCTGTAAATTTCTACGGGTGTCGACTGACATGCCCTCGACGAATGCAACTGAGGCCGCTGTCTCAGCCCATGAAAACAAGCTTGATGAGTTATACAGGCAGACAGCTGAGATGGTTTCATTCACACGCCGGCTGAAGCCTCAGGTACTTTACGTATTCAGTCCTCCCTAATAACACCAATTGATATGAAGCCTTGTCCACCTCGATATCACTGAAGTGCAGCGGAGGACTCATGTATAATTTAGCAGAAATGTCTAAATGGCTCTACAGATAGAGTTTTCTCTGTTTCTCACTGGTACCTCTCCCCTCTCCTCTGCCTCGACTCTCTGTATAATTTAGCTCCAGATAAGCTCTCCCCCTCCAACATTAGCGTGCTATACCACTGCCAGCTGAAGGAATGGGAGGCCCGCGCTCTATATGTGATACAGTTTCTCCTTGCCAAGCTCAGCCACCGCCGCCACTGCCGTCACTCTGTGCTGACGAGTTTGGGCTCTTGCCACGTTCTGCACCTGCCAGGCTCATAAAGAATCCCCCTGTTTCTCTGGGGCCTGAAGGCAGGATATGCCATAATTGTTAAGGATGTCGCGATTTAGACATTCGAGCCAATGCTTAGGCAGTTGATGGCGCCAACAAGTTGGCAGATGGTCCATTTTGTTGGGCTGATCCGTCAGCAGGGTATTTGAGGTGTTAAGAAGAATGAGTGGTTGCGATTCATCACAAGTGGCAAGAATTTATGCCGCGGTCTCAAATGTAAGCAAAAGTCGATCTGTCGCTAAATGCCTTGCCTCTGTCTCAGCCAAGAGCCCCTCGCGCAGGAGATTTTTAGTGCAGGGAAGCTGGTGAAGTAGTCTCAATGAAATAACAACGTGGAGAGGATGAAGTGGACGTCCCCGTCGAGTGCCTCTTCTTCTTACGCTCTCATCATATATACCTTCCCGAGGGGGGAGGGGTGGGGGGGTGGGAGGAGTCAAACCATGACTGATATGGTTTGCGCTCCATGTTGAGAATAAGTGAATCCGGCTCGCGTGTTTGCTGAAGCTCGAGGAGTACCGCAGACCATTAATTTGTGCATGTATTCACTATCACTATGCCAGCGGCTAAATGAATGCATATTTATGACATGTGACAAAATGATGGAATGAGGCCTTCAGAAAATGAGGCTTTTGCCGAGATCCCACTCCAGCGTGTCCACGCAGACACACACCGCGGGCTCTTTTCTCGTTTACTCCCCCCGTCTCTCTCTCTCATTGCCTGCGCATCTTGTCCTCATATCAACCCAACTATATATAGCCGGTCTGTCCCCACACTCTTGTCTGCGTGTTACTGGAAAAGCGAGGAGTGGGCGCTGCAAACTTTGAATACACAGCTTTGTCCAGGGAGGAGGAGAGAGAGGAAAGAAAGGGAGAGGCCGGAGAGGAAGAAAGCGCCATTGACAGACAGGCAAACACCAGTCAGCCCCTGTCCCCCCCCTCTCCATTGTCTCCAAGTGCTAGACGTCAGCAAACGACAGGAATCTGGAGAGAGGGAGGACGGAGAGCAAAGAGTCGCGGCTTTGTTTTGGCCCGCTGGACCCCGGTGAAAGTGCAGGGAGAGGGGAGAAGGACGGGCGAGGGATGGGGACGGAGGAGAAGAGCACTGGAATGACCTCGCCGCAGGATCTCCTCCGTCCTGCACTGTAAACAGACAGAAAATGGGTCGAGACGGCCTCCCGCCGTTCCCCATGTAGTATTTACATATGAGCAGTTACCACATGCAGAGCGACTGCAGATGGTCATGATTCCCCGTCACACACACCCTCGCTCACGCCGTCATGCCAAGCGTTGATTAGCGTTCCCTCTCAACTCAATCGCATCACAGTGAGGGTGCAATCCGACACGTTACATTCATCGTGGTGCGGCACTGCGCACCATGTTTGCACATCCTCCCCAAGTTGCCCATTTACTGGCTTCATTCACCAGCTACAGGTGCCTTTTTCCCACTGGTGCTTCTTCCACTTGAAACAATAATGTGCGCGAGTTGTTTTGATGAGGGGTGAAATGGAGACAAATGACAGGGGGGGTTGGGGGTGGAGGTGGACGGGTGGTGGGGGTGTGGAGAGGAGGAATGGGCCGGGCCGGGCCTGGACGAGGGGTGTGGTTGGGTATAAACCAAGGGACAGTGGGTTTTCTGTTGTTGTCCTGTTTTGAAGCCCTCTGTCCTGGCATCCCCACTCTCCTTTATTTC
Organism: Diplodus sargus; assembly: GCA_903131615.1. Classification (NCBI taxonomy): domain Eukaryota; kingdom Metazoa; phylum Chordata; class Actinopteri; order Spariformes; family Sparidae; genus Diplodus; species Diplodus sargus. The sequence goes on from CAEMYA010000024.1 coordinate 7,621,310, forward strand.
TCTCTCCTCCTTCCACTCACACTCCCTTCCAGAGTGGGACATCTTCCTCGACTGACTCCTGTCAGGTCCTGTCGGCGGCATCAGTCTTTTGGGAGCTCCGTGGAAGCCAGAAACCATGCTGACGTTTTTGGCGCTGGCGTCGGTTGTCCTCCTGGGAATAGGTAAAAAGAAAAAAAAAAAACTAACGAAAGAATATTCTTTGAACTTTTGCTCAGTTTTCTTTTCTCAAAGAACCCCACAGTGAATTCCATCTATTGATAGTGGAGATGTAGAAATTATCTCTCCCCTCTGATGCAGGGTTAAAGGTTAAATGAGGATGTGAAGAGCAGAGCTTTTCTTGTGTTTTCTCCTGCAGTGCTCGGCTGAAAACTGATGGACTTGATGATAATAAAAAGGGTCAGTAGGCTGAGTGGAGGGTTAATTGATCTCACATCAATATGTAATGCCTCCCTCCACACTGGCTTAACACTAAACTAGAGCATTTTGTGTAATATCTGAATGTTTACCTATTGATTTGATCGAAAGCCTTGAGGAGACCTGTAGAGGATATTGTTCATACGAAGGTGCTTTTTGATGAATGGCCAAAGCTGTGCTTATCTTGCATAGCAAGTGTCCCGACGCTTGCAAACTTAAAGACCAGCGATGTTGTGACTTTTTAAACTGAGGCTTGACAGGAGTTTTTCTCACTCGAGCAGACTGCTTTTCTCCGCTCCGCTCCTGTCAAGATATTTGCAGTTTTTGTCAGACTTTTAATTAAAAATGTCAGGCGTGATTTCATTGACAGGTTTTTGCGGAGGCTGGCTGCTCTAACGGCGTTCACTCAAGGACGCTCGCAGTGAGAACCGTGAACCTTTTTACTCTCCGGGTGTTAAGAGCGGCTCAGAACTCCAGATCACTTAGGGGCATTAGTGCGAGCGAAGCTGTGAGAGTACCCCGACTTCTTGGTGGCAAACGCACACGTTTGTGAGTGGAAGCGAACAATGCTGAAACGATGTTGTTCAGGGCTAATGTCAGAGTGGCAGCGGGGTGTGCGGCTCCCGGGCGCACTGCTGGTTGTTTGAGATGCTGAGTGCATTTTCGAGGGAAGTAAAATATTGATTTTGCAGCCAAAACCAAATTAACATCGATCATTAAATATTATTCGAGCATAAACAGTGCTCATGATTTAGCCAACGCAATCCATATTAATGGAGAAAATGATGTTCCCCTTTGACTTTTGGAGACAAGCACCAATATTCCAGTAATAATCCAAATATTTACTCAGTGCATGTTTGAGTCAATGAGGGCTCTGACAGCACTAAATGTGCAGTTTATTGGTGGGTCTGGGGTGCAAAACTAAGTATTTGGATGTGTGTTTTACTGGTTTCAAGGAGAAGACTAAAAACGGATAATCTGAGTGATGCTTTGTATTTTTTGGGATGACAGTGTAGGGGTTGAAAAATGTTCAAGATTGTGGTGATTTAAGAAAAAATCCATTCAGTAAAGGGTATTTACGTCAGATGAAAGAATATACGTATAAGTAAATGAGGATATATGATCATTAGTATTTTGAAGACAGGCATTTGTTTCTGTCAAATCATGTAGCAAACTTTTTGCTGTTTTGCTTTACGGGGGTTGCAATTTTGACACAGCTAGTTATCAGACTATGTAGTAAATACTGTTTTTCAGGCAATGTTAAACCAGAGTCAGGCTGAACTCCTCTAATAGTTTAATGGTCGTGTTTCTAAATGAACTGTGCCGTGCTTTGTGTCTCCCAGTGCCTGAGCAGTCCCAGGCCATAGTGATTTACACCGGCTGGGAGCGCCACGCCCTGATCGGCTCCGACATCCGGCTGTCCTGTTCTTTCTTCTCCTGGCGCTGGACCTCTGAGGACGTCACCTTCTCCTGGACCTACAGGCCCGATGGCTCCCGGGACTCCATCTCTGTAAGGCACACACACACACACACACACACACACACACACACACACACCACCCACATAACACACACTCACAGACGGGTGTACTAACATCCAAACACGTCATCATCCTGTGAAGAAAATGTGCCTCTCTGTCAAATTTCCTGTCACAAAGTAATCAGTAAATCTCTATAAAGACTTCAACATTAGTCACATCAACATTAAAGCTGCACTTGATGAGATTGTCACGGTGCAAACTTAATGTCAGCTCTTAAAAAAGTTCATCTTTAAGCTCATTGTTTTGGTTGTTTTCCAACCCAAAACTCACACGACCTCATCGGCATCATTTTCAGCTGCAGCGGGCGGCTGTTTGTGGTAAATAAGCTCTGAGAAATCGACTGTACATGACCTGTCCAGCACCAAACTGCATAGTTAGTGATAAGTTGGTTGAGATGGTGTTTTGAATCTAGCAGTTAAAGTGCCAAATAATTAGGGTAAACCCCCTTTGTCTCTTTGTTTTCTGAAATTAAAATTCTGATGTTATGTTCTTCTTCTTGACATTAACCTTTCTTTACATACAAGGACCTTCAGATAAATATGAAAATGTACTGCAATGAGTGTTTGACTGGAAACTGAAACGGTCTCATGCGATACAGTTGGCTCTGTGTGACCCACGTAAGCAAATGAGACCATCAGCAGAGGAGTGGCTATTTCTTTACTGTACGTGGAGTTATTCTCAAAGCCTGTCTCCGGCTTTGATTCCAGCTCATCTCGGAAGGATGAGTCATACAATTGCAATTGTCTCCTATGGCGAAGTGCTGAGGAGTTAAAGGGTCTCACAGCTTGAGGAAAATAGCTGCTCTGTAGTTTGGTAGTACCGCTCTATGTGAATCTTGCAGCGGCTTCAAGAAGGAAATACAAAAATGTGTTTCGTAGCAACAGAAATGAACTCCCAGCTCCAAACTGGCCCCTACACACTCCCCCTGCCCACTTTCACTTTCCGTTTGCGAGTTCGTGTAGAGGGGCAGAGGACCTGATCTATTGATAGCAAAGATAAGGCAGCGGCGAGTACGACTCCACACAGTCACACTCTGTCCGGAGTGGGAGTGTGTAGAGATCTGTTTGGAATTGGGCCGCAGACCCGCCAACAATGGCTACCTCTTCTGCCAAAAGGCTTTTCTTTTTTTTTTGTTTTCGCCACCCCCGCCCCTACCAGGCACGAGGAGGGACGAAAACTAACCCAGAGGAGGGGTGACGTGCTGATGTCACATGGCGTGATTTGTGGCGAGAGAAGCCCCTTGAAACTATTTTACAAAAAGTCATCTGATCAATGTGAGGACACTTGTGAATTTGGTGTGTGCAGCTTCGATATATCACGATCGTGGGATTGAAACAT
>CAEMYA010000024.1:7631844-7653923 GCA_903131615.1 Diplodus sargus
TTTTTACTCTCTCTGTCGATCCTCCCTCACCTTCTTCACTCACTCCCTCCCTCCGTCCCTCTCCAGTTTCTCTCCTCTTCCTCCTCAGGTCTTCTGGGTTCTGATCAGCTTCGGTTCTGGACAGGAAATCACTACCTCTCACTCCTCATCTACCTCTCAATCTCCCCTCCCCGCCTGTCACTGTCTCTCTCTCTTTCTCTCTCTCTCTTTTTAGTATGCAGCCGGGGACGCAGCCACTTTACCCACCTATCTGCCTCCCCACCCGTCCCTCCTATTTTGCCACTGTACCCACATTTCCTTTGAAGTGTGTGCAGCCCCTGTAACGAGGGTGGTTCTGCATGCTGCCTAAGCAGGCTCGAGTGTGTTTACGAGTCAGCCCTGTCATTAGCGTGGGTGCTCTGCAATACAGTGCACCAAAAAAAAAACCAGGAGCCTACCGTGGGATGCATAATGGTAAACAATGCAGTGATGTATGAGACAATGTAAGTATGATCGAAGGTAATGACACCGGATGGGCTGCGCAGCTGCCCCGTCGAGCCGGATGGCAGCCGCGGTGTACGCCTCGATTGCTGTCTCATCAGAGTGCGTGCTGCTTTTGCACCGAGCATAATTAAAGATGATAAATTTTCTAATGCAATCAGTGGGGTATTATTAGTCGAAGCTTCAGTGGGTAGAAGCAGCCCCTGGTGTGCTTTCCGCTGTTGACTACCTTGATGTATTAGATGGGAAGTATTCCACTCTCTGAAACTCCGATCCAGCGTGCTCAGTCATTCACTCTGTCTGTCCTCGGTAACACCTTACAACAGTGTGCTGGCCTGTGGTTCAACCTGTGGAAGAAAAGTACACAGTGTCGAGAAAACCATTACATAATGTATGGCTGAACTTTCATTAAGCTCCATCAGAGCATTATCGTGCACTTGTGATGCTTTTCAATAGGTTAACGCACAGGTTAATGCACTGGAATACAGCAATTGTAAAGTTAAGTGTTACCTTGACCTTATCTCCACTCTGTCCAGTCCTTCCTGATGGATTTGTTATACTCAACTGAAGCCTCACTTTTCTTCCCTCTTCCTCCTCCCTCCTCTTCCTTTTATAGATTTTTCTCCTCGGAGATGTTTTTAGACGCTGCACAGACAATATACAGAATGAGTGGGAGTGAATGGCTGAATTATATAAACTAGTTAGAGGAATATTTGCGGCTGATACCTGGCCTTTGCTTAAAAATATCGCACGGGCAGCCGAGCAGATCCCGCCCCCCTGACCACACGACTACACCGTCGTGCTCCTGAAGATCTACAGCTTGTTTCCCGTTCCTCTATAAGGTTTAATTATTCATTTAATTGCCCCGTTATATGATTTTAAAATAAATATCTCTCTCACTGCAATGCCTTGAAGTGCAGCTGGCCCTTAAATAATTCAGCTTTATTCATTTTCATTTAGTTTTTAGTGTAACCCTCGACGTCTAAATGTGTTAGATACCCAGTATGCTTTCGTGATTCGATCTGCAGGACAGTCGGCGCTTACAGTTGGCGTCTAACTAAATTTGTTTTGAAAGGCAGAAGTTTGGAACAGATTTGAACCGTCAGCAGTAAAAGCCCCTTGAGACGCATCATCTTATTTTCAACAGTCCCGACAAGACGCTGCATTTAGAGTCTATGCATTGAGGAAAGTTATCCGCAAAGACGGGAGACGGAAAAGAAACAAAAGAAAAAACTGAGCGCAATCTGAATAACAACAGCGTAACCATTAGCGTGACACTGAATCGGAGGGATTGAAAAGTAAACCTAAAAGCAAGAGAAGCTTTAAATAATTCAGAGGAGGTTATGAATTTTTTGTGTGGTGTTAAATTATCTTGGTTACGTAGAATCCTTGTTTTCGCCGCCTTTTTTAATGGCCTTATTCCACTGTGAAGTACGTACTGAAGTATAGTCATTGAGATGATTTAGTTGCAGGAGACCTACATGTATTATGCTCTGCCATTTTTTTCCCTTGGCTTCACTGTGCTATATCAGTGGGTTATATAGGTTTTCATCCATGTAAAGGCTCATTTATGCTCTACGTTACGTGGGCATATGAATACAGACTGAGCCTGGAGGGCGGGGGGGCCTCAGTGTAGCAGCGTGGACAATTGTTCAAGTGAGACAAGAACAAGAAGTTTAAAAGATGGCAGAGCTTTTTGAGGAGAGGTTAATAGTTGGCGAGACGTTTTAAACATCTGTATGATCTTACTTCCCCCGGGCACAGAGACAGTTCCTACAGAACAGGGAGGAGATTGGACCTCGGTGAAGACAAAGTGGAGGCCTGTGTGAGACCTCTGAGCGGAGTGGAGTTGCCTTCTAATGGTTGTTTTCATTTGACATCCATACCAACGTGAAGGACGCATGGACAGGAAGGAGGGCAGTGTGTGGGCAGTGACGGTTATATCGTCTGACACGGACGTATTTTCATTAAAAGGGTGCATAAATTAGACTTAGGTATTTAAAGTTAAAAAGCCCAAAGTCTGCTCCGACAGAAGCACCTCTCTCCCACAGAAAACGTCTCGTCAGTCGTCCCACCTTTAATTCCGTGACTCTGTGACACCATGTCATACATTTGCATAATCTATGCTTATATTCACTGTAGAAGTGAAGCTAACTGGAAGCTGAAAATACAACAGAGCCGACCGCAGACGCGGTCAGTGGTGTCGACTCAGGTGTGCGTGAGCTGACCAATCAGATTCGACTGTGTATTTAGGAGGAAGGCTAAAAATAAGAGATCTAAAAATATCTTTTGATAGTGATGAACATGACAACAAGAACTATTTTGTCTACAACAGGATCCAATTTGAAAGTGCAACATGTAAGATTTGAGTTCAACAAACATAAACATTTTGACGCTCCAACTTCTACATATTATGTTGACGAGATATCTACAGTCCAAGCACCGAAACTGCTCTGGTGTTCCAAGCTCACAGTCTGGACCACTAGCTGCACGGCTAACTGAGCTAACAAGGCAACAGCTACAACAGTTAGCAGCTTTTAGTGATTACTTTGGTGATTTTCTCCCTTTTTTTGTTTTGAGTATGGATTTGATAGGTGGTACTGTGTGTGTTTGCGTGTTTATGTGCGTGTGTGTGTGTTGATCAATTGTCACTCAGTTGTCACAGGTGTATGGATCCTGCCTGCCACTGTGTCCCATCCTAACGCATGGTTACCTGTTTTGTCACCCCCTTACAGCTCTGGACACCACCCCCTCTCACTTGCTACCCCCTCCCCTAAAAGTACTGTCTCTCTACCTCCTCACCCCTTTCTCTCTTTCTGTATGTCTGACTCTCACCTCCTCCTCCTCCTCTTCCTCCTAAATGTTGTTTTTCTCTCCTCTTCACACAGCTCCAACCGTCCTGCTTAACCCCATCTCTCATCCTCTCATCTCTAACGCACCAGTCTCACCTCTCCTACCTTCCTCCTCCTCCTCCTCCTCTCTCTATCTCCCTCACGCTCCTTTCCTCCTGAAGTGACTCTCCTCCCCTGTTCTCCCCCCGACCCCCTCTCCCTCCTCCGCCACAGGGCCCCGTGCCTCCCGCCGACCCCTCCAAGGTGAAGGCGGCCGCCTCGGAAAAGAAGAAGCAGGAGTCACGCAAGGATAAGAAATAGGATACGGGGAGGGGCTGGGGCGGGCTCGCCGGCCGGCTGCTCCAGCCCGTTCGCCAGGCGGTGGCGAAGGCCCAGCCCAAGCAGCAGCTGCAGCGAACTGTAGTCAGAAAGACAGAGAAGGAGGGGGAAGGAGGGGAGGACGGCTCAGGGCGGGTGCTGATGACCATCGAGCTGGAGCTGACCCGCACGAATGGGGAGGAGAAGCCCGGCGGCGAGGGAGGGACAAGGAGGTCCAAACCGCTTGGCTTCCTCTCCCAGCTCGCCAACCGGCTCACCTTCAAATAACAGACCAGTAGGGAGGGGAGGGAGGGGAGCCGCTGAGGATAAAATCGTGGGAAGTCCATAGAGGAGACAGCAGGAGAGTTAAACCACAAACCAACTTTACGCCCACCACAACGCCAACCTGAGTCCCTGAATAAATGAGTGAAATCATATCTGCTCTTGTCACAGGCTGAATACCGTCGACACAGCTATACGGGCCGAGATCTAAGATGTTGTGATAATCTCTTACACCAGCCGGCACCCTGAGCACTTTTGTCAGGTCATAAGATATGCCATTCGAAGCGAGACCCTAAGACGGCTGGGTTTGATAACAAAATCTAAAAAAGTTGCTCCCCGGGGTTTTGCCTTTCTGGTTCCCTTCATTGTGATCCTATCCACCGGAAAAAAAAGCTTTCTCCAAGTGCGTCCGATACGCATCACGAAATCCCAAGCTACGGGGACAAGCCAATTTGCTTTTTTTCAGCAGCGGCGTGTCAAACTCTAACTTTCTCCCTTTCACACTGATCTTCATTCTTTTTCCTCTCCTGTCCCATTTCTTCCTCTTTCCCTGTGAATTTCCTGACTTTCTTGTTAATTCAGATTACAGAAGTGATTTATATGCTAACCGCTCTATCCTCTTCTTCTCTCACTTCCCTTCCCTTTTCTCTTCCTGTTCTTTCTCCTATAGATAAAGGTCTGACTTCTCCATGACTGCCTCCACTCCTCTAGTCTGCTCCCTCCTTTACTGCCCAGCCTGATGCGACCCCCATTATTTCCCATTATCTCTACTCTTTCAAGGCAGCACTGGCTGTAAGAATAGTCCTACTATATCAGCGGCAACAGTGTCAAATAATTTTTACAACGTCTCACCGGAGACCCCCGTATGCACTCATTGGGCAAACTGTAAAACTGTTTAGGGCCTAACTACGCACATAACATCCTTAAGAGGAACCCGAAAGACATCCCTCTGTGTTTAGCCTCCCCTGAATCTTCCCCCTTAATGTTTACGACTCAATCACACACGCTGAGCGGAGCTGCGAGTGCACTCTGGACTTCAGCTGGAGAAAAAAGAGAGACAGAGAAGGAGAGGAGAGTGATAGTGGGAGAGAAATATGATTCCTGCTCTCAGCCGGCGTAGATAGAGGTTCAAGCCCTCGAGCTCGGGGTGATTCAATCCTCTCACATTTGAGCTAATGGAGGTTGTCGCCATGTCCCTGGCCCGGCTAAAGGGGGCTATTTCTGGCCCTATAAGAGCATACAGGCTTACTGTAACAGCTGCACATTTTTCAGCCTACGGGGGAGGGGAAGGCGAGAAAGAGAAAGAGGCGGGTGTGGGGCGCCCGCTGCTCCGTTTGCGCCACGAGGCCGTCCGCTGTCGACTCGACGGCCGGTGACCGACAACCTGGAATGACGTCACGGCCCCCGAGGGGCCGGCGGACGCTCTCAGGAGTCTGACAGAAGGGTTTACCAGGAAGAGGTGCAGCTTCTGCGCTCTCAGGAGTTATTTTAGGTCCAGTTAATCCGCCCGCACGTTTCTCCACACCAACCCAGGGCTAATTATTTTAGCACGTGCTGGCAACCAGATATCTCTCCCTGCATCTCCCTCTGTCCCTCCTCTGCTGTCTCCTCTCCTCTGTTATTCACTCTTCATCTCTGCACCCATCTTGGGATTCATCTTCTCTCTCCAAAGCCCTGTTTCGTTCTCTCTGTCCTTAAGTCTTTCCTTATCCTTTATCTCTTCCTCCTTCCTGTCGTCTGGTGACTCGGCACTGCATTATTCCCCCACAGAAAAGGCCTATACACAATCCACTCCCCTCTTTAAGCCTCTCCTTATCTGACTGCCAGGCCTACAGCTCAATGCTCTGCTCCTCTCTCCTCTCTCTTCTGTCCTCCCTCCTTCTCCTCCTCCTCCTCGTCCTTCCTCTTTCTCTCATTCGAACTCGGTGACGGACATCACTCTCCCCTCCCTTGGTCTTGCCCAGTGATCGACGAACGCCCTCCTGCTTGCCCTTCAAAATGCCGCCTCCCCTGGAGGCACGTCCCCTGCCAGCCCTCCATCCTCCGACCCTTTACTGTCTTTTTTTTCTGCTGGTTCGAACGCCAAAATGCTCTCCTCTGCCCCTCACTGGCGGCGGAAGCGAACACATGGGCAGAAATCCGCCTTTAGTTCTCACTGAAGACGCCAAACGGAAATTTATAATCCAGCTAGCTCTCTTCCGGTCGCAAATACGATGCGTGTTTTATGTATATGTGTGTCTTGTTAAAAATGAGATTTGATATAAAGCAAAAAAAAAAACAACAACCAACAACTGTATATCACCCTAAGTAAAGCAAATAATGTTTTTCTGAGACATTTTTTTACATGCGTACACATGTAAGAACATGTTTACCGAGGCAGGGAAGAAATGTAATCGCATCCGATGGAATATGTCATTATATTTCTGACCTTTTGTGTTATTGATGGTACTGTGTGGCTGTCCCTTCGGTGCACGTTTTTATTCCGAGACGAAGGGAAATTAAACCGAGGCGGTGTCAGAGAGGAGATGAGGGGCGGATAAGTGTTCGGTTAGCCTGAGATTCGACGAGATGTGGCTGGGGAGAGAAAAAAGGGGGAGGAAGGTGCTTGCTGTGGGAGAAAGCTTTGGGACGAAGAGACTTATCTGGCGTGTTAAGCCAAGCCAAAAATCCATATGTATCACCACAGATAGAGCCTGCTCTCCCCCCCAGAGCTTTCTTTTAAAGGTGCTCCCTCCTCTAACCCTGAGCCAAAGATGGATTGCGATCTGCGTGCTTGATATGCAGGGTGGATAGTAGACTTGAATGTTCCTTTAAAATTCATAACGGAAATGGAGGTGCTAAAAAATCCACATCTTTATAACTGGAGATCTGTTTCACTAGTCGCTGTTTAACTATCCAGTCGCATGGATCAGTTAGAATGTTTTCTTTTTGTTTCCGCAAAGCCACACAGACACCTGACATAAGACACTGCATTAAAACCGCCTTTTAAAAAGTGTTTTGTATGTATCATGAACTGAATTAGTCATAGATTTGCACAGTAACATTCCTTTATTTGAAATGACTGGAGCTTCTTACATTTTTTTACATTTATTTTAATGCTTGATGATAATTCCAGAGCACTAACGACTTTTGATGACTCTGTATAATATGTTGTAAAGGGAACGTAAATAAAAATAAAAGCCCCGAGCGCAGCTGTCGTCAACAGAGGACAAAGTAAACCCAGCTGAAAATGTCTGCAGTCCTTTTCTTTCAGTTCCAAGTCCCATGCATTGTGGAAATCTGTCACGAATGTCTCTGCCAAGATATGCTTTCATGAACTTTTCAAAAGGAGGAAGTCCTTCCAAAATGAATTATCCACCATTTGAAATATTTGAATACTCTGATGGCTGGCTTGAAAGTTAAACTGATGATGGAATAGCACCAGCCTTATTAGCTGTCTAAAGACATTTGCATACAAAATAAGAATATTGCCGAGGATGTAATTTGGACCAGCAGGTGTTTTACTTTTAAACATACAGGGAATTGGTTTCAGAATTAAACTTCTGTGTTGTGGGAGCAGGTGAGAGCTGAAATGGCTTCACCCCTCGCTGCCCTTTGTTACCCAACTAGCTAAAAGTAATGATGATGAACTGAAAATAAACGCTCAGTGACCATCAGCAACCTTTTCACATTTCACAGGGTGACAAAGTGAGGTATAATTTACAGAGAGGCTTAATTTTTTCTGACTTAACATGCTGGCTGGGTTCAGTGAGCATATATAACCTTTTCAGAAATGCTCTGCTTCATATTCACACAGTTACACACACACAGTACAACCACAGTGTTTAACTGATGCCCACTGACCTGATCAGCTACAGCACCTGAAGGCCTGGCTGGTTGGGTGATGGCATGCTGTCTGCTGCAGTGTCCGTTTTGATGCTGCCACGAAGAATCATTTACATAAAGATGCAAGTGTGTATGTGATTGAAAGACTTCCTTAAAGAAATACTTGCACATCTGGGGACGTATACATATTTCCTTTCTTGTGAACAACACGATGAGAAGATTAGTACAACTCATGGTTGTGCGCTCGGTACAGAGCGGTGCTCATTTTCCTCTGACGTTAGGCTCAGGGTGGGAAGCTTGAATGCTGGGAAAATGCTATGCTATTGCCGCTTTCCCATTGATGAGTAACTGAAAGTTGATAGGAAATGAAAATCTGGAGGAACACTGAGTCTCGTTTCAAAGACAACGTATCTCATGTGATTGAATGATTAGCTAACGTTAGCATTCAGCCGCATCCTAGCTAAATTTAGAGTTTGATAGTGTTCCAGAATATGATAGGAAAAGCCTAATTAATACCTAAATATCAACACAAATCTTTAAGCCTGAAAGCGAAACACATGTGATGCAATCTAACAGAAATGCTGGCTAGGAAGTGCTTTAATGCTGACGTTAGCTGTGGCCCACGAGTAGCTTACATGTCATCAAATGTGTTATTTTACCTTAAATTTTGGTCCGATTTCTCAAAGACCATTGTCTTTTCAGTTTTTGATCAATCCGTAAGCGGTGAAATTATAACGATTTGTCAGTTTCCCTGTGTTTACACGACTTGCAACCAGAACACAGCTTTAAGACATTTGAACTGGGATAATTACAGGACACTGAGGTTTCCAGAATACGTCTTGAGTAAGTTGTTTGTTCGACCCTCATAATAAAACCATTTAAATGTTTATCTGTGACGTGTTAAAATACACGGAACAATATCAGTCATTCGCTAAATGTAACAACATTAGCTTAATGTAGCTAACATTAGCGGCTGTAGGCGCAAAACCCCTGAATGTATTGAAATGAGATGAGCTGTGTTTTATCGATTGTGAAATTGACGAAGTTGTAAGTAGAGATTCTATTTTTCTCTTTTCTTTCGAAAGTCACAGTGTCCTTTAAGTTTAGAAACCAGAATCTAGCTTAACATGATGTTAGCTTTTCTCATTTTTGGAGCGCTTGACCCATTCAGGTTCAATTTGGTCTATGTGCTAACTTCTTAGACTTATCTTACAGCAATTTCTTTTTTTTATATTTTACACTTTCTAATAAAATGTACTAAAAAACTGGCTCATCTTTATCATCAAGTACAAATGCTGAAATCTAGTGAAAAGCACAAACAAGCCAGTAAACAAACCCTTCTGCAGAAGAACATTTTGAAGGAGCCCTGCAAAGCAGCACACTGCATGTGCTCAAACATACTTCAAAGTATACAGCTCATACATAACTGGAAGCATTGCAATATGGGAAGAGTCCAAAATGTAAAATCAACTCAAAAAGCATCGGCGACTAGGGAGAAGACGTTTGGTGCTGATCTGTCGCAGGATCATTGGCTGCATCTGCTGAGTGGGCACCGGAGTGATAAACCACCTTATGTTGTACATATGTTGGACTCTTTAGCTATTTTCTCTTTTTTTTAAAGCATTTTATTGGCTCAGTTGGAATCCAAGCAAAAGAAAAGATAACAAACAATTCACCTGCGAGGATCAATTCACATGTGGCTTAGTGGCTTATCAATTTTTTTCTGAGGATACGATCTGTGGGGAGAATCCAAACCGCTGATCACCGAGATGATCTTATGGTACGTCGCAAAGGGCTGATATTGGTCTCTCATTATCACATTTGTTATAAACGCTGCCTGTTATGTACACAGCACGATTTCATTTGTTGCGCTGACAGCAGTGATTGATGTGCTGTTGTGCTCTGCAGGACCATGTGACTGTTGTGTGTACGGGGGTGTTGGACGTATTGAGCAGGTGCAGGTACACACACACACACAAACACACACACACACACACACACACAGAAACCCCCTTTGTGTGAGCAGAGAAGGACTGGGATAGGAATGGAGTGGTGGGGAGCAATATGTGTGTGTGTGTGTCTCAGGTTACCCTGACAGGAGGGAGCAAGAAGAAGAGGGAACGGGATGTTTGGTGTGGGGGTTAGCCAGGCCCAAAAAAAGCCACCAGCGCGCTCCACGAGTGGGGGCGGGAGGTCTCAGCTGTGGCAGGGCCCCTGAGCAATGTCCTTCACATTATAACCTGCCGACGTCTGGACATCCACCATGGGGAAAGGGGTGAGTGCTCTACATTTTTTTCAGATCTACAAAATCTGTTTATCTTATTTCTGTCTTTTTAATGTACTTATTAAACTCAAGCCCTTCCTTACATATATACATGTAATGAACAGAACTGTGGCATTCCATCTGTGGCTCACGTGACAGCATATGGTGTTGACATGCATCATGGAAAAATACTGAGGTTTCTACACTAGTCTGAAGGGGCTTGATGTCTGAGCGTCAGGATGCCTCTTTTTGTAAAGAGGGTACATCTCAGGATGATGGCTTTTCTCCTCAATACGTTTTGTTCCCGGCTTGCTGTTTACTTGGGTAATTACGTAATTTTGTTTTTATTCTCCATCAGGCCCATTCCATTTAGCTTTATGGGAGGACAGGCTGGTAATCTTCCTCACACACAGTGGGGGGAAATTGCTATGCCAGACACATTTCAGGCACTCCACCGGCTCTGTGCTCCCTCTTTGGCTCTTTCTGATTACTTTTTTCACTGTGTCACTCGCTCACGCTCTCCCCTCGCTCCCGTCGCGTTTCCCCTCCTTCACTGACAAGCACACGTGCTGCTAAGAGGAGACTGACAGCAGCAGATGATTTCCATGATGCACCGTTCTCCCAACTGTTCTTGACACACACACACTCACACACACACACACACACACACACTGCTACTCACACAAATGAGGAACTCGCTCTGAGAAAAAAATAAATAAAATAAAAAATGTCTCCTCCATATTCAGTAAATGGTTTTGCCAATAGTACCGGGAGATTGAAATGAACCAGTGTACACAAAGTCCATTGTGCTCTCCCTGATGTTGTAATACGTGGCTGTGAATGTAAATGGCGAGGCACATTGTGTCTACAAGCATGTGACTTTTCCCCCACTTAGTTCCCGCGAAGGTTCGGGATGATAGCCTATGGGCCTGATGTGTGGTACTCTCTCTCTCTTTATCTCTTTTCCCTTCCAGTGCGGCGCCGAGAATGGAGGGAAGAGGAAGAAGGACAGGGACCTGGATGAGCTGAAGAAGGAGGTGTCCTTGGTAAGACAAAACAAGCTGTCACTGCTCCGACTCACACTCACTCTGCCCGGTGATTGATTCCATCGCCCGCTGCTCCCCAACGATCCCCAAACAACGTTACGCCGAAGACACCAGGTTATTTAACAGGGCCATAAATGAAAACAGTGGCCCGTAAACAAAATGGCAATCCAACCTGCTTAGTGTAGTCAGCTGTAGATGGCTTCTAAGGCAGCCTGCCCTCCTCTATCTGTTCTACCACCCTCTGGCTGCTCTTCTTTGTACTCGGAGAGATGCTGAATAATTTGTGGGCCACCAGCAGTGTAGTGCAGAGTTTTTGTCTTGTGCAGAGCTGTAGCGCTTTGAGGTGCTGTCAAAACGCAGCCGAGCGATGCCCGTGAAAACTGGGCTAAGTTTCGCTGCACGCAGCATCTCTGATAAAGCTGCTCTTGTCAATTATCAAGCTGGCCCTCGGCTGATTAAAGAGAATAATTCCTCGGATGCTGTCGACGCTTAGGAGCAGTTTGGTTATTAGGCATTGCATTTTACTCCTGCCTCATTCGCTTCTCCTGTTAGCTTCCCATGTTTTTGTCCCAGAAATCCTATAGACAACCGCCAGACAATGGCTGATCAATAAAGAGTGGAGGGTTATATAAATAAAGCCTAACTGGCAAACTGTTTTCTGAAGACTGGGGCATGTCGGTGATTGCGGCCCAATCACTTGCAGCTACGTTTCATTGTGCTCCTCTGCTAAAGCCGAAGATGTCGGAGGGATTTCTCTCAGTCTTATCTTATCTCCCTGCTTAGCGAGGACAGGAGCCCCTTCATTCCTGAGGGGCTCGACACCGTCCCGACAGCTGCGGGCTGAATTTTTCGTTGCTCCGGCACCAAACTCCATTTAAGCTACAGTGGAACTATCTCGCGGTGGCATTTGGCCAGTTGAAAAAGGGGAATAACAATGCAAACATGCCTGAGCCCAGTCGCGGCATACCCAGACACATTCTAACAGTGTTAAAAGTTTTTTCGGGCTGGATTTTTGTTCAATTTCTTTCTTAATGGGTCACATTTTTCCTTCTGGAGAGCAGACCGTTTGTTCAGCTCTACTTGGAGATGCGGGAGGAGTGGACATCACTCTCTGACCTGTTTGATCTGTCACGAGGAATGAATCACATATATAAAGCCCCTGAATCCATGTCAGATTGCAAGAGTCAAGTACTTTTTTCAGTAGGATGGAGGTGTGCAGTGCATCCGAGATTCACCCTCTATGATGATCTATCTGAGTGTTGCCCTGGTGAGTTATTAAACTTCCCCTTACAGTTGCAGCCACACTGCTCGGGAAGCAGGGCGTTAAATCTATTGCTGTAAAATAATAGTTTCCCATCCATGAAACATCAGACAAAATTTCTTTAAAGTGATTTTACTGGCCAATTAAAATGGCTTTAATTAAGTTCCCTTTTTCTGTTCCACTGAAGCACAAATAAAAAAAAAGCATCTTTTTTCTTTTTTATCCCCGCAGGACGACCACAAAATAGCTCTAGATGATCTGGGCAAACGCTACGGAGTGGACCTCACACAGGTAAACACACACACGCATATGCACACACGCACACACACACACACACACACACACACTCACACACACACACACACACACACACACACACACACACACACACACACACACACACACACACACACACACACACACACACACACACACACATACATACACACAAACACAAGCACCCTCATTTACACCTGCGCACTCACACACAGACACACAACAAAGAGTTGCTGTAATATCTCCCCGAGAGATGTAATCTCTGCCTGCCTGTACGAGAAAGGAACATCCAAACTGAGACCAGGCGTAACTTTGGTCAGGTTGGATCCACCACAGCGTCCCCCGGCTCACCTTTAGCCCCCTTCATCTCTAATCCCTCACACAGACACGCACACTTTGATGCGTCAAACTCCCACAATCCCATAAACAGGCAGATACAAACGCATTTAAAAAAAAAATATGTCTCCATGCTGTAACCACATTTCCCGCTTACCTTAAGTTTGACACTGCAGGTGTAGTGAAACTGATTTTTATCTTTTCAGGATTAGTGTTAAAAAACAGCAGCCGGGGCGCTCCAAAAAGATCACAAGCTATAAAAATGCCAAAACCTGTAAAGCTTGAAAGAGACACCATTCGTGTGTCTTCTTCCCCCCAATTTAATTAAATAATAGTACCTCATGGATTTCCTGTGAATTATACCTTGACACTTTATGGCATAAAATCAGTAAAAAAATGTTCAATAAAGTTAAATCCAACCGTTCTTCTGCATAAAACCTTGGAAGAGAAGTGTCGCCCGGTTTATTATACTCATGGTGTTAAATAGGCCAGGCAAGAATACTTGATGTTCTGCAACTGTAACAGTAAAATTGCTTTTTAAGCCGCGGTGAAAATGGGGCCATTGTGTTGTAATAAGATTCCCGGCGCATGCAAAAAGACATTCATTCCTAAAAATTGCTCTCCCTCAGGGCCTGACCAATGCCAGGGCTGTGGAGATTCTGGCCAGAGACGGTCCAAACGCCCTCACCCCTCCCCCCACCACCCCGGAGTGGGTCAAGTTCTGCCGTCAGCTTTTCGGTGGCTTCTCCATCCTGCTCTGGATCGGTGCCATCCTCTGCTTCCTGGCCTACAGCATCCAGGTGGCCACGGAGGACGAGGCACCCAATGACAATGTGAGAAACTGCTTGTAAAACATGAACGCATGCGTGCGAGCGCAGGCCATACATATTAATCGCACACAGGGAGAGATGCAGGTATGCAAACAGCGGCTCCTGCTAGTACACAGGTACAAGATGTACACTGAGGCATGTGCACACATACACATACGATTACACCTTTATGCACCCATGAACTCAGCTGTATTTTCAGGGTAGGGGCTTATATTTATAGATACATGCATAGGCAGAAACAGTGTTGCTCACAGTTGGGTCCAATATCACAATATTAATACTGATATACTGTATTTATTATTATTTCCCATGTCAAAATACACATTATGATCGGTCCTCCCACAGAAATGGCTGGGCCCCTGAAAAGCTCCAATGAATGCGCCCCTCCTCACATCTGCTTTACTCCTAGATCAACCAACACATCCTCAAACCTAAACGATGGAGTAGGTTGATTGTCAGCATCACGAAAAACGACAAACTGTATTTCACTGTTCCCTAAATCATATGACCGTAGATGCCTAACAGCGATGCACGTACCAGACCGGACAGTCGCTGCTCGGTTTGGTTTAGGATCCAAAGCTACTTGGTTAGGTTTAGGAACATTTTGCATCTTTGGTTTAAGTACCTACTCTACTTCTGTGTCTTTGGTTAAAACATACCTACACTACCTAAGTTAATAAGTAACAGCACTCTCCGGAATTAATGTCCTGCATTCATGTAACCCAACCATCCATCCCCAACCTCCTCCCTATAGGGACTTTTCAGTCTTTGTAATATTTCCTTTCCAGCTGTGATAATGACCACAGCTGCTAGAAGTCGCTGCCTCACAATAAACGTAGATATGAGTCGCAATAACCTGCTTTCTTTTACGGCCTGTGTGCTCATATCAATACCTGATCTGGCTCTCGCTTCCCAACACAGGGGGAACATCTTCGCAGTTATCAGCATCATCCTCTTTTTCACAGAGGGCGGCGGCCAATAGTCACATTAACTATAAAGTTAGGGTCCATGTCTCCAGAATGGCTGGGAGCAGCTCTCTGAGCTGACTGAATAAAGTTGGACGTTACATTATTACTTGGGTCTGAGGCTGCTGCCAGCTCCTTCCAGCTCTTTCGTTTCCTTTTATTTTCTGGCATTCTGATTTATGTGCAGGTCCTGGCATAACCAGGGAATTCACTCCAATGTTAGCTGCTAATAAGTTTGGATCAGTACATTTTTCAGGTCATGTGTCTGGCTGCCTGCCCGTTTTTGATGCTGCGAACAAAAAAATGATTCATACCATTTTCTCAGAGAGCGTGTTTTCATGATTGAACAGGCTGCATTCTACTTAAGCAAAAATAGATGAAATAGTTATTTTTGTTGTTTTGAAAAGTGATGGTGAGAATTTGGTTCATGATAAAATTCGGTTGTCGTTGCTTGTATTTAGGATGATTATGATTGTCGCTGCTCGCCATGACATGTATATATGTATAAATATTCACATATAAAATTCGATTTGGGACACAATTTGATTGAGTGTACACAGTCCAAAATCCAGAAGTCCAGAGTCCAGAATCCAATCTGTGGCCCTTGGCTACATGTCATACCCCCTCTCTCTCACCTCTGCTTCCTGTCACACTTCAAGCTGTCCTATCCAATAAAACCACGAAGAAGACACAAACATTTATTGAAAAATTAATAGATGAAAATTGTGCATCCTGCGAACGTACAAACATACACGTGCAGAACATGTGTGTATACATACCAATTATATTTTAATACACTGGAGCACACTGTCGGAATCTCTTCTAAGAAAGATAAATCTATGAAGTAAAATGAATCTTAAATGACTCATTTGTTATTAATTATAATTTATATGGAGTCATTAATTTGGACAACTGAATTTTGTTAAGTGATCATACCATCTGTCAGTGAGATCATAATTCCACTGAACATCAAGTGGAGATAATATCTAAGTGTTTCAAAGCCCTACACATATGCAGAAATATGCATACACCTGCTATATACATTTATATTTTATTCTGATTAAAATAAATCCTTTTAACCTTATTTTAACCTTACACCAGAGCCCAGAAAATGTCCCTGTTTCATCTTAGTGGATTTTCCTTACCTTTGTTTTTTTTTTTTAATGTGACCTTTACAGAACCACGGTGGCCTTCTTGAGATCTAAATCTTCTTTCCGAGAGCTCTGGCCAAATTGGCAACGCAATTAGGTCACATGAACAAACACAGAGCCAATGTTTGCTAAAGGAAAAGGTGTGAAGGAAGACGAGGGAAAACGAGGACAACTAAAATAGGCAGAGAAGAAATAAAAAGCATTCAAAGCCCATTAAAACACACCAGGCTTTTGTTCTCATTAGCGAAGAACTCCTACCACACACTGAGTCCCCCCCCCCTCCAATCGGAGAGTGTGACGTAAAAGCCACCGCTGACACTGGCATCATTCCTGGCACCGCCATGGATAAATACCCAGACCAACCGCTGATCAGATGGAGCCAAGCAGCCATCCATACTGCACTTTATGGCTCTGAGTCATTATGCAATCATCATTCAGCGCTTCCCAGACAGCATTAAACCATTGCATAACATACAGTAAAATACAGTAGATAGACACACGCACATGCACACACGTGATAGCTTTAATCTCTCCCCTTCGATTTAATCTCTATATTCAGTACCGAGTATGTACAGCTGGATGCTCTGGTGAGCTGCTTCAAAGCCCCGGCTGCCTGCGGCTTTGGCACTTTGAGCCTTTGCATAATGCACAAGCAGTCATTTAAGATGAAAATCCACCCTTTCTGAACTTTACACGTCGCTGTTGTCAGAATTTGAAACTTAATTTTCCTTATTTTGTGTGTATTCGAGCTGAAAGATTGCATCGTCTTCTCTGTTTGAGCAACTTTTTTGCACCCTGTGGCTTCTGAAAGTGCCGTGAACGTACACATTATTGCAGCAAATATTTTAAAATTCATGTGTGCAATCCCGAAAATAGACATTTTAGTCCTTGAAACTTTCTTAGATTCAAGTGTGTCAGCTTCCTGGACAGACGTTTCTCCTACCATTCTGCACAGTGAGTGAACAAGAACAAATGTCTCCCGTAGCAGGAAGAGGGAAAAGAGCTGAGCTTCAAATCTGCAAGAAAAAAAAACAACAAACAAGCAAAAAAATAAATAAAAGCCCAGCGTAGACAGAACCAGGAGCGGCACACTGAACACTGAATTGGAGGTAAATGTTGTAAACACTGACAAGTGATTCTCAGAGTATACAGATGTATTTCCTGGTTCAGAAGATTTTGCACTGCCATGGTAAAAAAAAAAGGCACCCAAGCATGAAAAAGCGAAACATTCTGTTGTTGCTGTCAAATGAAAGTGTAACCCGCCGAAAGGGAAACTTTTCAGGGTTTAGGAATTTTGTTTTCCAGAAGTCCAAGACATACAGTACACCAGCTGGCAGATGCTTTCATCCAGAGTGCCTGGCTGTCTTGTTTGCATCAGTAAGAGCCAAAAACCATGACAGCCTTACGCTGAAAATAAAATGAAATACACCAGAACAAATGGTCCTCGCTTTAACGTCAGGCTTTAGGTCAGAAAGTATCTCTTGGTGGCCTCTTAGATCACACTGTCAGTTCTTGGTTTTCTGGCATTTGGAAACTGGTGTTCACGGCATGAGCCGTCCGAGATGACAGGAATAGTGCAGGACGATTCGGCTTCCTTTTAAATCTTCCACTAAGACTGAGAGCTTCCCCAGGTTTTCTCCCTCTTAACTCCTCTCTTGCACTCTGCATTTAAGGGGCTTGCTGTGTTAAAACCGTTTTTAAGGTTTGTAAATCCCCTTTTCCTACGCTTAAACATGCCTTCAGATGAACCAAACTAAGTCGATAATGACACCGTCCTCACCCCCCTCTGTGGCTCGGGGTCTGCCCTCTTTTTCAGTTGTATCTGGGCGTGGTGCTGTCGGCCGTGGTCATCATCACCGGCTGCTTCTCCTACTTCCAAGAGGCCAAGAGCTCCAGAATCATGGACTCCTTCAAGAAAATGGTGCCACAGGTATGTTGATGGTGTTTGGTGTAGTCCCAGAGCTTTCGGAATCAATAAGCCGTCCCTCGAGTAGGGCTTACACACTCACTTGAGTGGAAACCTAATAGGCTTGCACAAAGGAAGAATAAATGTTTGAGCCAACTTCGGATTGTGAGTGTGTTTGCATAAAAACTCCCCCTGCGTTATCCACCTCTAGCACTTCGATTGCCTAATTCTTTAATCTATTTAGGCTGCTTTCACTCCCTCCTTGTTTCCCTTTTCCTCCACCTGTCTTTTCTCTCTTTTTTCCCTTCCTCTATCGCTCACTTTCACATACCTCTACACCCTCTGGCATTTTTTTTTTACATTTTTTTATCACTCTTCTCTCTCTCCCTCTCTCTCTCTCTTCCTCTGACTAAATCCTCCCTCTGTTCCCAAACTCTCTCTCCCTTCCTAATGCTCCCTCTCCCTTCTCGTCTCTCTCTTCCTTTTTGCCCATGCCAGCAAGCGTTGGTGATCCGGGAGGGGGAGAAGATGCATATCAATGCCGAGCTTGTGGTGCAGGGAGATCTGGTGGAGATCAAAGGGGGAGACCGCATCCCAGCTGACCTTCGAGTGATCTCCTCCAGCGGATGCAAGGTAGGGGAGGGGTGCTCGGGCTCAGCCCCGGGGAGCCTTGAGGTCTCTGTGGGATTAATGTATCTCATCTGACTTGCTGTTTACTTTTTTTTTTTTTTTTTTATCTTTCACTTCCCTCCTTGCAATGCTTTCTTCTCATCAATTGTTTATCATTAGAGGTTTGTGCATTAGCATGCTCAGTGCAGCTGAGGCTGATGGGATTGTCCTCAGTTCTGCTGGCATTTGGTCATAAACAAAAGTATTGGATGAAAATGCGGCTTGATGAAAAATCAGACGACCACCATAGTTAGTATTTTTCACCCTGACACCCCACGAGCGCCTGCTGCAGACTTCCCGGTGATCCACCCAGTAGTTATTGAGACGTTTCGCTTTGAACAAGGCCTTGTGGCCGTGTCTGAGAGGGATCTCTCAGGCACTGCCTGATATCTATAAGAAAAAGAATACAGTATAAAAAAAGCCCAAAAGTGGTGAGCTTACTTTTTATTTTGTTTCTGGGCTCTCTGTCAGGCTGTCCCATTCTTGTGAACGCGATCTCTCAGAAACTTCTCCAGGTAATTTCTTCAAATTTGGTACAAACCTCCACTTAGACTCTTGGTCAATTTTATTGTAACATCTGCAAAAAAATAAAAAATCTCGCCATGATTCAATGGCATAGCTCAGGAACAGCAACTTGACTGGTGCGTAGAGACATCCTGTGCATACCTGCAAAGCAATAGTTCTAGTTTCAGGTACATGAAGAGGGTCTCACTCTCATCTGTCATCTCCCCCGACATGATTTTTAGTTTACTAGCTAGTTACTACATCTTCTTCTTTTTTTAGTTTTACAGGGGGTGCAGGACCACCAGTTACTGTGACAAAGCAAGACAGGATAGAAAAGGAAATGACTTAAGAGCTTCTGAATCAGTTACATGATGTTATCACATGTGTATTATTAACATGATATCAATTTTTATATCCAATAGTGGTGTATCTCAACAACCCTACTTGGGAACAAGATTGTCAACCTGCTCCTGGTACTACAGGGAAGGTCAGGGGGTCACCGTGAAGTCATCGGAAAATACTTCCTCTGGGAACCATGAATTTCGGAGCCAAACGTTGTGCCAGTCCGTCCTGTAGATTTGGAGATATTTCACTGAATTAGTTAAATCTTCACCTTATTGACTGTGCTTGATGGAAATCCTGAGAATCAACACAGTAATTAGGGTTATTTCTCTGGGGACCTTGCATGCTTTTGCCAAATTTCATGAAAATCCGTCCACCAGCTGTTGTTATATTTCCTCGCCAACCCAAAAATGTCAACCTCAAGCTTTGGACTCACCAAACTCAGTAGTCTTCACCCACCTTGGGACACCAAATACAAAATGTCAAAATTCCACAACAATCCAACAGTTGATAAGATATTTCAGTCTGGACCAAAGTGGTGGAGTTACCGACTATGGCTGAAGATTATTTTTTCATTATTACTCACTTGATTGTTTAAACTATTAAATGGCAAAGATTGTGGAAAATGATCATCGCATTTCCCTGGAAAATATCTTTTTCCTTTTGATTTGAGTAATCAATTAATCAACTAAGCTCTATATGCCACTACATTTGAAAGAAGTGATAGTTTTTATGAGGACATATATCTACGTTCTCAATTCCTCTTTACTTTTCTAACATCTTGATTGATGTAAAGGGTCACATTTCTGTGGGATACATTTTCTTTAACTTCTTTGACATTTTTGTCTGAATTTTTCCCATTTTGACACAAGCTCTTCATCCTCCATGTCATACGTCACCGAAGAAAGAGCCACGTGAAGTAAATGTCTATTTAGCACAGCCATCTAGGTGGCTACATTAATGTATTGGTTTGTTCTCATAGCACAGATCTGCTGGTCAGTGAAGTAAAGTGAAGTAGAGTCTGGACGCCCTCAGTATCGATCACAATCTAAAATTGCCAGATTGCCCATCCTTTTGTAATACCAAGTCCTTGGTGCAGCCTGGTCAGATAATAGATGTACACACAGAGTGCGTCCTTTGCAGTGGTAGTATTTGCACAGCATATCCTATGATCCTCGTAGTTAGTGACCAAACATTTTGCTCCACACGCTTTTACTTGTTTTCCTCTGAGATTTCAATATTTCGCTCAATCTGTCCTTTCTTTCTGTTTACACACCATTTCTCAAAACGTCACCCGCTCAGTTTGACCGCTGTGATAGACATCAGACCAAAGCAGAAGGTGCTTTTCACATGACAAGTGCTACATCACTGCACTTGTTGCTGATAAGTGCTTCTCCTTTCATTTCCACCCTGTCAGTCTCACCCTGTCACTGTCTCCCTCGGTCTCTCTGGGTAACGCTGCTCTCTCTTCTCCCCCGTGAAGGTGGACAACTCCTCTCTGACGGGAGAATCGGAGCCTCAGACTCGCTCCCCAGAGTTCACGCACGAGAATCCACTGGAGACCCGCAACATCTGTTTCTTTTCCACCAACTGTGTCGAGGGTCAGTAGGCCACATCTGGCCAAGATTGTCTCTTATCGCCTCTAAATGTCCTCTTTTTTTAGCCATCTGGAGATCAACGCGGTTTTGCATTGCCGCCCACCCAGGAGTGTGTTACAATTGCTCAGAGCGGCCGTCCCTCGATTTTACAGTGCAGTGTGCAATTGTTGGTCTTTTGAATGCATCTACAGATTATTAACTATTGTCAGAACCAATGGGGATTTTAGACGGTATTTTAGTTGCCATCAATCATCCGAGGGTGACGCAGGGAGTATTTGAATGGGGGTTTTCAATATAAGAATCTGCCAGTTCAATATCCATCTCTAGATTCAAATGTGGGTCATGTATACATACATGCTTAACCCAACCGACTTTCCCAGGAGTCTCTCGTTTCTCATTGCCCTCTCCTGACACTCTCCCGGGGTTCTCCGGTTCTTCTGAGTCAGTAAGTCGAACAGAAGAGAAACGGAGGAGAGATACAAATACACAAGCAGAATCTAGATGTTGTGAAAAAGAAGCTTTGCTGTTTCGCACAGACAGTTTTAAAGGAAAGGCTTATGCTTTTAGTGACAGGAAAATCAATCACGGGGGTCCGATGTTAATCACCAACTAGAGGCTGCAAAGCATATGGCGAGGTTGTACACAGACTCTCTGGGGCAAGGGCAAATTACATACGAACGAATGAAAACTGATAAATATGCCAGAGATTAAGACAAGTTTACAGCGGAGGGGCATTCTGTCCTGAGGATTAAAAGTACTAACATAAAATTACTGTTGCAGTATACCTATTGTAAGTATTTTTGTTGTTGTCTTTTCGTTCGTTTTGAAATCCTCTGTCTTGAGGTCGGCAACTATGAATGTATATAAAGTGAACAATTGAGGTACAATTCAGTCACTTGAGAAAAAAATTATTTGTTTTTATGTCTCATAAATGTATAATTAGCAGAGGATCCACCCTCTAAATTTCATCAGCTGAGGTCCAAAGTTTATTCCTGACCTTGGAAACAGTTGAGAAAACAATCACACCACCGGATCTAATTAGTAGCTGTTCACAAGCTTTCAATCTCATCACGTAATCTCCATCAGTAGATGGAGTTTGCTAATTACAGTAGTTAAAATGTTCCCTTTTTGTTCACTTAGAAACTGAGATTCAGGATTTAATTGCATCCAACTCTGATGAAAATAACTTTCATGTA
>CAEMYA010000024.1:7657882-7693889 GCA_903131615.1 Diplodus sargus
CACACACACACACACACACACACACACACACGCTGCAAGGCACCTGGACCACGCATGGCTTCACATGCACAAACACTTGAACGCACCGGTGCGTACACATGCTCTCGCCCCTCGTCGACTAACAATCATCCATCCCCGTCTCGCCTTCCCTCCCTCATCTTCCTCTCTCTCCCTCCTTCACCTCCCCCCCCCCCGCCTCCCACTGTCCTCCCAGGTGTGTCTGACTCTCACTGCCAAGCGAATGGCCAAGAAGAACTGTCTGGTGAAGAACCTGGAGGCCGTAGAGACTCTCGGCTCCACCTCCACCATCTGCTCTGACAAGACGGGCACGCTGACC
The DNA here is from genome assembly GCA_903131615.1 of Diplodus sargus. NCBI lineage: Eukaryota > Metazoa > Chordata > Actinopteri > Spariformes > Sparidae > Diplodus > Diplodus sargus. Next base: position 7,658,220 of record CAEMYA010000024.1, read on the forward strand.
CAGAACCGCATGACTGTGGCCCACATGTGGTTCGACAACCAGATCCATGAGGCTGACACCACCGAGGACCAGACTGGTAATACAAAGAGATAGGGGAGAAAAAAGAAAGGGAGGAGGAGTAAAACCGAAAGAGTGGAGGGAGGGCGCCTGGAGGAAAAGAAGGAGAGACTGAGAGATAGAACGGGGAGATAGCGAGTGTGTGGGAATGCAGAGAGGGAGTGTGACCACCTGCCGAAATTCATCTGTCCAATGTTCCCGCTGCCAACCAACATTTCTGCTCGCGCTACCGCTTGGATTAATTGAGCAGCGGTATGCAGTGGGCGGCACAACCCTCAGCTACAAACACATCTTTTCCCAGAGTTCCACAGCAAAGCTGCTGCCGCGGAACCAATCGGATTCCTGTCTCCCACCAAACAGGGACAAATCGAGCCAAATTTCAAAGAAGCTTTTAGTAATAACCAAAAGGTCTGAAAGAGAGGGAGAGAAAAAAACAGGTGTTCTTTGCATACCAATGAGTATTGAGTCAGATGATTGTGCAGTCATACAATGAATAGCCAGCAGTGGAGACAAAGGCTGCGCTGCTGAAACAGAGCAAGTGCTGGGAAAAAAAACACAGCGTATTCATTTTTCAGGAGTGCAGACTATTTTTGCAGCTGTTGCAGGTTTCAGAGCCTCTTGCACCTCACTTTGTCAAGTTCAACAGCTCCAGCCACAGTTCGCCACCGTGCACTGTCGGTTGCACGATGCTATCACGGTGTGTTTTCACAATAGCGGTGACAGCGACCACTCTGGAGAGCCAAGGCTTAAATGAAAAATGGATGTAGGCGCCGGCGGCAGAGCGAGGGTCATTTTCAGTTCGATTGGGTGGGAGGGATGAAATTTTGATACCAGAAAATTTCCAAACAGCTTTTATATTTTGGGACATTCTTGTTAAAAATGAATGTCATTTTTCAGACTAGGGACTTTTAAAAAGAATTGCTTTTGTCGAGGAGAAAATATGAGAGCTCAACTTAAGTGACCTCTGTTATTTAGCAACAATATCCAGTGGTACTCTGTGAACCGAGAGTTAAGTCGGCGGCATAAATACTGCATGAGGTCTGCTTTGAAATAAATCTAACACAGCTCCCTCTGCTATTCTCTCAGGTTTGGGTTTTGACAAGAGCTCTGCTACTTGGTCCTCTCTGTCTCGCGTGGCCGGCCTGTGCAACAGAGCTGATTTCAAAGCCGGACAGGATCACCTTCCCATCGTGATGGTAAAAACCTCCACCTCGCACAGACACTACAACAGCAGCAGCTTTGCATTGATGCTCCCCTCTCATGAATTATCTCTCCTTTATAAAGCAGTGGGGTATGACAGGTTTAGTTTAATCCAAGGGCGTAATGAGCGAGCCTCTCTAGATTAGGATCAAAAAAATGAACGCACATTATTCATAAGACATAATTTTCCCTGCATGGTTTTCTGATGGGGTGAAGTTAAAAACATCAGGACGGTGTCAGGTAAGCGGTCGCTCAAGAAGAAGCAGTGATGGATGAAGTATTTAGATCATTCACTTGAACTGGCAACAGACAACTTTTTTCACAGATAGATTCCCTATAAGCCTCACATTGACTATGTTCTCTGCTCTGCCACCGGGCTCAGTTGTTCCCCCCCCCAAAAAATGAAGGCTGAATCACTGCACAAAGGAAGCGTGTCTATCAGTGAGCAACCAAAATAGGAAGAGGTATTTTCTTCCCAGGTTGCTTTCTGTTTCCAAACTCTACACTGCAAAAGAAAAGGAACTCCGGTGACGGAGGAGGCTGAGAAGGTGCAAGGTGGAGGGAGGTAGAAAAAGACTGGCATTAGCTTGATTGAGAGCGCCGGTGCTGTGTCAAAGTCTGCTCCCCTGTTGTGTTTCCCCTTACCAGTGGGACTGAAAGCAATTCAAAACTGGCATTTGCATATCAGAATTAAGGCTAAAGGGTCAAAAAATAATATTAAAAAAACAAAGCGTTTTTCAAAGCATTCTTTTGACTAGATCAGATAAATAGAAAACCTGCCCACTTGTTAATGCAACCCAGTGTTTTACTTTTCATACCCCTGAGATCGGGATTTCTAGCTCAAATTAGGATTCCAACGGTTGTTTTTAGCTTGTAGCCATGTTGCTAACGCTATCTTTGCGGCAGTAACATCACAGGGAAATGCTGACAGAGGAGAACATCTGAAAGCGGTCTATTCGGGCTTAAAGTAAAATTTGGTAGCTCCATTACAAAGCATAAATACTCCATGATAATTAAAAGTTCTAAGCAAAATGCATTTAAAAAGAGTAGCTCTCACAATCCCGCCTGTCCCCTGATGGGGCTGAAAAACAATTATTTATTCTACACATCCAACACATATTGTCTTTGCGGCAGCAGCCTGATTCAGTTTATTCCTCAATGGCACCAAACTACACTTGTCCAAAACCAATTAAATACACAAAACACCCATACTCCTACACTTGGGTGGAAAACTGCCTTTACTACCTTTGAGCAGCATATCTTCTCAAAAGTGACACCCATTGTTGGGTTTTGTCTCTTTATGGATAAATGGACAAAATGACCTCATCCTTATCCCAGTTAGCAAATACAAGTGATTTCAGCAGTATCAGTGTCAAAACTTAACAAAGCTTATACAGCGAACTACAATTAAGTCTTCAAAGACTTGTGTCTATTAATATTCATGTAAGTGACATACTAATATTGAAACAGGTAAATTGACTTATTTGTAATGACTGTATTTACTATTGGACAGAAAAAGTACAGATCAATGTTTTATTATCATAACATGTCATCTACATGGCATTTTAATGTGGCAGCTGGTCTAGGTGGAGCTAATTCTAATACACAATAATCATAGGGTTGTGTCCGAGTACGTCAATATTGTACACAAGCACAGTACTCGGGTAAATGTACTCGTCCCCTGTGTGGCCAGCTGATCCTCACCCACGTGGCACCCACAGCGAAAAAAACAGCAGCCCAAGAAAATAATTTGTCAATACCACTTGACACAGGTGCACTGCACACACTGCCTTACACACTTACCTCCCTCTCACACATAAACACAGCCTCACAGAGGATAATCCGACGCACCCCTGGAAATAACTCCCCCACGCTGACACACTAACACTCACACTGCTGGGTTGGTGAGTGATAATATCCCTGTGTTCTCCCAACCGCTATCCTCCAACCTGTGCCACACTGACCTGAAGGAATTCTCTGTGTGGCTTTCAGCGACTGGGATTACAGCTTCTTGACTCCCATGTGGGAGCAGACCCCGCCGCCGCAGCCTCTCTGCTCCTCGAAGTGCCCCTGGCTTCCACCCTGCATTAACTAACAGCCATATCTCCTGACAGCACTCAAACACAGCAGTCAAGGCACAGGCACTACCACCATTACGAGAACAGGTCCCCATCTGCAGCCGGAAAAAAACAGAGAAATGGAATTTCCTTGGTCTATTTATTCATTCATGAAAAGGCACAAACAAGGACAAATCTTGTGGAGTGCGTGTCCTTGTTTTGTGGCTGTTCATGAATGAATAAACAGGAACAAAGAGAAATCTCGTGTATTGGCTCGGCCCCCGTTGGTATATTGGGCGTCAGGTCAATCAGTTCAGCATGGATTTTAATAAATTGGCTCCAAGAGAGGGATGAATCGCGTTGCATGAATTTTTATCAAGGGGGATTTTACAGGTTATCAGAGGGGGAATTTTCTCCAAGCGACTCTGTCACACTGGCTGAAGCAGATACACCTGCAAAAATAACAACAACAACAAAAATAAATGAACAAGCGCACCCACACAGGGGCTAATTCAATTCTGAGCCTTGTAAAATGGGTCACCTTACCGTCTGTATTAGTGTGTGTGTACACATCATAATCCGTACATAAACATGGATGAAGTCACCCACAGGTTACTGGAGAGCTCTTATGAAGCTCAGCGTGGCTCCAGTCATTGCCTGTTGGCAGCGCCTGACTCCCCCTACCTTCCAGCTAATGCAAAAATGGGCAGAGAGGTGGAGTGTAAAGTGGAGCGGAGGAGGACCAAGTGAAGCCTGGCTGCTGATAGGGTGTCGAAGTCATGACCTGCACCTAGTCTCTGTCACTTACGTCTGTGATCGGCTAGTGTTCGTTTCCTTCATTGGCTTGGGTTGGTCAGGTTTAGGCTTGAGGACTGAGACTGGTTAGGGTTAGGGTAAGAATATAAGGGTTAGCCACTCAGACTCAGAGGGAGGGCAGGTCAGGTCTATACCAACCTGGGTGGAATGGAATGCAACATTTGTGTCATATAAAAGGGAAAGTAGTTATACCCTAGTTACCCCTTACATTTCTTTATGTTGCAACTTGAAGTTTCAGTTTTCAGTTGTATCTTGTGACAATGCTGTGCTTTTGTTCAGGTTTGGTTTGGGCACAAAAAAAACACTGTTTTGGCTTAAAATACCTGCTGTTTGGTTGTCGCTAACATGGCTGGAGATTCTAAGTGCTGTATCGTAGGCACGTAGAATTACCATGACCTGGATGACTGAAAACCTTCCACAACATGGCTGAAGATGGGCTGAGGACTCACCTGTGATAACACCCAGTTTTGTCTCCATAAGCACAACTGGAAATTGCAGTGGTTGCTCAGTTACACATGATGAAACTCCACCACCATCCCCACTAAATCCTGATATGAAAGTCATCTTACAAACATCTAATGTGAATGTGATATGACAAATTTTGCTTTTGTTTATTGCCAGTACACAATGTTCTGATGTGTCCTCTGACTAAATGTATTTCCAACATGATGTGAACTTTTTATATTCCGTGTATCACATCCACACCTATAGAAACAAAGTGCCCTGAAGAAACCGCAAAAACAGCAAACTAATCAGCTGTTTCCCCTCCAGAAATATGAGCTGTCTTAATCAAATGATTTTTCTTCCCTTAAACTAACAAAGAAAGCCAGATTTTGCACTCTCATTACTTTTACATTAAAACTGTTGCATAACTTCAAAAACATCACGTGTGTTGGTGATGCAGATGATACTCAGTTACCTGCATGAACAATGAGAACCGTAATGGAAGCAGAGAAAGTCCTCTCAGGTGCGGCTTTAATCAGTTTTAAGCTCGCTTCCACCACAGTGTGATAAACCCAGGCAGCGAGACAGACAACACTCATTTCTCAATATGCATATGTGAGTGACTGTGCTAATGTGCCGCTGTGTGTCTTTCCCCAGAGGGAGACAGCGGGGGACGCATCAGAGTCAGCTCTGTTGAAATGCATCGAGCTGTGCTGTGGGAATGTTCGTGACATGAGAGCCAGAAACCCCAAAGTGGCAGAGATCCCCTTCAACTCCACCAACAAGTACCAGGTACTGCAGTCGTGTTGCATCATGGCTTTCTCAGCTGGAGGCGCTGCTGATGCAAGTCTACAATGAAATCCTCAGATGCATTTACAGACCATTCATAGCTAAAAATTATTGTGGCTGAGCATTTTATACCTCCTGTTAATAATTACAACCACAGTTTTTACAGTTCTTTAAGTACTTATTGTAATTAATGTGAAGTTTTAAAGGGACAATTCCCCCCCAAATCGTGTGGAACTGTCCCTTTAGGCACCATTTACTTATTAATTTAAATTTGTAGTAAATGTGGCCTCTTTTTTTTTTTTTTTTTTTTTTATATGACAATTATGTTACTTCTCCTCCAATTGACAGTGTTTTGATGTTGTTTGATGCATTTCCGAGACTTGGAAAACATTTTTATTTACGTGCTTTGAGTGAATCATCCATATTCATTCTTAACCTTTTTTCCACTCGGGGAAGGCAGCCTGAACACGCCTGCTCTTTCACAACGACATCCTGCTTTACATTCACACTGTCACACATTTCTACCTGGAAGCTGCCCAACCAACACGACACTGTTAGCCACAGAGAGGCTGTTGCAGTGCTGCGATGTGTGTTATTTGTGATAGCAGGATAAATGTGGATTACAAACTGTTTGAACACAAGACTCTGTGTTGCTGCCTTTCAGTGCACAGAAAGAGCTAGAGCTGGCTCTGGTGATGAGCTCAGTGAGGTTTGGGTGGGGTCAGGTGAGACGAGGAGTTTGAAGATGAGTATATGAATACTTTGAAAGACCTTAAATGAAATTGGCCAAACATAAGAAGCTCTATGTGAACAACAACAACAAAGTTACTCCAATGTTATGCTATTTTACTGTACGCGGCTGTGGCTCAGGGGTAGAGCCAGCATCTTGTTATTGGAAGGTCGCTGATTCGAATCCCCTGGTGTGCATGTCGCCTTGGGAAAGATGCGGAACCTCAAACTGCTTCTGATGTGCTGGTCGGCACCTTGCATGGCAGCCACCACCATCAGTGTATGGATGTATGTTTGAATTGCTATAAGGCGCTTTGGACAAAAGCCCTAAATGTAAATGTATGATACAGATCACAGCAGGCTATTGTCTGGAAATGGCACTGAGACGAGGCACTCGAGAAGAGTCACATCCTTTGGACTGAGTGCATCACAAAGAAATCCACAGTCCAGCGGCATTTAACATCTTTTGGACAACGTCCACATGCTTGTGTGGGCAAACGAGAGAGAGACAGGGAAGGTCTCATTTTTAAATGTCACGTTACAATCAGCTAACATATAGCCACTAAAGTTGTTTTCTTGAGAAGATGAATAAATGTAAAATTGTTACAAATTATTACACGGAGCCCATTTAAACTTTGGATATTATTCAATTACAAATTCTACCAATTAACAATGACTTCCTGGTAGAAAACCCCCTGCGATACACAGCATGTTATTTCAAAGTGTGCATCTGATTCATCTAAAATGCATGTTTGATGCTACCAAATCTCATTAATAGCAGCACTTTCACCAGTGTTAGTGTGGAGACCTAACATTTTCTATCTGTTGGGCCACAGACTAAATAAGATGACCTTATTAGTCTGGGATTTGGCTGTTGGGTAGATTTCAAAGACGCTGGCAAAGCAACTCGTTTCATATATTTACAAGCGGAATTGTCAGATAGGTCAGTCGATCATGTTGACAAATGACAACTGAAATAAACAAGTTTGCTGATTTCACAAATCTCCACAGTGCAAATCCACTGCCAGTTTTCTACATGGAGGTGACGTTGTTGGCACGATGTCATGGTGATTAAGGCGTTTTATCTCCACATTTTGACATCTCCTCAGAAGCACTTCGTAAATGCTCGGACTGGCCGGATAAATCAAATATGCCAATATTTTGGGAACGTGCCTCAATATTGATATTGCCACAACAGCGTAGTTGTGACTATTGGTACGTTCACAAAATATATATATTGGGTGAAGGCAGTATTGGAGCCAGTAGAACAGTCTGTAAAGCAGCCTTTAAAGGCAACACTTGTCACAATATAAAGATCCAAAATCTAAAAGGATCCATAGTCTCATTACAAATTAAAGATCTAATATTGATGTATTGCCAAGCTCTAATTAAACTGTAAATAGTCGTATCAACCTTCAACACCTTGCTCAAGGGCGGGCAGCACATAAGGCAGGGTCAGTGTTTCTGTTTTCCACACCCAGTGTTTCCCATCCTGCCTGGAGATTTGACCCAGCGTATGAATAACACAACAGTGATGCTGAGGCAAACAAAGGACTTCCTGCATGTATTTTGTGCACCTGTTCCCTGACTTAAAATAGGAACGTCTGTGTTGTAGAAAAAAAAAAAAAAGCAATTTTGCTCTGGTTTTCTGAGATTAGATATGCTGTGACTCAGATACAAATTACCTGGGGTAGTGTGTGCATGCTTATACGTGTGTGTGTGTGTTTGTGTGTGTGTGTGTGTGTGTTTGTGTGGGAGAATGGGTAATGCAAAGTGTAACACCACAGGAATGCATTTTGAGACTGTGAATGAATGCTCCTTCAACATAGGGAATACATATGACTTACAATGTGCACTCAGTCAACTCAGCCTCGATAAGACTTTTATTTCAAACCACTTGGAAAAATATGACACAGTCGGCCCAAAAAAATGATTGCCAGCACGGACGTGACATTCATTGTCGAGCGCGTCTGCCTCCGGCCCTTTTCTTACTAAAACAGACACATTTTACTCGAGCGAGGAAACAACTAGCAATAAACTACGTGTTGCATCTTGGTTTTAAAAATAAATCCTGTAATGTTATGTTCTCACCATCCTTCCTCTCCTCCTCTTCCTTCTCTTTTGTCAAGCTCTCTGTCCATGAAGTAGACGACAATCCCTCTGGTCATATTCTGGTCATGAAGGGAGCGCCAGAAAGAATCTTGGACAGGTTGGTTGATCAATAATGGATCGATTATGTGTCTCACAGTTTTTTTTGCCTTGGTTTTCATTTACCTATTCCTTGCTCCTGGATGTAGTGAGAAAACACACACTCTCTCCTTTAATGGTGGCTTTATTCTATATGTTTGATTTCTTTTTATTGTTAACAATAGAAAAAAAACACAGAACAACTTTTTTGGTTATTGGTTGTGTCTGTGTGTCTGAAACCTGATAGCTCATTAATTTGTGCCAAGTACCTCCATTATTAAGCAAAACTATATCAAACTATCTACAATGCCTTCATCATCATGAACACACAGACACTGGTTTATATTGAGTCAATAACACACACACCATCCTGCTGCCATGATTACTCACTACAGCACCAGATGTGCGGTGTGTGTGGTGTAAATGGTCTCCAGCAAATTCATAGTTACTCCTGTTGGAGTAATATTCGTTGAAACTGCAGTGCCCAGCTGTTTAAAAAAATTACTCGCCCTTTTAAAAAACAATTAAACTATGTGTTCTTGACCCGACTCATTAGGAACTAATGCGCCGGGGGCTATGAGCCACATAAGGGGGAGATAAGACAGGAAATATTTGGAGACACATGAACATTTTGGTTTTGGTTCTTTCAAATAATTTGATGAAAATGAGAAAAATCAACCAGATTGATGGAATAAATGTTACCAATGCACAAACCTCGGATAAAAATACACAGTATACAGTATATATGAGCATAAATGTTGTAATTTTATGTTTCTGTTCGGTGGGTTTTCTACTTTATGCTCTGACAGCACTAGGCTCATGGTCTACCTAAGTTCAGGCACAAAAACCCATAGGTTAATGTGAGGAAACGATCATATTTTGGCTTAAAATACCTGATTCTGTCGCCACAGACATAACTGAAGATGTCCCGATGTCTTGTGAAAAACACCCAGTTTTCCTGCCATGAATACGGCTAGAAAATGTCCTGAGCTCTAACTACAAATATCCAGTGGTTTCAAACTTACAAATGTTGAAACACAGTCTCAAACAGTGGTCAATGGCTTAGTAGGATTTATGATTTATTTGTCATCATTGGTCATAATGTGCCCACCTCGTGTTTTTTCCCTTGCATTATTGATACACAGGTGAGGTTACTGGCAGTGGTAGCTGTAAAAGTGTCATTAATGAATGTTTTACAGGTGCAGTACCATTATGATCCACGGCCAGGAACAGCCACTCGATGAAAACTGGACGGAAGCTTTCCAGAGTGCCTACATGGAGCTGGGAGGACTGGGAGAGAGAGTGCTCGGTATGTTTCATGGCACCAGCTTTTTGCCCGTCTGTGGGGGAACAGGTAGCAGGGGGAGGCAGTTGGAGACAGCACTCACCTTTTATAGTCTCCTTGGGTAACAGGGTAGTTTAGCCACATGTCCCCATTAAAGTGGAGAACCCTTTTATTGCCACACTATATACAAATACAAAGGTTTTAAATGTAATTGCAATAGACTGACATGGCTTGAAAGGATGAAATTACCATCGTTAGTTACCAAATGGTAGTGATATGGGTTGTCTAGGTTATGAATTAGTATGTAATGTTGGATTATGAGCTGGCAATTGAATCCAGGTCTAAGCTGTAATATAATTTGTAGATGAAATAACATGTTTCCTTGTAAAACTGCCATGGACACATTTTGGGTTTTGAAGAAAAAAATCATTACCCTGAGGTTCCACTTTGAATATCTGTTAATTGTTCAGCATCCAGCCTCTGTAAATGTCATCATTTCTGACAACCAAAGAAAAAAGTTACCTGGCATCTTTTGAAAAGTGCCATAGGTAATAATTATGTGCTATCATCATTTTGTTAGAGCTGGTGTCACTTTTTTTCAAAACGGTGAAATGTGGGATAGTGCCGTTTTTGGAGCGAAACTCCTGAAATCATGTAAATTATTAAACCTCAACTTTTGCCTCGGGTGATGATGATGATGGGTCGGGTGTTTTCGTGACAAAGGGAGGTTTCTCCATTTTTACACTGAGCTGGGTTTTTCATCATCTCTGTTATGCTTTGCTCTGCAGGGATTCAGGAGATACATATTTCAAGGCCTGTGGATCATTAATTAATAAAAAGTGTCTTTTTCAATTTGAGTTTCAATCCTACAAACTCCAAATCTACATCTAAAATTAAAAATGATTTGTATGCATACTGTAAGGTGAAGGATCACTGCTGCCAGAGGACAATACATTTTCTGTGGGTGTGTGTGAGAGCCTTTAGACCTCTTCCATTTTAACATTTCTTTGTAGTGTTTTACTGCAGGTAGCAACAGCAGAATGCACCAGGACGTGCTTATTGTTTATAAGATGTTTTGGACTCAAAACATCCTTAGGGTCGTGACAAATCGTCTGCTTTTTAAAGTGCCAGTTGATGTCAAAGCAACAAAACAACAAGTTATTTTTCAGCAGCTGCCGTATACTTTTAGATGCCATATCAGTCAGTTATGAACGATCGCCCTACTGATCCCCCTTCTCTTGCAGGCTTCTGCCACTTGAATCTGTCTTCATCCCAGTTCCCTCGGGGATTCACCTTCGACAGCGACGAAACCAACTTCCCCACCGAGAAGCTCTGCTTCCTGGGTCTCATCTCCATGATTGATCCGCCGCGTGCCGCTGTGCCTGACGCAGTGGGTAAATGCCGCTCTGCCGGTATCAAGGTAATTGGTTCCACCGATTCAACCTTCGTTGTAGTTCCTGGAAAGCTGTTTCTGGGACTTCATTTATTGGGGATTTTCAAGTCAAAAAGCTTATTCAAATCACAAAATGGAGTCCAAACAACTTCCTGATGACTATTAGAAGCTCTGATTGATAGATAAATGAAGGTCTGCTACTGATGAGATATTTTGGCAACACTCTGAAAGGGCCAGCTAAAGTAACAAAAGTGTAGCGGACAAGTTTGGTCGCAGGTGACGTATTCGTCTCTCCTGGGTTTGACTGTTTTCAAAAATAACTTCAAAATAAAAAGATTAAAATTTTTCATGTGAAAATGAAAAAAGCTTTGGCAGGCGATGAAGGCTGAACTCAGTTCAGTTCCAATTTAGAAAAGGTTCTTTTCTTTCTTCTTCTTTTTTTTTTCTTCACAAAATGCAGATTTGGTACATTTATTACAAATTTTCATTAAACATTAATCAACTGCAAATACACACAAACCGAGCAGATGTTTGCCAGGAAAGTAATAAGCCGGGCCACGGGAAGGTTAAACAACTTCCACCAGTGATTAAATGGATAATGAGCAGCTCTCATTTGGGGGGAAATATTACAAATATGGGAAAAGGATTTTGCACATTTAATTTCAGGTACAGGAGTTCTCATGCTTCCAGTGGTAATGAATTTTTGAAAGACATACTGGGAAAGGCTTAAAGAACGAACTGGAGGCAGAATGGAGTGAAGATTTTAATTTTCGAGGAGTTGATGCTTTAAAAAGGCTACAAACTGATTTTTCTTAGGAGTGAGCATTAGCTAACATATTGGCTTTGTTTTGACTGAGGCATTATTGTATTATCTCGAAATCATGCCACCGATATTAGCTGACCTTAAGATATGACTGTTATTGAGACATTTTAATGAATTTGCAGTTATGAATGTGGGCAGGCGATACTGTTTTCATCGGGATCTGCTACTTGGTTTGGAAAGCTTTTTAGTGGGTAAAAAGACGAATCGCTGCCATCATTATTTAAAAAAGATAAACACCTAAACTCGAAGCTATTCTAGGATTTAAAGTGGTTGATGTATGGCTTAATTTTACTAACTGTCATGAGCTATGTAACATGCTTCATGTAATGACTTAATAACATCCGACATACAGTCCGGAGCTGAAGGTATATTGTCCGATTGAGGTGGAAGAACGCAATTTTGAACACACACACACACACACACACACACACACACACACACACACACTCATCCACACCCCTTCAAATCTGGTGTTTCTCCTCGTAGCTGATCCCAGGAGGAAACTGGAGCGCATGGCTCTGTTGCTTTAATTACTTTTTAACGGATGTAGTACTAGCGTTTCAGTGCAATGTTCATCCACGGTCCACAGCATCAGACCAAAGGCTTTAGTGCAATATATTGAGCTCAATTGTTATTGCTCCTTCACTCAGCCTGCGTCGTGCTGTAGATTATGATGGTGTCTGGAATTTCAAGAATGTACTCCTTATGACTTCTCACTGAACTTCTCACACGAGGTTCAGATGTGACATACCAGTTATTGAAAGGATACAGCGGTGGTAGGACCTAAACTATCTGCATCTTATACTCATATGGCTGAGAATTATGTTCTTTTTCCACAAACCTTACACAAAAACCAAAGATCTTATTACTTCCCCATTAGACAAAAAAATAGAAAATGTAAAATTGATTAGTAGGAAGATTTTGTCTTGTATGAGATGTTGGAGTGTTCAGTTGCATGATGAAATAAGAAGAGAGCTTTTAAGTCAGATTTGTTCTTTTCACCTTTATCCCTCTTTTATTCGGATGATCACAAAAAAGTAGGCAATATGTGTCAGAAAAGCTCCTTCGAGACAAGAAGCAGCTCGTAAATTTCGCTGAAACTAAGCATGAAACAGTGAAACTAGTAGCTATTACTGTTGAAGAGAAATGAAAATATTCAATTGAACAGCCAGCTTACACAGACTGCAGCGACTAAAGACAAATGGAACCCCCCCCTCATTTTGATGGATTTTATCACGGTCCCACTCGCCAAACAGAATGTTTGCCGGGTATCCTGCCGGATGTGAACCCTTAACCCCTAATAGCGCCATCCGTTCCCTGTGTAACTACACAACACATTTCAATGACTTATAGACCCTAAGGACCCATACTGCACTGTAGCCCAAGCATGCTGTGACACATGACATACAGATGAGATACAGTGCGGCTGGATGTGATAATGCCCTGCGATTTATGGGACCCCCTCTGTCTGCCGTCAGGTGATCATGGTAACAGGGGACCACCCAATCACAGCCAAGGCCATCGCCAAAGGTGTGGGCATCATCTCAGAGGGCAATGAGACGGTTGAGGACATCGCTGAGAGACTGAACATCCCTCTGAGCCAGGTTAACCCCAGGTGTGTAAGTGTGTGTGTGCAAGCGCGTGCGTGTGTGTGTGCGTGCGCGTGTGGAGGTTTAGGCTGTGTGCTCAAGCGTCTAAGAGTAACTTTTTCTGTCAGTGTGTGTCTGTGTTGTGTCGGTCAGTGATGTGTCTTCAGGATGTGTGCGCATGGAAGGTCGCGCGCGCGCGTGCGTGTGTGTGTGCGTGCGTGCGTGCATGCGTGTGTGTGTGTTTTGGAAAAACAAAGGCGTTTTGGGAAATGAGTTTCTTGGAGAGTAAGATGAGAAGATCAAAACCGCTCGTCTGCCATTGAACATGAAGCCGGAGCCAGTAACTGGTTAGCTTAGCTTAGCATAAAGCCTCGAAATGGGTGCAAAGAGCTAGCCTGGCTCTGTCTGACGGGAAAGCTCAGAACACGTAAGATCTCGTTTGTTCAAAGGTGCAATGTGTAAATATTGCCCACCTGTTTAATTAATACTCCAAGCAAATACAGGCAGCATGTGTCCAGAGTAAATGCTAACTGCTGCTACCTGTATTCTGTTGCATCCATGATTGTAGCTACTGTTAACCTATTGTCTCAGTTAGCTGTGAAGCTAGCCAGACAACCAGGGATGTGTTCGTGTTTACACCGCTAGCACAGGAGCTTTGGACTGCTAGGAGAAAAAGGTTTTAAAGCCCAGGGCCAGCTGGTTAGCATGCTAACTTCAGTAGACCTCTACAACAGAGCACAACATTTACATAACGTTAACCTTCACCTTGAAAGAAAAACCTGTTAAAAACTGTGCCCGTGTTATATTATTTTCCTAGTACTTTGCTGGTATGTAGCCCCCAGCTAGTGAACGCACAAAGTCAGGACCCGCTAAAAACGTTGCAACCAGGTAACGTCACTGTCTCCATCTCACTCTTCTGCTCTACCTGTGTCATGAGCGGCAGGTCTGAGAGTCTGTTTGACTGAGGGCGAGGCGGAGATACAGACACACAGAGTAGAGAGGCAAACTTCCCTTTGGCAGGATTTATACAAAATCTTTAGGGTTGTGTGGAGGTTTGGCCATGTTTATTTGTGCTTTCACTGCTTGGTTTTCGCTCCCTCTGCTCCAAATTTAAATGGAACTGACGAATCCTGCATTTTATGCCTTTAATTAAAGCTTTAGAGGGTCTGGGAGGTGAATCTTGTTACCTTTGGTGTGCCAGGCGAGCTGTTTCACTCACTCCTCATCTTTATGCCAAGCTAAGCAGACTCCAGTTTTATTTTGAACAGATACGAGAGTGGTATTGATCTTCTCTTCCAACTCTGCAAACAAGCATTTTTCCCCAAATGTCAAACTGCTCCTTTAAGACAGAAAGCATAAAAAAAGTGTATGTTTTCTGCCCGTGGAGTGTGTGTGTGTGCGCTTGTTTTTGTCTGAGAAAGAGACAGAAAGACAAACTTGAGGAGAAAGCAAGAAAATGTCAATGCTCCCCTTTGCATAATTGCCTCCAGTATCACCGACTCCTCACTGTGTCTGTGCATGTATACGTGTGTGTGTGTTTATGTTTATGTGTTTGTTTCCCAGGGATGCCAAGGCATGTGTGGTGCACGGCTCGGACCTGAAGGACATGAGCGCCGAGTACCTGGACGACCTGCTGAGGAACCACACTGAGATAGTGTTCGCGCGTACCTCTCCACAGCAGAAGCTCATCATAGTGGAAGGCTGCCAGAGACAGGTCAATGGACAGGAGTGTGTGTGTGTGTGTGTGTGTGTGTGTGTGTGTGTGTGTGTGTGTGTGTGTGTGTGTGTGTGTGTGTGTGTGTGTGTGTGTGTGTGTGTGTGTGTGTGTGTGTGTGTGTGTGAGAGAGAATGACAGTGTGTGTTAATGTGTGTTTTGTGGCATTTTTTAGAGTGCACATAACAATGTGTGTGTGTAAGGTTAAATGCAGGCATGAGTGTGTTTGCGATAAAGTGTGGCTGAATGCTTGAAATGTCTGTTTATGTCTAAGTGTAGAGGTACGGTTGAATACAGGTGTGTGTGTGTGTGCGACTGTGCGTCCTTGCCATTTAAGGCTGAATACAGTTTACTGTGTGTGTAACTGTTTGTGTGACTGTGTTTGAGCCATTTGTAAGTGCAGGTGGTTGAATGGATGAATACAGGCTTTTGTGCGAATGTGTGTGCATTTGTGTGTGTGTGTGTGTGCATGCTTTCGGTGGTCCATTTGTGAGTTTCCGTCTGTAAAGGATGGGATCAACTGTCTGCTAAACTCCTATATTAGTCCCTTACATATATGCTTAAATGTATGCGCTCAGCTTTTTATGTGTGAAATTTAAAAAAATAGGCGTGTGTATTCACTCGCACACGTCCCCGTATATTGAGGTCATGCTACAATTCACCCTGACTCCCTCACTTTCACTCCGTGTGACTGAATGATTGCAACTCAATTCCGTTTTTCATTTAATCTCCCCAGAGCTGCTTTGAAAAGACATTATTAAGACAGAAGGGGAGGGGGGAAAGCGAGGAAAGTGGGGAGAGAAAAGCTTAAATCATGGTACTTATCTCTCTCTTCTTGACACTTTTTTGTTCTCTGGTCCTCGCGGGTGCAGGGGGCGATCGTGGCGGTGACGGGCGACGGCGTGAACGATTCTCCAGCCCTGAAGAAGGCTGACATCGGCGTTGCCATGGGGATCGCCGGCTCCGACGTGTCCAAGCAGGCAGCTGACATGATCCTGCTGGACGACAACTTCGCCTCCATCGTCACCGGAGTAGAGGAGGGTGAGTGTGTGTGTGTGTTGGGGGGTGTGACAGAAGAAGAGACAGGGTGTCAGAATGAAAGAATAAAAGGAGGAAGTGACAGAGGGAGAAAGAAAGAAAAAGGACATAAAATGAGCCAGAGAAACTTAAAAAACTTTAAAAATTCTGCCAGGAAGCTCCTTTGTCATGTGGCGAAAGAGACTGAATATTTTTAACTAAATACGTGAGCACTGAAATGTGTCTGAAATGTGATATGTTTTACTGAGTTTGATTTAACACAGCTTTCACTAGTGACTTGAACTGGAGCCGGACTTCAGTCACAAACATCAGGTCGTCAAATCCGGGACAATAAAGAGCATGTTTAAAGACGGCACCCAGCAGGGCTTACTTTTTTTTCTCTTTTGACATATTTTACCTACATCTGAAAAAAAAAACCCTATTAACGTCTTCAAAAGGAAAATGTTGAAGGGTTGTTTTATTTTCAAGGTTAGCCTAAGTTCACCCAAAAATGAAAATTCGGTCATCTGCTTGCCCATTAGTTCCATAGTCCACAAAACATTTATGACCAAACAGCATAGTGGCAATTTCCACGAACAGCTGAATTTGATGTGGACTTCTTTTAAAACGGTAATAACGCAGTCGAGAAAAAACATAAAATGTCCCCATACAGCTTGTCCGGTGTAATCTCAGTCTTTGGAAGCCCAGAGTTCCCAAATTGATACGGTGTGTGATGATGCTGTTGGCTTAGCAGCTCGAGAGACGATTTTAACTTTTATAAAGGGCGTGAATGACGTATTTTGAGATCTCTTATGCCATTTTCTTGTGTTATTAAGCTTTGATGGGCTTTCCACACCGCAGTAACTTTAACGTTGTCTATAAATCGACAACAACTACAGTGGAGATGAGATGAGATCGCTGGGATCACTATCAGAGCGATTTGATGAAAGGTAGAAACGCTGGCAGCCCATCAAAAGCCATCCAAATTCACAGGGATTCAGTTTTGTTTCTGTTCTTTCTTTATTGATGTCCTCTTTGATGATCGCCAGGTTAGTTGATTGGTTAGTGACCTCATGTGAAAACAGACTGTTGGATTCTCCCAACTCTTCCCAACGCTGACTCGAGTAACTCTGGAAAAGTCTTGGATAATAATCCAAAACCATCGTGGCGTGTCACAAATATCCCATTCAAAATCTTTCTCTCATATCCTGTTAGGAATAACATGTTTATACACGTCTACAAAGAACCCTTTCCTCTGATTTGTTCCCGATCGCCGCAGGTCGTCTCATCTTTGACAACTTGAAGAAGTCCATCGCGTACACGTTGACGAGCAACATCCCGGAGATCTCGCCCTTCCTCCTCTTCATCATCGCCAGCGTTCCTCTCCCGCTGGGAACTGTCACCATCCTCTGCATCGACCTGGGCACTGACATGGTGAGCAGCTGGGGAAGTGAACTCTCTTTGTTCAGCCCGTCAAGCCCTTTGTAGAAATACCGACACAGTCTCCTTCATTATCTCATTATCTGAGTCGATAGTTTTGACTGAACTCCTGAGAAATGAGCACTTAATAGATGTATAGACTCGCCGAGGCTGCATTGTGTTTCAGGTGTGTGATGTGCTAACTGTTGAACACATCGGATGCTGGTTTAAAGTGTTTGCAGTTGAAAAATTACAGTTTATTCTGCAACGTTCATCCTCCCGACACGTTCAATTTACAGTTTCACAGGGGATCAGCAGCGAAGCACAAGTTTTACAGAATCTCCCTAACGAAGGGATTCTAATTTTTAGCATGTTGCATGGCTACAGGCGAGCTAAAGGTGACATGAAGGAAACCAGCGTTATTACTGGTGTCAAATATGAGTGCCTGGAGGTAAAAGAGAACAAAACGTCTGGTTTAATTTGTTCTTTCCGTCGGTGGGAGAATTTCGCTCTTGGCTCACTGCCGACGTCCATTTGTTCAAGCAGAACAAAGACCGGGTGACGCTCACATACAGATTTACATTTCACAGCTCTGCCATTTCCAGATGCCAGTCTCTCCATTGTGTTTCCAGCAGCAACAAAAAGAGTTGCTGGCACGCTGCTTGCCTGAGGGGCGTAATCCATCATTGCGAGAGAAAAGAAGCACAGGATGAATATATTCAAAAGGACGTGTTCACTTGTGTTCATTACTTTAACTTTAATTTTTCCTGCTCCCAGCCACCAGACAGTAGCATGCAGCCGAAACCGGTTCTTATACATCCCAGTGAGACAAAAACAAACATGTTGCAAGAAATGAGGTGTGCGCTCTGTATTCAACTGCCAAGATGCATTTTTAAGTCTCCACGGGTTAAAGATAAAGGGGAGCAGCTTGCTAACACTGACAATAAAGCAGTTCCGCTTATTTCACCGACACCAAAGATGAACTTCTTTGGTTTTCCAGCAGCGGGACAGATTTGTTCGTGTTGACAAATATTTATTTTAGCTGTCGCTAGATCACAGCGATGGTGCATTCTTTATTGGCTGGATTCTTTCTTTAAAGATGCGATGATTGAAGTTTAAAAGCACCTAATTTGTGCACCTGCTTTGCATATAAAACCCCCTTGTCTTCAAAGTAACTCGCCTGTGTGTGTTTAACAACCGCTGGCGGAGGGAACAGCTGGATGTCGGCTTTGAAGAGTGGGACGCCGAAATGAAAATATTAACTGTTCAGCGAAGTACCTGAAAAATTGTTTATAGTACGGCGCAAGTGTAGAGCTACAAATTTCCCATCTCTGCTGGTGAGGTTGTTAACAGCTTGTTAACAGCTTAGTTCAACTCCAGGCAACAGGCTTGAGGGCTCTGCTGAGATTTAGCAGTGACAAGCGGCACTTGGAGTCTGCTATGATTATTTTTAGCCAGCACTGCCATGTGGAAAAGGACGGCTGCAGAGGATGTTTATCAAAGCGAGATGTGGCACACTTAAGGATGCTTCAAGACTGAAACTTGGATGTCGCACACAATCATACACACACACACAAACGCGCACACACTTTGAGAGATGTAAAAAACAGTAGAGAAAAATCAATGGCAGACATAGTCACATCCTTTTCCCTCTCCTCGTCTCTCTCAGCCGCGGTGGGTCAGGGGAGTGTAACACCAAAACAAACTGGATTTGTCGACCGCAGAGCTCGTGTTCAGTTTCACACAGAGCTAAGTCCCCACTTCAAATCCCACCTAAGTCGCAGAGATATCCTGCCCTAAGTCACACATATTGCTCTGTTGCTTACCTGGTAAAAACCAGCCAATATAAGATCTTTATTACAGGGACCTCTCCACCTCCCTATTTTATGAGTCTCTTGGAAATCAGTCTCTCTCCTCGTGTCTGCTCTCTCCGCCTCTCTCTCTGTCACTGTCACTGCCTCTTTTTTCCCTCTCCTTGCCCCTTTTCTGTCTTTTCTCCTTACAACGCCTTGATTGAACGCCGAATCACATGAATAGTGATATGTCTAGGGTACCCCGTGTCTGACACTTTCATCATGTCTTTGTACTGTTGCCACCATGACGGATTCCTGCACATTTGTTCTACAGAATGCACAAAGTGAGCTAATTCTGTCCTATCCTCCCATTCCCTCCAGGTTCCAGCCATCTCATTGGCTTACGAGGCCGCCGAGAGCGACATCATGAAACGCCAACCGAGGAACCCCAAAACAGACAAGCTGGTCAATGAACGCCTCATCAGCATGGCATACGGACAGATAGGTTTGTGGTCTCGTGGACTCATAACCACTCTGGAGCACGGCTCTTTAACCTGAATCACTGTGACAGGCCTCCTGTAGAGAAGTTATGGTTTCTAATAAACGTTGCAGGCATAAAAAACATTAAATATTGACATTTATTCAAACTTCTGGCATTTCTTGCCGCCTTTGTAAATGTTTAGGCGAGCACAGTCGAGGAAAATAGGTCCAGAGGTGAGGAGATAGTCACAATTTTCTCCTAATTGTCGTGACATTTACAGCAAATTGCGAGCAGAGAGTGCAACTATTTTCTACTTAATCTTGGTCATGTTTCACTGCTTGGAACCTCACTCAAATGCATGCTTTTTTATCTCTGGTGTTATATGGTTTGGGAATAGTGAAAATCAAAGGCTGGCCCAATTTCATAGGCTGCTAAATAGGTCAAAATATGACAGGGCTTCATTGGATGACAATTTGAAGCTGAACACGCTCGAAACAGCCGGCGACTCACATGGACTCCCGTGATTCTTCCAAGACAAGCGCCAGTGGACCAAATGTTTTGCAGGTCACGTCAAATCCGATTATCAGCCCCCGTTCTGACATTACAGCTTGAAGCCCCGAAACATGCACACCGAACATTTAGCCGATGATGTGATCAAGAGTGACAAACAATGACTGCAACAATAGAGTACAAATGTCAACGTTGTAAGCAAACATCAGTGAGAAGTAGCAACAACGGCATTCAGAAAACGGGTGACACCAATTTTCTTAGCCACCGAGAAAATGATGTTGACAGCAATCAATGGAAACACTGACCTGGTGCAAGGTTTTCATTAAACAACACAGTCAGTCAGATGATTGATAAGCATAAGCAGGTTTGGTGGATGTGAAGATGTAAGCTCTAAAGCAAGATGTCCATCATGATGAAAAACGTCACGCCCACTCTGACATAGCAGACTTTCCAACGTAGAATTATAACTCACCACGGGCTATTAGAAGAGTCCTCAGCTGTCTGGAGCCATTTACTTACAAAATTGCTTTATTATTGTAGTGGACAGAGGAAGGAGGGGGCGATATAATCACCGGTCCTGTTTTTGAGTCGATATTAAGAGGAAAACACCAGGCGGACTGAGGCTGAAAGCAGCTCAATTTATTTGTCATATTTTGGTTTAATTCTTGTAAGTAAGTGAATGCTGGACCACTGGTATTACAAGTGCTGCTGTTTGTCAAAACAGATTTAACATAAAGTCACCCATTATCTATAGAAGTCCTGCTGTTTTCCTTCTTATTCTATCAGAACATTGCCCCTATTGTGACACTGTGCTGTAATACAACAGGTGAGTTCAAATTTAATCCAACCGGATTTCCACCAAGCTTGGATGGAGGATGGGTGTTGGCCCAGAATCAACCCCATCCATTAACTTCTGGATAAAGGGGCGGAGACATGTTTATTTTTTTTTACCTCACTTTCTCTAACGCACACATTTTTCAGCCTTTTCCTTCGTTTCCAAGGAAATACTCCATGTATGTATATATACATTAGTACAATCAAATTTTGTGTTTGTCTCCAGGGATGATTCAGGCTCTTGGGGGTTTCTTCACCTACTTTGTGATTTTGGCTGAGAACGGCTTCCCCCCATGGTTCCTGGTGGGCATCCGCATCAACTGGGATGACCGGGAAGTCAACGACCTGGAGGACAGTTATGGGCAGCAGTGGGTAAGGAGCGCGGGACAAACAAGCGCTTTTAAATGCTCCCATATACACGGGGCGCTCTAATAAATGTAATGTGTGTTTTACACGGCAGACCTACGAGCAGAGGAAGATCGTTGAATTCACCTGCCACACCAGCTTCTTTGCCAGCATTGTTGTTGTCCAGTGGGCCGATCTGATCATCTGCAAGACCAGGAGGAACTCCCTCTTTCAGCAGGGCATGAGGTAAGTGACGTAGAGAAGAAAGAGAGTGGGAAGGTTCATCTTAAAGAATGCCTTTCTCGCCATCTGAGACGCACAGAGTGTTCCTGATTAAGTTAATTGTCTAAACTTTTTCCTTTCTCAACAGGAACCGAATCCTGATCTTCGGTCTGTTTGTCGAGACTGCTCTGGCTGCCTTCCTCTCATACTGCCCTGGAATGGACATTGCCTTGCGCATGTACCCCCTGAAGTACGCTCCGCATATGCATATCTCCACCGAACCGAAAAATAACCTCTTAAAGACCTAATAGGCTGCCATTAGCCTGTCACTCTTTACTTTAAATGAAGTCTGTGATCTTCTTAAACACCACGTTGTTATCCTTAATATTCAAAAATGGCTGCAATGAATTTAACAATTTGCACTTTGCCCGCGACTCACAGCTACGCTCTCCACCCCCCCTGCCCTGTTCTACTCCCTTTCTCCTTCTCTTAGGACCCTGTGGTGGTTCTGTGCCTTCCCATACAGTCTTCTCATCTTCATTTATGATGAGGTCCGTAAATTCATTCTGAGGAGGAGCCCCGGAGGTAAGCAGTTATTAAGAGAAACCAAGATTAAAAGGTTTCAACCTTCTTTGTCTTGTTAATAAGCTGAAAGAAAAAAAAGTTGGGGAAGTGATGGTATAGTGATTGACACCCCTATCTCAAGAGCCACATATGCCGTTCTCCATCAAGACTTTTTTTCTCCCCCGTCCTCTGTACCTCCCTCAGTCTTTCTGCTTCTGCTGTCCTTGTAAAAAAAAAAATATATATATACATCCTAGAAGAGTAGACTGTCTGCTCATGTAAGGACACGCTGATTGACAAAGTCACCACAGCTCTGCTCTGCTGGTCTGACCCGAAAGTTCCCAGCAAGCATTTGACAGATGGTGACAAGCAGGAGAAGATTGAGTTCTGTGTCATTCCAAACAAGCGCCGAAGAAAAAAAAGAAAAAAGAAATTACATAAAAACAACTTTGAACTGTTTTGAACTGAGATCAGAAAGGGAACTACAGGTAGCAATTTTACAAAACAATGTTGCCAGCAATTACAGACGATTACTGATGACAAATGACGTAAGCTGTGAGCAGTGTGTATATTTTTTTGAAAACGTGGGTTTAAAAACAGAGGTTTTCAAAACAGGTGTCAGCTGTCAGCAAATTCTATTTTACTTCTTGGGATAAAGAACATGACTCCTCATTGAAGTTTTTTACATGTGTTATAAAGCCAAAACTGTAATCATTTTAATTTAAAGGTTATTATTGACCTTAGCTTTAACCACAAAGGAGATTTCAGGCCTCGCCCTAAACAATGCAGCTGAAAACAATCAGGCATCCGGCGAGCCACTTAATGCTGAACCATTCTCAGGCTTTCAAAGCTGCAGCCTCGGTAACACTTGACTGATTACTGTGTGTCTTCCAGGTTTGAGTTCTGACAAAGTAGCATGTAAATGCTCTGCCATCTGGCAGTTTGCACAGGAATTCGTTTTGATAAATGGAGCATAAAATAGTGACAATTTGACATCCACATCACCACTGAAGTCTAATCTGATCTGATGCTGGGGCCAAGGGCTGCATCTGCAATAGATTTCAATCAATGTTATTGAAGGTGCAGTATCTAAGAGATGGCCTTGTCTTTGTCTGGTTTGAAGGTAGTGTGTTTAACGATGGCATAAAAAGGCAACTGAGCTCGTCTTAATTCTGTAGAAGAGAGAAACTTGACTTCAGAAGGTCGCGTTTTTAAGAGAAACATGTATATGAGTTTATTCTCTTGACATTGTTTTTTTTTTATGAATTAGGCTAAAAATGCTAAGAGAGATTGTGGAATATAATAAAACTCACCGCTTGCACACATCACTCATCTGGAACCGTACAAGGCCTGAGATACTTTAAACCACATTCACACGGTGGCCATGTCCTTCTGATGTCACACTCAGGGCGGGAAGGTGGAATGAGATGATGTGCTGCTGCTGTGCTATAAACGTAGAGAATGTAACAATTTGTTATCATTTCACAGCTTCCAGATTGATCAGCAAATGACAAGATGATGTTAGTGAAAATCTGGAGAGATTTTTCGTCATATTCCAGGAAGAAACCCCTTGTTGTTAACCCATTAGCTAACCTTAGCACGAGCTAATGTTAGAATGGTATTAGATCCAGTGTGTTTCACTTGAAGGCAGTGGGTAACTGTTTAAGTAATTTATTAACTCAAATCAACGTCTTCGTTCATAAGTAAGTCCGCATTGTTGTACAATTACCTCTGCCAACAATCTGACTAATCCTCCTGAACGAAGAATTACCTATCTGAATATACATAGCACGGGTAAGCTCTATGGAGTCTGCCATGTCTTTCCGGGTGTAAAAAAACTATGGACTGCCGAGAGGGACACAAAGCACTACGTAGTAAGGCTAAACGTGATTTAGCTCAGAGCTAGCTTGACTGCAGAAGTGAGAGGGAGCTCAGCGAAAGCGCTCGCCACTATCTAACATCTAACGAACTACATCTTTACCTCATTACTTGAATCAGTAGAAATACTCGATGGGAAAGAGTCCATATTTTGAAAATGAGTTTTTTGTCCGTCAGGGCCACTGTAGCTTCTGGAACGTCTTCAGGACGGGATGGGTGAGCAAAATAGTGCTGCAATGTAGAGCCTCACAGCTAGATGGTGCTAAATACTCTATATATTACACACTGTCCCTTTAAATAAATGTGTCCAAGATGTGCGTTGTTATTTAAGAATTGTGTGTTTCCATTTCCTGCTATACTGTGTAACCCTATCGGTGTAATGCTAACTAGGAAGTAGTTAACGCTAGCTGTTGTCAAAAGGGACGCCAACTGGTCACCAAATGTGTTGTTTGACCTTGAAAGACTGTCCCTCCAGATTTTCACCAACGTCTTTTCAGTTGCTGATCAATCAGGAAGCGGTGAAAAAGATCAACAGTTGTCAGATTCCTTACATTTATACGACTTGCAATCTGGTACACGGCTGCACAACATTTGAGCTTCTCACCCTGAATGTGATGTCACAGGAAAATTGCCGCCGTGTAAATGTGGTCCATTGGACTATTGCCTTTTGAGTCACAAAGTGGTATTACGAGACAGGATGGGCTGGGGCTAGCTGGTTAGCATGCTGATTTCGATCGATATCTTTGCAGTGTATTACATAGACGGCTTTGACATTATGTCAAACTTGTATTTATCTACATTCTGTTCATAAGTTTTGTGAATTTCTGAATGTTTTAAAGTAAAAATTCTTACACATTGCTTCTTCAGATATGTCTCGCTGCCAAACAGACAGGGCTGGAAACATACTGCAAAAGTATTTAATGATTCATACTTCGGGCCTGAAGCAAAAAATGTTTATCGGCATGCAGCACAAGAAATGTCCAACGCGAAGGCAGCAGTCTGTGCAGACTCTGTGAAACATATGTAACACGTGTACCAGGAAGGGTTATACCTGTCCAACACCAAGTGAAACCGTAGCGAAAGATGAGAAAGGAAATTAAAACAGGCTGATGAAGACTCTTGAGATATGCCCCCGAAGATCACACACATGATACAGACACACTACAATAGCTCAAAATCTCTTCACAGCTACAGCGTTTCAGCTGAGAGGGGCCAAGACACGGAGAGACAAATACAATTTATCGTGACAGTTAATCATTTCTGTTAATCTGTGTGTCACGGGCTGCTGATCAGAGTCTTAGAGTTATAAGGGGATTCATTTGGAAATGTACAGAGACAAAGGCGACGAGATGAATACAAATAGAGTGATACAAAAGGGATATTATGAAAAGTGCTCGCCTGTCATTTTGGTCTTTGACACACTCTCCCATTTCTCCTTCTGTCTCTCTTCCAGGTTGGGTGGAGCTGGAGACATATTATTAACATTCAGAAAATGTCAGTTTTGAATTGTGCGTCTCTCTGAGTGTGTGTGGGAGCAGATGTGTGTGTTTGTGTGCCGCCTGCGAGGGTGGAACTGAGGGTGTGTGTTTGTCTGTCAGCTGTAATATTGCATGGATCAGTTCACAAATCTGATTATCATAAAAATACTGCTGAAAATAGGCTTTTGATTGTGTTTTGAGCTTTTTCCTTTTTGTTTTTCTCAGAAAGCATTTCCACAAGAACAGTGGTAATGCACACCTATGTGCCTTACATAAACTGTTGCCAAAGTGATGTATCTTGTATCCCGTGTGGCTGTAGAGGAATACCAGATGTGATTCATCATGTGAAATGTGCCAAATAAAATGTATTCCAACATATTTCCAACCGTGTTTGAATTGTTTTTTATTGTTCTTGTGGTCTCTATTCCTTATCGGTATTATTGCACAGTGCTCCTTTTGAGTGAATTGATGATCAGACTTTAACCTGTCAAGTTTGGGGCAACAATAATAGGGGCCAAATCTCCTGCCATTCTAAAATATTTGAAGATTCATTGGAAAATTCATTTTCTGAGAGGGAATTTGTTTCAGCTCAACCCAATGACCTTTAGCAGGTCTTAAACTGGTTCTGAATGCCAATAAGACAAAGTAAGTGATATTCTCAAGAACATAAATTGACTAATTGTGATGCACAGTGTTCTATATTTTAATATGTCCAACGTCCAACCCATTACGTCTGTGTAGTCTGAACTTCCTATGTCTCTCTTGTTATACCGCTGTGCTTATGCACTGCTGAGGTTAACGTCACTTAGTTGGGGTTAGGAAAACATCATGGTTTGGCTGAGAATACCTGTTTTTGGTCTTCTTGGATCACGGATGGAGATGGTCTGACTTCCATTGAGAAATAGTACGTCTTGGTCACCACAAGAAAAGAGCTGGAAACATCTGCAGGTGTCCTGAAAAATAACACTCGAATTTGACGCACAAAAAACAGATGGAAATGTACCCAGGTGTCCATAAAAATATCCACTGGAGTGATTCACACTGCAACTGGCCATTTGGCAGCCTTGTTGGTTGTGATGACGCCACCACCATGCCCTCCATCTCCTGGTGTGAAAGTCAGCTAAGAAGCATGTATTGTTGAACGTTTGCTATAAATGTCAATCTGTACGTTTCTGTGTTTTAAAATTATATCTTGGGGACTGGGCTGATGTCCATGTGAAAGTGCATGTGTGTAAATCAGTTTATATCAGTGGCAGCACATATACCAACTTATGAGTACAGAGCAAAGAAATTACAGTGAAAGATTGCAAAAGATATGATGAGGTGACTTCGATACCACGTTGCTGTTACACGGTTTCTTCACTGAAGAGCACTGACAGCTTTTCATCAGATATTAAGTGTCTTGCTCGGTACATGTGTTGACCACAATTCTTCATGTGAATTTAGGTTGAATTAAATATAATTCCATATATTATAAGATTTTTTTAAACTCCAAAATATCAATAATGGTCTCCTCCTCAAAAATCCAGTGTCAGTCAGGCTCTGCCTTCGCTCATATTATCCTGAACTCATCATCCATTATGTATGTCCTCATGTCCACTATTCACTGGACACTCGTTACCTTACTGTCAAAACAGTCAAGAAATACTCGACTGGCGGCAAAGCGTGTCCTCCAAAGTGTCTCAGCTTTGGAACCGGCTCTTTGTGGAAGCTATTTGTCCAGAAATCGTGAAATGTTAAGTCAAAGGCAATGTTAAAACAAAAATTAGTTAGAGGAGGTTGGAACTGTGGTATTACCAACCATAACCTTGTCTACTTTCAGTCCGACATGGTCTCTTCTCATACTTTATGCAACATTTATACAGGAACAGGCCATTGGGAACCAGTCTAGGGCTGCCTCTGGGCATCATTAACCTTACCACGTTTGCTGCCTGTATGTGTGCGTGTGTACTATAGATGTCTAAATGTGCGCATGACTCTATTCAATACTTTTAGATTATGTTATTTGCAATTATTTTTCGAGCAGTTCATGCGGGAATTACCACATATTTTCCCATCCCAATGTCACATTGATCATTTTACTGGGAGCACTGGATTATAAAAACTGTGGCTGTGTTTTATTTCCTCATCTGGAATTTCTTATAATTGTTTTCCTATCTTCTCTGCTTCTCATCCTGAAATTAGAAATGGTTTCCCACAAATGATTAGATCGCCCACCTCCAGTGATAAATGTATATTTATTTTAGATTTTTCTGTTTCTTTATTTTATTTTGCTGTTTGTGCAATTCTGTTTTTATTTTGATCTACTACTGTGATTTAACTTTACATTTTCAAATGTGCACCATGAATAAACTTGTCTTGAATTGATTTTAATACTGTTGGTAAAGTTAAGAAAAGCTTTTGTTCGTGATGTCATGTGGAACCAATCCTGCAGTTTTTACTGATTTTGTCCCATCCTTGTTAGCTGTTGACAATGCAATTTTGTCACACACTCTACTGCATCATTTGGTGTGTTCCATCCTGTCATGGGGTTGCTCTTCATAATTCTGCAGCTAAAAAGCTTCATATTCACCTAAAGTCACATCAAAAACCTCTGGAAAGAAGTTATAAAATGTTTGTCGAAGATTATTAATACTAACATCCCTTAACAGACTGCACGTCTTGACTTTGGGCTTTGTCAATCCTGGAGATTTGTTGTCGCACTGTGTTGGAAGAGTCTGGATGCTCTGTCACTGAGGATGTGGATGAAGGAGCTATCTGACTGTATCAGAAAGAGTAACGTACGGAGCAAGCAGAAAGACTTTGTTCAGCTCAGGGAAACATACATGAATATCATGAATGGTGGAAATGTAGGTTTTACTTAAAAAGAGATGTGTGTGTCAGTGTGTATACTATTGTCTTGTTACTGATTTGTTTCTTTAAGCAGATGTTATGACATCAGAAAATGACAATGAACATTGTGGAAAAACATTATAAGGTTGTTTTGGGTAGAGAGTTTTGATCAAACTTCACTAGGACTTCAGTTACCAATTGTTTTAATTTTAAACTAATGTTAATATATAAAATGACCTAAATTAATAATTATTAAAATAGTTATGTTTACTGATCAACTAATTGTTTCAGCTTTAAATAACTTCTACTTCAGTAGTTTTACTTTTTAAGCAGATAAGTATTCCGTTGAAACATTGCCTATCTGCATTTTTAATGTAAGATACTTATTTATTTAGCCTATTTATTGAAATCTATTGGAGCTGGAAAGGGGAGAGGCAATAGACACATTTTGTATTTGGCTCACCGGTATTACAATATTTGGTGATGTGTAATATGATGAGCTCAACATTTTTTTCCCCAACTTTATTTAACTTCTCTTAGACGTAGAATAATGATACAACAGAAAAAGAAAACTACAGTTTAGAGAGAAATATAACCAGGTGTTCAAGCAAACAATTAAATAGTGAAATAAATAAATAATGAAATTATATTAACAAAAATAATGATAATACCAAATAAAATAAAACAATACAGTGGAACATGCCAGGTGTCAGTGTAAACATATACAATTTACTTTAAAAACATTAAAATGCTGAGGTTATTACCTTTTTATGTTGGTCAGTTTCCGTCTTGAAAGTCTGGGAGTGACGTTTTACCAAAGCAAGTTTTTCTTTATGAGTTTTTTAAACTGATAATAAAATGTATTATAAAATATTCTTCTTCATGTATTGTGAGCTCACAACCTTCAACAGCCGCCTTCATCACACTTCAACCGAGCCTGACCTTCTCCAAACAAGCCCTCAAGGTTTTAAGTAACAAGGCAGAACAACAACATCCGGAAACGTCACTTCCGCTCAGTGCTCGTCAAACATGGCGCTGCTTCTAAGGTCAGTACATCTGTGCTACATAATACTTGAGCTCGGAGAACGCTTTATGTGTATTGTGTTCTGGGTTATCATGTCACATCGACGGATTCACATCACAGTAGCGCTACGGCTGCGGACAATCCGCCCGAGTGTAACCTTTCAACATCGTTTATTATCCTTATTTATCCTAAATACGGTGCGACATCGGGCTAGCTTGCGTAAGCTAGCTGGCTAACGCTAGTATTTTTCCTGGTGCGTTAAAGATAACAGAGAGTGAATTTTGCCTCTGATGATTATTCAAAGCGACTCAAGAGCTTTAATTTTCTGCCTTCTTCTTTCACATTATGTCACACAACCATCATTTACCGGAGTTGAGCGAGGCTTCCTTGTTTGTCGGGTTTAGCTTTGAAGCTATGTGTCAATTTACACAGCTTATCAGTCATGCCTCTGACAAGAGAAAGTCAAGCATTTGTCGGACTTTGTTCACTTCTTTGACCTGAGATGGCTCTTGAAGGTGATCGCAACGCCACTCAGGATAGTCAAACTTATGTTAACCACTGTCCCCAGAAGTTAGGTGCTGGCGGTGGTAACGTTACTTTCCTGGTCTGTTTATTTTATTTTTATTCAGTACAGCTCGTTGTTTTTATCCTACGGAACACTTTTCTTCAAATAAGTGAAAAATACCTGTGCAGGGCAGCACACGAGCAATACGTTTAATGGGTGTAGAAATCATGCGGACAGAAATGTTACGTAGCAATTACTTTGTTGTGATGGTGTATACAGCATTATTTGTCATTACTTATAAAGTATATAAAATGACCTATTGGTAGATGTGAGTATCGGGAGAGTCCTGCTGTTAAAAATTCTCCACAACAACACTTGTATGTTTGTCGTCCTCCTTTATTTGACCGCACACACTAAAAGTAATATCTCTTCATTTTTGTCTTCAGGACGTTGGCCCGCCAGGGTGTCTCTGTCACCCGACCACATTACAGTGTCCTCTACAGACAGTGAGTTTTTGTCTTTTTATGTTTGTGTATGTGAGAGAGAAAGTGAGAGCAAGAGTGGAGAGAAAAGGCAAGAAAAACAAAGTGTCAGGAGAAGAAGGAGACAGAGAGAGATTATACGAAAAAAGCCCTCTGGTTCACATACAGTTAAGTCATTTGTCTTTCTCCACTACAGTGCCGCTCCAATGGGAACCACAGCTAAGGAGGAGATGAACAAGTTTTGGTCCAAAAATGCCAGACTTAACAGACCCATGTCTCCCCATCTCACCATTTACAAGTAAGTAATGTATCACACGTGCTGTGTTTTGTTGAATTGAGTCTGATGTTGTCTAAATTGTGTGTTCTATTTAGAATTTCAGCATAACATTTTCAAAGGTGCTGAAACTCCACCATAGAACAAAGTTAATGTTGAGGCAAAGTTTAGATCATACAGTTTTGTATTTTTTATGCTTATAAAACAGCAGAACAGGTCACCATTTCCAGAGATTCCCTTGCCTTTGAATGCATTTAGTGTGTTGAGCTCCTCAATGGCGTGTCGCGTAGAATTCTACAACCTGCAGTAAAGAAAACATTTTTATTCAGTATGCCTTTTAAATCCACATTTGATCAAATCATACTTTTACTGTGATTTCAGAACATACATCTCACATCGTCAGACTGAGATCTGGAATAAGTGATGTCTTTTTGTGGTGTTAAGGGCTGCATTCCAGAAAAGTGATGTAATAATTTGAATTTACCAGACCTGTTCTAGTTGTTCGAATAGCTGCCAGTACCCACTTGGACGTTACATCCACATAACCAAAGATTAATTTTTCTTAAATCTCATTCTGTTACATTTTGCCAGGTACCAATATTAATATTGACGTATATCCAACTGTCATTTGAAAATTCAAGAATATCTCCCATGACTGGAGTTTTGCCTTTTGAGGCTAAACTAGTTTAAGTTAACATTGCTGCCTGCAGCTGAATTATAGAACACAGTATTTTTTTCTTTCTCTGCTATTTACACTGATGCAATTTGTCTACGACACCCTGAAACAAAACAATATTAATAAAAAAAATAAAGCAAGCATGGGAGAAATATTCAGTGGCGACTTATTGCTTGAACATGTGGTTTGGACTGTGATTCAACCACATACAGCCATTAAAGTAACTGGGCTTCATTTTTTTGTGTTCTAGGTGGTCCGTACCCATGATGATGTCAGTCACACACAGAGGAACTGGAGTTGGGCTCAGTGGAGGTAAGATTTTGATCCATTTTGTTCTTGCGCTTATTTGTTATTGTATAGAACGCTTATTGTGCTGCCGCTGTCAGTGTTTGATTGACCCTGAACATCTCTACAGGGCATTTTAGTCCAGCGCTATTGATTTCTGCTAAGAGCATTTACTGGCATTATGAAACCAACGTTGTTCAATACAATTGAAGCCTTTGCATGTGAAAATCAAGTCTAACACTGGACTGCTAACAGCTTTTTGTCATTTGTTGACCTCGATGTAGCATGTTGTTGTAAAAGTTGAGTCCAGTTCTGTTAATGGGTTCAATCAAGGTCAGCTGCTAATTTAGAAACAGTCACTCACTTTGTCCTGAAACATCGCCTGTGTTTAATCACAGAATCTATCAACTTTCTGCAAAAGGCTGGTAAACATTAATATGACAAACTTTTTTCAGTAATATAAAAGATTTATATTGGACTCTGAATACAATTTTCCTAGAATAAACTTAATGTTTGATTTTAAAGGTTGTATAGTCACATTTGAAATGGATGTTTGCTTTGATTCCCAACTGCTGTCTGTTTCCAAATGGAAGTAACATCAGGTTTCTTTTCTGTTTGAACTCTTAATGGTCCAGACAGCACAGAAAGAGAAGCTCAGACAGAACCATTGAGGGCAGTGCATTGTTACATGCAGTCTTTTTTTTTATTTTTTATAAA
The DNA here is from genome assembly GCA_903131615.1 of Diplodus sargus. Lineage (NCBI taxonomy): Eukaryota > Metazoa > Chordata > Actinopteri > Spariformes > Sparidae > Diplodus > Diplodus sargus. Next base: position 7,690,639 of record CAEMYA010000024.1, read on the forward strand.
GGGCCATTGTTTGGCCTTCATTTTATGCAATCAGCAGGGGAAAAAGCCTTTACATAACTTAGATATTCAGAGAAGTGACTGGCCAATGAGGACCTCCAAGGCCTGGAGGTTTGATGAGTCATGGAAACCAATTGTGCAAAGATAAATGATAATAGCTTGTTGGTCTCTGACATATGCTAATTTCCCACTTTTTGTCTTATCTCTAAAATGCACAACGTATTTGCGACACACACACCTCATCCAGTCTGTGATCTCATTACTTCTGTCTGTGTCTAGCGATCTCCGCCTTTGCCCTGGCAGCGCTGGTATTACCAGGAAATTACCCGTACTACTTGGACTTGATCCACTCACTGTCCATCGGGCCCTTTCTCATTGGACTGGCCAAGTTCGGAATCACCTTTCCCGTATCGTACCACACCTATAATGGCATCCGCCACTTGGTAAGACTTTCATAATTACATTCATACACCTAACAAATGTTTTTTTTCCTCCAAGCAAAAGTATAATTGTGATGACTCATCACTATGTGTGGTGTAGTGTCTGGACTCATCAACCTAAGCCTTTTAAAGAAGATGCAATCTGTTAATGTTTTCTATTTTTGTCATGTGTCCTGCTATTCCTGATTTAATAGGACATGTATTTCATTTGGCAGCCCAGTATTTATAAGCTGATGGCATTATGCTGTGTTATGCTAAATGTTCTTCTCTCTCTTTCCCCTTATTATTATTTAAATCAGTGGTGGGACATTGGCAAAGGCTTCAAAATCCCAGAGGTCTACCGCACCGGCTACACAGTTATTGGTCTGTCCATCATCACATCCATAGCTCTGGCTGCTATCTGAGCACGGAGACGAGAGGAGATGAGCAGAAACGACAGCAGAGGAGCGAGCTGACGGGATTGTGGACTGGATTCACTGTGGGAGTTTTGTGTATATGTTCTGTTCGGGCCTACTGCAGGCCCCCGTGTCATCAAAGTATTAAATAAAAAAACTATATTATGCTGTATGCAGAAAGGTGTTGTGATGTTTTGTCCCTTGGAATTAATTATACTCTTGAAAGCTTCGGGGGTCATCAAATGCCGGGAGAGTGCAAAGTGCATGCAAATGTGACCCAGTTTGTTTCACACTTGTTCTCAGTGTGAACAACAACCGGCAGCCAAAATTAGACGTGTCCCACATGTTCTGCCCTTATGTAATTTCTCTTCTTGTGCCGTGACGTCAAATTTATTAATCACTTTGCTGTGCCCGACGTGCTCTTTCACTGCCGGCCCCGTCCAGCGCGTTGCCGGTGGTCATCTCTGTGCACAGGAATGTGTGTTTGTGTCTGTAGCCCGGGCTGTTTACTGGAGGCTGTCATTCATGTTTTACCTTCTCCGGGCCGCAGCTGCTCGGATGCATTTTTTAACAGCGGGAAAGTGGAGGGCTGAAATGCAGCAAGGCAGCCCGGTGGTGGAAGCTGTGTATGTGAACAGACTCCTCACCGGCAGCCTGCCTCAGGCCTTACCTCCCACTGAGCAGCACAGGAGCTACACGCCGCACCTCAACAGCTTTTGTCCTCCAGTGTTAATAAAAGCAAGCTGCGATGTAATGTCAGATCCAACTCCATTTATGTAGGGTACAGTAACAAGCGCACGAGGGGAAAAGAAACTAAATGGTCCGGGGAGGGGGCTGCACCCATGCCGTTTCTGAATGAGCTGGTTTGAAAATGTCTGTTTGGATCAGTTGACGCTGCGCCGAGGAACACTGTGACCACTCAGTTTAGTTACCTCCAACAAAAATTGGTTTATCAATTTGTTCCCGGTGGCTCGGAGGGAAAATGCTTGTCTACTCGCATTTCTCCTCATAGCTGGTGATGGAGTTTATTTGCGCGCCACACGTGTGATCAAACATATTGCTTGCAAAGGACACGGCAACAGCCTGTCGGTGTTTATAACGCTCAAGAGTTAATGCTTTTCATGGAGAAGTATTCTTAGAGCCACATTACTAGACAAAATGCCTGTATTTAACAGTCGCCAGCTCAAACTTATTGTCAGCCTAAAAACAACACTTGCAAACTGTCTCTCCCAATGCGAATTTTTGGCTGATTGCAGTGAATCTGACGTGCGGATGATTCTCCACATTTGACTCTAAATCCGTGAAGACAGAGGGCCATGGCTCTGCAATTTTCCGTCCTGATTGACAGGAAAATTGCTCCAACTCTGCAAGATTTAACACTGGATTTGCCTATAGTCGGCTCAGGCCAAACCCTGTGGAAATACCATCCGTTTTCAGAGGGAGAAAAACAAACTGAGGTAATAAAAACATGGGCTGTTCACTGGAGCTTTTCCCTGCAAGGAGCGAGCGCACGGCTGCATAGTTACTGATGCATTTACAGTGCAAGATGTTCCATCTTATGGTTTTGCGCTGATAATATCACCATTATGATGTGTTGACGAGATAACCTGCGTGAAAGCAATGGGGGATGGAGAGCAGGGGGCTCTCCCCGTCTCTATGAGGCATATAGACGCTAATGATTACGCGGCGGCAGCACCCCCTACCGGGCGGGAAAATTACTGTCCACATGGCTGCGGTCCTGATGCTGAGGGATGCTGAGGATGCTGCACAGGGCTGGGAGGGGGAGCATAAACCCGCTTTTGATCGGAAAAATTGTGTCACAGTCTCTGTGGCGCAATGGAATAGCGCGCTGGACTTCTAATCCAGAGGCTCCGGGTTCGAGTCCCGGCAGAGATGTGAACCAATGGGTTGTGGCTTTTTGGAGGAGAGGAGATGGAAGGCAGAGATGCAGTTTTAGTGATTTTGCAGCTGAGATGCGTCTCACAAGGCTGCTCTGTGTACGGCCGGACAGAAAGACGGTTCGATGGATAGATCACCAGAGATGTGTTTATCTCGCGGAGGCCCAATATGAAATGCATCTGGACCGAATTGTTGTAGAAATTTCGCATTCAGCGCGCAAAGGTCATCGCTTTAATATGCAGATTTGAAAACGGGCAAAGAGCCTGAAAAGCAGCGCTCCCGCTGCAGCAGCCACAGCACAGACCGGAGCTTCCAGCACCCAGGCTACACGCTCAGGCTCCGCTCTAATACAGCCAGCACCGGCACCAGTACCAGCACCGGCACCACGCAGTGAGGCTGCCGGCCCGACTGTGAGAGTCGGTGTACACGCACGCGCGCGCTCCTTTCTCGCGCACGCTCTTCAGCACCTGGGGCTGTCCACTCGTTTAAAGTCCGAGCAAAAGCTTTTTTTTTTTTTTTT
>CAEMYA010000024.1:7704931-7715333 GCA_903131615.1 Diplodus sargus
CCAGTGGACAGGTGCCCGGTGGACAGGTGCTGCCTTGGCTTTTATCCTGCATCTGGCCCCCTCGAAACATCGATCGGGGTATGATGAGCGCATGATGAGTGGATGTGGCTTTCTACGACGAGGGCCATCGCCGTGCGGTGTAACTCGGCACTGCCGCGGCTGGTTGAAAACAAAGGCACCAAATAGGCATCTCTAATCTCCCTGCTGAATGAATCCGAAACAAAGAGAGGAGGAACGCAGACATAGAGGCTTGGACACACATAGGATAAGCTGATTACCCAGGAAAAGGAGGGAGGGCGAGGGAGACAGAGGGAGAAAGACAGAGGCTTGCACGTGAACAAGAGAAATCCATACAGTGAGGGAGCGTCAGGGGCAGGGAGGCGGAGGAGGAGGGGTAGGGAGCATTTTAGAAAAAAAAAAAAGGCTAGCACACTCTAATGATGGGGTGCACAGACCGGAGAGAAAATGAAAAGAAGCAGCGCAGGGAGCGAGGGAGGAAGAAAAAAAAACACACACAAGAGAGAAGGAAAAAAAGGTGAACGTTTAAAAGGACGAGCCATGGCGCGCTACATAGAGCATGCAATAGGGAAATGAAGGGAATGCATATTTTGCCTGTGATATCCTCCTTAGGCGCGCGACACAATCAAAAACAGGACATTATGCAAATGTGAGGGAGTCACGGCAGTATAATCGCTACCTGAGTCATTTCACCTGCTCTGCTCGCTACTCGCTATATATACAAACGGAATTACACCCAATCCAGGTGTATGGGCTAAATATACAGCTAATTAAAATTAATGAGATTTACTTAGAAAAGAATATGCTCCTTCCCTAAGCTGCTTATCCCCGCATGAGAATCTACTACACACACACACACACGCACCTTTGTCAGAGTGCATGAAAATGCACACATGCAGACACGCTCTTTATTTTGATTCACTCTCCTTCACTTTGCTTTCTCACAGCCTGCTAGGCAGACTATTGAGAATCCAAGGTACGCTTACAAACACACACGCACGCACGCGCGCACACACGCACAAAGTCTATCTTCCTGTCTTTCAGCCGGCTTCCTTCTCACGCAGACTTAAACATGCTCCTTGTTCAGTGAACACGCAAGCCCTTGACTGTGTGTTGGCGCAGACACAGACAAGCGCAGACACGGCTGACACACATGAACAAAGATTCTTGGAGACACTCGCGCAGGCAAACAGATGCCGACACACTCGCAGAGGCAATTCCAGAGAAAAAAAGCTTATGTACATATTTATGCGTGAAGATGCATGCACGCACACATACACGCACACACGTGTATTCAAATAAAGTCTTGAAGGCCTTCAAGCTTTTACTTAAACAGAAATACCCCCGTGAGCCAAGCTGTTGACTGTCAGGCAGAAGACTATCTGCGTGTATGCATAAGTGTGTGTGTTTAGCAGGCCAGTCAATGAATGCATATATATTCCCCACACAGCCCACCACTTCTGTATATACACTGTAGGTATTTGATACGCCGTACTTTCCAAACTGCTTACAGATATTATTTTTTTTTTCTCCATAAGGTAGCGTCCAACCGGGGATGCTCCGTTTCATAGCGAGCAAAGTGCTGAGTAATTAAACGGCTCTCCAAGCTCTCTCTGTTGAAGGAGATGGGGGCGGGGGGGTGCTGGGAAAATGACACAGCGCGAATTAATCACACACTTTATTAACAGACTTAGGTTTCGGTGGAACACTGCTGTCTCCACCGCAGCTAGCTGCACCACTTGGCACCGAACCAACTTCTGTCTCATCCGACCCGACGCACATTTGCACTGGCGTGTACAGTAGCTTACACGTGCGCTCACACACTCACATGCACACTCTGCTCTTTTTTTTTTTTTTTTCTTTTCTTTTCTTTCTGTTTCTATCTCCATTTCTCTCCTTCTGTCGCTGCTTCATTTCTCAGCTTGGTGAGTACTTGAATGTCATTATGACTTTTGCTATCAAAAGCAAACAGCGGGGCTGGATTGAGGAGTGCATGCCAGACCTCCCGTTTTCCACGCTGAGAGTGCCGCAGCATGTCGAGTGCTATTTTGATCGTTCGGGCCTTTTTTTTTTTTTCCCCCTGCTCCTTTTCAACAAATGGACTGGCGTTTCAAAGGACAGATTTATTGACAGAGCTCCTGCTGCGTGGCTCAACTGGCCCACGTGGTCTAGTTTGTGAATGGGAAACCCTCTCTCTGCATGTGTACAATAGAGACTTTTCTCCCTTGGCCTGTGTGTCAATGAGGATGACTGCATATCTGCTGGCAAATTCGATCCCATTTGTGAAATGCATAGGCAGACGGCACAAGTGAACGATATAATTGAGTTAATGAGCTACACGCCCTTATCTGCTGTTCATTCATATGGGCTGCCCGAGGCATGACGACTATCAGCCTCTTACACAGGCTACTGTATGTTTGATGAGTCCCTTGAAAGGAGTATTTGATAATGCAGTCGAAATTTCCTCAAGGCAAGCTGTTTTGATTTGTGAAGCAAAGAAGGAGTTTATCCATCGCGTTTCAGTTTTTTTTTCCTTCTTGTTCTCTTATTCTAAAATGAATATTTAAATAAAATTGTGATTTATTTATCGCGGCTCAGTGTTCAGCTCCGCTGAGCTATTTTCAGGTTGATATCTTCACAGGCAAGAGGGAGGGGAGGCAGACAGACTTGTACATAGGAGGTGTCGTGCTTGACTCTGTGACAGCGCGTGACGGTGTGCCTGGGAGAGCATCTTTTTTGTTGTTGTTTGAAGGGTTCGGTGACATTTTCTGGTTCTCCTCCTCAGGGGCAGAGGCAGTCAGAGCTGGCCTGGTTTCATCAACCTCCCGGCACAGTTTACAGGGGTTCTGTTTGAAAGGGCATGGAGGAAACGAAGGGTCGTTTACATCATAGGGTCAGTTGCCGGTGGCGAGATCGCCACATGCTGACATTTCTTCACGTCGTTGTGTGTTACACCTTGATGGACCAACAATGGAAACCACTGTAACCTGGTGTGATCTAGCATCCTAATGTACAAAGGGGTTACAAAGGAGATGCTTTTTGAAAATCCATGAAAAAGTTGTGAATTCTACATATATCCCTAGTAGAATCTAAGCCAGTAGCTGCCAAGTTTCATATAAACTATGTTGTCTTTGGAATATTTATCGAGCAATGCAGTCAACTTTGCAATCAAGGACATTTGCGTAAGAATTTGATTTAATTTGCATCTGGCAGGCAAGTATGGGGGTCAACAATTGTCAGACTGAGTCTCAAGTCGACGTTCAAGTGCTTGAGCATCTGTCAAAGTCAAGCGGTCCAGCAGCGAATTAAAAGCGAGGACAGTCTGAGTTCTGAGGGCTGACTGAAAACACGTTTTCCTTTAAAGAGGTGTGTGACAGTATCCAGTGCCTGGCCTTAAGAAGTAGATATTCAAGCTGTGTTACTATGCTCAATTTACTTGACATCGGCTAACTAATTCCAGAGCTGAAACAATCAGTTTATCGATAGCTTGAACAACAGAAAATTAATTGGTTTGATAATTGAGTAATGATTGAAACAGTTTTTCAACATTCCCCTTGGTTTCAGCCTCTCACTTGTGCTCCTCTTTGTTACGCATGATAATAAACTGAATAGTTTTGGACTGTTGGTTGATACAAAGAAGCAATTTTCATGCATCATCCCGGCCTCTTGGACGGTCCAGTTGATCAAGAAAATGAGCGCTAATAATTGCTAGCCACAGACCTCATTAATTCTTAATTGTTGTGTCATTTCACAAAGTCAACACTCTGGATTTGAGAATGTTTTTTTTACCAAGTTCACAAGTTCAAAGATGCTCAAGTCAAATTAACTATTTAGGGAGTCATGTCGTATTTAGATCATGCTGAAGTCAAAGTCAAGTCACGGCGCAGCGACTGAAATGTCCCCTGCAAACGTGTCCTAGACAGAGACACTGGTCCCTCAGTATCCGCTCAGTCATTGTGCGCGGCTCTGACTAAGAGCATCAGCTGAATGGCAAAAGTGTTAAGGCATGCATTAATTCCAATCTTCAAAAATCCAATCATTTTTACTGTCATTTTTCGACAAGCTCCAAGCCAGCATGTCATAAATTGACTGGCACATATGGCAGAGACAATAGACGTCTGTCACAGCATATGTAGATAAAACTACCGATGGTTACAGGGGACATGCTACCGTTGTGAAAGAGTGACAACAGGAGGCAGGAGGAGGCGATGCTGCTCTCCTGCCTAATTGTCAGTTTTCAGTTCGGTTCATCCTCAACAAACTACAGCTATCAAATTTCCTGTCAGAGTTGAATCTTAACCCCCTTCAATCAGCTGATGTTGCACGATTGGAAATCAAAAGTGAAAGCCTCACTAGAATCAAGCTTGACGTCTTCAATTTCAGACAAGAAATACCTGATAATGGGTCAAACATTTATATGAGCAATTTATTGTACGAACGGTCACGTAGGGAGATACAGATACTCAAACTAAATCAATTACCTGCTCATTAATACAACATTCAATAATCATAGCTTCTATCTGGACATAGAAACACGCTCTTAGATGTGCAGACACTCAAACAACAACACAACAAATGTTACAGGCTACTGTGTTCAACATCACTCAGCATCATTTGTGAGCCACATGTAGACTAAGAGTTGGATGTGGGAAAGATATCCCGATTGAATCTGACTGAGAAATCGAAAACACGCCGTGGTTGCGACTTGTCAGTCTCAAAGGAGCCATGCCCTGAAGCATACCTTGCATTATGGCCTATTTTACTCCAAATGGGGCCATAATTTACTAAATGAACATCATGCTGTTCTGAAGAAGACTTGTAACTAGTGGTTGAGACCATAAACTCAGTTGAGAACTGTTTATTGAGTTAATAAATCAAGTAAGAAGTAGTGGTGTTTTCTCATAAGCTTACATACAAACAGACTTCACTTTGAAACCAGCAGAGCCACCCCTCTGCTGGTCATCAGAAAGACTGCAGATTTAGGGAACTTCCACATTGGCTTCATTTTCAGACCAGGAAGCTCAGCCCATATTGTACACAGTCATATACCGGCAAATGTATAGTCTGGTGACAGAGCTCTAACTTTAGCGATTTGTTTTTAGAGAGATGCGACAGCAAATTGAACTAACATCGCTGAACATTTGAGGGACTTGTTATCTGTCCTCGGCCCACACCAAACCACCCTGCTGCCACCGTGACCAAAGACAGTGTTGAGCCTAAACTCTTACCATTCCAGTTCCGGCCAAAATCTTCTATCACGGTATACAGTATGTGATTTTATATCAGAGTACCTGTATACATCACGATACAGTAATTTCCTGTAAATTCAATTTAGAGATGCACCGTTCACAGCCAGTCGCTGTTCATGGATCGTGGATTCCTTAAAATGCTGTTTTATGCTTGGCTGTCCAATGCACCACTTCACAGCAATTTTTGCATACCTCATTTGTTTCCATTATATTACATGTCACCGCTTGACGTACAATGCTTTCCATAAAAGCAATATTGTAAGAATAATTACATTTGTGTCAGTTTTTTGACACTTAATGTGATTTTACGATATCTCAGTCTCAAGACGCAGCCGACTTGACTGTCATCACAAAAAATTCCTCCATCCGAGCATAAGAGACACATCATCATATTGTTTATATACTGTGCATGACATATGCAGTATTTAGATTCAATCATAGCTCAAAACATTATCTATTAACAGCGTGAACTGGAAAAGGACTGCGAAACAGAAGAAATTCAGCTCGGAGACCAATCTGCCCGGCTGAACATGTCCTTGGCTCTTTAAGTCTTGTGTTGCTTTCAGTAAATCGTTTCAGGAGGTTTCATCCAGATAACACACACCCAGTTTCTTACATTGTGTGTGTGTGTGTGTGTGTGTGGGTGGGGGGCATCACAGTGTTCCTACTTCAATAAACCAGACTACACAACTGGACACATGTACTATTTTGTATTGCAGCTGAAAAAAAAAGGAAAAGGTGAATTTATTCATCAAACATCATCATGCATATTATTCTTTCACACTGAAATGGGGCCTTTTAAGCTCCACTTGGATAGCACTAAGCATAAATATTAATGATTCAGAGTGTCAGCCGTGATAGACAGTATGATAAAATAGCTATTTATAAAGCGGTTTCAAAATAAAGAGACAAACATCTTCACTGTCAGTGAAGTAAATCCATTAAAAAACGAGAAATAGAACAGTGATGCAACACCTGCCGTTTGTCGGATGAGTTCTCCCAAAGCGCAGCCATGACTGCATACACTTTAAAGCGCTGGTTGCCCGGGGGGGAATCCCAGACCATGACAGCGTTAGCACAGAGATCTATCCACAGAGAAATATAGCGATGCAGCAGATTTTATGCAACATTTGAGTTGGAAAGGCCATTGGAGGATGTCAGTCTTTTGGGAAACCGTCTTCTTGCTTATTAGCAGGAACCATTGGACAGATATGTTTGAACAGCAGACATGTGCTCACAGAAATGACAGTTAGTAGTATAACCAAGGTAACTGGACTAACTGCCCTCAGCTGCCTTCAGCTCAGGTCAAACGTCTTTATGCTAAAACAGCCAGTTAAGTTGCCTTCGGTTTAAATCGTCTTAATCTATATGATTCAGGTTGGTTGTAAACACTCAGTCATTGCCCAGAATTGCTGTGAGTAATATAAAAATGATCTTAAACGTAATACAATGGAGAACTTCCTCAACTATTTCTCAAGTTATGAAACCCTTTTCCTGTCCAAGGTAACAGTCCATTTTCAAAAGCCTTTGGTTTAGAGTTTGAAACCTCCATAAAGCATAAAAAGAGCTTTTGTCAATTTGTTTTTCATTTACAGTGCCTTAGACAAACATTGATATCTCAAAATTGATGCCTGCAACTATTTTTCTGGCCTAACAATCCTGCTCCATACACTTAGTGTGATGGAGAACTTTATCTGAAAGTAATTTGCCTGTCTCTCGTGTGATATGGACTCGCTGGTCTATGGCTGTATTCGGGCACAGCAGTGCTTCGAAGGCTAACAACGGCAATGTTTAACGGATAGAATATTCATTCATCATCAAATCTGGCAACTTGATCTTTGGCCTTAATCTTCGAACCATGATGCTGAATCAGCCCCTCCAGCATCAGTTTTGCATTTGAATGGCTCTGTGATTAACTTAAGAAAGAATATTTAATATGCAACGTTCAGTTACACTTTCAAAATAAAGCTTGCTGACAAACAGTGGTCATTCGGATGACTTTTGGACTGTTGTTAACTTTGTGAAAACGTTAGTTTGGTTAAGTTTAGGCGCCAAACCCACCTGGATAGGTTTTGGAATAGATAAAACTTTGGATTAAAATAACTACGTTTAGTCACGTAACTTAGCATAGATAAGCAACGTATTGACATACATGAGTCCAGGGCTGACCAATGTCATTGGGATGGTTGCTCCAGTCACCATGAATGTCCGTATGAAAGACATTTATGTCTTCTGGTACACCAACAGAATAACATTTCCAACATAGAGCCGCGTTACCATGACTAAAAAAGCATATAAGTGAGAAACTCAATCTTTAAATGCCGGTCAGTGTGGCGGATCATGTATTTCCAGCTATAACTGGAAATACATGATCATGAAACAAAGAAAAATAATTGCAGAAAGCGAAATAATCACAGCAACATGATGTCAACATCTCCTCCTCCTCCACTTCCTCCCTCAGCTGTGTTGTAGTCGTAGTGTCAATCACAGGAGGCCCAGTGCTCGAGCCAATAGACAGTCTACAAATTAGCATTTGGAGCGGAACCCGGCTATAAATGCGATTGGGTTGGATTTGAGTCTGCTCGCTCGGCTTTGGATTTGAATAGAATAGAGTCTGTCCTCTCCTTTTTTTCTGGCCTCCGTGGCTTCAGAAAACAAGATTAGATAGAGGTAGGGAGAGAATGAGACACAAAGCGAGGGAGTGAAAGCAGAGTCAGAGGAGACAGAGGGAAAATAAGAAATAAGGAGCAAGAGAGAGCATCTGTGGGTCTTGAAAATTGCAAAAGCCTTAAAATAAATCTAAATTCAAGGCCATGATAAGTGTGAAATGCATGAAATGTCCGTATTAAAGGTCTTATTTTTCCAGCACCATATGATACGTCTCTTTGTCCTGCTCGTCTCCTCTTAGATTATTTCAGAGGAGGCCAGGGTTAGCAGTACAATAGACTGTGACATGTTTTATTCATTATTTCTGCTTTAGTAAACAAAATTGGAATTCATGTTCCTTAACAAATAATTTCATGTTGTCTTTTTTATTACACTGCCCATTCATAATTTTGGAATTTTTATTAGCTGTACTGAATCGCAAATAAGTTGCTTTTGGCAGTTGTATAGTCCCTCTATTTGTTGCTTCGCAAGATCTGTAAACCCTCGCCACATTCTGACAATAAAGTAATTACCATAAACAAATGACACTATTACCAAGAAGATTGTCAGCCTCTGAGGGGCCCTGTGCTGCATTTACACAGTTTCCTATCAAGTCAGATTTTGCAGGAGATCTTCTAGACTGCTAACACACGGTGTGCACTGGGGTATAAAAACAGGTGTCGTGTTTTCTTTGGAAGCGATACGCATGTCGGCGCTAGGCTATATGTCTAGTGTCGACACGATTCGTTTCCTGATGACTTGATGAACTGGTTTAATTAAAATATCGGTTCTTTCATACATCGCATTCATTTAGGAAGCGGTACAGGTGGATAGGATAAGATTTTAAAGTAGTATGCTGTATGAATCAACATGGAAATATTACAAGTTTTCCAATAGTTTGTGCTTAGATATGCCAACAAGGCTATCTAATTCAGGGCTCCAGACTAACTTTTTACACTGGTTGCATGGGTGCACCCATTTCAATTGAATTTCAGAACAAATTATGTGATAAAGGTCCAGATTATTGTTGTTCTTCACTTAGATCGTGGCACGTGCAACAAGAAACCTCAGGAACAAAAATGTCTTGAATGCATTTTTTCAGTCTGACCTGATGAGGTCCATCGGTGCGAACAATGAAAATATTTAGCTGCACTTGATAGATTTTCGGGTGCATGTGCGACCAATATAGTCGCACCCTGGAGCCCTGTAATTAAGTACGTGCTAATGTGCATAAATGTTCAGAACCTGAATCGGAGCTACAACACCCACATGTGTATTTTGGAATTATTCTTTCTAATCGTCTATTTTCTTTCTATTCTATCTATCTATCTATCTATCTATCTATCTATCTATCTATCTATCTATCTATTTTCTTCTCACTGTGTTGCCATATGTTCAGTATTCCCATGTCCCAGAAGCTCCGTAAATCCGAGGGAAGCTACAGATTCAGCTGATAATCACTAGGATCGACCCCTCTTTAATTATGGAGCCTTTTCACATTGCCGCTATAATTAATCTGTGACAAATCTGAGCACTAAATTGACATTTCTGTGGCTCTTCCAGTGAAATCACCTAAACTTTGCCGGCCCCAGCTGTTGCCATTTTTTTTTAAGCTTCGAATCTACAAATTCACATTTACATTTATGCATTTGGCAGGTGCCAACATTTAAATGAGGTACAATCCAAGCTGCATTAGATCAAAGAGAAGCCTTTGAGAATAAGTGCCACGAGGCTCAGTTCCACCTGACACATGAGCCACGAGGTTGAGTGAACATACGGCAAGAAAATTAGCGCGTGGAAAACGAGCGATAAACGGATAGTTGAGGAGGTAGAGCGAGGGGATGCTTGAGTTGTTGGACGTTTTTTCAGACCGAGCGGGCAAGTTCGAGGCCCACCTCGTGTAGTTTGCGACGATCATCTGTCTTCATTTCATCTCGGGCGTGAGTGATCGACCAATCAACAAGCAATTGACGTATTAAAATAATGAAAACAAAGGTTAGTTGCAGCCGTACACGTGTCACATTTAGACTCCACAAGGCCACATCTCATTTCAGCAACCCCGGAGCTGCCGCGGGAGATTCATTAGCTCATTAGTGCGAGTCTCATTAGCCAGAAGTCATGTGATGGCGTAATCTTGGGCAATGTAAGTACTGTAATGTCAGTAATCTTTGCACTCTTTCAACCCTCTGTTGCCTCCAAATGAGTGGACGGTGGGCGAGCAGGTGTCGGCTCGGCCCGCTTTCTCTGGAGAGGACACTCAGTGGCGTCTTGCTGGTGTTTGTTTCCCGCACTCCAGTTTTGATTAATGTGCAGTATGCCAGGAACATTTCCTACTTCTGACATCTTGCTGGTTAATTGGGACAAATAGAAAGGTCTCGATGGCGGGGGATTCTTCTTTGCTGAATATACCGTGAAGAATCTGCGGATCGGGCTGATAAGAAGTGTGCTTTTACAGTAAAATATTGGCTATAACTTCAAAAAAAAAAAAA
>CAEMYA010000024.1:7715371-7728586 GCA_903131615.1 Diplodus sargus
AAAAAAAATAATTCCTAATTTATTCCCTCTGAAACCTGCAGAGAGCCTGTGGAGGCAGAGACAGAGAGAGTGCTGCTGCGACTGAGGTCTGGGTTATTTCAGGATGGTTGTCTTGCAGTCTAATGTGGTTTGGCACTTGTGTGTCTAGTCAGGGGGAGATATATGGCTGAATTTGCCTTGAGTGGCTGGCTGGTTTCTGAATGGATGCGCTCTGGTTTCCCTGGTTGCTGATTGCTATGGTCAAGACTTTTCTCTTCTATTTTTCTTCTTCATTTTCTTCTCTGTGGCTCTCTTTGTCTCGTCTCCATTGCATCTGCTTCTGGTTGTGTCCTTCCTTCTCCTCCTGTCTCTTAACTTCCCCTTTCCTTTTTTGTTTGCTCTTTTTGTTTTTGTCTCTCCGAGCCATTCCAATTTCTTTTTATTTTAGGCCTCTTTGTTGCTTCTTTTTACAGCTTATTTGTCTTTTTGAAGCTCTCATCCCTGCCTCCCTTCACTGCTTTATTTCTCCTCTTTTCTACATCATCCCTCTGTTTCCCCCCCTTCCTTTCCTACATTTTCCTCATTTCCCTCTTTCCTTTCAACTCTTCCTTTCTTCCATATTTTGCTAAGTCACCTTTTTTTCACCATTCTCTTTCTCTCTGCCCTCCTCTCTTTTCATGCACCCTTCTTCCCTCTATTTTCTATATTTATATCTCCTCCCCTCTCATCACTTTTAAGTCCGTTCCTCTGTTCGCCTCTCATCCTCTTCTTCCCAGCTCTCTGCTTTCCTGTCCTCCCCTCTCGCTTTTCTCTTCGTCTTTCAGCCTTCATCCACATCTCTCTCTCTCTCTCCCTTCCTGCCTCCTTCTCCGCTCTCCCTCTGTTTTTGTGCTTGCTGTTTTAGCATACTCTGCAGGGAGCTCTCCTGCGATGCCAATTATATTGACTGAAGAAAAGGAGAAGGAGAAAGAGAAAGGGAAGGAGGGAGGCGGGAGGAGGAGGAGGAGGAGGAGGAGGAGGAGGGAGGGTTGGAAGACCTGTGCGTGCGTGCACAGAAAAACGCACAAACACACACATTCATGGACGGTGGAGGTAATGAATAAGAGGGGGGGATAGGCCTGAGAGCATAGGAGGAGGAGGAGAAGAGGGGGATGATGAAAGAGGGGGAGAGCTGGGAGGAAGAGGACAGAGAGAAATTGGAGGAGAGCGAATCCGTCTGTGAGTGTAATAGTCTCCCGCTGTCGAACCCGAGGGAATTCACTGACTGCAGAGGGGAAGAGAGAGAGGTTGAGAGGCGTAGATAGAGAAAGACAGTGCGAGGAAGAGGGAGAAAAGGGAAAGGAGGGGTGGGGGTGGTGGGCTCGATCACAGCAGAGAGGCAGATAGAGAGATACAGAGGGAGAGGAGAGCAGAAACAGAGGGAGACAGCGGGGAAAGAAAGATGACTTCAGTGCTTTCCTCTCGGAGCTCAGCTTGTAGGGCTCCACTCCAGGCAAATGTGGCTCGTGACATTAAATAAGATTCAGCGTCATGACTGAGTGTATGAATGGAGAGCATAAGTATATCATAGTAATGCGCTGCTTTACTGTAGCTCAGCCCAGAGAACTACTTACAGTGTGTCTGTGCACTGGATGCCTACACTGTCTGCTCTTTGGTATATTGTCACAAGGGTGTGAAGAGGGCCGGTTCACAGAAATCACCAAACAGTTGTGACTCACCTCTGTGGTATCCAACCATGCAGACATATTTTAGCTTTATTGGCTTTGGTTCAGTCTCTGAGCTGTCCGCTGTAACTTAGTGGAATGGAGCTGAATGAAGTTATACATTTTGGTGCTAACAGTATTAAAAAAAAATGATATTCAGAAAATATCTGCAGGAGCGTGCCTCCATTATAATCCACAGACCTCACTGTGAACAGTTTTCAGCTGAACTGTGGTGGTAGCAGAGATCTCAATGATGGATATCCCAACACTGCACAAATAACACTTAAATCTTCCGAGGTTAGGTGAGAAAATATATTTTGTACTTACTGACCCTTAGTCCATCACATTTCGATCGCTGTTGAAGGATTTTTAGCTCCTTTTGAAATTTTTACAAAATGAAAAGTAATCTTCGCAAGCCTGGCTTGGAGCCGGACAATAAGGCAATATTAGACAGAAGCTCCTACACACTATCAACTCTTCAAGCCCATATATTGTGTAGCTACATATGAAAGTGTCCTCCCAAGAGAGAGAAAAAAAAAGCCACAATCATTTGTTTCAGCAGGTGCCCTAAAACTAACTAAACTTACACTCTTTGATTTTGCAGCTTTACATTTCTTTCGGTCAATTTGTCAATTTTCTCTCATGACACCAATTTGCTTTTGTGCTTGTTAGGTTTAGGCACAACATCCCCTTGGTTAGGGTTAGGAAAAGATCATGTTTTTGGCTTAAAATACCTATTTTGGGCGCCACTAACACAGCTGACGAGTTCTCCTTAAAAACACCCACTGTTTTGACACTTACTAATGCAGTCTTGGACTTCAGTCACTGGCACCAGCTAACTCTATATGTCAGGTCATTAGCATGTCGTACGAACGACATGACACATTTTGTGCAAATGTCAATATGGTTCTTATCCTATGGCAGGAACAAATGCGAGCCTATCAGGGATCTGCAGTGGCAGCATTTTATCCTGTCAACTGGGTTGCCCAAGACTACATACTGTATAATACATATATGTATGTTCAATTCACAAAGCCTTCCAGTGGCCAAGTCAGGTGATGTTATAATGCCTGATTCGTTTCCCTCCCCACTGTGCTATGATTGGCAAGTACTTACTCTGCCAGAAGGCTTTTGTTCTTGACTTTTATTGTCCACACAAGAAAATTACATTTTCAACACCTTTACTTTCGATAGTCATTACAGCTTTTATGTACTGAAGTGTAATGTACCTTTTTTTTAATAGAAACCTTTCTGACTGAAAGCCTTCAGGGAGTCAGGTGATGAAAGAGCAACAGACATCCATGTAGGGAGCAGGGTTATGGTGGACGAGTGGGTGAAAATGCTCACTTATCAATTTTAGATTTACTGGTAGTTGACTTATTATTAGCATTTTAACAATACATCTTTTCCATCTTCAGGCATAGTTTGGTTAGGATCAAGGCAATGAACAAAATTTGTTAAGTTTGGTTTGGGTTGAACAGAACCATGGAGTAGAGCTCTGGGTTGAAATGGACCCTTTCAACCTTGGTAGAGGCAACAATTACTGGCCGATCACATCAAAGTGAGGCTTGGTAAAATTGTGAGAAAACATAACAACACTACCAAAACCACAAGTCTGTGGAGGAAAGATGTCAGGGTGGTTGGACTGGGGCCACAATCAGACTTTAACTGCTGTTTGTTTCTTGTTTCTACCCACAATCATCGTTGGGGCCTATTAATCATAGCCACAGTCACTCCCTCACCTTAACCAAGTGTATAGTACTGTAACCATGATGACGAAGGTCCCACAACCTTATCAAAGTAGACATTTCAACACAAACCACAATGTTTCCCTGACCTAAACCATGATCTTTCTCTAAATCCCACCAAACCTTAACCAGGGCTTGTTCCCAGTGCAGTAATTTGTAACAGCTTTGGAAATGCTTCCATGGGGTGTTTCAGCCAAGAGAACTTCTGTCAGTCATTTGACATGGGACAGGAAGCACATCCATCTGCACTAGTGGGTGGATAAACTAAAGTAAAAACCCAAATAAATGAGAGCAGGAACATAATGAATGCAGCTGCTTCCATACCAGGGCTCACAGGCTGATTTGATGAGTATGGAAATGATGTGAATCATATGCTCCGGCCTCTGCAGCAGATCTCGCTCAAATTAAAGACAGCGCTCTCCACCACCATCATTAAAACACCAAACGACGGATTAACCGTGAGAAGAATGGCGCTCGGAAAAATCTATCGCATCTGAGCGCCGAAACTGCTTTGAAGGTGTTTTTGAGGCAAGAAAATCCATAGATACAAGCAATCCAAATGAGCTGATGATTAATTTAAAGAGGGAAAGTGGTGAAACGGACGTCTGGTAAGGGTCAAAGAAGGTAAAAACATTGAAGGGGAACTTTTCAGAAACCCATCAGATATACAGTACTTGAACTCAATGGTGGTAAATCTAAAAAAAATGGCTGTTTTTCATAGTTCCCGACAGTTTCAGATGGGGTGACATGGGTTTGTCAAATGACATTGACGCTACACTGCACACACATCTGCACAGTCTACTGTACATCCGTCATGCATCTGTGCAGAGATATAGTGAAGGGTGTATGGTGTTTACCCGGCTTTTTAGCCTGACATATGCGTTTATGATGTGAATTTATAGCACACATTAAGGACTGGATGATATATCTGGCTGGTATTTGCCTTTTTATACCACATATCAGATAGTTATGCTGCTGCCTAACTGATGGTCCCTCCCTGCCCACAGCTGCGGAAAAACATACTGGAATACCTGCATCAAAATTTAATTCTCGCGTATTGATTCCTTTAATGATTCAGTTTTGTGTTTTCAGAAATAAAGGGGCCTCGTATAACCCAGACCGCAGTGGAATGAGAGCGATGTGTCGACTGATCTGAGGGATCTGCTGTTTTACGATTAGGAAATGACTTTGAGTCTTCTGTAACGCTCTAAGTGGTGTTTCGGCGGCTCTGACAAGAATAAAATGAACATACAAAAACTGAGCAGCCGCGAAGAATTAAGTTTGAATGCACTGTATGAATAAATTACAGTGAGTATCATCACATGGATGTCAGTCACATTAAGCCTTCCTAATGAATTAAGCGGGGCTCTCTCTCTGAAAGCACAATAGATGAAACGTTGCGTAAGTGGTGCCTCGTCTCATGATTGACACTGACCTGAGTTCATTCTTGACTCACTTATGTGCTATATTTTACTGTAACACCACTACCATGCATTACCCTGCGCTTGATATGTATTTATAGTGTGTGTAGGTGTGTGTATGAGTGCGCTGTGCTCTCGTTTTTAAAAATCATTAGGGACCAAGGGTCGGAGATGGAGCTTCCCGCAGATCTCCTGCAAAGTGATAAATGGTTCCATTTCACTGTGATTTAATTTGATAGAAATGAATTTATCAGAATGAATCAGCCCGGATATTCGGATTTCAGTTTGCGTGTTGTGCAACCGCCGCTACAATCGCCACGTTTCAGCCACTTGTGCATCTGTGTCTGATGCCCTGCCCTTATATTTTCCCCTCTCATGTCAAGTGGGTCACCAGATGGTCACAGGGATGCGCCAACGCTCCCATGCTGGCGGCCATGACAGTTGAGACCACGTGGAGTGACCCTAATTAGTCAATTAGCCCACGAGGGGCGCCCTAACGATGTCTGGAGCCGCCACGCCACTCAGCGTGCACGCACATAAAAACGCCGCGGCCCCAGCCTCTATTGTCTTACTGTCTGTGTCTGCGGTGCCATTGTTGGGAGGCGGGGAGCCCCCACCCTCCCCCTCCCCATCTTCCTCATCTTCATCCTCCTTTCCCTCGCGTTGCTCCTCCATTGATCTCCATTGTCTTGATTGGGAGTGACAAACTGCGGGGGCCATCTGAAAGGTTTCCGTCGTTAGTGGGCATTCGCCGTTACAAGACACACAAACATTCCTACAGACATGATGGGGGAGGAAGAGAAGTACACACACTCACAGTACACACACACACACACGCAGGCACACGTTCTCAAAGTGGTCCTTGGAGAAAAGAGACATGCCTGTGTGCACGAAGACAGCATTCCAGTACACTGGAAAGAGAGAACCCCCACCGCACATACACACACACGCACACACGCACATGCACACACACACACACGCAATACTCCCAACTTTGGTCCACATTACCATTTCTGCTGCTCTCAACCTGGCTCTTGCTTTCTGTGCTATTTCCAGGGAGACACACAAACACACACTCCCCGCCATCACACACACACACACACACACACACACACACACACACACACACACACACACACACACACACTTCCAAGAACACTCTTCGTCCTTTCATGTCATGTTGCTGAGCAGTCAGAGACACAGAGATGAGAAGAAAAGGAACGAGGTCTGCCTGAAACAGAACAAAACAAAAAACATCCAGTAGAACATCCAGTCTCATGTAACTCGGCAACAATTACACGATGAGAAGAGAGGACACGTTTATTTGTGATTTTCAAGTGGAGGCTTTCAGACAGGAGAGTTGACACGCTACCAAAGGAACTGACTTCAGTAGCACCTGCAAGTATCGCAGTTAGCGGTGCCACTTCCACGGCAGGTCTCTGATAATGCTCTAACTGTGCAGGGCAACAAAAAAGAGTGCATGCCAGTCTGGCCGCTAAAATAATTTTAAATGGATTCGTGATCAAATCTGCAGTGACAGCAGTCTTGAAGATGGGCGATGGAAAACTCTAAAAGCTGCTTGTAAACCGAGCGTATTCAAAAGCTTTCAGTCGAAAAGAATTAAACAGTCTGACCATATCTAAAGGTAGCACTCGGAGGTGAGCCAGACAGCCCGCTTTTTTTTTTTAACCTCTTCTGGTTTCGTCATTCTGACTACTTGATCTTTCTTCGAGAGCTGTGAGTCTTTATGCTTGTCTTTGTAGTCTTAAAGTGATGAATCGCACAAGTCAGGAAGGCGTTGCACACTTTTTGTACAGTGACTCTTCAAAGGCGTTAATGGTGTTGCACAGGGGGAGTGACGCAAGTATGTAGAGTGAAAGGAAGAGAGCGTTAGAGGAGAGTTCAGGTCCTGCGTACTTTGTCACCTCGGCACACCTGGCCTATATCTGCATGAAGTGGACTGTGGTTGGCAGATTGTCAGTTTTGGAAAGATACAAAAGTTGTTGAATGCAGCCCCCTCTCAGCTCCAATTTCGGAAAGATGTGGGGCTGAATCAATTCGCTGATTTGAAACAGTTTTTATTTTGACAAAGGAGAGAGTCTAAGGACTGAAGAGATTGTGGATGCCTTTCAGGGAATGTGATGGTGATTTTGAGCTATATAAATAAAACTGACTTAAATTGACTTGACTTCAGGATCCTAAATATAGCTGACCCGACCCGACCTATCAGCCCCCAAAAAAATTGAATTCTCTATTTCTCTCTTGTGCTTATGCTTTGCCTGGATTGAGGCACAAAAAAAAACATTTGGTTGGGGTTAGGAAAACATCATGAGGTGGCTTAAAAAAAACAGTTTTGTTTGCCATGATTTTTGGGGGAAATGGTCCAATTTCCTGCAGCTCTCCACACGTCCCCAGGTGTCCTTACAAATATCCACAGGTGCGGCTACGGTCAGCTGTTTTGCAGCCAACGTATTGTGCCAAGATTGCTACAATTGTAAACCTTGGATGCATCGGTGGTTTGCAGAAACGTTTACTGTTAATATTACCTCCTGGTGACCAGGCATAACCCAAAGTCTCAACAATGGAATGAAATGGAGCTCCCTCTATGGCGTTTACGTATTGATTCTCAAAACATGCACACTTAAAAACAGGGATGTGCTCGCGGCATTATGGATCGTGGAAATTCTCACTGAAACTCTGAAGTTCAAAAAATTTGATTTGGGGCACCCTTAAATTTCTGTAATTCCGTTCAGAGTTAAGCAGTCTTACATGTAGTTTTATCACTTTATTTCTCAGTTAAGTGGTTCACCATGTGAATGCACTCTAATAAGCAAGTACGACAGGAAGTGAACACACCTGAGCTAGACGATCAGCGCTGATTCAGACTGTTAAGTGGTACGCTCAGTCTGATGCTAGTCCATCTATTACTCACCACAAGCAGCACATTATCAGCACTTCTACGGTTTCCACAGTATTTTGAAATGGTTTCTAAAGTAAACGACATACTCTGACTCACCGCTAAGCTAACAGCGGCGCACTGAGTCACCAGTTAGGCGCTCCGCTGCTAAAAGCTAATGGTGACAGTCGGTTCACGGTGGAATTTTTTTTTTTTTGAGGGAATAGCCATAAACATGGAGCCTCGGGTTTTAATATTTCACATCATATAGCTTCAGTGAAGAGCTGGAACAACATGATACAGAATGTACAGGCAGGCTGAGAGATGTGACCATGAAAATGTGACCATACTTTGTTACTCCAGGTCTTGGTAAAGACCGGCATTACGTAGCATTTTGAGTTTCTCATATGATGATTGCGCATCCTTTGCCTTAGCAAAGAAAGAATCTGGGATCCATCCATCATTTCATAACTAGTGTTTGTGTACAGACAGTGCTGCCAGAAAAAATACAGCTCTGTTTATTTATTCTTCGAGCTCATCTTGGACAGTTTGTGTGTTGCGCTTCACTAGCTGTTGATTTTGGCTAACGTCAACCATTAGCGGCCTAACCCCATACTCTCGCAATTTAAAAAACCCTTTTGATTGAAAGCCCTGTGTTTTGTTTGTGCCACGGGGTGACATTTCCGTTGTGTTCTGCATTTTCCAGAAGAAACCTGCTGTCTGTTTGTGTTTGTCGGATGGACCTTGAAAGCAACAGAGAGAGGGAGAAAGAGAGAGAGAGAGGTGTAGATGCTTGTTCGTGTGTTCACGTGTGTGCGTGCCGATGGACGTCAAGGGCGACTCCATTTCTTGGGTCAGGCTTCGGGTCACCTCAGTTGCCCTGGTAACCCCGTTCTGGCTGGGTTGCTTGGCAACAATCCTCTTTTGTTCCAAATGATTTAATTTGAAGCATATCTTCCTTCGTCACCCCTCGGCTCGCTTGCTCACCCCTCTTTCTCTCCCTCCCTCACCCCCCCTCTTCCTTCATCCTCCTCAGCCTCTCTCTTCTGCTGAAGCTTTAGCGCTATTCCCCTTTTTCTAATCTTGGCCCTTCCCCGCACATCGAGAGCCCTATCCTTCTTTTGCCTGGTATATAAGTCCCCGCTGTTATCGGAAGGTTTTACGAGTGGATAGGTGTGTGTGTGTGTGTGTGTGAGTGGGTGTGTGTGTGTGACAGATTGTGGCTATGTGTGTTTGTGCAGCTTGAAAGTGGTGACTTTGCTTGCCTCTGTGTGTCAGTGTGTACATGTTTATGTGGCGGTCAAGCCTCACACCAGAGAGTGTAATAGACCTGCTGATCCACTGGAGGATTGTTGACATGTTTGGCCTCGTCTGGGCATGAAAAGCACATGCATGCGTGAGTGCGCAGTATTGATCGACAATGAAGAGTGAGAAGGTCCATGTAAGGAGAAGGTCAGGTCAAACTTTCACCCAGGACAACCATACCATGATCTTTTTTAACACCTAGGTGGATTTAAAAACACTGACACGATTCCACTTTTACACTAAAATTGGCGTGTATAAGCAGGTTTTGTAAACGTCAGTAAAGAAAGTCAGGTTTGACTTTCTGTTTTTTTTGTCTGTTTGTTTGTGCGTCATGAACAGAACAATGGAAAGCAGCAGATCATGTACCTCATCTCACTGCATCCAGAAGACCTAAAACGTATCGATGACATTCTGATTGAGACCCAGAATTCTTTGCAGAGCTAATAACTTGAAGGAGTGAGACATCCCGCTTCTTTCTCGTCTCTGACAAGGCTTTATTACCAGGTTGGCTTTTGGGCATGCCATAGAGCTGCAGCGGTGTGAAATGTGTGCACCTGTGTGTCTTTTTTATGTACATCTTAGTTTGCATCAATTATGAAGATGTCTTTTATGGTTAAATCACAGTATTCATTTGAGTATTTTACAATAAATGCACGGACGTTTCTTGTCTAAATGGACACAAAACACGAGTCTATTATGTAATTGCCGAACATGCCACTCTAAAACCATAGGCATTAATCCACTGCTATTAACATCCTACGGGCTTCTAGGAAGGCTTTTCAACCTGGCTGCAGGGATTTGCTCCCATTCAGCCGCAAGCGCATTAGTGAGATCGAGCGCTGATGTCGGGCACAAAGTGAGGCGAAGAACTTTCTTTTTGCGCGGGGGCGTCGTCGCGTTCAAACAAGAATTGGCTTTTGCTCAAACTGTTGTTCAGATATACAGATATCACAAATCGCATATCTGTGGCATCTCGGCACTTGATAAATCATGCAGACTGGCGTGCGAGATGATCTGGTGTTCACTGCTGTTGAGCTTCACGTCCGATTGCGACCCATTCTCCCAGAGCCACCAAGTACCGGCCTTCTTCGTACTGGCATTGTGAAGGATGGCCAAGAGAAGGGACGGGGCAAGATAAAGAGAGAGAGAGAGAAAGATAGAGAGAGACAGAGAGAGAGAGAGAGAGAGAGAGAGAGAGAGAGTAGGTTCTGGCGCTTCCCAAAGCGGGTCCAGTGATCTTAGTAAAAAGGGCAGACTTCTGGTAATTGACTACTCATTTCTTTAAGTGGCCTATTGGCAGGGGCAGTCAGTGCATTTGCCAAGGCATTAAAGATTTCGGTCTCTTTATCTTCCTGTGCCTGTGTGTGTGTGTGTGTGTGTGTGTGTGTGTGTGTGTGTGTGTTCGTGATCTCAGTTTTCTTTTTTCTTATGAAATGATGATTTCCTTCCTTCCTTGAAACTGTGTGCACACTGTTGCAGTAAAGGGCTCTTCTCGCAAAAAACCTCTCTGTGTCTGTCTGTCTGTCTGTCTGTGTCCAATCAGCTCGTTTTAACGGAGCTCAGCTGGCACAGCTGTCGAATTATAAGCGACTGCCAAAGTGGTTTACAGTGCATTACAATACATGGAAGGTATCAAAACACTACAGAGAGATCATTATAGAGGTAATTATGATGTAACAGCAGCTGACTAATTGGTTTTGTGTGATGAGTGGCTAAATAGGGCATAGCCGACAAAGTATAGGTTCAGACTTCCAGATGAAAGAGTTTCTGCTTACTGTGATCATCCCTCGTTTCCATGCTAGCTGTGAAGCAATACCAGAACTTGTTCTGTGAAGAAAAAGTTAATTGAATGCTAATATGAAGTTTCAGCAGTCTTAGTTGGACTAATCAAGTGGGCGTCTTCATTCTGAAAGCTTCATGGGTGTTTTTATTGTGGTGTTTTGTCCCCACGCGCACCCATTTAAAAGGCAGAGCCACGGAGATTAACTGTATCGGCAGACACAAACGCTGATGGATGATGATTATATTCACCGCAGAAGCATGTTCTGATATCGCCGTGTTGGTATTCTTCCTGGAACGCCATGATTGATGATGCTCCGGGACCATCAGGGAGGCTCACCAGTCATATAATGTCATAGTTTAGCAACTAGAAAGACATGGTACACACGTAGCAGGAGTTATCCTTTCACATGTGTGTTTAAAATTTGAAGGTTTATATTATGGCACAAAGCATTTTCTCTAAACCTAACCCACTACAGTGACAAGACTAAAAAGTAAAATAGGGTTTATGGGTTAGGGTTAGTTTGTGTAAAAATAACATGTGAAGGATAAAATGATATGTTCTAAGCATTATTCAAACCCCAGTTTCCTGAGTGAGAGTCCTGTACTTGACCCACTTGCACAAAGTGTGGTTTTCCTCGCTGTTTTGTAAGTTGAAATGCTTGTGGAGCATCATTAATTATGATGTTCCAGGAACAACGCCAACACACGTCGTGACGCAACCGTGTGACCGGTCAGTTGCAATAATGGTCACGGAGCAACATACATCATGATGTTCTAGCCACGACGCCAACATGACGATATCAGGTGAACTAAGCCAAAGCAAACATTTCTCAAACAAGCCTGACCCCAGTGATGGTGAAGGTACGGTGAGGGCAGGGCAGCCAAAAAACTTGGTTAAGGGCAGATTAAAAAAAAGGGAAGGCTATCTGCAGGCCTGTGGCATCTCATCGGTCTCCTGAAAAGAAAGTTAGATGTATGACATGCCCGTCCATTCCCTCTGACCTCCACACCCACGCTGTCTGACTCACTTCAAATAGGGAACACTACTTCTTGCATTGGCACTGAATGTTGGCATTGGACATAATGGCTAGGCGCTGAATCATCCAATATGGATGTAATTGGTAGGACACTGGGTTTTGCAGAACCTGCCTTCATATAATACCTTGAATTTGTGAAAATTGGTGACAAATGTGCACTTCCAAAAACGAATTGATATGAATCAGAGGCTTTTAGGGATCTGGAGCCCTCGAGCAGTTGCACATTTTGCCTGGTTAGTATTCTGGGCTCGTCGGTGCGACTAGCAGGTAGTTTCCCCCCCCACCACTGGAAACACGAGGGAGGAATTTCATCCCCGAAAAGACTCTAACTCCGGAAGATACCCACTTGAACTCAGCCTGCTGACGGATGGAGGGGGGCAGATTTCGCCCCCCCCGTCAGTTACAGTGATGTCGCGTTAGATGGAGATCACTTCAGACCTGTATGAAGCGGAGGAATGAGTGATTACGGGGACAGAACTCTCTGTTGGCGTGTTTACTGTATTAAGACGGATTTGAAAAAACCTGTCCTTTAACTTTTAGCCGATCACTGTCACTCTTTTTCTCCGCCCCGACACTGCTGTCAGCATCCCTCCACTTGTTTTCTCCCTCTCCATCCTTCTGTCTCCTTTCTCTTGACTTTCTGTCTTCCCACTCTGCTCTACTTCCCTCCATCTTGCTCTCATTGTGTTTTTATGCTCTTTCAGTCTTTTTTTGCCCCCTTTCTAAGTCACCCTGTCATCTCTCCTCATTGGTCTCATCTATCTATATATGCTTATTTCTGCCACGTCCTTCGCTCACCTCTCACTCTCTTTCTCTCCTCTGGTCTCCCTCGCTCTGTTTTTTCCCCCTGTGCTTTTCTCCTTTGCTCTCTCTCGCCACCCCGACTCTCTCCGTCTTTCTCTTCCCTGGCAAATCATTATTCTTTTTTCTTTTGTCAGCACTGATGCTGCTGCCCTTTTCTGCAAGCCCTCTCCCGCCTCTCCCTCCTCTCTCAAGCCGCGCTCTCTTTTCTCTCTCATAGCGCTGTTCCAGTGGCAGGGTGGGGCGGCCGGCTTGGCGCCTCAGTGCTGCTGCAGACACACTGCCGGGCTGTGATGGGAGTTATGTGTGCGTGGGGTGGGGTNGGGGGGGGGGGGGGGGGGGGGGGTATGGCTGGTGGAGGATGAGGACCAAGAAGTGGAGGGGGGAATCGTCTGAGCTCTGAGCTAACTACGTTTGACAGGCAGCAGAGGAAGGGTGGGGAGCACGGCTACTGGAGGTGGTTGGAGGGGGTACTTGACTGGGTGGGGGCTGTTTTGGTCCCACAGAATCCCCCGCGAAGCCCTGGTAAAAAAAAAAAAAAAA
>CAEMYA010000024.1:7729196-7751590 GCA_903131615.1 Diplodus sargus
TGGGCATAGATGGATGGTGTGGGGGAGGTTGTGCTGTGTGTGTGTGTGTGTGTGTGTGTGTGTGTGTGTCTTTCCGAATGTGTCCTCTAGGTGCTTTGTGTGCATAAAGTTTGCATGTTTGCTTTATGTGTCCAACTGTATCTAATGTTATTTTAAGCACTTTTTTACATCTTTCAGTCAGCGGGGGTGTTGTTTGTGCTTGACAAGCATTTATGTCTCCTGTCTGTATGCTTTATGAGAGTGAGTGTGTGTGTGTGTGTGTGTGTGGTGTGGTGTGGACTCTCCTGTGTACGACTTGGGGGGCGTGGCATGCTCGCAGTGTGTGTGAGTCGATGCCTCTGTGTGTGTGTAATGGCCTGTATCATACCATGCCATATCAAACTGCACACTGCTGGCTGAATTCCCCATCAAATGTGTACGGCATCAGCAGCACCAAGACACATGGCCCTGTCTGTCACACACCGAAGCACAGTATACTCTCTGTGCAGCTGCGGTAGAATGTGGACGCACACATGCGCACACGCCAGCACGCACGTGCACGCAGCCTCAACCACATGCAGATAAAAAAAAAAAAAACATCTCATAAATCACACAGATACTCCATCCCACACGCTTGTGCACAAACAGATAGATTCCTCCCTGCAAAACAAATACAACTGCACTTGGGCGAAAAACACACAGCAAACACATCCACATGCGCACACACATAGATAATACACTCCTTGAGAGTCTCACTCGCACACATATGAAGAAACGTGCACGTTGTTCGCACACATTCAGATAATTACTTTATTGCGAAGCGACTACACCTACACCCTGGCGTGCAAACGCAGACAAACACACACACACACACACACACACCACATATGCACAAACATGCGGATTATAACCCAATCACTCACACACACACACACACACACTTGTACTGCAGTAAATAAAGTTCATTAACCCGCGCTAATTAGCAGCAACACAGTAAAGCTTCCCTGGGAGAACAAAAAAAAGGAGGGAAAGAAGGAATTAAGGATGGCGCGAAGTAAACGAGTTGATCGGGAATAGGGGAGGAGGGGGAGGAGGGGGAGGAGGCTCGACAGAAGGGCGAAGAGGTGAGGGAGGACGAGAGGAAACCGAGGAGGACATTGGGGCAGATGGAGAGGAGGAGGGGGGAGAAGATGGAGGGAGACAGATGGAGGAGGAAGAAAAGAGGGGGTGAACATGGAGATGGCCAAGGTGGTTTGAATCTTTCGCTGTTTGTTCTTTTTAGGCAGAGAAACATGGGGACGCTGATTTCATTAAATGAACACATACAAGTTTTTTGGGAAATACGCATATTTCTTTCTTCCTTAAGGCTTATTTTCAAATGTACATAGACACTTTGCAGCGCCTGTTCTGTAACCTACGGAAGTGGACTGGGCAGTTATAGTCATGTGCGCTTGTATGTGTGCATTGCAGGTGGTAATGATGCAGCTGTACTTTCCCTGGTAAACATGCAGACCTCTTTGGATCGCAGGTCTATCTCTGGACTAGACAGAGTGGACAGAGTGTCCAGAGGGAGGGCTGCCCCTCGATACACAACGAGCTTGAATGCAGGACTCAGTGTGAAAAGCGTTTGAAACCAGACTGCTTGTGTAGGGCCAGCTTGCCCTTTGAATGTTCCTCCTGTCTGCTCTCTCTAGCCCAGAGACACTCCAGTGACAAATAGCAGTTCCAGAGGTGGAATATTACCCAAAAAGAGCAGAAGCTGGTTGGTAAGGAATGACAGCACCATCCAAAGAGGTTGGTGTGTTTACTGGGAAAGCTATAGGTCACAATCACATGTCCTGGCACTGCTGTGAACCACCTGCTGGAATTACAATTGCCAGGTATGGTTAGTGAGCATCAGATTTTGGCCTGTGTGCATGCACAATGGTACCAATTCTGGCAAATTCACTGTAATGACAAGATTCTGGGTTGTTCCATGGGTGTATTGGGAGAGAATGGCACAGTGAGTCTGCCCACAGCTATACTGCCAATTTTCACTGCTGGGAATCAACAATACTGTCATAGAAAAAAAATAAAAAATCCTCTGAAGCCTGAAAGGACTTTCCCCACAGATGACCATTATACAGGAGATGTCTGTAAAGCTGAGGCTAAACCTCATTAAGGTTTTATATTTGCCAAACCTTCCCAAAGCTTAGAAAAGCTATTTTTATGTGCCTGACGTCATCCCATTGTTAAGTCCTCATTAGTCTGAAAAGCGCTAATGAGGAGGCAAACCAAGTTGCAGGCTGCGACTAATTACTTTACTGATCAATTAACCTGCTGTTAATTTTCCAGATTGGTTGAGGAATTGTTTTCTCTGTGTAACTTCACGAAACAGTGAAACAGCTCTGCACAATATCCCTAAACTGTACAATCGTCTAAGACCCAAATTGATATAATGTAAAAAGCAACAGGATCTCAGATTTGGAGAACATAGAAGCAAAGATTTTGGCAGTCTTCTCTTGAAAATTGACTTTAAAGATCAACTGATTTCACAATACTGTTGCCAGTTCATTTTCAGTTAATCAGGGTTAGGGGTATCGACTAATTGGTGCAGCCCTTCCAGGAAGTTTTGGCTCATACACTGGGTGACCAATTTTTTTTTGGAATTAAGGGCCACCATCTTGGAATCCAGTATCTGGCTCTTAAAGGGTTGTATGCCAAGAAAAGGCTCCAAATAGACAATTTCATGGGTCCAGAGCTTTGGATTTGATCCTAAGCACATGGTGGAAAAACACAACCAAAACCCAATGTGCATACATTAATTTTCAAAATGAAAGAAAGAAGATCTGCCCTTAAAGAAAACTGAAGATAGTGAGTCATGGTGAGAAAATGGACAGTTGCAAAAAGGTGCTAAAAACCAGTTGTTGGCCACATGTTAACACGCAAACAGACCTGAAACAACAAACATGTCCTGTGCGACCCTGTTTAAATGAATATAATTGGGAGCCTCAGGTATTGGAAACCCATTGTCCCTTGGAGGACCTCTAGTTTATTCCGCCTAAAAGCACAATAATCAGCGGTCATGAGTGGCAAAAACATAGAGAACACAATCTGTTGTTGCTTCTTGTGATAGTGAAGGATAATGAATACTGGGTCGCATGTTTTTTCTGTCTTTAGATGGGCTAGTTGTTTCGCACCTGCGTTCAATCTTTATGTGAGGTTAAACGCACCCTGACTGCAGCTCTTTATGTAATGGGTAGACATATGGTGGTTATTGATCTTCTCATCTGAGTCTCAGAAAGAAAGAAAATAATGTTGAGGCTACTCCCTAAAGTCTTTCTCCTTTCTTTTTCTGTCATTAACAGAGGGCTCTCGAGCTCCTCACACGTCCTCTATCGCCTCCTCTCTCCCCACCTTCCCGCTTTTTCACACACAGACACGGTTTCCCGCCTCATTTTGTCACCCACCCTCCTCTCCATACCCTTATCCATCCATCTTTCTCCCTCTCTTCTTTCTCTCTCCCTCCCTCGACTTGATATCCCAGTCAGCCTTCTACCTCTGCGTTCTCTCACCTTGTTGCCAGCAATGGAAAGTGTAAATTGTGTTGCTTTAAATACCCGTGTCTTCCTCGGGCTTACAGCTCGAGGCGGGGGGAAGTGGAGGAGTAGATGTGAGGCGAGAAGAAAGAAGAGCAAGCAGCAGTGTTTAACTTAGCGTCTGCTAAGGATAGATAGGTCTCTCCTTTCATTTTTGCAGCCCGGGTGTTTAGTCTGACTTAACCATTTAAACTCTGGCTG
Source organism: Diplodus sargus (assembly GCA_903131615.1). NCBI lineage: Eukaryota > Metazoa > Chordata > Actinopteri > Spariformes > Sparidae > Diplodus > Diplodus sargus. The sequence continues at coordinate 7,732,955 of CAEMYA010000024.1, forward strand.
AACTTAATTTCCCTCCTTTAACTTTGCCCCGAAGTAGATTCAAAGCTAAGAAATAACAGCTGTATCTGAGGCTTTTAAGGGTCATGTGCTACTGGCAAATGACTCTGTTGCATTTGTTTAAACCGGTTCGGACCGGCGGATGTGTCGGGGACGCCATCAGGGCAGTTAGGGTGCGTCACCAAATTTGTCGACCCCAGAAACTTTCCTCTTAATTCAAATGGTCTTATCTCTCTGGCGCCCATCTTAATGGCCAGCTGACCCCACCCATCGCACCATCTCATGACCCGCTGCGTCGATCTGAATTACTGCTGAAAGACTGAAACGTTCCCGATGCAGCTCAATTCTACACACAAAGCGCCACAACTAAATTAGACCAATATTCTTGAACAAGGTTGCTGCCATGCTCACATACTGTACAACATCAAGTGATTTGTATGCATGCGTCGAGCATTAGATTTAAGATGCAGACTGCAGTTTAATTACCATTAAAACATTTATATTCAATAAGAGCCAGATTAACCTTTACTTATTAGCTTGCATTAATTGATATAAAAAGTGCTTTTAACCCACTACAGGCACAGTTGTGTGATCTGTTGGGCCAGTGAGCTCCACTGGGGTAGCTCAGGTTAAGTGCACTGCTCGAAGGCACTCAAGAAAGTGGTGATAAAACAGCTGCAAGTGCTGCTTTTTACCTCTAGACTGCTACGGATCGAATCTGTGACCTTCCAGGCAACTTCTCATTTAGGTAGTCTTCAGGCCACAGGTGCTGGAGATCAATAACTAAATAGTAAAAAGACAACAGTTGTTTAGAAATGTCACAATTGTTGCTGCTACATTTATGGAATTAATTTTCTTCAGCTCCTCTCTGCGCTTGTCATAAATAATGACCCCTCAATGGCTCATTATTTATGACAAGAGCAAGCGCAGTTAGAGAACACAAGACTTTATTTAGTTTGATTGCAATCATTGATGTACGGTTTCCAGGGACAACTTATAGTTCAGGTTGCATTTAGCAGAAATGTGGATCAGATGATGTCTAATTTACCGAGATTACATTCTATAAACCAGTGACTATATGTATTTTAATTATGTGAATTTTCCAGCTAGCTGTGTTACATGAGGACAATGTAAAGGGTCACATTTAATGTGAGGTGTTATGTCATCTTGAGTCAATGTGTATGAATAAGATAACAAGATGTTATGTTAACCCTTATTAGACAGAGACAGAATAACCAATTTGAATTGCAGTACTTTCATGTACAATACTCCATGTCCATGCAGAAGTTCCTCTTAACATCATATGTAATGAACTCAATTGAATGCACAAGTCTGCAGTGAGTTGTATTAGTATAAGTTGTTTAATTTATTCACATTAACTCAACATAATAGAAATGTGTCATTAAATGTGAACTTGTGTATTTTTGTGTATGTATAATCAACTACTTGTTAGTTTATTGCCACAGTTGTTAAATGCTGAAGCTGTTAGAAAAACATATGACATTGTGGGTTTGAATATTTGCTTGGTTATGTTATTACATTTTTTATCAAAGATATTTTGAAAATTACAGTTCAACAGGTTAAACGAGTGGAGTCACGCATGGCCATGAGGAAGGCTAATTATTGTGTTATGTGCACCGCTCTGTATACATTTTCCCGGATTCTGGTCATTGCTGAAGAGCCATGAGTCGACTGCTGAAAGTGTTTTTACCAGAACAAATGTCACTGTGAGCCTCGGACACAGGTTGTCCTTGGTCAGAAATGCCAGCCCTCTGCTGCGGCCAAAGATAAGACACAAGTTTGGCTAACTTGTCGGAGCTCATTGTGGTTGGCTTGATGACTGATGCACTGGGACAGCCAATTTACCCAAAGTGTTCGTGCCAAGTAGAAGAGCTCTTGCGATCAGCTGCAAGAATTAGCCCAAGACGCTATTAAAGGAGACACTAATCCGTGGTGCACTTGACCACACATCTAGCCCTCAGCCATCATGGTGCTTAGATAAACTAACCACAAGGTCATGGCTGCAGCAAAACGCTGCAGAGAGCAAAGGAGCGCCTTACTCTGACACAAAGGGCTCTGGAAGTCTCTGAGTGCCGTTTGAATCCTGGCTGTACCTTTATGACCAGTGACGGCTCTGGATCCTCTCAGCCCGGAGGCAAACGGAAGACTTTTTCTCTCTTTTCTAATAACTTCTGTATTCCGAGATGCTGAACAGGCCATCCAAGTTAAAAAAATTGCAAAAAGTGATTCTCTTGGCTGCTGCCTGCTGCTCTCGTGCTCATGTATTGCAAACGTGTGTTTTTTATGCTAAATGCAGTTAGTTTGCATCCTCTCAGCGCGTGAGTCCCCCCGCCCCCCCTTCATGTCTTGATGGGAGTTCCGCGGAAGCACACTTAAGCAGATGTTCTTCCTGTTGGAAAAGAAAAAAAAATCAATTCCACCGCCGGTGCAAGGATGCGATAACGCTTCACACTGAATATAAACCTGTCTCCTGCTTGACGATTTGGTTCCAATTAAACTATTTACACATGCCATATTTTCAGGGCTGAGGAGACCGCTTTGAGGCATGTCTTCTTAAGAGATGCTCCCTCCGTTCGCCTGGTCTTGTCGTCAATTATGCCACATTTTTGTTTTGCTCGAGATTAGGTTGAGTGAGTGCTGGCACGTTCCAAAGCGAGCAGGGAGGGGAGCGCAAAGGCATGGCTGGGCGCTCAAAGCCGCGATAACGTAACACATCAGAAAGTGGCGTGGCGGCCATGTTCGCAGTAACTTACCGTAACGAGCGGCTGCGTGCTTTAGCATGCGTCTCCAACTGTCGGCCACCCTCACTGAATGCAGAGAGCAGAATTAGCCTGCGCCACCACCCGTTATCAAGGGGCCCCTGTTAAATACCATAATTTAGGCCAATTTGAATACTGTTAAACACCCAGACAGTTCACTGTTCAGTGGTTTTTGTGGTGTTCCAGCTCCGGCTCCAGCTCGAGCCTTTAGAATCCCTTCATTATACTGGGTCATTTGTATTCTCTTTCTCTTTCCCTCTGACCTGCTCATTTCCATAATGCCTGTCCCGTTTGAGCTTGTTCTGTACCAGCCGATACATATGCATGGCATTTAAAAACTTGACACAGATATTGACAAAAGAGGGTTACAGAGCTATTAGAGGTATAAGACAGTGCTCTTGTTGTTGCTTTGACCTGTCGGGAGCCGCTGCCTGCCGTGGTCTCTTCATCTTGGCTGGTCCCTCAGGTCGTGCAGTCTCTGGGTGCCAGGCCTGCTACTGACTCATCGCTCTTACATTGGCCTCACAGACATACAAGCAGATAGCCATTTGTCTGCTTTTTTTGTCCTGCTGACAGCATGTCCGTGTGTGTGCGTGCATTGTGTCTTTGCTTTCAGAAAGACAGATAGAGATATATAGATAATCTGACAAGCAGAGAAAGAGATGGGCGGGGGGAGATAGAGAGAAGGAGAGAGAGCGAGGCAAGTAATGCATTTTGTGGGTTTATCTGATTTGTGTGTTGGTGTGTGCTACTATTTTTGCTTGTATTTTCATATGAGTGCAGTGTCTGTCTGACTACTCCCTGTTGCCTCTCTATCGCTCTGTCTTATGAGTTTTCTCACTCTCTCCCGCTACCTAGACGAAGACCCCTTGCAACCAGTGACCTCAGATGAGACGGTGTCCGTGGGGGGCACAGTGACACTGACCTGCCGGGTGGCCGAGAGCGACAACTCTTCACTGCAATGGTCCAACACTGCACAGCAGACCCTGTACTTCGGAGAGAAGAGAGGTAAGAGGGAGGGACGGGTGAAGAGAGACATGGGGAGCGGGGACAAGAAAAGCTACGAAAGTGTCAATGACGCAACCTCATCCCCTACAAAATATACTCAAACACACGTTGCTTGCAGGCATGTGACTTAATCCATTTGGTCCAAGTCTCGAGCCAAGTCATTTTTTTTTGGCAAATGAAGTCAAGTCACAGGTTGGTCAAAGGCGGTTTGTAAGCTATGGCCAGAATTTAATTTAAAGCATTAGGCATTACCTTGTCCCTGAAATAAAACTCTTTGCCAAAAACGCTGTAAATTGTAAATCACCTCCTTACTGTATCCCCTGCCACAGCCAAGGATAGTTACCAAAGATCAGCAGCTGTCCATGACTCTGGTGACATGCTACCCCCTGCGTTTTCGAGTTACATTTGGCAATATTCTAGAAATTATACCTTTAAGGCAAGCCAAGTCCTAAATCAATCCCCATTCTAACCTGCAGTATCCAGTCTTTATAAAGAGCAAAGACGAGGAGGTAGTGGCTGTCATATAATGATATTATTGCCAGATCCATCCAATCTGTTCAACATGTATGCCAATGAATTTATTTTTGCTGTAATCATTGATATTCAGTGGGTTATATGTAATCAAACAAAAACCGAAATAGCTTTATGAAAGCTTATTTAATTTTCTCTGGATCAGAAAGATCTTTCCTCCCCGTCACTTTTAAACAATGTAAACTGACAGAGAGAGTAAAGAAGAAACTGAACTGAAAGCATAAAATGAACACAGACAAGTAATTTGAGTCATCATGTCTCAAGTAAAGTCAAGTCATTAGTCTTTGACTTCTGTCAAGTCAATTTGCAAGAGTCGGCTGAAGTCCACGTCTCTGCAAATATGTTCTGGAGGGAACAAATCACTTGTAGCATTTATGCCCGGTTAGAAAGGCGGACATTGTTCTACCACAGAGATGTTGTTGAGTTTGGTATCTGGGGTTTTTTGCCTCAACTGCAGCAAAGCAGTAAAAATACAGCAAAGTGATACACTTTCAGTATTCGCTCATTATGATCCCACTTATATATCATTTCAAATGTTACGTATCTGTATAAAACTAGATGCATGTTAAACATGTCTGGGAGCTGTCCTCGCTGTACTGTCTCGTCAGATACGTATTGTTCTACGGTGATTGTAGCTGTACGCAGCACTAATTGCCCAAGTCAAAATTTCCCCTCAGGGACAATAGAGTAAATCTTATCTTAATGGACTAACATGTGCATCCCTGTTGGCCAGATCACAACTGTGATTGCAATCCATTTTGGTTTCCCAGGGTACATGCAAATCAACATATAGGCTAAACATGTGAATGAATCACATTTATTTACAACAAGAAAGTAGAAGATGATATCTCCTTCAAGGGCTTTCATTCACACACCTCCCACGTGTTGGTATATATCAATGCTTTCTCACCTACACAGTTCATTAAGTCATTGAACCAATCAGAGATCTGATGAATGCTGCAACAGCTTGGGTGGGCCGTCCGTAACGTCATATGTGTTGAAAATCTCAGAAACAGTGTTTTCTCTCTGTCGCCGTCAGACACAGCGGCTTATTTCAGTGTCACTTTAGCTGCAGTTATCGCGAGGGATAGACTGTGTCGAGTCTACATCCACACACTGCTGACAGAGTAAAGGTTATTGATGCATCGTGGAGAGACGATTCACACCTTTTCAACATGAATGTTTCTTGAGTAAGTGGAATTCAGTCCATCTTGAGTGCTTCTTTGAATGAATTGACTCTTCTGAGATCAGATAGTTATCCAATCTGCCTGAGATAAATAGATGCAAATAGGGTCTTCATTTGTCACAGGAGATAGAGATGTTTGCTGCTGCATCTTTGCTGAACAAGGCGCTAATAATTACTTAGTACATGCTGGGTCAAAAGCTTTGTTCAAGAGAAGGACCCCCAAATAGGGAACTGAGATAGCAAACAGCATGTTATTGTGGTATTGTAGTGTGCCCGAAAGTGCTCTGTGAGTGCATCAAATGAAAACAAAGGACTAAAAGAATAAGCCTCCCCCTCCGATGGGTGAAAAGCATCGATGTGTCCAATTCATGCATCGACTTTTTAGAGAAAAACCTGTCAGCTCTTTAATAATCCATTTGGTGCAAGTCGATGGCCTCGCTGGCTGGTAAGCCGAGATGAGGTTTGATAATATTTTGAAAAGCGAGACTTCATACACCTTGGTGCCCTGGTCCAGCATCACACAACAGACCCTGCATTTTGAAATGAAAAAAGAAAGTAGGTGAGAGGGACAGCTAGTGGCAGGAAAGAAATGATACTGTAAATAAGGACTGACACTATAAATATGGAGTTTTGGTTCTAATGATTACTTTTGACTGTGTTCACACGGACCCACAGTTCAAAACATTGTCGAGAGTGGAAAGGAGCGTGCACAGCTGCCGGTTTGAGTATAAAGCCGGGGATAATTCCAGGCTGTGATTGCAATAAAAAAGAAAGTCGTACGCTTTTTATTTGACATGATGAAATAAATGCCTCGAAATGCTCGTTAAAGTCAAATGATTTTAAGAAAACTTTAGAGCCTGAGAGGCTTAAATGCTGCCTCTAACTTTTCGTAGTCGGCCTCTTTTCATTGGTCCAGCATCACACAACAGACTTGGTACTTGGGAGTGAAAAGAAGAGAGTCCGGTACAGATGGAAGGAGGACTGGGAGAGTTGGAGAGTTAGAGGGAAAGAAAGAGAGAGGGAGAGAGAACACTTAACAGCAGAAGTGAAGTGACAGAGAGATGGAGTTAGGAATGGCGAGAGGATGGACGGACACAGGCCGCGAAGTTCTCATTGCAGAGGGCCAACATTTTTTGCAAACTGACAGTTTGGAAAAAAAACTGAGCGGTGAGAGAGAATGACGGAGCGAGGTGGGGAAGGACGAATGCAGAGATCAGCGAGTCTATGCTCCAAATGGAGCTTCAACCACAGTGGAGAGGAGAGAGGTAGAAAGTGAGGCTCTTCTCTGCAGTGATAGAACACTTAAAGGCTGACCTGTACTTTGGTGGAAATTGAGAAGAGTATTGGAGGAGCAGGAGGAGGAAAAGGAGAAAATGGGAGGAGGATGAGGGGAAAGTGAGATGAAGCAGAAACTCCCCACCGCAGTGGACCAACATGCACAGCAGATGCTGTACTCTGGGAGGCAGGGAGTCTAGAGACAGGGAGGGGAGGGGAGCTCAGAATGCATCCCCTCAACTATGAGTTATCTTTAAAGTTCTGCAGATGGAAAGTGAAAGAAGAGGGGGAGAAAGATGAAGATATTTGCTTTTTATGGAGAGAAGAGATAGAAATATTGAGGAAGGAAGGAGTATAGAAGAGTATAACAGAGAATGAATGAAGGAGATGTAAAAAAGAAATGTTTTGCACTAAAACAATACATCAATAAACAATACAGTGTCAAGATTCCCCTTACGATGTTGTCCACGGTCCTCCAGACACGATGCTTATATCCGTGCGTTCAGGAATCAAGTCCTCCAAAGACAAAATAAGCGTTTGCCTGACATGAGCATTATCTTACCCCTGCACCTTCATGAGCACAACATCATGTTCATTGGCCTCGAAGACATAAAACAGTATTCTTCACAAGTGTCATGTGTTTTCTGAGTGGCCACTTAAAGCAACATTACGCAACATTTTACCTTAATAACAGCTTCAAGATCACGTTGATGCCACAGTGTCTTGTACAGTGTCTGTATTTTCTCTTCTCTTTCTGTTCTCTATTCTATTTTCACTTCATATTGGCGTTCTGTATCTGACCAGCTTACACAATTCCAAAACTCGCTTTCCTTTTAGCTCCAATTTGGTCTCCACCCACTCCCTAGTGTAACTCTTCACGTTTTTAGCTGCGTAATGCTAGCTTACTTGAGCTTTGTCTGCTTTTTAACTATTTGCAGGTAGCATTCAGCAGATTTAGCACAGTTAAGCACAGGCAGAAGTTATTGTGGAAAACCGTAAAGTTAAAAGATTAAAAAGGATATTCTGGGCCAGAAAACCAAAAGATGTGCTGGAGGAAGCTAAAGAGAGAGCTGAATTGAAGGGCAAAGTCAGTGAGCAAATCTCTGTGGGTTCAAATCTGTTTACATCACAAACCATTTGATCTATTGGCAATACAAGCATACAAATTAGTGAAGCTTTGATTTTAGGAACAGATTATGGTTACGATTCAAACAAACATGTTTCAAAGTCACACAGATATCACGGTAATTTCAATGGAACATTTTTAAAGGCTTTTTAATTTATTTTTTTTTTTTACATGATTTGTATTTTTTAAGTTGTTCTGCTCCGCTAAATGGAGCTTCGCTATAACCCACATATGACTGGAATTTGACAAAAAAAATAATGACAAACATTTGTAACAGTGAAAGAAGAAGGATGGGCAGGCTGATTGAGAAAAAAAGTAAAAATGAAAGACGTAAAAGTGAGGCAGGAAGGAGTGAAAATAGTGACTAGAAACTCCCCAGTGCTCCACTTGGGTAATGATGGATCGAGGCGGAGCAGCGAGTCATCTATGCAGTTGGCCCCGAACTGCAAAGCACCGACAGACTGCCTCAGAGCTGATACAGCAAGATGCTAGGGGGATGAAAATAAGGGGAAAAAGCAGGACATACTAGAACAGGAACCGAAGGAGGGAGAAGAAGTGAGAGAGTTGATTGAAGAGAGAAAATCAGGACTCCTCACCATCACAGTCCAACGCCGCACAGCATGCACCAGGCTGCAGAGAGTTGAATCTCGACAAAAACGGACGGGCGGGAGGGAGAGGGATGGACGAACAGCGTGATGAGAGATAGGAGCAGAAGAAGAAAATCATGAGTGACAACTCCTCACAGTGATGGTCGCTGTACTGCAGAGTGGAGGATCAGAGATGGCAAATTCTGAAGCAGGAGAGACAAGAAAAAAAAAAGGAGTAGCCAAGAGAGGAATGGGGGAGACGGGGAGCGGCGGAATGATGAAAACTGATGGAGAGTATAAAGACAGAGTGGTAGATATCACATTATGACGACGAGAGACGTGGGAATGTTAAAATGATGCGGTGGATACGAGGAAAGAGACCTTGGGTTTAATTTTGAAAACGTTCTCACTCACAAATAATGTGGAAATCGACGAGAAATCCAAGCTGTGAGATATGAGGTGTTGCCAGGGTCACATCAGTTTAACTCTGTGGTAGACTGAAAGCTCAAACTGACTTAAATCATTAGTCAGGCGCCCGTAAAGCCATTGATACCAGTTTTAATGGACCCTGCTTTGTACAGAGAGACAGACACACAGAGGGGCAAACAGAGTGTGGGCACATTTAAGAGCCACCTTTTTTAAAAATATAAAATTACATGGAAGTGAAAAGAAAAAGACTAAGAATAAATAAATAAAAAATAGAAAATATAACCAGCCTGGTTCCAGTGGAGCAGAGCTAATGAGAGTTCTGCAACTAGAACTGCCCGGATAAAGATAAAGCAAAACAGGAAATTAATTGTTAAGGGACACAAAGCCCAGTTGTGTTTATTAAAGCAGATACAATGACAAAAAAAAACGTGTACAGCTAATCCCGTCCTGTATTAATCTGAGCGTGAACATTTAGAGCAAAGGAACCTGTCATTCCATGGCGAAAAAACAAATGATCTGATGAAGCCAATACAGGATATTTTAATACATTTTAAGGCCTTAATTCGAGATCATTTATTTTAAGACCCTTTTAAGGAACTGAAGATACCCTGGAGGGGACGTGTGGGAGTGGATGGGTGGATGGATGAGACGAGAAGAGAAAAAAAAAACTGCTATTAGAGGAGATTAGGCGGCAAGGAAAGCATGAAAACAGATGGGTTCCTGCGTTAATGTGCGGCCACCAGGAGACAGCGAGGAAGACGGGGGGGACATCTAGACAAAGGGATGGACATGAGGGAGATAAAGACAGGCGGAGAAAACCAAAACACTCGAATCAAGACAAAGAAAGGGGAACAAATAAGGACATCACATTTACATATCTGGCTTTTAGCCGGTGCTTTCATCCAAAACAACTCGCCTGAAGCTGGTATTAATGCAGAACATCTATGCGGGCTGTCTGAGTTTCTTCTTAGGAGACACAACAGTGTCAGAGTGAGCCAGGATGTCCTGAAATGAGTTTACAAAACTCTGTTTGAGCTCACGAGCTCGCTGGGATAGTTTGCACAGACAGGAAAATAATGAGGAAACCACAGACGAGGCTGAGCAAGTGTCAGGAGAAGAGATGAAGCCTGACAGACAATTCTCGTGCTTTGTTCCCCATTTTGAGGCTCTGACCTCTGGCGGACGCTCTGGTGTTCGTTTGGCGACCTGAACATTTTCTCGATTAGTCGCTTTGTCCATGAGATATCGGAAAAATAGTGAAAAAGGTCCGTCGCAACACCATGTCCTCTTAGTCCGATGGTGGAAAATAATCACACTTAGCCCGAACGAGACTGAAGCAATTAATAAAATAGCTGCTGATTCATCTTTTGTTGCTCTAATGAAGTAATCTGCTCATTTACCCCCCCTCTCCATCTGCGCATATGTTTTGCTGACTTTATGACAATTTTCCAGACGATAAGATTGTAATTTATTCTGTTCTATGCAATTGAAAAATGTAGCTAATTAATTTACGAGCCCATTAGCAAACAGCCAGTGTGTCCAGCTTTATTAAACCGAAACTTTAAATGTGAACCAACATCATTGTTATGTGCCTCCGATCAATTTGTTTATTTGTTATGAAAAATGGCCTGACGTCGCGTAACTGACACATATCCCGGCAAATCGACACAGCAGCAGGCCAGAGGTGGGGTGTGCACCGCGAGCGAGGTCAGATTCTCGCTCCAAAGTCATCTCAAATACAATTTCATAAAGTGAGCCCAAACTCAGGAATGCATATTACATGACGTAGATGCAATAATATAAAAATTACTTTCCTCCAGTGTGACAGATTATGAGACAGTAGCACAAATTGGATGCTTTATATTCTCTTGTAAGCTAACGATTAACTTTCAGCCGGAGAAATAAGGATGAATGAAGATATTTGTTTTGGTTGGTTGGCTCTTGATTAAAAAATAAAACCTTTTGGGAAAAACACACTCACAAAATAAAACCTGTTTGTCTGATTCATGAAGGGTTAGAGCCAAGGTTATCATGGACGTCCAATGTGAAACTATATTTCCAGCTGTGTCCCTGTCACACTTCCATTATTTTTCACTTTCTTCAAGGTTCATATTGTATATGTTTTTAGTTCTGTTCAATCAATACAAATGAATGAGATCAGCCACCCATGGCTTCCACAGAGAAATGTTCGCTTCGTATGCGTATTCTACATAGACATGCAGGGCAAATACTCACAACTAGAGGTCTGCAAACACATTTCCTCACCAGGGGAAAAAAAATCTGTATATTTACTTTCATCCTGCCTAGAATTTTATTTATTTGTCATGTGCGGCTTCCTTCCTTTCCATAAAAGCATATCAGCAGACATCAGATGGGCTATCTGCCTCTGTACAATTTAACAAGGTGATGGATCTCCGGTGATTTACAAACCACGACGGACGGGGAAAGCGCCTGTCTGGTGGGAGGATATTGAGTAGGCAGACTTTAAATGTGGTGAAAATGACTGTATCTTGTAAATCATTTCATGAGCACATAAGTGTTAAGCAGTCTTAAGTGAAACGAGCACAGAAAATATTGAAATTGATGGCGAGCTCCACACTCAGCCTCTCGGAGAGCGACACAAACTGACAATGACGGCTCAAAACACAGTGCGAGACTATACTCCAAATGCAGGGCGTGAAATGTTTTTTGACATTTTCTGAAAAACTATTGATCCACATCGCATCAGTCAAAGTTTTCTTGGTGTCTGGGGAGGCTCTCTGGAGAATGTATTAACAACAGCCATCACAAGACCGTGAGACTACGGGAGAGACGTTTGAAATCGAGCACATGAAAGAAGGCTTTTTCTACTTTTTTTCCTCTATGTATCATCTGAACTCTATTTTTTTTTCACGTGTCCTTAAAATAATCACATGTAATGGAAGACAAGTGCAGGGAGATGAAAGGTACAGGGAAACAAAGAACTCAAAGTAAAAAAATCCAATTTGTTTTTTGAGGTTAATGAAGTAAATATAAGAAAAACATCCCCTGTGTGATTCAGAAATTGGCCTTTTGCTTCTCACCCGCAGAAAGATAAATCAATAAACCAGACATAGAACACTACAGACGCGCATATGGTTATGCTATATTAGTCTAATTGTTATGGCTCCACACTCTCATTTTCTTCCTCAGGTGAAGAAGGAGGTAATCAAACCTGATGCAATATTTTATTTTTATTTCAATGAATTTCAGGAATTATTGCATTCTTTGTGCTGAGATGTTGACTTGTAGCAGACTGCAAAACAGTTGTGCTTGTGTATTTCTCCCCTCTATCATCTGATGTTTACCTGCCAGCTAGAACAGTTGTGAATTTTTTCCTTCTCTTCTTCTCATTGTGTTTTTTGTTCGTAGCAGACACCAAAGTCCCATCCTTAAAAGAGTATAGTTCGGCACTGGGAAATACACTTACGTGATTTCTCATTGAGAATTAGATGAGAAAATGGTTTGTACACCAAAAATGAGCCCTCAGCTAGCAGGTGGTTAGCTTAGCTTAGCACAAAGGCTAGAAAGAGCTGATCTTGCTCTATCCAAATGCCAAAAAAAATCTGCCCACCGCGTTAAGAGCTCACTTGTTGACATGCTAAAGCTTGTGTAACCTGCATTGTTTTAGACTTCATAGAGTCTTGAAGCTAGGGAAGGTTAGGTATTTTAGAAGATTGTTGGTATATTTGTTAAAATGATTCTTACATCTGTGGTTTCTGGGCTCTCTTCATCAAAAGTGTCGGCGAGTAGTATGTTGATGAAAGAATTCTGCGGAGGCAAGGCTGGGTGGAATGATAGAGCAATCTTTATTGAAACAGATGCCAGCGTCCGAATCAGAATCGGCCGCACTCTGACTTTCTCAAATCTATGGCAAAAGCAAGGTCAAGATGCTTCGCCCTCTGCCCTGTCAGAAATCCTATATCCTACAATCTTAGGTCTTCTAAATGCCACCCTTCATTCTCTTCCTATGCAAGGGTTTTTAGAGTCCCTTTTCCAGTTCACACCCACTTCTCCTAATTGGTCACTTTGGTAAATTATCCAATAGACTTAAGGAGGAGTTGACCTGTCTCCCCTATAACTCATCTAACTTGGCTGCGGTCAACTTTATGTCTTGTCCCCAAAATGACCCAAATGGATTTCCTATCCTTCTACGGAAACATGAACGTTTAAGCATCTCCCACCATTTGGCGTGCAGGCCAAACTCAGGTTTAGTGTTTTACGATGGCTTGGGTGTCTGCTTACTTTTGACACCCTCACAGTTGGAAACCAACTCCTGGACCTTCACTCACACAAGGAAAACCAATTAGTCATCGCTGAATCTAAACTGTGTAAACTCAAGGATCAGAATGTGTTGCCATCCAGATACCTCACATCCCAACAGCAATTGATGCGCCAACAAACAAATTAAAGAATCTCATTGCACAGAAATCGCTGAAATTGTCCACAAATCTTGGCACGCTTATTGCTAAAGCTATTAGTGAGCTAGCTACACAAGAAAGGCAAAGAAAATGCTGCAAATGTTCCCAGTACCTCGATGTTAGCTCAAGGGCTGGAAGTATTACGATTACAATAACCGTGTTTGTTGTTCATCATGATAACATTTTAGTGTTTTCTTACATGTGAATGAGACATAAGGCAGCGGGATACGGTGAGCAATGACGACAATGTGTTGTGCACTTTTTGGGGAAGTTCATTTTAGAGGGAGGCCTGAAAGGAGAAGGTGGGATTTTTGGTTGGGCACTTTCAGTCTAGCTTGCTCTCGCTGGTTTCTCCAACAGTGCTAACCCCAGCTTGGTGCCATGTGTAAAAATTCAAATTTGAATCATTCAAAAAATTTACTAAAATTATCAACAGAATGCGAAGAAATGATAGAACTGACTTTATGTCAAAGAGGAAAATGTGACGCAGAGATATCTACTTAATTTAGCATGCTAACCAGCTAGCCCAGGCCTGTTCTGTCGCATTCAACCACTCTGAGATCCAAGTCAGGACTGTTAGCTACGCTGCTTACTGACCCAACTAAGTGCAGCCAGAGTTGGCAGCTGGAGTTAGCTAGAGTTAGCAGTTTCTCTGGTTATATGCTGCCCCCTTACGGTATGTGTGGGTTCGACAATTCACACATATTGCCCCGTAAAAGTCCCTGCTCTTTCACTTTCTGTATAGACTGAAGCACGGTAGCTGTGTCCTCTTGTCTCCAGTTTTTATTCAAAGCTAAGCTAGCCCTCTCCTGGCTCGAGCTTCAGATCTAATGGACAGATACGAGAGTGTTATCGATTTTCTTATCTTACTCCGAAAACATAGCACAGAAGGGCATTTTCCCAAAATGTCAAACTTTTCCTTTATACTAGCCATTTGTAGAAGCGGGGATGAACCTGACACACCATAGCGGCAGACAAGGGCAATCAAAATCAAAGCACCGCAGGACATCAAGAGACATCAGAGAGAAGGGTGAATATATCCCCCACTTTACTTTGCATAAGTTTGATCCTTTGACTTAAAAAATGAGCAGCAAAGTTAATGTGGTGGCACGCAGACAACCAAGAGCAGCTGAAAGCAGTGGGCTGATAGTGACAGCCATTATGATAATTGCTTCCTTGACATCTTTTCGCTATAAAGGTGAGGAAAAGATGAGAAAATAAGCTATGCTTCGGCATCATACATTTCACTCTGTTGTGCTTCCTCTTCTAATCCCTGTGCAGCAAACAGAGCAGCCAGCATGAGTTGTGTCTTCTCTAGGTAATCTAGCTCTTAGGATGTGTCATCGGTCAGTGTTATTTGCCAGAAATCCCCAATGGACGTTTTTCACTGCTGTAAATACTACATGGCAGGATTTCTTTGGCATGTTGCTTGAAGCTGATACACCATTGGGAACATTTCTCACTCAAGTTTCGACTGGAACTAATGCCTCCTTGCTTCAATTTGCACCACCGTGGGCAAAGTTTGGTTCATCTGGCTCTGTTTGCCTTCTTCCGTTGATTTTGCATAAATTTGTGCTACCGCCTCTAAATGAGTCTTTTTTTAATTCTGTCTGAAGGTTGGGAAAGAGAGACAAGTGGATTGAGAGGGAGAAAGAGGCGAAGGGGAAGGTGGATAAAAAAAAACGACAGAGGTGTGTGTTTATCAAGCGTTTCATAGTTGGCGCACTGATCCAGGATCAATTGACACTCTCAGATCAGTGGGAGCGGCATGATCAAGGGAAGCCAGCGGTCACTGAACCCAGATCAGCTGTCGGAAAGGACGGATAATTAGGGAGCTGGAGAGAATATTCCGAAAACAGATGGGAGGATGGAGGCGACATGTGTGGGAGAGAGAGGGAGAGAAGGAGGACGAGAGGCAGTCACTTTGGATGTGAGTGTCAGCTAAATGCCTAAGAATGAAACACAAAATGAAGGAGAGAAAGCTGAGTGATGAGAGGAGGGGGGGTGGTGGGGGAGACAGAAGAAGAAAGGGAGAAGAACGAGGCAGGAAAGGAGAAAGACAGAAAGACATCGGAAGGAAAATGGACTGAGAGGGAGGTAGGAGGGAGGTGAATGCAGATTCAGGAGATGAAGAGATACAGAAGCTGGGAGGTGGATAGAGACAGAAATATGAAAAATATTGGTCTGTACCTAATTTACTTTGCTTCGGCAATGCAGCTTTTTCTCCCCCCCCCATCATTCCAATGAAGCAAATTTGAATTTGAGAGAGTTCTCGTCAGAGTGGAAACTTGGTTGGGAAAGGCGTGAGGAGGCAGGAGGCAGATGAAAAAGGTTTATATGTATGTGCACTCGGTATGTGTTGCGAGAGAAATCCCCCTCTACCTGAATGTTTGAAGTTGAAAGAGCATGAGAAAGATTGAGGGAGGAGTAGGGGGAAGCAGGGTGGAAGGATGGAGACGAGTGGGCGAAAATAGCTGCTGTGACCAGATCAACAGTTGGACCTGTGGGGAGTATCGGGTCTCGAGCTCGAGCTGCAGACAAAAACCGCTGTCTGACCTGAACACGCACACACACGAGCAAGGGAGACGTGCAAAACACACTTTCAGACACCGATGTACAAAAAGCTTTGTGCGCTGATAAGCAGACCCTGTACTTGCTATGTGATCAACAAGCACACATGCTCCATCTTCTCAGCTCCAAGCCCTCCTGACACCACTTAGAAACCCCTCACACTCGCACATATGCTCACACATTGAGCTGCAAAGAGGAAGGAGAGGCTGCTTGCTGACGTCTTTATTCTCGCTGAAAAAAAAAAATCACATTTTATTCTCTGTGACAACAACATGGAGACACAACAGAGTCCTTGGTAACGTTACGGCACCAAAGGGCTGCCGGGGGTGAACCGCTGCCATTCCAGCCAGCGTAGCGCTGTCTGCAAGTGGAGCATGTGGGTCGATTGTCAGCGTGTCCAAAAACAACATCAGAGGTATCACTGTACCCAAGACAGCACTGCACCAGCAGTGGACAAACTCAACCTTCGCCGTGGGCTCGCAGTTTGGTTAGGTGTAGGCAGCAAAAGTGTATGTGTTTCGGTTTAAAATAACTTTGTTACTTAGGGTTAGGGTTTTGTAACGCAGGTGGTGTCACTCCAGGCACAAACACACGGTGGTCACCTGAATGAAAGTCCTGTGCTTGTTTAACTCCACCCTCCGCTCCTCCTCCTTCGCTCTTTAAACTTCCCATTCCTCACTTCCTCCTTTGCAGCTGTAATGATCACTTCAGCCACTTAAGGTCGCAGTCGAACAGGAAATGTAAATATGTGTCCTCATAAGCTGCTTTCACAGCTAACCTATGTGGTGTTTTTTTTCTGACGGGGACAGGTGGCTCACTTGAGCCTCGAGTGAGTGCTGCGTTCTCCGCGTCGCTATGCTTATGCAGTACCCAAAAGTGATACGAAGAGAGCTTCTGATATTAACTCATGGAATACCGACGGTGGCCAAACCTACTTTCCAACCAAAGACACTAGTGAATGAATAGTGGGGAAAAAGTACAATACTTGTATTAAAAATGTAGTGGAGTGGAAGTATAACGTAGCAGAAAATGAAAGCACACAAGTGCAAGTACCTCAAAAGTGCAGAACTTGAATAGATGGATGTAGTTACATTCCACCACTGTCTTTATGCAACAGTTCTACTTCTTTCCACAGCAGCATGCCTCTCTGAAGCCTCAAAATTTACTTGCAAAAGTAAAAGAATTAATATTTAATTATACTTCCAGTTTGTTATTGACTTTCCAGAGTTCATAATTTCACGTTTCACTAAAAGTTTGGGAAGCAGAAGAATGATTTTGAACATTTGTCCCCAGATACCATTCAGGGACTCAGCAACAAAGTTAAGATGACACAGCATGTTGTATTAAAACAGCTCCAAAGTATGTGTTACTACTAATCAATCATAAATAAGTTGCACCTGTGCTTTTAAAAAGACAAAGCTCTCTGCGAAACAACTTTTTAAACAAAATGTTGGCTGCTGAAGAAGAGACGGCTACTCTTTCTGAAAGCACTTAAATAATTGGAACTTTTTCCCCCCGTCTGATTAGCAGATGGCTCCAAACACTGCGACACCCTCAGCTGATGTTGCCATGGAGAAGCACGGCACAGTCAGAGGCACGAAACAGCAACGTCAGCAAACTTTAGCAAATTTAAAATGCCTCGGTGTTACAAGCAGGAACAGAAAACACCATTAAATGGCTGCCGAATTAATCCAAAATCGACCTGGAATCCGAAAGTGAACTGATGAAAACCGCTGTATGTTTAATCAGGCGTCTTCAGGCTGCTGTACTGGTGCGTGTAGCTGACTGTTCAGTTTGGAGACTGGATGTTTTTCACTAAAATGCTTCTCGGGATATAGCTTCTCTTCTTTATGTTTGTATGTACACAGGCTTGTGATTCTGAGTTTCTATTAAAGAACCAGATATTTCCTTTTTCATTACTGTGAGTGTTTCTATGCTTTTACAGGGGAAGGCAGAACGATGTCAGGTAACAAGGGAGAGAGCGATTCAATAATAGTCCATTGTTACGCTTGATGGCCAGAATTTAATCTCAAATCCACATATTTTCTTGCGCGGTTGCTCATCTTTTTCTACCAATAATTAAACCACCAGAGTTTCATTTTCAAGCAGCCTGTTTGCCTGCACAGAAAGGGCAGACTGGAGTTGTTTTTGCTGCTTTCAAAAAGTAGGACATGTTAACCACAATACCAAGTTCACTTGGTTTAGAAAGTTTTTAAAAACTTTCAAAGTTGCGGACTCTAATGCTGAGATGTTTCAAGTTTCATGTTCCTCCAAGACTTGGGCGTGCTCCAAATGGCAGTCACCTAACATGTTCTACGAGAAAATAACAAGCGCTAACCCTGCCCTGCCACACACACACACACACACACACACACACACACACACACACACACACACACACACACACACACACACACACACACACACACACAGCCTTTGTCCATTAATCCAATTTATCTCCATACTAAGACATTCATTACATCCCTTCGCCAAAAGAAAACATAGGGCCAAACAGCAGAGTGTGACCTATTGGCAGACTATTTATGTTGCCCACGTTGAAGGCTAAACAGCGCACATGTACAATTTTCAGGGGCCTCCACAATCGATAAGCCCCCGTAACTAGGTATCATATGGTTTTCGGGAAATCCATCACACCTGTGCTCGGAAACAATATACATTGTTTATAATGAAAAAAGAAAGAAGCAAA
>CAEMYA010000024.1:7751603-7779446 GCA_903131615.1 Diplodus sargus
AAAAAAAAGAGAGAGCGATAGGGAGGCCTGGAGTCAGAAAAGATTAGAAATGGGTGAGATGAAAGAGAGAAAGACGAAGAGGAACAAGAGTGAGGGAGAGCGGGGAGATTGAGGAGAGATGAGGGGAAGGGAATTAGGGAGACTGATAGTTGAGCGCAGGGTCCAGAGGGCATGGATAAGTGTGTGTGTGTGTGTCTGTGTTTGCGTGAGTGACCGCATGCCACACAATCCCACACACACACACACACACACACCCACACCCCCACACAGAGAGGGTAGCTCATGAAGACAAATGCAGTGACCTTGCTTAGTGATAAGGCATGAAGATAAAGTAGTGTTGGATGAAATAACTGAAAAATATCAAGAGAAACAGAATTGTGTGTGTGTGTGTATGTGTGGTGGGGGGGGGATTCGTGTGTGTTCTCGTGGGAGTGCGATAGAGAGAGACAGGGGAACAGACAGATGGGGAAATGGAGAGGCAGGGAGATGACGGTGAGACTGAAAGAAAGACAAAGAGTTGAGTAGACAAACAGACTCAGACGTGGCTCAGTACTGACAAATGCAAATAAACAATAAGATATGAAAGAGAGACATAACACACAGACTGTTCAAGCTCACATAATTGGACTCGCCCACACAATAGTCTTTTCTTAAGATTCTCAGGGAAAAATTATACTAAATCCCAAAGGACACTCAATGGTAAGTCCTCTCGTGAAGCAGCCGAGCACAAGGGGTGTGGTCAGCGCGCTGGCGTGTGTGGCCACAGGTGCAACAGAGCACACTTCCAGTCGACCAGTAGCCGTTAGCTTCTTTTCCCAGTTGGTACATTTAAGGCAGCCCTACCTGAGATAAGTATATCTGTAGGGAGTCAGCTTCATTTCTGAACAACAACAACAACTGTTTCTTCCCTCACATTGAATTACTGAGCTCATATTATGCCAAATGCACTCTTTGCTTTCAACGGGTTTAGCCTACGTCATGGGAAAAGGGTTGCTTTGGCAACCTAGCAAAAATCAATGTCAGCTTGTTCCCTGTTTGAAAAACGGTGAACCAATCTCTGTTTTCTACATTTGAGAATCATAATAGGAAATGAGAAAAAGAACTGACGAAACAAAACCAAACAAACCTCCAAATGCTCAAGACTTTTTTTTTTTTTTGGAAATGTCTGCGAATGTTGGAAATTAAGACTTGAATTGAAAACAAACCGATTAAGCAATCATTTTGGTGAGCTAGCCTGTTAGCAGGACGGCTAACAGCTGTTTTTTTCTGATTGCCTCTGTTATTTCATGAGGAAAACTGCCGCTGACGAGGGTTTTATTGTTGTAAACAAACCACACGCACCAAAACTACAACTTAAACTTAACTTTGACCACAACCACTAACACCAAGTAAGACTCTTTGACTGTATAAAATGGGTCTGAAAAGTGAAGCCAGTGCAGAAGTGCCTCAAAACCTGCTGTCGTATGTGAATCGTATGTGAGCTCATGAGAAAATGACCCTACTTCTCACTTGATTTATCGCCTCAGTAAACAGTTTTCTAATGAGTTAATGGTTTCAGTCACCAGTGTCAAGTCTTCATCAAAGCTGACACATACAAATCGCAACCACCAATCTGATCCAGTCAGGATAACCTCCCCAGCTCCACCCTCATGGTCACTTCTGGCTCCAAAAACCCCCAACACACCAGTGGGCGACATCGGAGCGGGTTTGCGCTTTGAACATCTTGAAAATTGCTGTGAAACATGAAAGGGATGCTCCTCTGTGGGAGTTTTAAAGGGACGCTTTGTCTGTTTCACACCTGCTGTCCTGCACCGATTCCACATTTATTCGTGCCATGTCTCCGCGCCGACGTTGACTTCAAGCACGACTGACACGGTTTAACTGAGTTTTCTCAAACTTCCCCACGGCTGAGACTGGGAATGAGACAAAAATCGTACCATGGCAACTTAAAACAGCTTTGGAAGTGGAATCAAATCCATCGGACTTTTTCACTTTACTCGACCGCGGTTGTGTTTTGCAGGTATCAGCTTTCTGTTAGTCTGCTTGTTATATATTAAGTCATTACTTGCGGGGGAGTCGACTCTGCGTGATGGCGCCAGAGAACAAAGCTGGAAACCCTTTATTGAGACAGAGAGATAGACGGATAGACATCTAGATAGACAGGCAGATAGAAAGGCGGGGAGACAGACAGCAATCACACAGCACAAACACCGTAGAGGTCAATGCTATCACAGAAACGAGCGGTTATTTCGTAGCATTTCATCATCATCATCTATCTTGGTCGCTTGTGCGCTCTCTCCCTCTTTCATGGCTGGATTTCTCATTGATGACAAAGCCATTTATGTCTCTCTTATGTTCCCTCCTGCCTCCCTCGTCTTCCTCTTCCTCATCCCTCCTCCTCCTCCTCCCTCCCCCACCCGCCCCTCACTGCCTCTCCCTTCTTCTTCTTCTTGCTATTTATGCTTCCTCTGTTTTATTTTCTCTGTTTTTTTCCTCTCGCTCTTGCACTTTCTTTCGTCTCTCGTGCTCACTTTGCATCTCTTTTACTCCCCCCTTTGTCTTTCTTCGCCTTGCTCGCGCCGCTGCTATTTTTTTCCTCCTCTATCACCTCATCTTCCTCACTCCTCTTCCTCCTCACTCCGCCTCTTACATCATTTTCTCTCCAAACACCTCTCCTCCTCCCCCTCCGTCTTTCCGTTTTACCTTTCTCTTTCCCATGATTTAAATTCTGCTCATCATCTTTCTTTCTTTGCCTCTAACTCCGCTCTGCCATCCCTTCTCGCTCTCCTTGACATGCTTTCTTCCTCTCTTCCCACCTCTCTTATTCTTCTCACCGACTCTACTTCTCCTTTTCTTTGCATTGTTTATTTCCCTACTTTCAAATTCACCCCCTTCCGCCCTCCTTCCATCCATTATGGAGTTATGGATTATGGATCCTTATGCTCACATTTCTACCTTACTTTGCTCTCACCCTTTCCCTCTCTAACTCCCTTTTTCTCCCTCTTCAAGTCCTTCCTTCTTTCTGTCCTTCCTACATCTTTCTCCTTGACCTCTGCCACGCTGTCTTGCCTCTTTCGACCTTCCTGTCTCTCATCTTCCTCCCACCCTCACCCCGCTTCTTTCGCCACCCTCCCCGGCGTTCTCACTTCCCTTTTCTTCATCCTTTCATCCTCTTGTCTTCCCTCGTCACTTCCTTTTCTTCATCTGCCACATTATTCATCCTAGTGTACCTCCCCTGCCTCCTCTACCTCCCCCTTTTCTTTAGCTTCATCTTCAGTAGAGCACGAAACATGTGAGAACTATTACACGTCCCTTGCAGTGAGAAAGAAACGCGCAATTAATCACTGTGTTCAAGTTCTGAAAGTTTACAAGCCAAGAAATAACACAATACTTAGCATCAGCAGTTAATAATTTAAAAAGCAGACCTTGTACAGCTTTTCCTCCTAAATATTTCATAAAGCAGAACAATTACAAATGCACATGTCTAATTATTAATATCCTGTTCCTCTTTCACCTTCAGCGCTCAGAGACACCCGCATCCAGCTGCACCGCTCGACTTCCACCGAGCTCTCCATCACCATCGCCGAAGTGCAGCTGTCCGACGAGGGCGAGTACACCTGCTCCATCTTCACCATGCCAGTCCGCACCGCCCGAGCCACAGTCACCGTGCTAGGTGGGTCAGACACACACACACACACACACACACGAAATCTGTTGTTTCGATTTTGCCAAAAACGGAGGTTGCAACGTTTTTCCAGCCCTTAAAATAAACCCTGGAAATGAAGGTGAGTCACAGGCGTCTCTAACAGCTGTGTTAAACAGGGTTTCGCGATCTCCGAGAGAACGAGAATACATTTTTTTAGTAAACTTCTTTCTATTTCCTCTCTGTCCTTCAGGATGGATTCCTCTCTTTGAGGCCCATCCTAAGGTTTCGTCTGATATCAGTTTCCCCATTTAGGCTTTTCTCAAAATGTCGTCTTTGTTCCTGCTGAGGCCAAATGGTGCGGAGTGACATTCTTACCCTCCCTGTGTTCGTACACCGGCATGTCTCCTTTGAGACTGATTGACGGCTGTACAAATCAGCTTCACTGCAGTCGATCTTCATTTTGCTCCCGAAAACCTGTAGGATTATGACAAATTTGAATGGATGATGCGAGGCTTTTGGCATCTTTTCTTGTTTTCTCCTCGGCTGTCACGCTGTTAATAACAATTTTACAATAAATGTCTGCTCGCCAGTTTCAGAGGACACAAAGAAAGTGTCGGAAAAAGTGTCTCGAATTCACCTTGATGCACCGCTGTGGCATTGTGTTCGTCTAACCTACCCTGCAGAGTGTACCCTCTCTCAGAGCACAGTGAAGTTTGACCCTGTGGATGTGACATGCTAAAAGAGTCTGCCTGTTGGCATGAGGCGAAGCACTGGTCATATAGCAGTTCCATGAAGTTAGAGGACGGATGAAAGACAGATAAGAGGAGAATGTCGTTCATCGCGGGCGCCTGTCGATCAATGCAGCATAGCGGAGATATTCCCACATTTAGTCTCTAGTGTGGGTAAAGCTGCCAAAAGAATCATTTGTGGAAATGTCATGATTCCTCGCGTTCCTCGAGACGTCCTCATCCAGTTTGATCCAGATCCCTCCTCACTGCGCTAACCTTTTACGAGGTTATGACCTCAAATAACTCTTGTGTTGGAGATAAACCAGCTCCACTCATCTTCCTTGTGATCGATGTTATGTGTGTGATGCTTCCTCGCAGCCGGCAATAAATTGCGGCCATCCTGTCAGCAGCGGTTGGACCTGTGTATTGATTGGATATTGGCCTAATCGGCTTTGGATCCCCTCTAACAGCCTTTCAAGTATTGATTTTTATGAGCTGAGTTGTTATTGTTCCTCAGTGTCAGCTAATTCTGGACATATTTCATGGTTTCACTTGAAGACGAGAACAAAGCAGAGTGCTTGGCTGTAATACTGTAATGCACCAACTATTAGTGATGCAACCACAATGGAGACTTACTGTATACATGGGAGAGACAGCTGGTTGGATGTTCCCGGGAGGGTTGTGGCCGGCAGATTTACGGCCAATATTTCAGGGCATCCAAGTCCACTTTAATTATTTTTTATTTTTTTGCAATTGCTGTGTAACGAAAGTTATTCTTCAAGCTGATAATGAAAAACCTGTGACTACATTTGCTCACAAATGAGCTTCTGCCCCTTAATTTGGCACACCTTCTGATGTGGACGCATAATACATCTTCACTGGAATTGAGGATTTCTGAGTGTTTGCTATTTTTTCTCTGAGCTTTTTGTAATGTAATACTAATAAAAATATTGCTGGATGTAAGCCAAGCACAGAGCATTTCTGCCCAACACCCTCGGAGAACGGACTTAATGGAAACAAGATAAGATGAAATTGTGAAATTTAAGGCGGGGCAGGAGTGGCTTATGTTTCAACGGCTGTCGAGTGACTGGAAGGCCACGGGGTTCGCCCTCAGATTTGGGGGATAGTCAATCAACATCTGCGGGAGCATCTGTGAATAAAACATTTTGAGGACATTTATCCAAATGCTTTGGCAGAGCTGCAAAGTAGAGAATTCAATACAGCCGCTCTGGACAGCGGAATGAGCAGAGCGCCTGCAATGTTAATGCGATGTTTGTGTGTGTTTGTGAGAGTGGGGGAGGGGACTGTGTGTGTCGGAGCAGGGGTGAAGGCGACTCTAGTTTGGCCGTCTAAATTCAAATAAACACGAGAGCCACTCCTCCGTATTTCTTCCAAATTTGCAGTAATTGTGATTCAAGCATTCTCTTTTTTTCACTGTAATTGACAGCTGTGACACTGTATTCTGCGTTCAATGAATATTTCATGACCCCTGAGAGGGAGCCAAACCATTAAAAATGTATGGTAAAATGTTTAAAACGCGCAGACCGCTCTGGGAACATCAGCCAAAGATATCCAGTTTTGGCACCGCAGCGCTTGTGTGTGTGTGTGTGTGATTCATTCTTGTTTAGACATGTGCAGCCATTTGACAGATGCACACACAAACACACACGAGCATATTACTGCTGAGTGTGGTCAGTTTTAAATGCCTGCGCGCCCCTTGGTGTAAAATGTGTGGCGCGCCGGCTCTGCTCTCCCCTGAGCTAAGCAGAGAATAATTTATAATGGCTTTATTCTCTTTTATTCTCCTTGTAGAGGGAAGGGTCTCGACAGGGCTTCTCTAACCAATTCTATATGTGCAGTATTATACCCTCATTAATATTCAATGTTACTTTACTGCCAGAGAGCTTCCGCACACAGTGCACTACATCAAATACTACTACATTAAAAATTGAGCACATTTTTATTTTTTTGATCTTTACCTTAGATAGTTCACAGCATTTCATAATGGCACCTCTGTGTCCACTGTTTGCCTATTAGCAGGCGGTTGACCAATCAATCAATCAATCAATCAATCAATCAATCAATCTATCTATCTATCTATCTATCTATCTATCTATCTATCTATCTATCTATCTATCTATCTATCTATCTATCTATCTATCCTGTCTACTGGTTATATTTCACAAATTTCTAGAACTTCTGGCCAGAAAAGTGTCAACTATTTCAAATAAATGGTACAAAAACTTTCCCGACGTTTACCTCCCGTCTCCACCATGTCTGCCATTCGCTCCAAGTCTCGCTAAGCTTCCACTCTTCCAGCTCTACCTCTCCATTTAACTTCGGCCCCTTTGCACAGAGCCAGTTCAAGGCCAGAGTGTTATTCCACCTTGCAGTTTAAGTATAAAGTGTAAAAACCTTTAGACTGGTGGCAGAGGTACTTACAGAGCTGAATCAACATCGGTGTGAAAAAGGTGGGACAGCAGGATGCTGATGCTGTTAGACGTGCGGTTGTGTTGCATGTTGTGTTACATTTTATTTCTGGTTACTGCTAGTGTAGGTTGACATGCCTGTTCATAAAATGAGTTTTCTCATACTGTCCAGTGCCGGCCTCATCCTGAATACCCAGTCCTCTCTGATTGGTCAGCTGACCCACGACCTGACCCAGCAACCACAGAGTAGCTGTGCTTGATCAATTGCTATGTGACAAACTA
Organism: Diplodus sargus; assembly: GCA_903131615.1. NCBI lineage: Eukaryota > Metazoa > Chordata > Actinopteri > Spariformes > Sparidae > Diplodus > Diplodus sargus. Next base: position 7,758,689 of record CAEMYA010000024.1, read on the forward strand.
CCCGCTCGGCATAACTTGTGGAAGTCGCAGAATTAAAGGCGGATCTGCTGATGATGCTTTTCAGAATCAGTGTTTTCTGTGGGAGAAAAGATCTTAGTGGACTTTTTGACTTTACGATCTACACTGAAGGAAAGTAAAAAAATTAAATAGGTCTCCTTCAATACTTTTTCTGTGTTGATGGCCATGTGGGTGTTGGTGACGCACGTTGAACGAGAAGATGTTCACAGAGTTCACTGAGTGGCTTCAACCAAAACTAACCCCATCTTTACAACACACTGCACCGTTCTCATTATTATCTTTTGAATTGAGAAACATCATGTTTGTACTTCATGGCATAATTCAAACAGGATCAAAATGTATTTGTTTCTTGGCATTAACCAGCATACGTACATTTTCCACACTAAGGTCCGATGAGGGACTCTGGAGGGGGAGAGTCCTTGCCTGTCTTACCATAGACATAAAATGTTACACAAAAAGAATTCAGTGTAACGCCGGCAGTGTTTGGTTGAGTGTAAACAAATCAAAGCCATCGTAATGAGGGATCTTCCTTACAGCAGTTTGTGGGCTCTCTTGGTAGAGGAGGCTTTTCTGTCCATCACTTTCTCTCTCCTCCCGTGGTTATGTGGCGGAGGGATGCGGTAGACGGCAAACTGAACCTTGAACTGAACTACTTTTCAAAAGCGGAATGACAGTAATCTCCACCAAGACTTGGAGGAAAGTGCTGCCCACAGTGGTTCCAGATGGAGGACGGAGGGGGAAGTTTCATTCTCTCCACGCTTGCCTTTTTGACGGTGATGGTGGAGTTGAATCTGAAATATTTTGGCAGGGTGGGTGTGTACATTCATTCTCCCGCTTGTGTTGTTTTCACCTCAGAGTTAGAGTAGTAATTAAGCAAAAATGTTTTTCTTATTTTGACCGACTGTGCTGAAATCTGGAAGAACACACGTGGGAAAGGAAGATGTATCATGAAATTTGGGTTTGGCCGGGGTGAAGCCCGGTTGGCTCACATCGAAAGTGACCTTTGGCTCGTTTCTTCCCTCTGTCTCCCTCAGTTTGTCTTGCAGACATACAAAGCACCAGTGTCCCCTCAAAAGCCCATTTAGACTGAGGGAGTCATTCTAACTCCCATCTTGGCTCTTGACTAATGAATTCTGGGAGTCGTGTTTAATAATCCCTGTAAAATCTAATTTTCTTGACATTTTGAACTAACCTGAAGTACTGATAATGAACAGTTGCACAGTATTATTTACAAGACTGATTTGAATTGTGGAAATGCCACGGCCGTCAGACTTGATGTCGACCTCATGCTGCTGATTTTGAAGCATTAATTACTTCACATTGAATTAAATGCATTTCCAGGTTCATCATCACCTTTCCCTCTTGGCCAGATTGGCCAAGTACAGATGGAACGATACGTGTAAGGTGTAATGTCTAACATTTCTATATGACAAGCACCTAGACCCTTGTTGCAGATTTTGTTGAGTTGTGTACGCACATCCCAAACTGAGGGACTTCAAGCAGAAATAATGACATAATGTGCCTTTAATGAAGGACTATTATCAATTGATTTCGGGAGTAGTTCGGTCGCTACATTCAGCTTCTGAACGCCTCCGTCACATTTCCACGTTTCAAGTCTTCTGCGTTAAATCACAGCTGAACTTTCTGTGCTGCGGCAACCCCCATTGTTACCTTACATGGAAATTATTACAAATGCTGGATGGAGATTTCCTAATTTTTTTTACGAGGAGTAAGGCACAGTGCACCCCGCTCGTGTTTTGTCCTAAATACTTGCTGCTGAATCTTTAATGTTGTGAATAATCAGAGGAGAACGACAAGCACAGCACTTCCATTTGACTCTTCTGTATTTAGCATGCATTATTCTTTTTTTCCTACTTTCATATGAACATCGCAAGCAACCTGTTGTTCTTTATATCTCACAGTCTTGCCAGTCCTTTTTCCCGTAATGACACAATAAGTTTTGATATGGTTATCTTGTCCTCACAATATCTTAAAGACACTGACTGTTCTCTGATCTGCCACCACACTGGGTGAGGTAAAGTTTAAGCAAACCAGCTCATTGGTTGCAGTTAAAGAAAGGTGGTGGTCATAATCACAATAGACTGTGGCTGATTAGGTGGGAAAAACCGGGTCCTCCACTGTCAAACTCCCAACCAAACCCCCTCCCATAAGAGTTGTTCTGGAGCTGTAACACCATTAAGCCTCATCCGTCTTCGCCTCTGAGACGCCGTAGTTATTATTTGCACAGCTTTAAGAGATCAGTTTTCAGCAAAACATCAAAAATGTTCTCGTTCCTCTTCGCTAATGGACACTGATGGAGAGACAGTAGCTCTGAAGCTTCTGGAAGGTCAGGGTACACCGAAGCTTCACAGATATTTGAGCTGCTGCGCAATGACTCTGAACCACTTCTGGGGCGGATCGTTGCAGGCCTGCATCATTATTTTTCTCCAAGCCGGTTTTCACCAGAGCTTTCAGAATTGACCAAATTAATACCCCAATTCGATACGCAACAACTTTGCAGAAAGGCTGCAGTACTTGTTAGAAGCTCAGCCATTGGCCCTGAACTTTTGTTTTTTTTTCTGGCTTCAAGGTGAGCCCCCGCAGCACGAAACTTTTCTTCCTCTCTTGCCAACCCTGTGACTCTCTCCGTCTCTCCTCCCCCGCCAGGTGTGCCCGGCAAACCTCAGATCTCAGGCTTTGAGAATTCAGTGACGGAGGGGGGCGAGGTCACCCTGACCTGCACCAGTACTGGCAGCAAACCCCCCGCCAAGCTGCACTGGTACCGAGGGGACCAGGAGTTGGAAGGTGAGAGACTCAGCGAGTGTGTGTTGATGCTTTGAGGGTGTGTTTGTGTATGTGTTTGTGTGTTGTGGGGTCAGAAATAGTGCAATTGACGTGTCTGTTGTTGTACTACTGGCTTGTAGTCGCGCTGGACACTGTGTGTGTGGGGTAAAGGAAGCACAAGGGTGTGGTTATGTGTTATGTGTGTAGGGCAGTGTGTGTGTGTGTGTGTGTGTGTGTGTGTGTGTGTGTGTGTGTGTGTGTGTGTGTGTGTGTGTGTGTGTGTGTGGCTGGAAAGATACTCCATAGGAATGCAAGGATGTGGTTTGTGCTTGTGTACATGTGTTTTTCTGCGGGTTTACAATATGTGTTTGTGTGATCCTGCAGTAATCTGTGTGTGTGTGTGTGTGTGTGCGTATTTGCGAGTGTGCATCTTTGTACTCCCACTTGTGGGAATTTGTGTGCATATCCCACATGTATGCGCATTTGTGTGTGAGAAGGTAGCTTGTGTGAGTGTGTGTGTGTGTTTGAGAGATCACGCTGAGTGCGTATTGTGTCCTTGCCACGTTGCCTGCTGCCTCTCTGTGTGTCCTAAACCTGTGCCTGCATATATGTGTGTGTGTGCGAACGCGGGAGCATATGTGCGTGTGTGAGCGCATGCTGCCTGTGTGTGTGTGTGTGTGTGTGTGTGTGTGTGAATGCGGAAGCATGCTGCGAGAGCGTTTGTGCCCTTCTGTCCCATCATTCCTTCATGTCCTGATCCTGCACACCGGCGCCTTTGCATGTACCCAGGACCCGTGCACACGTTTGCTTTTGCTGTATTGGGCGCGCTTGCAGAGTTTATCCGTGCAAGTGTGCGTGTATCATCCGTTGAGCTGCAACACATCTGCAACTGGGAGTGACACCACAAGAGAGCAGGAGATGGCGTGGGTCGGGATCTAGCCGGGGATAACGACAGAATCCAGGAATAAAAGGCAGGGTGGAGGAGAGGATGAAGGGATGAGGTCGAACAGAGAAACAGAGATAGAGGGAGCTTTGCATGAGGTCAGACCGGCTGGTCTTTTGTTACAGATAAACGGGAGAAATGAGAGCGGAAGATAAAGAAAGAGGCACAAAGAGAGAGAGAGAGAGAGAGAGAGAGAGAGAGAGAGAGAAAGCGGCGATGATGCTGCAAGAGGACAAATTAACCGGCTTTCCCTCTCACAGACAAACTGAGAATCAAGGAGACGATTGGCAGCCTGCGACTCACACCACTGGTATTGGCAGTGCTTGCGTTTCTCCAAATTACCACCATGTTTCCCGTAAAGCCCCCTGCTTCTTGATGCTTCGTCAGTCAAAGGTTTTTCTGTTTAGCTTTACCGAGCAGAGCAAACATGTTGGAAGCGTTGTTTCCGTCGCCCCGTCGCTCCTTCCACCATCTGCCATTTACCAGAAACTCCATGAGTTTTAAGCCCCGGCCGTACTGGAAGAACAGCGCCCTCTGTCTGTTTGCAAAGCTGTCCCACAGATGTCCCGCCAAATCTACAGTGTGTACACTGCAGTGCTCAGACTGGTAGATCTTCTATGCAACGGCCTTCTCTACAGTAATTATACTAATATAATATGATGATATAATATGATAATGATTTATTGATGTGAAAATGCTACTCTCAGCCTTTGTAATGCAAAAATGCCCGGCTTGTATCCTGGTGCTTTGGCAGTGCTCGTGTTTGCTATAATTATGGATTGAAATGAATCGAAAGAATGGACTGCAGCTACAAAGAGAAGGAGGAATGGGAGAGCTGCCTGCCTGAGGACAGATTATCTGGTCTTTTTGTTACAGCTGAACTAAAAACAGGAGACAGAGGGAGAGAGGAGTCTGGAGATTGTTGCTTTTTAAAGAGATTGGATTTCTGTTTAAAGGGTCAGCTCTGCCAAAACACAAAAAAAATATGTTTTTTTCCCCACTTACCTGTAATGGTATCCAGCAACGCAGAAAGTTTTTATTCTGTCCTGTGTTTGAGATATTCGCAAAAGATCCAATATAATGGAGATGATTACAATTTTGTTTGAGGTGCTCAACACATTGAAAACATTTGGTGCAGGAACAGCGCTTTGAGAGCTCTGAATGATCCACGGCCCTGTTTGTGCACAGTTTTCACAGGAACTACCTCTGCTATAGAAAAAGTCCTATTTATTAGATTGTATGTTATTAGTATCGACCATCTATAAAGTTAGCAGAAGACTCACAGATGCCCGTGATTTTAAAACTCAGATTTTTAAACGAATGTCAAAACGTAACGTAACGTAACGTAACGATAACGTGACAACGTCATCACAGTTGTTTATTTCAGTGCTCTCCACAGCGTTACTCTTCTTGACTAGTAATATTAAAGGATAAATTCACCCAAAAATGAAAATTCACTCATAATTTACTCACTCTCATTCCGATGGGAAACCCGGGTTAAGATTCATAGCCCACGAAATATTTGTCGAGCTTCACGGCAGAGAGAATTTCAGCATTCTACTATGCAACTGAAGTAGCTTGGGACCACGGTAAAGATAAACTGATACACATGTTAAATGGCTCCAAACAGCTTGTGCAGCATTATCCAATTCTCCAGAAGCCCCAAGATCCCAAATTGATTTGAAAAGATTATGCATTATGTATGTATGTATGTACGTGCAGTCGAAGTCGAGCATCTTCAACTTCAGACGGAATGCACGCTAACGCTCTTAGCTTAGCAGCAAGTGTGAAGATTTTTCAGCTTTAAAAAGGTTGTGAATAATAATGTTTTCTAATCAATTTGGGATCTCTGGACTTCTGGAGACTTGGATTACAGAAATGGAGCCATTGTATGTATTTTTGGGGGGGTTGTTTAATTATATTCCAAAACTGTAAGTCCGCAGCTACTTCCATTGTTCAGGATAATGCTGCTACTGCTTTGCTGTGAAACTAGAGACATGTTTAATGGACTACGAAACCTCACCTGACTTTCCCTTGGCATGGGGGTGAGTGGATAATGACTGAATTTTAATTTCTGGGTGAACTTGTCCCTGTCAAGTTCTAAAATTAGCAGAGTGCCCTTTAACCATAGTTTATATCCCATTATCCTCCCCATGGCCATGCAAATGTATTGCATAAATAAATCATTTTTAAAAAATGTCGGCATTGAATAGTGAAAAAAAAACAAAAAAAACCCTGCCGTTGAATGTTATCCAGGGTTTTGCTGAATCAACAGTCCTGTCTGCCAACATTCGGCGCTGCATCCACAGTAACAGGGACATTGGAGCTGTGTAGTAATTTGGGTGAACTGACCCTTTAAAACGGGAGAACAGAGAAAAATAGAGCCGGACAGAGAGACATTTGAGGGAGATCAACTGGATGTGAATGATGGTGTGTTCGAGGCCTCGCCCAGCCGCTCTGACACCACACAACACCAATCAGTCATCGCTGGAAAACCACAGTCACACACACACACACACACACACACGTACGCAGGCCACTACTGCATGAATGAGAAGCTGTAATAATAGCATGCTGACCCGTTGTGCTCCGCTGATATCTAGCCAGAGATGAGCACTGTGTGACAGTGTGTGTGTGTGATTATCATCTGCCCATTCCCAATCTTTGTGTATTAATCCGAAAATGGTGTGTTTGCCTGTGTGTGTGTGTGTGTGTGTGTGTGTGTGTGTGTGTGTGTGTGTGTGTGTGTGTGTGTGTGTGTGTGTGTGTGTGCGTGTGTGTGTGGCTATATTGAAAAGATGAGCCCGGAGACTGCTGCTCACCACCTCTTCCCTGACAGCGTCAGTGACAGTAAAAGCAAGGAGAGAGAGAGAGAGGAGGGAATGAGGGTGACACAGATACAGATAGTGTGCGAGAGAAACGGAGGGAGAGAGAAAGACGGCAAGAAAGTGACAGCGAGGGGCTGCCGAGAAAACAGAGAGAACAGAAGAGGGAGTGTGTGCGAAAAGAGCGATGGAAGTTGCAAGGAGGCGACGGAGGGAAGAGAGACCGAAGGAAAAAGAGATAGAGCGGGAGGGGAATTAGGAAGAACCACAGAAGAAGAAGAAGAAGAAGAAGAAGAAGCGAGGGCGGCTTTGCGGCTGAGTGGGAGCGCAGACTGGGGGCAGAGGATGAAGCGAAGGGGGACCGGGTTTTAAAGAAGAGGGGACGGGAGAGCGCAACAGGAGAGAGGGGAGAGAAAAGGAGGGAAGGCTGATGAAATGTAGAGAGAAATCCGGAAAGAGGATTTAGATAGTGGGAGAGCGGGGGGAGAGGGGGGGAAGGAGGGGAGACGGAGAGCAAGAGAGTGCGGGAAAAGGGAGTGGTAATTGAGAAGAATGAAAGGCTAAGAGCTTTGAAGACTGTATTAGTTGTACTGTGTGAAAGGGCTATGGATCATTTAGTGACATCGATGTATTGGATTGGGGATAATGGGGATTTATGGTGGCACTTAAGGCCATACCGGCTGAATACCAGCCCAAATTGTCATAATGCAGGACGTGGGGCGGATGGTGAAGCGTACATGGGCGTGCGTCCGTATGGAGCAACGTAATGTAAGAGGTGAGACAGCAGAGGGGCAGAGAAGGTGGTGGAGGATCCATTCAGAGCCCCGAAACAGCAGCAACGTGATAAATTCCAAATTCATCTGTGCAAGTTAAAAGTCCCGCATTAAAACTTGTATTTAAGTTTTTTTAAAAAGTACCGAATCTGCTAATTCTGCTCAGAGTAAGAAAGTAAAAGTGGGACTCATTTTGGCACAATGACACCTTTGAAATTGCTTTATAATTATACATATTATATAACACCTGCCTTTTGCAGATCCGAAGATGAAATAGCTTTGAGGTTTAAATCGGGGCAGAATGCGAGATAAAGAAGATTTGAAAATGAAGTGTTACCAGAGGAAGCCACTCTCACAGTCTGGATTTGGCATTAATAACCCTTTATAAAGGAATTCATTCACGTCAAACACAATCACAGAAGTTTGGGGAAATGGAACAACTCCGAGACTGTCATCTGCAGCGTGACATCACCGCGACCGGCCCCAGGCTATTTTTTTCTGTGCCCTTGAAAAGGCTGGACATTGAGTCAGAGTCTGTGAATGAACTTCAGCCGTTTGAGTCATTTTCTGACAAGCGTTAATTTACTTCCTGATTAACTGAGCCTGACTCATGTACTCTGTGTGTCGTTTCGGATAAAAAGTCGTTGCTTGATATCCGCACGTTTGAATCTGGTGTTGACAGATTCAAAGGTAGGTACTGAGGGAAAAAAGGGGGCAAACAGTGTCACCAAAATCCCACATGTGGCCCAAACTATATATATCATGTTTATTAATGAGAACCACCATAGTGAATGAATGGAAAAAGTCAACAGAATTAAAGCCAAGCCCCTGGGAAGAATGTCAGACTTTTTCCCATAAGCTTACATTGTGAAAGAAGCAGATATAAAACGGTGGATACATCTTTTGAGCAACACAACCCTGGAGAAATGATTCAGAATTTGATCCATTCGGTCCAGTACAATTTTAAATAATTTTATCCCTGTGGAAGTCCTTACAGGCTCTAAACTAGATCTTAGCGGGACACCATCTCCAACACTGTGTCCAGGTTTCTCGATACGTCCATGGCTGAAGCTGCTGTCAGTGTTTTAGCTAACATCCCCTCCTCCCTCTCTATGTCGCCACACTTGCTCCACACATGACTCTATTTCAGGGCAGCTCTCTTTGTCTTTTTCTTTTTCCTTCCTCTTTTTTCATCGCTTGCAGTGTTTGGTAGTATGAGCCGTCACAGGGAGCGCTGGAAGCGGTGTTCCTGCACTGCTCCTGACAGCACCAGAACAGGACGATCCTGCTCCTCTGCCTGTTCCCTGAGCAGACAGGACTGCCTAGGCCTGATTGGATAAAGTGAGCAGGGATACCAGAAAATGTATTTTGTTTTGTTTTTTACTGAATGAGCCGTCGGAGGAGAGACATGGATTACTGACCAAACACTCTGTAACGGTGATTACTGTTGGGATGTAGAGCTGTTTTACGCTCATTATGATAAGAAAATAATACTTACAGCAGCTTTAAGCTTCACTGTTTATCTCTGGTCCTTGGCCCGGTGTGACACAGTGGTTGCTTCGTCGATATCTATGCCAGTGGCTGCAATAAAATGTCGGGAAATAGTGAAAAATTACCACCTCAATTTACCACAGCTCAAACTGTGCCTTGTAAATGGTTGCTTTGTGGTAACAACCATCCGGAGCCCCAAAATATGCAAGTTTTACGGTGATATGAAATCAAGAAAAAACAATAATACATCACATTTGAGAAGACGGAGAGATTGAATGATTGACGTTTTTGCTTGCTAATTGCCTTAAACGTTTAATCAGTTGTTGCCAATTACCTTGCTAATTATGTTTTCGTAGGTAGATTAATTGACTAATCATTTCAACACTAATTACGACTGCAGATGCATTAACACGTAAGCAGAATTTTCCGCTGTACAGTCGGAGGTCGAAGTGAGGAAAGTCTGAACAGCTTTACATTATGTTGGGAGGATTTTTTAGAAGCGAACCAACAAAACAATTACGATTTGGTGTAAAGTAAAATATCAGATTGTATATGCAGAGAATGTAACAGTATACCTCATATCTGACTTGAGGTGTTCCATAGGTATGCTGTTTGTGTTCAGTCACCTGCACTGTAAATAGACAGATCAAGACAGAAGTAAGATATATCCTGCACGTTCAGCCAGTAATCCAGTAACGGGACTAATAAGTAAACCTCTTTCCAAATTAGATGACCTCATGTGAGCGCTCAAATCAGACTCGAGCGCTTTCACTGGCTGTAATCCGATTGAGGCTTAAAAGTGATGACTGTTTTGATAATTTTAAGACCTCCCCTTTATCCAGTGGAGCCGGGCTTTTGCTGAGCATGCACGGCGGCGTTAAGCCTCGCGCTGCTGTCTATTCACAGTTACACATTCTCACACCTCAGAGATGCCAAGTAGAACCAGAGTCTTCTGCTCCTGGCGACGGAGCAGGCAGATTCTCTGGAGTAGCTGGGGGTTAAGCGCCGTGTTCAGTTGGCAAAGTTGTTGAATATTAAGTATGTTTTACTCATTCATTCACTTTACCTTCGCACAGTGGTCCAGCTGGTCTTTTTTTAATGTTATTTTTTGATTCAGTGTGGAGCTGCAGCTGATGACTTCTTCGTCAGAATGTACCTGAGCCCAGAGTGAAGAACACGTTTTTATCCGACCGACAGCGCAAAAACTCACTTTGTCGGCTCAAGGCCCACCTACGGAGAAAAGGTCCAGAGCATCATGATCTGATGCTGTGATTCAGCGCCGTATAAAATATTTTATTTCCTGTGCCCTCACTTTGGATTTGAGTGGGTATGTTTGTTCAGAACACGCTCTGTGGTGTCTAGGAGTGGTGCTTCACATCGCTGTCGTTAATAACTGCCACGGCCTCAGATAACTGATTCTGAACTGCCCTTGGAACGAGTCCATTCGCGATTAAAAGCCCTCTGTATACTGTCTGTTTTCTCTTAACCGTTGTTTCGTCCCTCGCCTGTGTGTGTGTGTGTGTGTGTGTGTGTGTGTGTGTGTGACTCAAATTACAATGCTTAACACAATACACAGAAGTGATTGTCTGAGTAGCATCACATGAGTGATTAACAATGTATGCGGGTTGTCTGTGAGCCTCCTGGGCCGCTACACTGTAAAAATCTGTGTGTGATCTTACCTAAAAGAATCAAGGAAACTGATTACCTCAAAACATATCGTAGAATAACAATGCTAAGTTGTTGAAACATTTTATCTCGTACACCTTAAAGGTAATAGTCTACTTTACTTGGTGATTCTTAAGCAGTCGGTTTCCTGACTTTTTGAAAGTAAAGTCAAATGTTAAAATGTGATGGTGTCGTGATGTTAGAAACACCACGCCATCTGAAATACAAAAGCTCTGTCAAAATGTAATAATTCTCAATCATTTATTCAATCACACCAATCCAGGCCCGGTTTCAGATGCTGTCTGATTCTGAACCCAGACGGCACTCCGCCTTTAGATGATCTCGGCGGGGATGGAGAGAGATGGCAGGTTAATCGCCTACTGCTGACAGGAATAATATGAATCAGAGAAGAGCTGCTAATACTAACTTGTGAGGAGCAGAACACAGTTAATGACTTCTGCTTTATTGATGTCTTAAAATAGCGTGATCACATCGGATCAGATGGCGTGGGCAAAGACTGCCAAAACTTTGACTGTAATCAATCTTTTGTTTGTTCTTGCTTACATCAGAATATCAAACGCAGCTCAACAAGTTTAAGAAATCCCATATTATGCTTTACTATTGCATTAATTATTATTGCGAGGTTCATAGTCTTATTTTGGGTGCCCCCCCCATCCTAGTCTGCTGTAATTGGTCAATGCTCACAGGCCTGAGCAGGCTCCGCCTATCGCATTTTTGGATCAGCTCTCCCAGTTGTTTTGCAACCACAGCTGTGTTGGGTGTGCGGCTGAGGGGGGTTAGGTATAGCTGTGACAACCTGACAGTCCTGACGGCTTGTTTGAAGGCGCAGTAGCTGAATACAGGCTGTGCGCATCCCTCTATGGATTGAGTTTTTTGATGCTTTGACAGTATTTATACAGCACCTAGACCTGCTTTGTAATAAAAAAAAAAGTCTATACTCGCTCTCACATGGGTTAAGACAGTCTGAGCAGCTGTCATGTCTCACAAGATATCACTAGAATCTGCATCAGAAACCATTTCCTCCTCCTGGTGGCAGATTAATTCCCTTGATTATAAAAAAACAACATTTTACATCTTATTATCAGAATAAATGATTTTGGTTCCATCCACTAATCGATTAATTACTAATTGTTTCAGCTCTAATCCAGGATCTTCGGGCCCAAGCACACTCCTCCAGCCTTCGAGGCCCAAAACAAGCTGGCCGCAGTAATTGCTGCATCCAGTTGTTTGATTCTCTTAATATGATTATTTTATGGCGGATTGTACGCTTGAGGGTTGAAGCATCAGCAGCAACCGGCACCTCATCTGCATCGCATCGCCACCTTGGGGGAAGTTAATCTCGAGGATGTGCCAATTGCCCACCTTTTTATTCGAGGAATAGGAGTTTTAATAAAAACGTACGCGCGTCCCATGAAATTTTTAGCAGGTGCCGGAGTATGCGCGAGGTTAAATATTAAAGAGGGAGGATGCCTCAGAATCTTCCACTAATTTAATATTGATGTTTACTTTTAATGATTTATGGGTAATTAAAACGTAACTTTGATCATGCGGTATGTTTTTATAATTATTTGGTGTTTTGCGAACTATTGTAAACTTTTGACCTGTTTGTGAGTCATGTGACGACGCACAGAGATCATCAGCTGAATTCAGTGCACAGGATGACTTAAGGACGTGGAAGTAATCTCTCGGCTTCTCTCGTTTAATACTTGACATTCTGAAGCAGGTTTACATACTTAATACACACATCAAAAGCCAATGGTTATTATTTAACTGAATGGAAATTTTATTAAAGAAGCGAGCGTGTATATATGCTCTGCAAATATGTGTAGATGTTCATTAAGGCTGCATTTCCCTGACATTTACACTTACTTAAATCCCATGGTTCACACCTTATTTTTACCTTTGCACCATCTGCTCTTCATCACATTTTCTGTTGCACGCTCTGTTCCACAGTCTAATGTTATATGTCGAGACTCAGCTTCTTGGGTGAACAACTTTCTACATTATGCACATAAATTAAAGCTCCACTTATTGATTTTTTATTTATTTATTTTTTTGGTTACGCGGGAGCAGCTGAAATAAACTGCAACCAACACTGACACGCTATGAGGGTTGATATCGATTGCGGCACTGTTCGAACCATTCGCTTATTTCCATATCCAGCAGATGCGGGGCGTCGTCGTCGTTATCATTCACTTGTTGTCGTGCTTGTGAAAATATCAAATTAAGCTGTCAGCATTCGCAGATAAGTATGTAACGCTTTTAATAATGCACAGCGGCAGAAGGAAACAGAGGTGTTTCAGCCGCGAGGCTTTCCTCAGCATTACCGAGACATTTATGGTTGTGACCCCCTAATAAACAGCTGCCAGGAACCCGCTGGTGATAAACCACCCGGTGATACAGATCAGCAAAGTCACATCAACGACAAACAAATACAACTCGACAAAACAGTGGCATGAAAGTTTGCGAAATAAGATGGAATATATGCTTGTGTTAGTCTTCTGATGCATTTATGTCCACTATCTACTCTCGTCATGCTCTGTTTGAGTCTTTATTAACTCCTGAGGCAAATATCTGGCTCTTGAGCTGCTGAATGCTTCATTATGATTACGAGCCTCTCAGTGTGCCTGATGGTTAGTGTCGGAGAAGTTGTGTACAGCGGCTTTCTCAGAGCTGCCAGAGGTGTGAGAGTGAAAATGAAAAAAACAGCTTTAAAGACACTAAAAACCTCCATAGAGCTATGGGGCACTGTGGAGTCTGGTTTCTGTTACTTCATCACTGCAAATAATACTTTGTTATAGATTCCTGTAAGACCGTGTTAATGTAAATATGATTATAACTGCTTTAAATACTGTTAATGGGTTGGTTAGTCCAAATCACATCCCACTTACATTTAGCGGTACCTACAGTAGCCATGATGAGTGAGTACAAAAGTGGACTGTTAGGCTTTGGCGGAAGTATGGGCTCTACTGAGGGCCATTGTAGTTACAGATTTCACTTTTTTACTGCTGCAGGACCAAAAAAACGACACTATATTCACCGAAGCTGTATTAGACAGAGGTAAAATTTTTGAGACAACTCAAAGCCTGGACAAAGAACTTGAAATATACATGTAAGCCTGGAATGGGGAATGAGTTAAATTGCTGGAAATCTCGCATTGTTAAAGAAAGTCTTGGTTCTGTCCCTTTATCCAGATCAGGGGTCTATGCTGGGCCGAGACCCATCCTGCATCCGAGTTCCCTGGAAATCCATTAGGTAGTTTTTGTGTAATCCTGCTGGCAGACCAACCAACCAACAAGCAAACAACGGGTGAAAACATAACCTCCTTGGCGGAGACAAATATTCAACTGCAGCCACTGTTTCCAGAGACAACAACCTGGTTGCTCTGGATTATCAACAAAACACACAGGCCATGTTGCCTGTTATGGGTTGCATTGTGCGGGGTGAAATAGACTTGGGCAGGATTTGGTTTACAATAAGTACGCCTGGTTTGATACATTAAAATGATAGTATATAAAAACATGTTAATTCATTTGAGTTGTACGTTTTGCTAACACGTCCAGTCCCACAGCACAACGTTGATGTGACATCGTTTCATTCATCCCGCTGAGTGGAGATGTGAGTTTCCATCACTACCACCCACCGACACTTACCCTGTAAACACACACACGAGCTTTGGAGTGTTTACAAATCTGTACTTTCATTCTAACAGAAAACTCATCATGTTTTTGCATGGGATTGTGTGTCCCGTTTCCCTTCTTCTTCTCTCTCTCTCTCTCTCTCCTCATCTTTCCATGCATGCGTGTGTGTGTGTGTATGTATGTGAGGAGCACTTGAAGTTGCCACATCTTTCAAGGCTTATTGCAGTTAGGAAAAACCTATTATTCTCTAATTTGAGAAGTCCCTTTATTTTTAAGGCAGTGGGCAGAATTGGAAAATAGTTTTGTAGTTGCGTTGTATGATGAAGCCTCCTATCTGTGTTCTGGGGAATACTTGAATTTTTATTTTATAGAACCAATGACATGTTAATTTCCAAGTAGCTTCTGGTTACAATTATTTATTTATTTATTGACAGAACAGCTGAAGATATGATAGGAAACAGGATGAGAGAAAGGGTTAGAAAGGGCACCCAGGCTGGGACTCGAACCCGGAGCCACTGCAGCGACGACAAAGCCTCTGCACATGGGACGCCCGCTCTACCAACTGAGCTAAATGGCGCCCCTTCTGCTTACAATTTAACTGCTTTTTTTCCCAGTAATATTATCCCAAAGTGTAAACATCTCATTCATCTAAAATGCATATGTGATGCTTTCATATCTCATTACAACACTACTGCATCGGTAAAACAGCTGGAGACTGCCAGAGAGAAAAGTAAATAAACCAGCTTGAGTTCACCCAAAGTTAGTCTGAGATGTTGTTGGGTAGATATTAAAGATCCTAGCGAACCCACCCAGTAGCACCGCAGAAATGTCAGACAGTCTGGACGGATGTGTTTGGTTATATATCGTCAAAGGTTATGGCTAATAATGACGACAGAAATGGCCAAGCTTGCAGATTTCATTTGTGTTTGTAAAGCAAACCATCCACCAGTTATCTACCTGGAAGAAAACACGATGAACCACATTAATATTGCCATTTTGTTATGGATTATTTATTATAGATGATATTTGGAAGGTTTTGTGCGCAGGAAGCAGTTTTTATTAGAACAACTTTCTAACAGAGAAAGATGTCAAACAATCACATATATACAGCAGGCGTAGACAGGACTGAGAAAAAAGTCAAAGAAAAGAGAAAATATATCACCATCTGGACACGAAAAACAAAAAAATGAAAGGTCTGTCACTTGTTGCTCCGCTTGCAGCAGCTGACACGCAAATCTGCCCTGATTACCCAATAATGAACTGAGGAAATGTGAATCATGAGCAAATGTGCATCACTGCCGTCTTGGGAAAAACAAAAAAAACCACTTAAACCGAATGTATCTTATCTCTTCTCTTAATGAACGTGTTGAGTGGCTCCCGTGACCCCTTGGGCCTGAAAGACTTATTAAAACTCCACTGTATGATTTCAGAACTACTGTACACTGGAGCCAGCGAGTAAACAAAAAGGATTTTTTCCACTCCCAGGTCTGGTTTGGGAGATCCGTGGTCTTTAATAAAGGCGATATACTGTCTATATTTGTGTATGCCTGGAGAGTGAGAGGATCGTGATGAGAAAGACTCCTCTGAGTGGCGACGGCGGATTATTGAAATGCACCTGGAAAGTAAACTAATTTTCTTGGAGGGTCAGAGGACTGGTTATGGTAATAAAAAGAGAGATGTCATTAGATTCTGTGGTATTTGAAGAGTTCTCTGGAGGAGGAGGAGGTGGCGGAGGAGGAGGAGGAGGAGGAGGAGGAGGAGGAGGAAGGGGAGAGGTCTGTAATATCTGTATGTTTGAGAGGGAGAAAGAGTGAGACGGTGTGTCTGCGAGTGTGTTTTCCAATCTGCTCCCCTGCCACTATCTCTGTCTCCTCTGTGTATATGTTATTCATGAGCTTGACCTACATGTGCCCATGCTTGTGTGTGCATGTGCGTCCGTCTGTGCGTCCGTGTGTGTGTGTGTGTGTGTGTGTGCGCGTGATTCAGTTCATGCCGGAGAAAAGTGATAAGGTTCCGGTCCACTTTCCAAGATTCACCAACCACTTTCACGGTCTGACCACCCAGTTTGATATTTTCTCTTACAATAGAGAGCGATCTCCGGATGACAGTCTCCACTGTGTTTATGCTTTTTTTGTACTTTGTCCTTCTCTAGTGGCTGCAGCTGCTGCTCAGACTCACTCACACCTGCCCATGTTGTCTTCTTCTTCTTCTTCTTCTTCTTCTTCTTCCTCCTCATCTTATTCGGCACCGACTGCTGTTGATACTGGCCAAAACATAGTAAAGGGAATAAAGACAAAACAGCAGCAGAGAGAAAAACTGTCTCTATGAAAACCTGTGCATGACATTACTCGAACCGTAAAACCATAAAAAACAGACGTGTTTTATCACTCTAAACAATGGAATATGGCTGCAACAGCTTGCCGTTAAGATGCCGTAGATTCCCTTTATTTGCCACGATGAAGCTCTGTTCTTGGGTGTAGTTGCCTCTCTGTCCTCAGTGATGGATTACATCATGTAAAATGCAAGCTGTCTCCTAAGCAACAGCGAGCAGGGGAGTCCAAAGGAAGCTGGACTTAGCAACATTAGATCTTTAGCCTCTCTCGTCCCTTTGGTGTCCTCCATCGCGAAGCATCACAGAAAACGGCCCTGGTTAGTAAACATGAGCACGCTGCATTCAGCTCACTGATGATGCATTATAGGAGACTGAAGGGAAGCCAAATGTGCACTTCCTTCACATGTTTTCTCATGAACAAGGATGTTGCGGCAGCTGTGAGACTGTCTGGGGTTTTTAATTAGACCTTCAAGTGAGTTCGACCGCAGTCGCAGCATTTCGGAATATGGATCAAATTCAGTGCCGCAGCTCATGTTTTTCTCTTCCCCCCCCCCCTTTTTTCATCATCAATTCATCTGAAGATTATCTTTTTGATTAATAGTTTAAAATGTCAGGAAATAGAGATGAATGCCCATCATCATTTTCCAGAGCCAGAGATGATGTCTTCAAATTACATCACCCCCCCACCCCCCAGAAGAAACTCGATGTACAATATAGACGGAGAAATGCAGCAAATTGTCTGATTTCAAAAAGCTGGGACCGGCGAATGTTGGCAGCTTAGCTTGATTAATGACTTAAAACAGTCAATTATGAGAAATGCTGTTGATTAATACACTAATTTGTTGATAATTGCAACAACTGTTTGACAAAGTTAGAGAAACGCACTTCTCAGAGTCTCTGTTGTTTCAGCTGCCACCCTGCAGGTTTTCATATTTTATTTGGTAGAACATTTGTGAACATCGCCCCAATGAGTCAGCAGAAAACATTGATCCTTTTAGTGAGAAAATGTGTGATATTGCTTTAGAAATTTGTGGAAAGGCATTGTTAGAGCAACAGTGTATGTGGCATATAGTGATAGATAGCAGAACAAAACACCCAGGGGCGCAAGGTAACTGCAGTGAAAAGTCATTTTTCATTTAATGGGAACAAATGGGGGTCATTGCAGTTGTGTACAGTTCTGCAACATGAAACCAACACATCCTAATTACAGCGAAGAACCTTTTTCTGTGCCTCCGCTTATGTTTGATAGTTATTTTTTTGTTGTCTGTGCGCTACTGGACGCCCTCCTCTTAACCGTTCCCCTCCCCTTCTCTCCCCTTCTCTGCCTCAGGACGTCCAAACGTGGTGGAGTCCAATCCAGACGATCCCACGTACAACGTGAGCAGCGAGCTCACCCTGCAGGTGAGCCGCGACGACGACAACGCCCTCATCACCTGCGCCGTCGACCATCCCTCTCTCGAGCCGGGGGACAAGAGGAGCGAGCAGTCTCTGCGGGTGTTGTGTGAGTCAACTGGGAAATGGGGGAGGAGGAGGAGGAGGAGGAGACACAGAGGATGCTGGGGGAAGAGAGGGAAGGGAGAGCAGAGGACGGACGGATGTGAGGGGGAAATGCAAAGTGAAAACTGCTTTGTCGTTTATTTCTGCCCTGCTCTTCTCCTTTATTAGGCAGTATAGGCACATCTCCCCCCACTCTTGCAGCCTGGTCTCGGCCCCAGTGATTCCACATTAGCTGCTGTTAATAATGACCACACAGGAATTTAACCTTCCTCTGCTGGTGCACTTGCCCAGAGTCGAGTCACAGTGAATAAGAAGAGCAGGTTATCATCCAGAATGAAACTATAAATGGAGCGGCGTCGGAGTCTGTGCCGGTGCTGCCACCCTGTGGGCGAGACGGCGGAACTGCATCGCCGAGGGAAAGTGATGTCGTTGTATAAGGAGGTTATGTCATTGTGGGAGGCAGAGAGATGGTGACGCCTACAGGATGCAGATAGGAGTAGATGGAGACGGGGATGAATGAGACTGTCGGTGCTCTGTCCATGTCTGTACAGATATGAGTCCGGTGTTATGTAACTATACTCTTCTGTCTTTGTGTGTCCGTCCGTGTGTGTGTGTGTGTGTGTGTGTGTGTGTGCGTGTCCCTGTTTTCCACTCACAGACTCCCCAAAGGTGAGCATCCGGCCCGAGAGTGATCTGCCTAGAGAAGGGGAGAAGTTCCATCTTCAGTGTTTGGGCAACAGCAACCCCGAGTAAGACACACACACACAGACATGTACACACATCTCGCCATTAGAGCAGGTCTGCCAGTGCGCATGCACGCACGCGCGCACACATACACACACACACACACACCCACACACACACAGATTTGAGCACGCACATAATCACCTAGCGACTGTTTTTTTTTCCACATGAGCAATATTTGTTTGTGTATTGACTTCGATATCACAATACAAAGAGTGTTAAATACAACTTAATTTCATTAAACAAACACAACCCCTTTATGCCATATCATTGGGTGAGCATGTAATTAAAATATAATGGCACTCAGTAGAGTGTATACCTCCGCCAAGGCCTAACAGTCCCCTTTTGTACTCACTCATAGACACCAGCCACCTTAATAGGACTTATTTCTTTCCCAACGATCCATGCATTATTACCTGAGAAATTAATGAAAATATCAAAATATGCCCTATATCACAATATTAAAGGGCAACTCCACCAATTTCATGCATTATTTACAGGTCTTGGGGTACTACTGCATGTGAAAAGTATAAAGCTAGTATAAAGCCTTTCGTGGCTCCAGAGGACGCTGCATGTATTCTGATAAATTGCTTCCAGTCATGCCACTGTCTGGTTGCATTGTGGGTAATGTAGGTGAGAGACAGAGCAGTCCACTGTATGCGTTGCACTCCTATAACACTGTTGAAGTCATTATGGACTATTATTAAATACAATAATAGTCCACAATTGCTTTCGAAAGGAATTTTTGTAACATACCCCACAATGCAATGCAACATAGCCACTTACATGCAGCTTCTTCTGGAGCAGCAAAAGGCTGTAGATTATTTGCATTATAACTAAAGCTTTCTTGTCCGTCCCAACAACTACTGAATTAAGGGGAGTCTTCTAAACTAGAGGTCATGTGGCACGATCTGTATGCCAGAGCCACACCAGCAGCCAGAGTTGGTCATGTGGCAAATGCAATTCTCGAATGAGCTTCCATAAAGGATTCACTGTACTTTTACTGCAGATAGAGATGGACCACTAAACCCTCACAGCTTAACTACACAACGTGTCTATCAGTGTTAGGGCTTTGTATCAAACTTCCATACTTGTATAGCAAAGTCAGTGTATGGTACAGGTAACAGTATTCTTCAAGGCTACCCAGGCCTCGTCAGTGTCCTCTGAAACCATTTATTATATATATTTCTGACCTGGTGTGGTTATGTTTAGGCAACTAACGACTAACTGCTTGGTTGACGTTAGAGAAAGAAGGGTGACGGTTATCATGAAACATACTTGTATGAAGGTATTTGAACATGGGACTGGTGCTGCCGTTGTTAAGTGATGACGGTTTCGGGTGAACACTTCAGGTTTTATGTGCTGTCTTTCTCACAGCTCGTAGCCTTTTTATTATCTCTCCTCGGCAAGTAGCGCAGTAAAATCTTTGACCTTGAACTTGAACCAAACCTGAGTTATCCTCATGTGAGTACAAAACACATTAGAGCAGATTATCATTTATATCAAGACGATGTTCTTGATGAACATGAGAACTTGGCTTGTTTTTCTCTCCAAATGGAAACAGAGCAGGTCGGGGGCTGCCGTCCTTGCTCCAATCAAGGCTTTCATCGCAGTCATGTAAAGGGTCTCAATCGACTTCAGAGGCACTTCAGATCAACACGTAAACAGGCAGAAACACATTAAAACACACCCACCTTTAGGTGCTGAAAAAGGTGTCAAATATCACGGCAGGTACACAACCACGAAACATGAGAGCATCAAAAAGTGCACATGCCCACACACACACCTACAGGCGACGAGCAGCGTCGCTGACAATCTTCACACGAAGTAACACACTTGTAAGCAATCACGCATTAACATGTTTGAGTTTGTGACACCTTCCCGTGCAAGTGGTTAAACACGACACGCACGTAAACAAGCTCGGGAGTGCAGTTAGCGAAAAAACACCTGCTCGTACAAGCTTTCCCGTGTTCACTGATACAGTGTGTACACAATTATTCTGATACTCACACACACACACACAC
>CAEMYA010000024.1:7779527-7800183 GCA_903131615.1 Diplodus sargus
CGGCTCATTCACTCCTCTCCGTCTTGTCACGACGCTTCGCTGCCCTCCTCCTCCTCTACCTTTCTCCGTCCTTTCCTATAACTCTCCTCTATCTCCTCTCACACCTTTTCCCCCTAAACTCCCTGTCCCTCCTCCTCCTCCTTCTCCTCCTCCTCCTCCCTTCTCTCTCCTATCGCCGCCCCCTCCCCCTCACTGTCAGCTCTTCTCAGGAGTGGCCAGGAATAGGACGAGCCGTTTAGTTTGATTGGCAGGTGGAACAGATAGTGGGCGGGGAAGGAGGAGGTGACTGTCATCGCATGTACGTACTTTTACAGGCGGCATGGGAGTCGATAAATTATAGACAGGAGAACAGCAAGGCGGTGAACAGTGTGCTGCAGTCAGGGGTTCAAATCCCGCGGAGACCACCTATGCTGGAGGTGTATTTATTTTGATACAATTAGAGCCCACGGATGAAAGCATCCGTTAAATGATGCATGTCCTATGTAAGAAATACGTCATGTTCTATTCTACTAAAGGTTTCTGTGTAGTGCAGCCTGGCGGTGCAGGGGTTCAAGGTTCGGCTCCCACCGGGATCACCCGTTCTCAAAATGTACTTAACTCACAGAGACACAGAGAGGATTTAGATAAAAGCGTCCGCTGATTGGCAGAGACTGTATGTAAAAAGGCAACGAGGCGATGGGAGAGGAGAGGAGAGAAATTGTTAGATAGAGGGAAGAAAAAATTGACAAGGTAAGGCGAGTCAGAGAGGGAAGAAAAACAAACCGACAGGAGAGGGAGAGGTAGAGGGAAGCGGAGGAGAGCGTAGGCGGAGAGGAGACAGAAAGATTTGGTGACAAGCAACGAATGACTAAGACAGAGAGAGGGAGAGCAAACAAGAGAAAGCCCGTGTGTGCGCGCGAGTGACGGCCAGTCAGCGTGCTCAGTTGTGTGCACCGCTGCTTGTGGATGAGCTACTGTCCAATCAAATGAGGCACAGGTTGCCCCCGCAGCTGTCAGTCAAAACCCAATCACCACGGCGACACCTTTCCCTCCGACACACCCAGCCACTCGGCTCCCTCCCCTCTCCTCCTCCTCCTCCCCCCAGGCTGCCCTCCCCAATCAAACTCACGGAACGCCGAGGTCAATTCCATGATAAGCAACTTTTCTCTCTGTGGTCACATCCTGTCAGGTTCAAAAGAATAACTTACCATATCAAATTCTATACCGTGTTTCCTTGACGCCCGGCGGCGAGAGCTTTCTAATAGAAGAGAAAGGAATTTGTGCTCTACATTCTATTATATTTGCCGTCTATTCGATCAGTGCTTCCCGGTAGTGCTTGCAATTGCATCACATTTCTGCGTTTGAAGTCATTTAACCGAGTTAAACTGCCTCAGACTGTTCTCTTAACACATTTACAGCTAAAAAGCCTTGCATAACTTTGACCTATTAAGTGTATGCTTCCTTCTGTGTTCAAGGTTAAGACCATGGTTAGAAAACAGCAGGTGACGTGTAACAGGATTACAGTAATCTGTAACCTTAAGAAGGTCAAGGACGGCCATATTCCACACTGTAGAATCCACAGTGCGTCCCTCTTACTGTTGAAGGTGCAATATGTGAGAATTTTAGTTGAAAACTTTGAAGATGCTTTAAATGATATACTTTTTTTTAAATTAGGAAGTAAATAGCTCTATAATCAAAATGCAATCACTGTAGCAGAGTGTTTGTTCAGCAAGCCATGTCTCTCCTGCCCCTGCTCATGCAGTGAAAGAGAAAAGGCATTTTCTGGTGTCCCCACCCACTTAATCCTCGCGCTCGATCATGCTCGTGCAGAGAGGCGGATCCTCCCGTTTGCTTCTTCTGGTGATGTAGATGCCAAATGGACAGGAAGTTGGCTAAAATGACTGTAACGCTTACCAGCAACGCTCCTGTGTCAGCGGTGTAAACACCAACCCTCCAAGCGCCAAGTCTGGACTGCTAGATGCGCGGCTAGCTGAGCTAACTAGCTAATGACAGCTACAGTTAGCAGCAGCTACTGGTTCTTCTGGTGATAAGCTTCCCTCAGTTTTTTGTTTTTATTTGACAGGGAACCAATTCTTACATATTGCACCTTTAACAAATCTCATGAAAAGAGACAACAAATTGCTCCCACTCACAAGTTCTTTCGGTTTGCCCAAGGCCAGCTACAAAAGCCACATTATTGCACTCAGTGACATCCTCCTCTTTGTGATGGTCGTTTTGAGTCCAATCTACAGAGGCTCTCCTGCTGTGTTAAACACTCGCAAGTGCACCAAATGTGCATGAATCCACAGCTCAAAATAGTCCCCAACAAATGCTCTGTTCACTCCTGTCAGAGCTCCTTTTGATAGCGTCCAGGGGTTTTAGGAGATTACTCAGCCTTTTTTCAACCTAAACTTTATATTTGTGACCCATTTCCTTTACGCCTATAATGATTTTGTCGACCTGTAAGGGGCAGTGCGGCACATTGTGAATAAAACATTTAATCACCTTGTAAAGTTCTTATGGCAAACCAGTTGGCAACCAAGGTTCGCAGGCACAGAGCAACATTAGCATTCATTGCGACTCATATCTGTGCTGTTTCTCCTTTTAGTGTTGTTTTGGTACCCACTAACTCCAGCGACATATCCAACCAAATCGCCTGAATGATAAATGTCATCTAAGTACCTTAGCGTTTGTTTGTGTTGAATTTTCTGGATCTCTCTTGTCACATCGCTTTGCTTATGATCTACTTACGTTTTACACATAGAAAACCACAATCGGTAAGGTTTCGAAAAGCATCATGGTTTGGCTTGAAACACCTGTTCTGGTCGCCGCGATCACTGATGGAGATGCTCTGACTAACTGTGAAAAAAAAAGAAAAAAAAAAAGAAAGGGGGGATTGTGGTTGGGACAAAAACTAGGTGTCCTTGAATCCCGGTAGTGAGACTTGGGCTGCGGTCGGCCGTTTGGCAGCCTCGCCTGCTTGTAATAATAACACCTCCATCACCTCCACCTCCTGATGTGAAAGGTGGTTAATAAGCACATAATGTGAACATGATACAGTATTCCTTTTTTTTTTGTCAACACGTCAACCTTGGACGTATCTGTGGTTTGCAGAAACGTTAATTGCTGATATTATATCCTTGTGACTGGCCTGGTATTATAACTGGCTGTTTATACAGCTAAATGCTCCACTTTCTTCAGCAGCGAGCAGCCAGCGGTGTTTGTTTGCTGTTTGGGCATGAGTGACAGTAGGCTCATCAGAGATTTGGGCTGAAGTCAGCTGCTTCATGTGTCTTGAAACTAGACTGAAGAGAGCTGACCAAATCAAAACAGTTAGGAGAGAACTGCAGTCAGGTGTTTAGTCATTTCATCCATTATATAATAATATTGATTACTTCAGATATGTATATCTTGTGTAGGGACCAGCGGTGTGAAAAAGCAGTGTAGGGAAGACAGACGGTAATGAAAGTTAGCCGAATGCATCATTCGTCTTCTGAGGGATTTGTTAAAATCAAGAAAGCACATAAAATAACACCAGACTTATCCTTTGATAATCTCCGACTGTAAAGATACAGATCAGACGACGGAAACATTTTGTAGAAATAAGTGTTGGATTACAAAGATTTCAGACATTAACATAACTTAGCAAATCTTATATTAATAATTTAACAAAAACACCCAAAGGCTAATTCTTTACTGTGATAATGATTATAGATGTGAGAGGAACAAGCGAACAAACTTCCCATAATTGCAATAAGGAGTGTTCTCGAAGCGTGTCGTGACTTTTGTGCAGTGTGCACGCTGGAGAAGTCTCCTCTCACAGCCCAGAATGCAACACTGCAGACTCCAGACATGCATGTTGGGAATCATCGGTGCGGTTTCCGACCAATCAGCCCCGCTGCACTTAAACTACCTGCCGTATAACAGAGATTGACTTTTTGGCGTCATGTTTAATAACACTGCGCGAGTTACAGCCTGTAAATGTGAAGTTAATTGTTCAGTTAATTGCTTATTATCCTGCATTTGGAGGGGGTGTAGTACAACAGCTGATTACATTTTTATTGCAGGTAACCAGACGACGTAGCCAAACATGGTCGGCGAAATGTTTTTTAAAAGGCTTTATGAGTGAATATTCATTTCCATTTGCCTCGGGGAAGCTGAATGGAGCTCTTCTTTATTTTTCTTCTTTGTTTGGGGGAGCATTGTTAGCTTCTATATTCCTAAAATGACACATATTCAAAACTCGTAAATCTCCCGTGTGTTTGCTCAGCAGCGGGTGTCAAGGGAGCAGCCGACGATGTTCCACATTAGGTCGAACTCAGTGGGAGAATTTTGCCCTGCAGCAACAACGGATAGAGTTGGTTTTAGGTTTTGCCTCTCAGAAGCATCCAGCTAGGTTTTTTTAAAATATATGTCCGAAGGAGCTCGGTCTACGAGATGTATGGCTCCTGTCTTTAACTGTTACTGTAAAGCCACAAACTGCCTCCCGGCCTTCATCATGAATTTACAGATTGCACCTTTAGGTGTCGCTGAGGCTTTTTTTCTCACATTCCGACGAGCGATTAATCAGTCTAGCCCATTCAGGTCTGTCCCCGATTCAGACCCGCCGTCATTGTAATTACTGTACAGCGCTTAAGGACTTGCACATTTACATAATTGATTCTTTTATCACGGCGCGTCTCGCTATCTCTCTCATCCACAATCTGTTATGCAGAATGGATTTTTTAACGCCGGCTGATTTGAAATGCTGATCTTTGTTCTGTTGTCTTCCTTCTCCCTCCATCTCCTTTAATCTCCTCTCTTCTTCAAGCGGCGACGCTCTTTTTTCGCCCCCCTCCATCCTCTACTTCCTCATTCCCTTCTCCCACCCCCTCCACTTTAGCCGTCTGCTGCGCCCCTCTCTCCTCGGTCCCTGCTCCACTTTGTTCTCCCCTGCTCTCCTGCCCCGCTTTTACCTTTTCCCTGTTCCATCTCCTCTCCCCCCAGCCTAACCTCTCCTCCAACCGTTTCCCCCTCTTCCATATCTTCCTCGCCCTTGATCATTCCATCGTTTCTCATTCTCCTGCATCTCTCGTCACAGCTCCCTTCTCCCCTCATCACCTAGTCACTCTTTTGATTTGAACTTTTTTGCAACTCTTTGATTTGATGTTACTCTGCTAACTATATACGGTTCAACTCAGGACTCTCTTTTTTTGTCTGTGTCCCTCTCCTGTCTCAGGCCCACCTCTTACACGTGGGATAAGGAAGGAGGGCTCCCCCCGCTGGCCAAGGTCGATGGTGCTTTCCTACGCTTCGAGAGGCTCAACAAGTCAGATAATGGCGTCTACCGCTGCCGCGCAGAGAACAGCATCGGACTGGACCAGGGGGAGTATCCACTCCATGTGCAAGGTAACAAGAAAGAGTGAAAAGAGGGGAGGGGGACAGTCGGAAAGAGGGATGTTTGGTGGGGAAGATATAGAGAAAGAGTTGTCTTCTTCTTTTTACGTTTCTTCATCACTTTTTTTTTATTTCTGTCGTTTGTTGTGGCTTTTGCTTGTACTTCCATCTTTTTTCTCTTCTGATTTTCTTTCGTTTCTTTCCTCCTGTTTTTGTTTGTTTTTTTGTTTTTTTTTCTCATCCAACCGCGCCACCATAACCGCCACCGCTTGCCATCCAACCGCTTTTGCTCGTTGTGGCGCTTCTCTCCCTTCAAATATTTTTGTGACCCGCTCGTTGAATCCATGGCCATTCATGCGCTTCGCTTGCTCATCCCCACTCCTCCTCCCCCTGCGCCTCATCTCCCTCCGCCTCCTCCGCCTCATCTTCCTCCTCCTCCTCCCAAGATGCCATGGACCCAGACTCCCTGGACACCCTCTCCCCCTCTCTTGGCTCTTCAACCAATCCGACCTTCCCTTCCTCCTCCTCCTCCTCCTCCTCAACCATCCCATCCTCCCCTCCTCCCGACAGCTTCTCTGGCTCCGGCTCTGATGCCGCTGACCTCCTCTCCACCTCCTCCTCTTCCTCCGAATCTGAATCTTCCCCTCCCGCCGCCTCCTCTACGGCTGGCGTTGCAACCGCCATCCCCGAATTCTCCACCACCACCCTCTCCAACGCCCTATTCCCCGACCTGCCGCTCCCAACTGATTCCTCAAGCATCGCTCCATCCACCGCCATCCCTTCCTCCTCCTCCTCCACCTTCTCCCCCACCCTTACTCCCTCAGTTTCCGTCCGGCTGAACGGAGTGTACACTTTCACAGGTAAAACCATCTGAGTTACACACTTGCACGCACACTTGCAAACAAACGAGATGCGAGGAGCTTAGTAATGGAGTGGAAAAACAAACACCATTCAAGTTACGACTTTGCTGTTTCTTCTCCCTCAACACACAAACAGCGCTTGCACTGGGGAGTCAGTCATAGACACCGTGCACACGCGCACACGTGCAACCACAACACATATACTGGAAGCTGACAGGAAGAGCAGGCGCAAAGAAACACACAAATGAAGGAAAAAGTGGCATTCGTGTGGCCTTGTCACAGCTGTTTGATGTTTCTTCTTTTCTCGTTTGTCCCCCGAATCCCCCCCAATGCACACTCCCCCACTCATCCATCATCCATCCATCCATCCATCCATCCATCCATCCATCCATCCATCCATCCACTCATCTGTCCATCCATCCATCTACTCATCCACTTGACGATGCTGCAGACAACACCGCAGGTATAACTTTTCCACCAGTCACCTGTCGTTCTGACTTTCTGTCGTTCTAACTTTTCGTCTGTCTGTCCTTCCGTCCGTCTGTAGGTCCGTCTGACTTGTCTGTAGGTGTGTCTGTGTCGGTCTGTCAGTCGCGGGGAAAAAAAAAATAAAGCTGGTGCGGGGACACTTCAAAGTACATTTTCAAGCAGAGGGATGAATATTTCATACTTCAGCCCACGTAGCGCTTTGTTGTTGCCCATACAGGCACAGACAGGTTGAAAACAAAGGCTCACACACACACACACACACACATATACACGTACACACATGCTTGAACACACATTCACCTCAGTGGCATTCACACCATCTATCTCACAGAGACACACACGCACAAGCGTGACCTCTTAAGTGGTACAAGTCATTTACACAGTGTTCCGCTTCCTCTTTGTGTGCTTTCTATGTGTCTATGTATGTATGTGTGTGTGTGTGTGTGTGTGTGCGTGTCTTTCTGTGTGCGTGTGTGTGTGAGAGAGAGAGGGTGCTGGGGGGGAGTGGGGGTGGTGGGTGGCGGGGGGTGGGGGGGGGGGTCAGGCTTCGAGGTGTTCTTGGGTCTTGTCTGCTTTCCTTTGATGCTGACAGCAGGATTTATGGGCTCATTCTCAGTCTCGCCTCGTCAGCATGCCCCTCTCACCTCCACGCCGGGCCAGCCGTGGGTGTGTGTTTGACTTTCAGTGTGTGTGCGCGTGCGTGTGTGTCATTCTGACTCGGGCTCAGAGTTTCCCCCACCACCACCACCACCACCCGTCTCCCCCTCTTCTCCTTGTTCTTCTGTCTACGCCTGGCCTCTGGTTGGCTGTTGTCATGCCCCTTCACTCCTCTAACTGGTTGAAATGTGACTTTTTCCTCCAAAACTGCCCGTTCCTCCCATCATTTGATGCCCCGGTTGGTTGTTACGTGTTCCTCTCTTCCTCCTTCAGTTGAAGTTTTGTGTGCGTTTTCTTGTCGATGACTGTGCTGTGCCTTTACCTCTCGTCCCTGTTCTCTGATTGGGTGTGTACGCCGGCTGTTTCTGCCTCTGACTGGTTCAATCCTTGCCCTTCATTTGGGTTTTTTTACCCTTCAAACACTCACCAAGTGCAACACCCCTTTTCTTTGTATCCCTCCATTATCTGTTTGTTTTTTTTTTAGTCCTATTATGCTTTTCAGTATGAGAAGTGCTGCCTTTGACCTGTACCTATCTGAGCGACTTTCAAAGTGACACCCAGCGTTTGATCTGGTACTAAAAAAGTCAGGCGAAATAAATGATGAATCAAATTATTTCAGCGGAGATTGCCTTCTTCTCTGTGGGACAAGTGGCTAGAAGTGCCTGAAGCGAGGCGATCTGTAGGTGGGGGAAGTATCGAATATATCAGCTGTTGGGTGAAAAACTTGAACCTCAAACTTGAACCCCCCCCCCCCCAAGCTTTTTAGAGATGAGGAGAAAAAGTCTTGTTTCCAGATTGAACATTTTTCCAAAATTAAAGCATACACTCATATACTAACTATAAAAAATAATAGAAGAGTATATTTCTACCAGTATAAAAGCATGTTGACGTTACATTTCCAGATAGTAAGAAGTCAGTGTGTTGAAAGTGAAATGGTAGCTAGTATAAAGACAATCACAGTTGCCAAGAGAAAGAGAGCCCAAATGAATGCGTAAAAATTGTATGTATTGTATGTATATTAATGTTTTAATCAAATAATACGCATATTAAAGTAGTGTATACAAATTATTATTTCCAAAAATGTGCTTGATTACTTGGCTGGATTCCACTTGCAGATGCATTACGTTTTCTATTTAAAGCAACATTATCTAGAAATTGGCATTTTGTGCGATTTTGCCCCCCCCCCAACAGTTTGTGAGTGTGAAGCCACAATCTGTCAGACGTAATGTAGGTGCTGTCTACAAACAAAAGTCATTACGAAACGTGTCTGTAGCACTGTGATCCTCCCCTCTCACTGAAGGGGGTGCAGTGGCTGAGACAGAGACACTATTCACCCTGTGACCAGACACTGTGGCATCCACGTGATTCTGAAGCTGTTATTTTAATACAAAAGTTACATAATGTTGCTTAAATCAAAGTCTGACACTGAATTCAACAAGATTGCAAGTTTTCACATTTCTTTCTCATGGAAAAGAATAAAATCCTTCAGTTTAAGTGACAGGGGACAAGGTTTCCACCTGACATCAGCTCCCACGCGGCTCCTACAAGTGATCGCGACTCGGTTGGCAGACCGCACAGAACCCTGTTGCATGTTAGTCACGAACAATCTTTAATAGAGGGGTGCCGCGGTGGCCCCCTTTTTTCTTTCGCCTGGCTTTTTTCATATCCTTGTCTTTGTCTTCTGACGGTTTGCTGCTGTGCATGGGTATTATATATTGACAAGTCTTCTCCGCTCCTCTGTTCTTTTCTTTCTGCCTTCTCTCTGTCACTCTCCTCATTATTCACTCTCTCTCTCTCTCTCTTTCTTTCGTTCGTTATTTCTGCTGCCTTTCATCATCCGTCTCCCGTTTCCACCAATATCCATCCACCACCACCTCCTCCTCCTCCTTCTCTGCTCTCAATCTCTGTCCGTCTGTCCCTCGCTCCTCTTTTCTCTCGCTGTCTCTACCTCATTTTCTGTCGCTCTCTTTTCTTCTTTCTCATCCATTCTCTCTTTCCCTCTCTCTTATGATGACTCCCACTTCCTTATCTCCTCTCCTCTCTCCTCTCTCCTCTCCTCTCTCCTCTCTCCTCTCCTCTCTCCCCCCCCAACCCTCTTCTCTCAAGACCCCACAGCCATGTCGACCTCCTCGGGGGTGGACCACGCCGTGATCGGAGGGGTGGTGGCTGTTATCGTCTTCATCCTGCTCTGCCTCCTCATCGTCCTCGGCAGATACCTCATCAGACACAAAGGTCAACCGCTCACGCGCTCACCCACACGAACGCACACGGACACGCTCATGCATGCATGATGAGCGCGCAGCGAAGACACGCTTGCATAAATATGGATACATCGCGTAACCAGGACAGGATCTCACTCGTATGCTTAAATATGGATTCCAAGCATAAGCCCCAGCTATATGACTGTCAAAGCAGAATCAGAAAGTTAATGAAAGACAAGAGACGAATGTTTATTCATTGCTCTTTAATACATTTTGGCTCGCACAACTTCCTGCGAGATTACATTTCCTGACGTCAGCGATGTTGCAGCGGCGTATTTTTCAATTATATGCTCGAATGTGGGATTTAAAGTGAGCGTGGTGGAAGTGTAATAGCTTCCAGGCCGCGGCGTTAAGTTATTTATTTGCTCTGCGAGTGGGGATACAACAAAACAGTGTCACTTTTTCCTTCTTTACACTCTTATTCATGTGTCGAAATCGCCTTTTTAGCCCATAAAACAAAGCGAATTCAGGTGAAACTGAAAGGGCACTAAAGACGTTGCAGCACCCAGGTGGTGCGGTTGATAAACACTTGCCCACCACCGCAGCACGCCAGATTCAATCTCCAGCTCCGGTGCCTCCAGCTGGTTCAGGATATTGAACACAGTTGCCTGGTAGCCAGCGTTCACAGATGCCAGGCCTGTGAGGGATCAGGTCCGTGTGGCTGCGTTAGTGACTCCCTCGGCTTGGTTAAAGCGCCGGTGCAGAGGGGAGAGCGATCTGGGGGACGTTAGCGCGCGAAGCTCCTCGCCGCCTGGGGACTGCGTGTGCACGAGCCAGCGGGCCGGGGAGTGTAGTACATGAGAAACTCGCCGCCATCATGTGAGAGTGAGTGCGGACGTTCTCGCCACTGAAGCACGAGAGCAACAGATTGAAACAACTAACAAGATGCGCACCGGCTGTTTAATGACGAGTAAGCTGCACTTGCTGAGGATTTACCAAAGTTTGACTCGCTGGTACCTTAGACCTAAGATCGATCAGGTCCTAACAGGTGGTTTGTTCAGAGATGTTCCCTGGCATCGGGTTCCCTCCTTAATCTTTTTCTGGCTGATTCTAAGCATTTGGTCAATGACTTCGACTCCCTCCAAGTCGACTGTTTCGCCGTTATTTCCATTGCTCCCTCGGCCTGTTAAACAATGTAGTGTCGCTCACAGCTGTGGCACGTTACCGTGCTGCACGCAAGCTCCTGTTATCACGTGACTGAAGCTCCATACCTACGTCTTGAAGACCCAACAGCTGGGTCGGGTCCATGACAACTGATTTGAAGGACAGGCTCATTCGAAAAGAAACGTCAGTCCTTATTTACTCACCCTCGTGCCGATGGAAAGTCAGCTGAAGTTCAACAAAACATTCCCGGAGCTTTGCAGCATTCTCATAAACAACTGAAGATGGGGGGTTAAATTTAAAAACACAACATAAAACCTACATGATATGGCTCCATACAGCTCGACCGGCGTAATCCAAAGATCCAGAGGAGACGTTATGTGCAGTCGAACGTGTGCACCTACCCATTTTTGGGTGAACTTCTCCTTTAACTATCTTCAGTGACAGAAAGACTGTGACCTGCAGCTGAAAGTGAGTGTAAGTAAGTTTTGTAGGTAGAGGCTATCGAAATTATATTGTATTTCAGAGGTCAAGATCGCATTTTCATGCTCACTCTAACCGTAAGATTTAAAGGTACGATCAGGATGAATCAAAAACTCTTGAAATAAAGTTGAATTTCAGGGTTTCTTTTTGGTTGCAGGAAGCAAGTCAACTGTGGAAATGAAATTTTATTAAACACAAGGTTTTTACTTGGGTGACTAAGGATTGGAGCCTTGTAGTTATTGATTTGATTTGGAGGTGAAAAGATGTCTAGACACCGCGGCAAACAGATACATTTGGTTTGAAAAGAAAGAGCTTTCTAGAAGCCTAGGCTACATATTGAGCAGTTTTTTAGATCATATTATGCTTTATTTTTCACTGGGCTGCACGTTCTATCTATACATTGAAACAAGGTCATTGAAATAATGCACGAGAACTTTCTCCTTGCAATAAAAGTGTATCTCAGTTTTCCCCAACGTCTTTGGAAACCGCAGAGCCGATAATATTCACACCGAGAAGTCAAGTGCAAAGTGACTTAAAGACACATCCTCATAAAACTCCTCCAGAGAAAATCCCGTATGGTACCAATAAAAAAACTCTTTTATCAGCTCTTCTCAGGACTTTGTGTCTCCTCGCGTCCCCACAACCGAAAGAAAACTTTACTGCACTGTAAAAGAAGAAGAAAAAAATAGAAAAAAGCAGCAAAAGCACCTGAAGTGATAATCTGGACATCATATTGGAACATCTTGCCACTCTGTCCTTCTGCCCTTTAGCCATTTTACAGTTCCAGTGTTTGGCTTTTACTGCCTCAGCAATCTTACGTCTCCTCTCTCCCGCTCTCTTGTCTGTTCTCTCTCTCCGTCCACAGGAACGTACCTGACCCACGAGGCCAAGGGCTCGGACGACGCCCCCGACGCCGACACGGCCATCATCAACGCAGAGGGAGGCCACTCCGGAGCAGAGGACAAGAAGGAGTACTTCATCTAGACAGAGGACGGAGCGGTGGAGGAAAGGAGCGGGATGAAGAGGAGGAGGAGGAGAAGGAGGAAGAGAGGAGAGGGGAGGAGCGAAGGGGGAAAAAAACCCCCCCCTCCATTTGTTTTCACGACGCTTCAGTTCTTCACTCAGTCGGAGGGAGGATGGGAGGGAAAGAACTGTGGGCAGGGTAATGCGATGAGTTGCAACTGGTACTACCCTCTTTGCATTGATACAGGGAAGTGAGATTTTGCACTGACATACGGACGGACTGAAGTCACACACTCAGACACACGCACGCACAC
Source organism: Diplodus sargus (assembly GCA_903131615.1). NCBI lineage: Eukaryota > Metazoa > Chordata > Actinopteri > Spariformes > Sparidae > Diplodus > Diplodus sargus. Next base: position 7,792,011 of record CAEMYA010000024.1, read on the forward strand.
ACACACACACACACACACAGGAGTCCGTCTCGAGGGGAGAACTCTTCTCTTCAAACGGACTTCGAACGCTCGTAGACGCTCAGATTAACAAACACGAGCCCTCCTACTAACCAAGTATGACACATTAACACATTTTATACACACGAAGCATCATGTTTCTAACTGTCAGCCTGCCTCGAAAAAGCAAAATTGTAAGTCACATTCCGGCATTCCCCGAGCTGATACTTCACCCCTCCCCCCCACGCTGACCCCGTCGCCCCTCGACATTTCAAAAAAAAAAAAAAGCCCAGCCAGCTCTGTCTTTTCCACTACTCTGTGTCATCCCTCTCTCCATCTAACAAGGCAGTATCCCTCTGTAAACATCCCAGTGGCGGAGAAATCCATCCAAAGCAAATTATGACTGACAAACATAATCTCCCCTTCTCACTGTTTAATCTTTTTACGCCATCAAACCTCTTTCCCGCGTCCTCGCAAATCCGCCCCGGTGCGATCCCGTCGACTTCCCCCCGCAGCGCAGCGCAGCACCACACAACATGCAAACACTCATGCAAAAATAGCATTCCCGCCTTGTGCTACCAAGCCGAGGGGCTCCAGTATACATATATAAATATATATATATATAGAATTATATAGCATTCTTTTTACTTGACAGAAAATGTTTGGTGTGCTGTAAATACACACTCTCTCTCTCTCTCTCTCTCTCTTTCTTTGTCTCTCTGTGCTCTCTCTACCTTCTGTCTCTCCTTCCTCTCTCTCCTCTATCTCATACAGTCTGTTACTGCATTACAGTGACTTATATACTCTAAAGAAAAAAAAAGGAAAAAAATACGCCTGCCTGTTTTTATTACATGCGTGGAAATGAAGAGTCAAAAACTATCAATACCTGGGGAAAAAAACATGAAAAACAACGACGACGACGACGTTGAGATGAAAACTAACCTTAACTGCAAATATTTGTATGAGGAACGTTTTCCTTTTCTTTTCTTTTTTTTTTTTTTTTTCCCTTTTTCTCGTGTTTTTTTCGGGACTTATGAGAGTTTTTTTTCTCTCCGCAGTGTCTCAGTGTGTTACCGTCAGTGTTAACAGTTTACAGTGTCTGTCAGTCCAGGAGTCCATAAATCTGATTTCCAACTTGTATTCTGATTTTGATGCCATTCATCTATTGGTTTATTTCTCTGCCACCATACCCCCCCCCTGCTTTGTCTCCCGAACACTAAACTGTAGCAAAAACCTCGGTCGAACGCAGCTTCGAAAGGTGTCCAAGTGTTTGTTTGGAGTTTATCCTGTGAGGTGTCACTGCTCCCGTTGGCCCCTCCCCCCCCACGCTGATCTCAGCACTCGCCTCGGCCATTTTCTCCCGTCTTGGCGACGCCGCCTGCCGCCGAATCCATCGAGCGGTGATGTCATGGCTTCCTCTAAGAAGCTGGCACGGTCGCTGCTTCAGGGAGGTGAAAATGCTCGCTTGCTTTCCGCTACAGGGCCAAACAGGACTGCCTACATGCATTATGACAAACTTCCCGGCAACAAAAAAAAAAAAAAAGAAAGAAAGGAAAACCTTTTTATGTTATTGTTTCTCTTTCTGCGTGTGTGTTGTTGCGAGCAGGAACCGTTCGTCAGCTCAGCGAAAGGTTCCCATAAATGAACGGTGTTTTATTAAGGTTCGGAGTTCGCCTTGGCACTGGCGAGCTTCACTTGGCCCGGTCGTGGAAATTGATTGCAATCTAACTAAGAGGCTCCGGGCTCCAGACTGCAACACGTGCCAAGGTTTGGCTTGGCGGGCAGGCAGCCGGGCCGGAGTCTGGGCCGCGCTAACGCTGAATAAAGTCATTTAGGAACTTAAATGTCCTCTTTTTTTTTCTCCCCCTCAGCTCCGCTCGTCCATTTCTTTTCATTCTTTAATCAATCATCCAGTCTGCGTCCTGATCCACCTTCACCCGGTCTCTCCTCTCCTCATCACTCCCCCTCCTCCTCCATCTCTGATCGATGTCCGATGTCTCCTTGCTGGTCTCTCCCTCATTCCGGAGTCCGTGTAAACGTACAGTAGAAGTAGCGCCTCTGGGTTTGCTGGCGTGCGCTGATGGCTCTCTGCGGCACTTTTATTTTCGAGAGTGTTTTTGGGAGAACTGTCCAATCGCTGTTGTCGGCCTACCCGTAGACAGTTAATGTCTGTGATAGTTTTTGTACACCCCCTTTTTTGGGAACGTTCAGGGATTGTGCTTTTCCGTACCTTTCCCCGCATTGTCGTTGACTGCTACCTAGCTAGCTGCTTTCGAACGCAAGTGGCCCGGCTAGTGTGTCTATAAGCTAGCTTTACCACAAAGGGTAACGTGACCTGAAGCAGGGTCAGCCGTTTTATTTTTCCATTTTTCCTTTTCTAGAGAGCTCTGTTGGAATTTGGGGTTTCTGAGTTACAACGCTGCGGTAAACCTGGCTTAAACAGCGATTTCTTTTTTTTAAATATTATTCCGTCGGACTCGACGACTTTCAACGCACCCGAGATGAACATTTTGAAGACGCCAGAGCGCTGTTTATCCCACGTTTGCTCCTCAACACTCTCCAGCTTCAGTATTCATGTCTGCAGACCAGAGGATAAGCTGTCTCACCGAGTTTATTGTCCACTTTGAAGAGTAACCTTTGATTTGTATCTAACCCCTGTGGAGTTCCGCTCTGTGGAATGGAGAAATGAATACCTGCCTCATACTCAACAAAGTGTAGTGTCTTTTAAAAACTAATGGACCTGTATTTGCCTGTAATTTATCGTCCTGTCCTTCGTCTTAGTTAATGTGCTAGCATGTAGCTTGCATGAGAAACGGTTGGAAATGTAGATAGTGCCGGAGATGACGAGTGCCGACGAGCTTCTCTCCTGAGACAAGATTGGCGGGTCCGTCCGACTGACTGACCTCCCTGCTGTTCTCTGATCTGCAAACATAGGCCGTGTCCCACTTTAAAGCCGCCTGTGCCTCCTTCGACACCGCAGCCCCTCGGAGCGACGCCGAGAGAGGCTGCCGGAGTACGACTCATTCCGCTCCTCCCAGCCGCCGCTTCATTAAAACGATGTCGGGGTACGATGGCGTTAAATTGGGACATGCAGTCAGTCTAATTCATATTTCATTGCATCAGTGCAGTAATGACTAGCTGTCACCAGATGCCAGCAAACAGCAGCTTTTCTCCCCCCCCAACCCCCTCTTTCAGTCAGACCGAGCTGTCCTGCCCAAACCACTCGACTCTCACCAACTCCTCTCCAGGCAGTCGCACACTAGCTGCCAGTCATCTATTTTCATTTTTTTGTAGTATAAACCAATTGATTTTTAAATTATGTTTTGTAAAAGGGTGTGCATAATCTTAAATGTTTTACTTTCAGTTCGACCGATAATCATTTCCTTCCTTTTTGTTTTAATTAGATTTTCCAAAAACTTGAAGGTTAGAACTTTTGTTTTCTTGCATACTTTATTGTTTCAACAACCATTTTTATATAAGTTCATGTATATAGTGTTGCCTTTGCTGGATACTCTTACAAGCGCACCCGTACACACTTTGCACACACACCTTGGGTACATACACATCTGCACACATATCTGGATATGCACGGCAGGCATGACGTCTGTGACTATGGTGTATTTGTACATATGTGTGTGTATGTGTGTTAGTGTATGAGTGTGAGGTGTGTATTAATTGACCCAAACAGACTCCGGAGACACTCTTACATGTGTTGCATTCACACAAAATGTGTTTTTATTTCAATGACTAAAAAAAACGACGTCCTTGTTTTTTTTGTTAGGATTATTATTTTGGATGACAAGTCTTCCTTTTGAATAAATACCCATATCACACGAGAATAGTGCTGTCATGTATGTTAATTTGTACTATGGCTGATGATGTCATCAAGGCGAGACCCAACCGCATGCCGTGGTGGGCTGGCGTCCGTTGGCTGTTATGTTCATACAGTATTTGTTTGATTTGGTTTTTTTTTTGTTAAGATACCAGTTCAGTTGTTGACTTCAATAAACATGCATTTGGGTTAATTTCACCTGTCTTGTCGTTGGTTCTTCCTGTTTAGAAACTTTTCAAATTAAGAGTTGAGCCGTGATCTAATCTGTTTTCTGTCTGGGTTGGTCGTATCCTCGTTCACTACATATCTTCAGGAGAATGTGACGTATCCATAAACATGTGAAAAAAGGTCTGTTACTACATCACTTTTTCAAACAAAGAGAAGCTCACATGAAATATGCACAGAAAATCTCCCGAGTTTCAAAAGAGTTGTAATCTTCAGTTAATAATTTAGTATCATGCAAACGATGACCATGGTAGGTTTGTTTTCAAATGGATTTTTTCTTACTTCAACTTCCTTTTCATATGTAATTATTATGACAAATTCTGATTTCTCAAAGGGTGAATACCTTCCTCTTCATCAAGCATTGCTTCCATGGCGACTGTACAGAAGTTGTCAGTAAATAATGAACACGACAAGATAACACAAATCAAATCACTGCTGTTACCAACAGGTTCTGAGAGGCCATATGCCATCATTGTCTGTATTCCCTTAAATGAGCAGCAGAGGGCAGTGCAATGCAATAATTCAGAGTTCCTCCTTTGAAACAGAAACGTTCGGCTGCTTGTTAATGAAATTAAGAAAACCACTGACTGCATTTCTCCCTAAATTCAATATCAATCACAGGTCATACTGGCAGAAGCCTTTATCTCTTATGTTTCTAAAATTTCTAAAAACAAAATGATGAATGGGTACTTTTTTTTCTCACAGATAGAAAGCAACTGCTTTCTTTCTTTCTTTCTTTCTTTCTTTCTTTCTTTCTTTCTTTCTTCCCTTATCTTCTCCCTGCCTCCACTCCCTCAGTATGGCCTGTGGTTTTGGGATATTGTTCCCACATGTTGATACTGAGCAGCCACAGAGGTTAACAAACGGTCTCACATTGTACACATGCTACCAGTTAATTACCACAGTCCTCACACAGACGTCCGTCCAGCTGTTTTAAGGATGATGGACTTGTTTTAGATGAACTCTACTGATGCTAAGACTGGAACAAATTGCATTTCTGTGGGTGCAACATGTACGCCGTGCCAAAGCTGACCTCATTCGATTGAGATACTGATTCCACCAAATGTAAGTGCTGCAACGTGTTGCTATGTTTCTGTTCTGAGGACAGCCTTTTTTATTCAGTTATGGGGATACTGTAAATCAAATAATCATGCCCAAGTTTGTATTAGTACATTAGTGATCTTGCAAATGTTACCTTTCTAAGTCTGTATTTCTTTTCCAACGCTACATAATGCGCCTTTAAATGTTTGGTAACGTTTGTTCATCTGATTCCAAGCTAAAGAGAAGTTGATACCAGGGAAAAAACCTGAAACGTACAAAGTCTTTATTGCTTGTGATGAGTCAAAAAAAATTAAGAAAAAATAAAAGAAATCAGCCAATTGCATGGGTGAAAATGGTCCCGCTTCTCTCACTGAAATGCTTAATATATTAACTGTGATGAGATATTTCTCACTGAGAATCAGACAGAATGTTAGATGAGTTGACACACGTCATATTCCTACCGGAGAAGTAACGGTGTTCGAGCAGTGCAATTAAAACTCATATGATGTGATGATATTTATTTTAGTTCAGACAGTGTGACAGATCTCAGAGGGTGCAGGAATGGACTGTGATGGACTATCACAGTGATAACGTACGGTCTCTGTGGATAAGTGGTAACATACAGATATGTGACATCACATCTTTACCCAATGAAAAATTAACAGTCTTCCTACATATGTTGTTGATTGCTCTTTAGTCTTAGTTTAAAGTGTTCGGTGGACTACTTATTAGTTCCTTGGATCATATTTTGTAATAGTTTTGCGCCAGATTCTGTAATTCTCAGTTCTGAGCATGAGCTCACGATGTAGTTTTAGGGAAGAAATTTGCATCGGAAGCTAAAGATCTCCATTGACTGACTTTTGTATGCTCTTTGTTTTCACGCCGGAATAAACCGAATAAACAAACTGACCTTAAAGGGCAACACAATTACATACTGCTTCACTTTGTTTATATGTGGCGGACCCTGCCACCTTTCTAACTTCAAACAGTGTTCTGGGGACCTTATTTTCCCTTTGGATTTCTTCCCCAAGACCACTTCGTGCCCCATTAAGAGTTAAACATTCAAAAGCTAACGTACTTTATCCGGAGGGTTTAGGTTTGGTTTCATTACACTGCATGACAGTACTGGCCGAGCAAACAGCCCTCACAACTGTTGATCCAAATGATTCAAACCTGTGACCTCAACATGGAAGTTTTGTATTTTCATTATTTAAAGCGACAGGCTGATTGAGAAAGAAGGTTTTTCTGGTGGCCTTCCAGTGGTAATAATCAGCACTTTCTGTGCATTGGTGCCCTTTTTATATTTTTCTTCGCCCCTGGCCTGACCCTCAAACATCCTGAGCCCGCCACTGCTTTAAAGTCACATCAATGCACTGCCAAAAATGTCCAAGTACAATGAATTATTTCAAATCAAGGCGAAACATGCTTGATTTTAGTCTTAGTCTTTTTTTTATCCTTGAGCGTCTCACTGGTTTGTTGTATTTGAACTTGTTATTGGGATTTTTACTGATTCTGAGTTACTTAATGATTGAATCTAGAATTACCAGAATTACAAATATGTTTGATTAACACTGATGAGTAAAAGACTACTATGTCTTAGTTAGAACTTCTTATTTCAAGCATCTTATTCTTTTGATCTGTCTGTAATCATAAAAAAAAGGTCTATACACGGCAATTAGAGAACTGTTTGTGTTTCCCCTGAAATCTGTTTAGATGTTATAAAAGATTGAAATGCCGAACCTGCCCCAGAATATTCTGTTTAGGGTGCACAGTTGGGAGTCTAAAGCACTTGAAGCGCAGTTCACGTGTCGGCCGCTGGAGCGCCCTTCACCTCCTCTCTGTGGAGTCCAAAACGGAGATTTGGAGCGGGGAGGCGTGGAGGAGGAGGAGGGAGGGAGGGAGGGAGGGAGTGTGTGCTACTGATTGTATGAGAGAGGAGAGGGGGGCAGAGAGAGAGAGAGAGAGAGAGAGTAAAGAGGGAGAGAGGAATTCAGTCCTGTTTTAAATGGGAATCTAGAGCGCAGAGAGGAAAAGAGACGCAGGGAGAGAAAAAGTGGAGAGAGATTTATTTTACGCACGGGAGAAAGAAGGAAACGAGCAGAAGAAAGGAAAGAAGGAGAGAGGAAGACAGGCATCGGGATTTTTTTTGGCTCCTTTCACTCTCATGACTCAAAGAGGATTCCAGTTAAATTCACCCGGTCGGGAGGAATTGATGGTATCTTTTCGGGAGAGCAGAGCCGAGGGGAGGAATCTGAATGCGCTCGGCTGAACCATGCCAGCCCTGTGGATCATAACTTTGGCGATCACTTTGAACCAAGGTAAGAGATGTTGGAACACACTCAGTGTGAGCTGGCCGAGAGGCTCGAGCAACAGCGGAAAGTTTCTTCATCATTTTCCTCCTGTTTTCACCCTTCCTCTCTGCCCTGTTGTGTGCGGGCGTCTGTGCGCTTTGTGGGTGTCTCTCCGTCTGCGCTGACAGAGAGATTAGATGTGTGTGTGTGTGTGTGTGTGTGTGTGTGTGTGTGTGTGCGTGTGCGCGCGCGCGCTGTGTCTGGCTGCGCGCGTGTGTGTAAATGTGTTATGTTGTTATAGATTTGTGCTCGCCTGGACATCATCATCATCATCATCATGATCACAGCCCCGCAGGCGCGAAGGGGAAAAGTGTCGTGGGGTGTTCAAGGTCTGCGCTCTGCTGGGGGAAAAATGAGATTTGGAGTGTAGACATAAACGGCCCACGCGCGCGCGCGCGTTCCCTTCTTTTCACTGATGTGTTTATGTGAGAGAGATGTGCAGCATCTGCACGCGACATTGCTTTGACGTGACCTTTGAAACGCATGGACAGAGAGATTTGGGTGACACAAACAAACGCAGTGGGGGTCAGCGGGAGATGTGGTGCGAGGATGCGCACGCGCACGCACGCACACACACACACACACACACACACACACACACACACTGCGCATAGCCTGCCAGCCGGGGATGATTGATGAGGCGAGGATCCAATGCACAGTCTGGTCACCGGGCTTTAACATGAGTCACACTGGATCAATTTCCAACCCGCGCACACGCACGCGCCAG
>CAEMYA010000024.1:7800248-7821146 GCA_903131615.1 Diplodus sargus
GTGTGTGTGTGTGTGTGAGAGAGAGAGAGAGAGCGGGGAGTGAAGCGCAACTGACCCTCGACACAGAAAGAGCGCGCGCACTTGTCTGTGTGTGTTTGTTAGAGTAGGAGAGAAAAAGAGAAACAGTGTGTGTGTGAGAGATAATAGAGACCAGCGCGTGCTCCTCTTAGCATGCAGGTAGAGTCTGGCGTTCTCGTGCCGGTGCGCGCGCGCGCGGCCCCCGCTGTAAACGTGCCAGGTGCCAAGAAAAATTCATATTTTACCGTAAAGACGGAGACATATTCACTGGACTGGAGGAGAGCCCCATTACTAATATTAATGTCCCTATTTATCGATCACCTTGATAGATTGCCCTCTCTTTCATCCTCACACTCTCTCCACACACACACACACACACACACACACACACACACACACACACAGACTTCAGGGGGAGAGAGAGGATGAGTGTGCGTTTGTGTTTGAGGGCAGCCATGGCTCCAAAGGCAGAGGTGATTAATTGATGTGGCCTGATGTGAATAGTTCAGCTGTGTGCGCCTGTGTATGTGTGTGTGTGTGTGTGTGTGTGTGTTTCAGTGTGTGTGTTTCAGTGTGTGTACCTGCCTTAGCACCTGGGTCCCCGGTGCCGCAGGCTGCCGGTGTGATGAACCTCAGATAGTGATCTGCCGAGACAGACAGTCAGAAGACTCCCGGGCTGGAGCGGAGCTGACCACCTCCGATAGAAATAGAACAGAACTGAATGTATTAGATCTGATCGGCTCTCATCACGATGGACGTCAATCAATCAAACATTCCCAGGAGCTCGGATTCATTAGAGCCGAAGATAAAGTTCGGCGTGTGATGAAAGAGACAAGAAGAAAGAGTAAAGTTTGATTAGTCTGGCTGTGAAGAGTCAAATGGAACAAAACAAAGCGGAGCACAAAGAGGAAAGAACAAGGCGGTTAAGAGCAGGACAGGACAGAACAAAAGAGAACAGAGCGGGCCGGACCACGACAGAACAAAGGAGAGAACAGAGGAGGACAGAAGACAAGCAGAACGGAGAGGACAGGAATATGAAAGTACAGAGCAAAGCAGAACAGAAGAGGGAGGAGAGGGATGAAACACGAAAGAAGAAACAGAGAAGAGGAGAAACAGAACAATAACCACCAAGAACCAACAGAGAGGATCAGAAACAGAACAGTGGAGGATGGAACAAAACAGAACCAAAGAGTGACAGAACATGGTAGACAGACACAGAACAGAATAAAACAGCGGAACCAACAGACCAGATCAGAAACCACGGGACCAAAATGAAGCAGAACAGAAACAAAAACGCCATAACAACAGCGCATAACAGAACCACAGATATAACCCAAACAGAACAGCAGAGAACAGAGACACAATAGAAACAGAACATCAACAAACATGGTCGAACGGAACAACATGGAAGAACATGGAAAAGGCAGAACCCATAAAGGGGAGAACAGAGACAGAACAGACGCAGAATTACAGAGAAGGGAAGCAGAACAGAAACAGAACAGCAGAGAACAGTGAAGAACCACAGAGAACAGTTTCAGAACAGAGTGGAACGGCAGAGAACACAAACAGAATGGAGCAGAGCAGCGAAGAACAGCAGAGAACAGAATGGAGAACAGTGAAGAACCACAGAAAACAGAGGCGGAACAGTTAAGAACAGCAGAGAGCAGCAGCAGAAACAGAGCAGAGACGGAGGCAGCAGCAGCCCCTGTCTCCAGCTGAGCCGGTGTAAGCCTGTAAATGTGATCAGAGTGAATCCGTCCCCTACATGCAGCTGCTGCAGCCTAATGTGTGTTTAGCCTGTTTGGAGTCTTCCAGGTGTCTCTGCCTGCTCTCCTCTGCTGACAGCTCTGACTGTCGCTCTCCGAGCGGCCTGATCTACCGCTCGGTCCAGCGGTGTGCCAGCCTCCCCTCACACAGGCCAAATACATCTCTGCGCGGTCGACCGCGCGTCTGTGGGCCCCTGTAATTACCGTTCGGGGCCCTGTATGTGTGCGTGTGCGCGTGGGTCTGTTGCAGCGTGTCGCCGCCGTGATCCGACACCGCTGCCAGCGCCGGTGCTGGCCACAGGCGAGGAAAAGCCTGTTCCTCAGAGTCGATTCTTGAACAGCACTTTTGCTCGAGCTGAACATTTCTTGCAGCCTGATCATGCAAGCAAAGCAAGCAAAGCAATTCTTGCACTGCAAGCACCTGTCCCGTCTCTCCCCCCTCTGGTTCACACACACACACACACACACAGACTTTCTTTTTCTCCCTTTTTTCCTCCCCCCCTCCTCCTCCTCCTCCCCCTCCCACTCTTTTTTCCCGTCGCAAGAATAGAGCAGAAGCGCAGATGTAAAGAGACAGGCCAAAAGACAGAGAGATGGAGGCAGAGAGAGACGAAGAAAGGAAGAGACAGCGGGGTTCAGTCCTAATCTGTTGACAAGAGGGGGATGTTTGAGGATAAACAGAGGCAGAGCAGGAGCGCTCAGGAAGCACACAGAGAGAGCGAGAGGGAAAGAGGAGGCCCTGTTGGCTCGAGACGCTTCTTCAGCAGCAACCCAGCTGGACCGTCAATGTTTGATGGTGTACATCAGCACAGGTTTACACCAAAGTGGGCTCCAGGGGCCCCCGAGAATTCTTAGAAAGGTCTCTGAAGATGTGTCTCGAAATGCAAAGTCAAAGGCGGCTGGACCTGCTTTAGATTCCTGAAGGCTCCCATGAAAAACATCTTCAAGAATCCAAAGCGGCCTTCGACCCCGCTCTTTTAGTCGCCACAGACCCCAAAATGGCTCCAAAATGGCTTAATTCTCCTTGCTGTTACTTGCCGCAGTGACAATCTGTATGAGATTGTCTGTGATCATTAGTTTCAACTCTCCACTGTTCCGCCCTCAGACAGTTGTGTAATTCCTTTCTGAATCATCCAACAACAAAAATACTCTCAGATGGGGGTTTGTGGGTTAACTCTGAGCTGCTTTGGCATTTACAGCACGTAAAGAATGGGAGGAAAAACTCACGAGCATGTTTTTACTTCCATGTAATGAGCCCCGACTTTACTAGATTTCACAAGCGTGACCTCATGCAGGAAAGGCTTCTTTGAGTATCGGACACATCAGAGTCTACGGTGCACAGTGGAGGATATGATTTGCTGTACAATTTCCAACTAATTCACTGGTGCTATTGAGTTATTCTGCAGGCGACCCACTGTTGCAGGAGTGGATTAACCTTGTAAATTTGGCCCCCAGTTGGCTCCTACTGACACCTCCCTCCACCACCAACACCACCTCTCTGTACAAATGCACCCTGGGGCTTTTTAGTAGACAAATTACTTTAAAGCCCTATAAGCCATTGGAGTGTAATGTACATTTGGACATTAGAGTTTCAAATAGAGCCCTTCTGGATAATTCGTCAAGAGGACATTCAAACTCAGAGTTTGAATATTAGTCACAATATAACTGAATAAACAAGCTGTTCTCAAAGGAAATTAAGGTTCGAAGCTAGAAAGGTGGCAGGGTCCGCCAAATATAAAGTAAAACATTGTGAAATTGCATTGACCTTTGAGGCCAAACAGAGAGTTTGTTTATTTAGTTTGTTGATGCATAAAAAAGGAGAATAAAAACAAATTAGATCTCTCTCTTCTGATCAAAAATGATTCACCAAAATGACAGAGTGCACCTTTAAGGTATACAATGATTTGTCAGTTGCTGTTTGTAAACGTGCCATTCAAAGAGCGCCAATTCTTGAGAAAGGTAGCTGTTGTTGAGTCTTGTTCCCCAGATGTCTAACAGCCTTATACCTTTAAGGCAGTCGGATTTTGATAAAATGTGTCATATCACGTTTACATTACGTGTAAACGTAATTTACCTAGCGTTCACCTAGGGAGGCGGAGGGGATGGTGGCGGAGTCGCATGCTACGAAGCTGCCCAGCAAGTGATGGCAGTTTGATAAAATTCCTACGTTTGGATGCAGACATGCGGTTTCACGAGAGATGACGACGTTCCTCCTGATCAAGGAGACCTCGGGACAATTTGCAGCCAACCACCACAGTGTGTGGTGACAAAACCTGGTTCTCCGGTCGGGTGACCAAAGCATGATGTTTTCCTAACCCTAACCACGCAATATAATCCTACAAAAGAACTTTTCTCACCTCAAAATGACAAAGGAAAGTTGACTCATAATTTGAGTAGTTTTTGAGTTTGGCTGTTAAAACGTCTACTGTACTTGGTAGTCCTGAGGTAAGCAGTTTTCTGAATTAAAAAAAAATAAAGTCAGCTTTTAGGATTTAAAGTGCAAGTGGTTTATGTGCCTAAACCTAACCAGAGCATAAGGACAGCGTTTTGACAGGATAAAATATAGTTTTTTAACCTTAGCGCAATGTTAAAATGTAATAAAAAGAAAGGCAGAGTTTTAACTTTAATCATCAGTTTTGCAGAGGCTTACTTTCCCAATATTTTCCCTGGTGACTGGGTTGCTTGTCATGTTCAGACCAACAACAGCCCGCGTGAAAGAATGTATCACCCAACATTCATTTGAACGAGGGCTGCCAACACAGAGAACTTCGGCAAAACATCTGAAAAGTTGAAACCGTCTCAGCTTTTCACCCGGCAAAACATTGTGTTCGCTAATCAAGCGCACATTCCAGGCGGAAGATTTCGCAACACGAATGCCATATCTCTGCTGCCTTCCTCACAAAAGATAGAATGCCTGACACCACACGAACTCTCCAGACCTGTGGAGTCATTCCTCCCAGATCATCCACAGCCTCGCCATCGCTCGAACAACACGTCCCTACCGCTGCAGCCCCTGCATTTTTCTGATCACAGAACTGTTTTTGGGTTTGAGCACCCGCTAAGAATTCAAGACAAACCTCAAATTCAGGATCAACATCACTTTTATTTCAAAAACAAATTGTAGATAATCAAGTTAGAGCAAACAAACGCTTCCAGGGGCCCCGAAGGTCTGCGGCTGCCGGGAAGTGGCCTGTTTTAGAATTATTTTAAAAAGAAAAAACAGGTTTCATTAAACCTTGTGTTCTCAATTTACACTTGAACAAATTGAGGCCAGAAGAGGACAATATGAATCAGGACCCCACAGTGTGTTCTCCTTGTAGGATTTTTTTCATGTAAAGCATCACTGATGAAGCATCGCCTGCATGGGCGGCCTCAGGATGAGTCAAACCTCAGACCTTTAGCTATTAGTGCCATACTGCAGTGATCAGGAACATAACGTGTAAAAGGTTGACTGACTCTGTTGCTCTAATTGGGTGTTAAAAAAAAAAAATCCTCTTCAACAAAAGAAAAAAAAGAAAAAACGGCTGTACTCTCAAATGAAGATAATTAAAAATGGCGTGACGAGCCTTGTTTAAGAGCAGAGCGGAGGTTCAAACAACATAGCGGCGGCTGAGTTAAGTGTGTGTGTGTGTGTGTGTGTGTGTGTGTGTGTGTGTGTGTGTGTGTGTGTGTGTGTGTGTGTGTGTGTGTGTGTGCGTGCGTGTGTGTGTGGGCCTCATCCCAAAGCCCTCCAGTACCTGACAGATCCGATATCCTTATGGAGCGGGAAGCATAATCTGAGGTGACAAGGAACAGCAATTAAAATAAATAAATAAAGTAACCGCCATAATTAGCCGCCGCTTAATTCACCGCGATGCCCCGATAATCTAGTAATCTGCTAAAACGACGTTCCCCCATCCCTCCTCTTCAAGGGCCATGTGTGTGTGTGTGTGTGTGTGTGTGGGAGAAAGTGTGTGTTGGAGAAAGTGTGTGTGTGGGAGTGAAACGCAGATCCTAACAGAGAGCGTCGACTGGTATTAGGACTGACACCCGTCAATCTGGCTGATATGTCAGCCTGAATGACGGAAGAGTAGTGGACTAGGAAGGGATGGAGGAGGAGGAGGAGGAGGAGGAGGAGGAGACATGCAAAGAGCTAGAATAGAAAGAAAAGATGAGAGGAAGAAGAGAGGAATTCAGGTGAGAGAACAAGGAGGAGGAGGAGGGGGGCGGAGGAGAGAGAGGGAGAGAGGGGAAGGAAGAGTTCATGAAAAGAGAGAAGAGGAAGAAAAGTGGGGATGAAGCCAGAGGAGAACTGAAAAGGCAGAAAGAGATGGGGACCGAGGGGGGATGAAGGCAAGAAAAAAGGAGTGCAGAGGAGTGGGAACTAACAGGATCAGAGGAGGAGGAGGACAGGGCTGGGGAGTGAAGGAGGGCGGCAGAGGTGGAGGAGGAGGGAAGCATTGATAGAAGGAGAGCAGTGGAAACAGGAAGAAGGGGGAATCAGAGGCCAGAGGGAGGAGTGGATGGGAAGAGAGGGGAAGAACATAGACAGGAACGTGGGAAGAGGGCAAAGGAGTGGAGATGAGAAGGGAGGAGACACTGGTGGAGGGAGGACAGAAGGAGCAGTAGGAGGAAATAGATGGGAGAGGAGAGGAGGGGGAGAGCTGAGATTTGGAGGAAAATATAGGAGGAATAAATGCGAGGGAAAAGAGAAGGATGGTCAGAGGAGGTGTGGAGATGGATGGAGGGAAGGAAAAGGAAGGAGCATGAACGAAGGAGAGAGGAGATAGGAAGACAAAAGGGTGAAATGAGGAGGGAGCGAACATTGGTCATGAAGAGGCAGAGGAGTGAAGGAGGGGGACGGAGGAAATGCCGAGAGGAGGGCCGGAGGAGACAAAAGAGAGGGAGAGTGAAGGAGGAGGAAAACACAGAGAGAGGGCGCACGGGAGAGAGGAGGGAAGGCGAGTCGAGACAGAAACAGAAGGAGAAGGGAGGCGATGCAGTCGTGGAGGAGGGCAGGAGCGAAATGCAGAGGAGGAGGCGAGAGCAAACAGCAGGAGAGCAGGGCCGGGGAGCAGAGATTTATGTGTGGAGGGGTCCGGGAAAAAAAAAGAGAAAAGGGTGAGATGATAAATTGAAAAACAGAGGAGTAGATATGGAGAGAGGAGAAGGAAAGAGGATGAGGAGAGAGGAAGAGGGGTAGAGGTGTCTAGACAGGTGGAGGCAAGGAGCAAGGATGAAGGAGGAGAGAAATCTGGTCATGAAGGAATGAAAGAGGAGGATGGAGGAGATGCTGAGAGGAAGGAGAATAAAAGAGGAGGAGGGCAGGGTTGGAGTGAAGGAGGAAGTGGATGAGGGGGGAGAAGAAACGAGGGAGAGATGCGGAGGAGGAAGAGGGCAGAGGAGCAAAGGAGAGTTGAGGCCGAGGAAGCACAGGAGCATAAAGGAGAAGGGAGGCGGGAGTGAAATGCAGAGGAGGAGCGGGTTCTAACAGGAGTGAAGGAGGAGGAGAGCAGGGCTGGGGAGCAGAGATTTATGCGTGGAGAGGGTTGCAGCGAGGGAGCAGAGGGAAACAGCCAGGCCTATTATAGATGGGACTCTCCTGGGAGAGCAGGGCCTGGAGTTTTCCAGGCAATTCCAGCATATTTCACCGCTGCTCCGAGCGGCACGCTGCAATGCACAACGCTCCGCCCCTCGACAGCGTCTCCGGCCCTCTAAGGATAAATAAAGTGGGTCTCCTTTCTCCGCGTGAGTATTCAATAAAAGTGATAAAAGGCTGGAAGTAACCCTTCTTAGCTCTTTTGGAAGGGAAAGGGAGAATCCAAACTGGCCACCCTCTCCAAGGAAGGCTTTCAAAGAAATGCAGACATCAAGCATAAAAGCACCGAAAGCACAAAAGTGCTTCCTTTTATATGAGGAAAAATGTCAACAAAAAGGGCTGCGAGATCAAATAAGCTTAGTGTGGAGGTAGTTTAAGTTTCTACCTCTCTCCCTCTCCCTCTCCCTCTCTCTCTCTCTCTCTCTGTGTTTCTTTGTCTGCCTGTTTTCTCTCTCTCTCCCTCCTCGCTCGCTCACTGGTTGTCTGAGAGTCTCATGTGTGGAGGTGAGAGGGAACAATTGAATGGGCCTCCCACATAAAATCCATTCAGAGACATCTTGAGGATTAAGAATGAGAAATTGTCCAGTGCAGGGAATTAAATCAATCTGATCCATTACAAGATCGCTATCACAAGGTTTTCCCTTTTGTCTTTGCCCCGGATTATGCATGCTGCTGGATGTGTGTGTGTGTGTGTACTGTGTGTGTGTGTGTGTGTGTGTGTTTGTTTCTGTGTGTGTGTGTGTGTGTGTGTGTACTTGCTCTTGTACCGTACATTATGTAATATTGTACTGCACCATCCTTTGTCATCAAAGATTTAATGATTACTTATTACGCAAAGCACAGATTTGTTGAAACCTCGCATTTCTTTAAGTTGCGACTTCACGTTTCTAGTGAAGTGGTCTAGTTATCTTTGGGCACTAAAAATGTGTTTAAGAAAATATCATGTTCTGGCATACCTGGCTGTATTCTCACAAACACAACTGGAAATATCACTGACGTCTTGTCCAAATATCTGGACCATCAATTCCACCTCCTAATAGGTGTGAAGAAGATATCACGCGCAAACATCAATATGGAAAATAAGATACGTACATATTTGAACATATTTGTCGTTCTCAGAAACATCCGAATTTTCCATGTCATTTTGAAAACTGATCAATAGGCCTTCAGCATTAAAATGTATAAAAACAACTAGACCTTTGCCATTATTTTCTTGAGTCATGCTCTTGTTGTGAACAATGTTCAAACCCTGTGAAATCTGTAATATAACCCGAGGTAATGATGCGTTTCAATTTTGTCTGTTGCTATAACTTCAAGGTAAACATCTGATGATATGCCAAAGAGTGAGACAGGAAGTCAGTAGCCCTTTTTACACAGGAGGAGACGCATTATCTCTGCAGCGTTGGTTCGGCAATTCTCCGCCGATGGTGATTCACACAGAGCGAAGCATCTCTGCCTTAAAGACAAACTGTAATTCACACAGAAATCTGGCACATGTGGCTCCTAAAGAGGCATGACGGTCATGATGATGACGTGGGTGTGGTTTCAAGGTGTTTTCCCAGTGTTCCCCCTGTCGGTCTGAACCCGCGGACAGTTTCTAATCATATGGATGCAGTTACAATGTGTTGTGATCGAGATCCTGACCCACCAAACATCCTGGAAAGTGACAAAGTTACGTTTTTTAAACTGGAAGCTGTCAGACTCCCTCACTCGCGCGGGGGGGAGGCTGTTTTCCGGGGGAAAGTTCACTGAAGTCTCTGTCCGGAGGGCATTTAAATCAAAGTATTGCCAATTTTAAAATCAGGCAACATTTAACATTTTAAAAAATGTATTGTTTTGTTCAATGAGGAAAGTATGAATGTAGTATGTACAATATGAAAACCAGTGAAACCAGTATGAGAATGAAACCAGTGTAAATGTTGCATTGGTACTAAAGTATTCTATAGGCCCTTCTACACTATATTCCTTTAAACTACATATAATGTACGTACATAACCATCTAATTATATTTCCAGTCGTCCCTTTCATCCTCGTCTAACAAGGCAGTAGCTAATTCTATTAAGACACCGTATCTTATCCAAACCAAAGCTTCTGCTAAAGGAAAAGTTTGCAATATTTAATACTTTCTCTTTCGAAAACCCAATGTGTGACGATCATAATCCTAATTTTTATACACCCTACAGACCCAGTATCCACTGGCTCCACTTTCACTTAATTTAACATTTAGCGCCTTCCAATCTTTCCCACGGAGGCTTTTCCAAACTTATTTCCCTTATCAGAAACTGAACTTGTGTAACCAAATGATTTGATTGCGTGGGCGCCACGACCGAGTCTCAATATATCCCTCCATCCCCTTTTATTTCTTGTCCTTTGGTGGATTTTAAACGGTGATAAAAGAAGAAGCAGCGATTTGGAGATGGAGATGGACAACATGATTACAGATGATGAAAGCGGGTATCCATCACCACCCACTCTGTTTGTGTTTCCGTCCTCCTTCTGTCTGTCTATCTGCCTGTTCCTCCTCTCTCCCCTCTTATGTTTTAATGTAAGTCGATAGCTATCAGCAGCTGATAACACCCCGGGCTCCGCTCGGCATGGCGAGGCTCGATGAGGCGAGGAGAGGAGAAGGCGAGAGCAGGGTTGGGTGAGGCGGCGGCGGCGGCGGTGGTGGTGGTGGCGGGGGCAGTGCTGGTGGTGGGGGTGACACTATCTCCCCTCAGTGAAGCCTGATATGCCCGAGTGCAGCAGAGATAAGCGAGCATCTCTCAGCGGTGGCGGTGAACGGGGGCAGTGACGTCACGCTGCTCGCCTCTCGGCCCTGTGGCGGAAAATGAAGTCATGGCGTCACAGGTGAAGATTATGTCAGAGTGAGATTTGTCATTGTTCGGGAGAGGAGATTAGACTGCGGGTGTGTGTTTCACAGAGCGTGTGTGCGCTCACGGTTGTTCTTAATGAGCCTTTTCTCACAGCAGACATTTTGACTCGTCATAGCAGAAATAGCACAGGTACAAAGAACGCCTCTGTTCTGTTCAAGTTTCCCGCTTAGTCGCGACAGGGTGACAGCGGGCTAAGATGCACGATGCCTGGACCTTGAAACTGAAGCAGCTAATTGGAATTCAGCCCATCATTAATTTTATTATTCGCACCTGTGAATTCCCTCCATTTAAAATGTCTTCCATGAAAAGGGCTCATTGAATTTGATGCTGTGCGGTGGCGCTGTTCATTCCTTACCTCGATTCAGCGGTCAGTTGATTTGTCTGTAAAATTTTTAAAAAATGGCGAAATAAGTCCCAAAGACCAGAACGTCATCCTCAAATGTCTTGTCTTGTCCACAACAATAAAGATATTCAGTTGTCCCTCATAGAGGAGCGAAGAAATCCGGAGTTATTCACACATGCAGAAATCAGAGCATTTTGCGGTTGTTTCTTCTTAAAAAATGTATCAAACCGAGTTATTGATTATCAAAATACACTCACATTATGGGGACCAATCAGGGCACAGAAACCAAGATCCTGAAATGTAGGCCATTCAATTTTAGGACTTTTTTCATTAATGCTGTGATAAATCTCTGTGGAATTCATTTAAATCAATGCGATGTTCTTCTAAGTGAAACTAGAAGGTGTGTGTGTTTTTTTGTGTGTGTGTGTGTGTGTGAGAGAGAGAGAGAGAGAGAGAGAGAGAGAGAGAGAGAGAGAAAGGGGGTGGATTGTCATGGGAAAGAAGAAGTGGGTGTCTTTTTTTGTATGTTCCTTAAGAAAGGTACTGTGACGCTCTGTGTGTGTGTGTGTGTGTTTCTGTGCGTGTGTGTGTAGCTCTCAGCCAAGAGCGATGAAGAAAGAGCGAGGTTGCAGGTTTGTGTGCTTGTGTGTGTGCAAGTGTGTGCAAATCCACAATATACGACGAGGGCCAAAGGAAAATAAAAGAGTAGGTCTGCCCGGCTGTGATTGAGGCAAAGCGAGAGAGAGCGCGGGGGGGGGGGGGAACAGACAGGGGGACTGAGAGAGAGAGAGAGAGGTATATAGAGGGAGAGAGAGAGTGAGAGAGAGAGGGAGGGAGGGAGGGAGAGGGGGAGGGCCAGCATGATGGGGCAAGTGAAAGACGGCGGAAAAGCAAGCGTGTTGGGGAGAGCACGAGAAAAAGATAATTTCTTAGCTCTTCTTTTAAATAAGTCTGTTTCTATAGCAACTGTCCAACCAGCCGCTGGAGTGAGAGAGAGAGAGCGAGAGAGAGAGAGAAAGAGGGGGGAAAGTGGGGGTGAGAGACAGAGAGAGAGGGAAGGAGGGAGGGAGGGAGAGAGTTACCATAGCAACGGAGGAAGAGGGAGAAAAAAGACTTGGAGAAACTTTAAAAAATGTAAAAAGCAAGATAAGCAAAGGAAGAAGGAATTTACAGGAAGGCAGTGAAGGGTAATCGGGCAGTGTCGGGCAAGTTAATTAAAAGATTTAATTAATGAGTCATTACTAATTGAAATAGTGATTACATTACTTTATAGACTAGTGAAGTGGGAGGAGTTGCTTTGCACGTCCAGGAGCTTCAGGTTGTAAAAGTCCTGTTTACTGTCTGTATAAACACTGTGAGGTGACTGTCAGCTGGAGCTCTTCCAAGACTGGAACGGGCGTGAAACTCTTCTGGTTGAACACTCAGCACAAAAGATGAGACGCTGTGTTAAAATAACGCGTGGTTCTTTAATGAAATAATCGCCAAAGGCTGCGAGGAGCAGGTAAATTAACATTTTTCACAAAGATCGACAAAAATGACAATTCAGATTCACAAATTGTAATTTCTGCCACGAGGGGTCTCTCAATTAAAATGAAACAAAAGACTTGAGCAGTGTGGGATCACGGGAGTTGTTAAATAACCACCATTGCCAATGAAAATCTGTCTTCGTGACTCATGTTTCACGGATGAGGTAATTTTTTAATTTGACTCATATTACATTAAAGAGCCTATTTGTAATAAAAATGGATTTTTGAGTCTCACTCCCAACTCGTTAAACACTGATGCTTTGGGATGGTGGCCGACCCGTCCTACTATCCCAGAGCAGTTTTTGACAAGTTGCAAATAAGACTCAGAGCTCAACTTTCCTTACAAATAGGACCTTTGATGATATTAAGAATCCTACATTAAAATGTCTAAAAATGACTAGACCTTTGGTATTTTGTTGAGTTCGTATTTGAATTATCCCAAATATTTCCAAAAATGTTTAAATGCAGAGAAATCCATGTTTGCTTGTGGTAAAGGTGCCTTTGTTTTGGTTGCCTGTTGCTGCCTCCTGGTTAGAAAAAAATCTGCAAACTAGACTACACTTTAAACCATCATCTCGTCCACGAACATTCATGTCTGAGTCACGTCACACAGATTTTTATAGGTGGAGGGGGTTTGTTTAATGTTTTTTTACCACCAGCAAAGCAAATTTGACTATGGGATCATTTGTGATGGCAAACAGCCAGATTACAGTACCTGGAAGGCAGCGATTAAAGGCACACATCGAAGGTATCTTTCCATTCATGAAGTTATTTCCCCTCCAGTCAACATTACAGAACATAAACACTCGACATTGGAGGTCACCTCTGTGAACTGCTGCCACGGTCAGGTTGATCAACAGGAGTGAGGATAGATCCACTGTTTAATCAAAGCAGTTAGAAAAACTCCGAGCTCTCAAGAAACGGTTCCAGATCAGAGCAGAATCTGATGTGACTCTGGTGTTTATTCCTCCAGAAGATCTGACGCTGCGGGAGACTCTCTAGCTTCTAGCTAGTTTTCACGGTTTTAGCTAGGTAGTCAGCTTCCTACAAAAGATGTTCCTATGCTTAATCCCTCCCAAGAAGCTCTGAGTGGTCGATTATTCTCCAGCTGAAAGAAACTGGCACATCACCACCTTATTTGAATTGCTAAACAAGTCTCAAATTTTGGCAGAGTTTCAGAGATTCCAGGCAAATATTTCTCCATGGTATTTTTGTTCCCAAATGCGACGGTGAATTATGCCAAATTTGCTACAGCTCTGATTTATGCCGCTGACTGCCTTCTTCTCTACAGCAGTGACACCTGAGGCTCATGAGAATGGTAGTATTTAAATTTGCACCCCCCCAAAACTGCTGGAAAACATTCCGAAAATAATAAAACCAGATTGTAATAGTGGATCTAATTTGATAAAATATCCAGGAGACTACTCCATACTGAGGAACATTATCAAAATAAAACTATGAAATGGGAATTTAACCCATGGCTCTTTCCACTTTGACGGCGTAACATCTATAGGGTTGTGTAGGGATGATGTATTTTTGTAGGCTGACCCAGAAGTTAGCATCATCCCGGTTCCCTCTGAGATTTTTGAATATCGCCGATAAATCTCTGTGGCATACACAGGTTTATAATACTGATACGCTTTGGTCAGAATGATAATCTTCACAGACGAATGTCATTTTTTAAATGTATTTATGAGGTTGAAATTAAATCGCTAGAAGTAAAAAACAAAAAACAAATAACAATGTTAGGCTACAAACAGACAACATTGCGGTCACAGGACTTGAACGTCACCACCACTAAGTGTCTTACTACAGTTACTGTACACGTGTTTTATACAGTGATCAACCCAAACGTTGTAAAGTTATACATGGAAATATTTGTAACTAAACACAGACAAGTGAGTAGATGAGTCTCCGTCATATAGTGTGATGATGTTTACTGACATCTGTGGTCTCAGTTAGCTTACTTGTTAGCAACTGCTGTTTTTAAGACACGTTAGCGCTTTATAATTACAGTGTGGGATATTTAATGGTGTATTTTATGTTGCAGAACAAGACATGTTAATATTTTAAACTTCTGGTAAACACCGACTTTGACCGAACAACCAACTAAAAAAACAAATAGGCTCTGAGATGAGTGGAACTGGATGTGCGAAAATGTATTTCCGGAAATTAAAACAACAACCCAGCAAGGGTTGGGGCGCAGTGTCCAGTTGCTGTTTGTCTGCTGGATTTGGAAACATTGTCGGATAAAACTCAAACTTTCCAGGAAAGAGATTTGGGACAGAAACTTTCAACTGATCATTTCCGCCACGCTTATCTTCGGGGTGGCAGTGGGCTGCACTGTGTGTCGGATAAAAACAGCTTTTTGAACTGCAAGGCAAGAGAGAAGAGGGGTCGCATTGAAGGAAAGCTTAGTAACCAGCCAGGTCTGCCCCTCAGTGAAAAAACAGCTGAAGAAAACCAGGTGTTTGTTGGATTGAGGTTTGCTGATTTGGTAGACAAAACTGATAAACTTCCACCCATCCATCTCCTGGTGAGACAGCAAAGAAGCTCACCTGCCATATTATCAAAGTAGTACTGTACCTGGATCAGTTGCTTCTATGTTATTACTGACTTTCAATTGTAATCCCTTATATTACCTGTCAGAAAAAGTAATCCCACTGCTGCACCGCTCAGATAAAGATGGAGTGAGCGGGGTAATATGGCTGTACTGTATGGAGCCGGCCGAGAGAGAGAGAGGAGATATGAGCTGCAGTCATAATAGTGGCTACAGCTGCAGCCTGATTGTCCATTCTCAGCTCTTGACCACACATGACCTCCATCACGGTGCGGAGACGGGGTGAGTGAGCAATGAGAAACACAGAGGGGAAGACAGAGAGAGAGAGAGAGTGAGAGAGAAAGAGAGAGAGAGGGGGGGAGAGACAGAGGGAGAGGATTGATTGGGAGTCCCAGAGTTCAGACAGCTCTGACCACAGAGGCCTCGATCTGTTTCCCCCTGAAAGCACCGACGCTCCCCGGTGATCCAAAATAAGAGTCGACATGGGTCATATGAGGGGAGAGTGACCGAATCCTTCATCCTACACACCGAGTGAAGAAACTTGAGTGTGTGTGCAATGCGAGTGCGCCGATACAGTGTGTAAAATGTGTGCGAGTCAAACATAAATGGACAAAAAAAAAGTTTCAACAAAGCAGAAGAGCCCGGTTTGAATCATGATCAATTTCAGAATCAGGTATATTGCCAAGTAGGTTTTCACTCACAGAACAAGGAATTAGGGGTCGACCGATACTGCTTTTTTCAGGGCAGATACTGATACCAATTTTTAGAAATCAAGGAGTCTGACCAAAAAAAGCCTAATTATTAGCCTAGAAACACTGAATAGTCTGAATCAGTCACGTGTTACCGATCAGATATTGTTGTAGGCGGGACATTGTGTGAGAGGATGCTGCAGCAGAGCCAAATAAGAACATTTGTAAATTGGTTTATTTCATCTTCAATGTGACAGAAAAATCACTGATAGCAATTATTGGAAAATCCCAGGAAAGTCCCAGGGCCAATAATCATTCCGCCCCTGCAAGGAGTTTGCCTTGGTATCTTGGTGCATAACCGTTAATATAGTTGGAGCAAAACACACAAGTACTATAAAGGTCAGGAATCATACATATACCATTCAAACAATGTCGTTTACAGAAAGGTGAATAATCTGTCAAACAATGTGCAAAATATATTTGTTTTTAAAACCGAAAAAACGGCTGTGCAATACTCGAAACAAAGAGGATGGAATGTACCAAATACTGATGAACAAATTGTGAAAATATTTATATTATATGGTGAAGACTGTGATTGATAAGCTGAATTTAGTAAAGTTTCCATCCGGAGAACGGGGCTCGCGTCCTGTTTGTGACCAAGAATCAAGAGTGACTTACTTTTAATTGACATATGTAAGTAAATGAACCTACGTTACTTCTGTTTTTACTTGAGCGATGTAGTTAGGTCATTTACGTTACATGATGTCAGATATGCCTCCGATGTCACATGATTAAATGTAGAACAGTGTTTTTTCTAAAACCTAACCAGGTAGTTTTGATGCCTAAACTAATAAAATCATGATGATGTTGTGTTTCTCTGGGTCTCTCCCAAGCGAACACGTTTTACTACATCTGGAGAAGAAGCTTTGTTGGCCGGAGCACCACCGCAGCAAGATTTCATTTCATTAAAACACTGTTTTGTGACACATTTTAGAAAATAACTGCAGTTCTTGTCATTTGGATATTGCACTTAGTACTACTGAGATTTTGATTATTTTTGTGATTAATTGCGCAGCCCTATAAACATGTGTGTAACGCTGTGATCCTACCCTCTCACTGAAGTCACATAGTGCAGAAACGAGTGATTGAGGGGCGGAATGGCTGAGACAGAGACACAGTTCATCACTTTACCATCAACATAAGTCTGAGGCTGTTATTTTAAGGTAAAATGTGACATCATGCATGCTTTAATAACAGTCCAAAAGACGTATCGTCAGTCATAATCTGTGAATGGTTTGTCTGCAAGCTGTGTTTTAAGCGAACTTTGCATGTCAGATCGTATTGCTTATTCGACTACAGAGCCTTTTATTCTGAATGTGTAACTAGTTGTTGCATATTATGTATTATTATCGGTGACTCGGAGCTCTTCACATTCAAGGCTGACGCTAGAGGGGTATGTAGTGAGTCACAGTTTGAGACTGGAGGCCACTGATGAAGCTGCCGCACTTGACGAGCTGAGAGTGAGGACGTGTTTTACAATTTGCATTAAACGGAACGCATGAAACAGACCAAGTTCTCCTGGTTCATTCTTCGGTTTTGTGAACATTACTGTGAAGATTGTGAATGATAAGGGGAATTTAGACGTAGAGGAAACATGAACCAACCTTGTCATACAGGGCAGAGTCATCTGATAACGGACGTTATACAGACCCGAAGAGGTAGTCATGGTACAGGAGCCTGGATGGGCTACTGGGGAGACAATGTGTTCCAAAATACTGATTTTCCAGACCGTTGGCGTGCATCAGCGCTGGAAAATAGTCCAATAGTTTTGATAAGGTGACACGTATCCATCCATGATGATGTGTGAGTGTGTGTTGATGCCAGGTGTGTGGACTCACGTAAACACAAAACAAAGCAACCAGTGCAGGTGTTGTGATGTGCGTCATGCCGGGGGTGTGCGTGAGCGTTGCACTCCATTCGCCGAATGATTATGAAAGCTTTAACCGGAGTCTGATCACACGCAGTCTGAAGCCCTCTGCCTCTGACGAAGCGCAGACTGTAGAAGGTTGTTAAAGGTCTTTTTCCTTGACTATCCGCAGCTTCCCTTCAGCTCTGGGTCTTTGAACCACCTGAACTCACCGCTGTCAATACAAAAGCCTTTTGATGTGGTCCTGAATCCACGACTCCCTTACTCACTCATTTGAACAGCAAATCAGGAGGGTTCCTTTACACCCCTTACAAACGGGCTGAGCTGTCCTTGTCGCTTCTCTGCTGCCGTTTTGCACATTTATCACTGTTCAGCATCTCTTTCATTTCTATTTTGAACTGCATTGCAGAATGAATAGGTTCATTGATACCACGGCCATGGAATTTTTAAAAACATAGAAATTGCATTTGCGGAATTGCAATTGCAATTTCTATTCCCTTTAAAATGCAGATATTCCACTTTAATACATGGGAATGTGTAGCAGATGCGATGAAGGAAAATCACATTGTGATTTTTTTTGACAGACGTTGCGATTGCCGTACGATTCACGGTTAATGGGAATTATCATCGGTGCATCACCTTTTTCATATTTACTGAGAAAAGTTGTTACATCATGATGATGTGACATTTGTTGGGGTTTTTATTTACATCCGCAGAACAAGATTTGTAGGACGGGGCTTCTTTGCAGCACCACAGTTGTTCACTATAATGCCGTTGTCATTTTTACCTAAACAAAACGTGGCAGCTTCCTGGATTGGATATATCATTTGACTTTACTGCCATTTCAATAATATTTGGATTCATTGTTCAGCCCACCACACTAGATATTGCCTGTTTGTTAATGCTATGCAGGTATACCATAATAACTTGCCATTAGGGCAGTAAGTTATTCACGTGTTCCTCATCACGCTTTGTTTTCGAGACCTTGACACGAGTAATACTAAAGAAAAAGTCTATAAACAAGAGATCCTTTTGTAGCTTTTCATCCTTCATACACACTTTTTTTTTAAAAACAGTTTTTTGCAAAGCACACAGCAGCCTACAAATTATTTTGTTTTAAATTATTCAAAAGGTGGTGTACTTTCATCAAACTTTTTCCCCAACATAAAACGCTTCCTCTGTAAAGTTAGAGTGTGGGTGCATGACTTTTAAAACCTCAATTGAATCGCAGTCTTCCTCCTCCACTGAAGCTTTCAGTGCCTCCGCCTTCATGATGTGCTGTGTTCTTAACAGCACAGAACATTTCTTGTAGATTTTGTCCTTTGAAACCGCTCGCAGAGTCGAGCCGTTATGCACTAGACGGAGCAGGGTGAAATTAATGGGGTTTGGAACAAAAGGTTTTGAGAAAGATTTCCTGACTATTCCCCATGCAATTACTTAATCCCTTGTAATTAGTCTCCGTGTTTGAAAAGGAATATACATTCTCCATCTCCCCCCTCTTTTCCCTCTTGAGTTGGAAGATAAAAATTGCAGACAAAAACAGAATGAGTGTCTTTTGTGGAGCATGCTGACTATAAACATCCACACAGCCTGGCTTTGAACAGCGCTTATGTTATATACAACCATTAACAATTTACATTTGTTCTACTCAGATTCGCCAGGATAATTATTTTCCACGAGAAATGGCCGTTATAATTAGACGTAAACATGGTCCAATTTTTCTGCATAAATTAACCTTTTTGAATCAGTGCACTCAGACATCAGACGGGGGAAGAAATGTTCATCACTTTCTTCTCCCGCTTTTATGGACAATGATTGTGTGGTGAATTCACCGCAGCAGATAATGAGGAGCACATAGTCATTTCCATTCTGGCTGAGCCCACACAGGACAGCTGTCTATTTTAAGCTATAGCTGCTGGCCAGCGAACCATTAGCCTGTTTTACACCGATAGCAAATAGCCATTAGGCGTAACTGCAAGCCAGTTAGCCAACAGCCATCTGCCGCACACTGCAATTATGCTGCCTTAAAGTGCTGTTGGAAATATAGTAATTATGAGTTGAGCATGCATTAATGACAGAACACAATGGTAAATACGCAAGGGAAAGGGGGAATTTTCAATGATACCTGCGGTAACAATCTGTGTTCTGAAGAGCACGTGAGCGCTGTGAATACTGATTGAGCCAGTTGAGACGTTTGTTTTTGTAAATAAAAAAAAGGGCAAAACTACTTGCGCGACAAATTAACTTTGAGTAGTCCTGCCCGGAGGCGTTCTAGTGTTCCTCAGAGTTACACTTCCATCTGAGCTGTGGCTGCTCCTGATGAGCTCTGAAAGCAGCGGGCGCCAACTGGAGTGGCTGGTTAGCCGCTAGCTGCTAGCGCCCCGTGCTGTTCCCCTCTGTTTTGCTCTGTTCTCTTCAATGGCAGCGGGCTCATTGAGACCATGCTTACACTACTAGCTCTCAGTGTAAATCCGCAGGCTGTGTTCGGTGACTCTTTTCCTGGCAATGACAGTCACTGTAGTCAGCAGCACATTCAGGTCAAGCAACTTGACTCATTTCGTCACATTCTGCCACAAGCCTTTTTGCTTTCACAATGCTCTGATTAAGTGGTACAATAGTTGCAAATCTGCTGGCGTGTTTGCTGAAGAGTAATTACTAGCGTCTGATAAGCGTTCTGGGGAAGTTTCCCAGCTACATGATTTCCACAGAGGCTTTATCTCAATTGAATGTGATTGTCTTTGCCGAATTGGCTCAGCCATGATCCTGGAAACTGGCCTTGTCTCACACACATGATAAGACAACAGATTGCCTTGTACGCCATCCAACCAAGAATAATGCCGCAAGCTGTAATAGTTTACACCATCCGTCAGGGTTTTTCCGCAACTACATGCCTTCTTCATCGCCGAGATAAAACTGCAGCTCGCTGGCAGAGTCAGAGGATCATAAATGGCATGTTGGAGCCACTAATTGGCCACATGGAAGCAGGCTCAGGCTCCTCATAAGCACATCATACGACATAAACACGGTGATGCAAATCAGGTTGTAGCAGCACGCGGAGATGGGTGATGGATGCTGGGATATGAGGAACGAGATTTCCCACTTTCTTAATGTGCCTTTTGTGGTATGTGTGTGTGTGTGTTTGTGTGTGTGTGTGTGTGTTGGCCTCACTTCCTCCCTCAGAATCTCTCCGTTTGTGTTACCATGGGGACGGCATGCTTCCTATATCCCGCTTAACCCCCACCGCCATCACCGCCATCATCACCACCTCTGCTTTTTTTCCCCCCCCTACATCCTTTACTCACTGGTTTCAGTGTTACCATGGCGACACACGTCTGTCTCCTCTCTGCCTGCTACCTGTTTCACATTCTGCCTTGTCTCACTGGGTCAGTCAGTCTGTCTGTCTGTCTGTCTATCTGCCCACCTCTCTGTTACTCTATCTGCCTGCTGGCTGTTTGTGTGCCCTTGGCTTGCCTTTCTTTGTTTACTCTTTGTTTGTTTGTTTTTTGTTTTTTATGTGTCTGCATGCTTGTCTGTCTGGCTGTTTTCCTGCGTCCATCCCTGTCTGTGTTTGCTCTCCGTCTCACTCTTGCTTTTTTTTTTTTTTTTTTTTTTTTT
>CAEMYA010000024.1:7821283-7850332 GCA_903131615.1 Diplodus sargus
AAAAAAAAAAAAAAAAAAAAAAAAAAGGGAGGGATTTAGGTAATTTTCGCAGACGGCAGCTGTTGCTATGGCGACACAACTTTTGGATTTGCTGGGCAGAGCGAGGGATGAATAGAGGGATAGAAGGAGGAAGAGAAAATGTGTGAGGATAGAAAAAAGAAGGAGGGGAGGAGGGGTTGAAGAATGAAAGCCATGTCTTTGGCTCTGGTGCTACATGCTGGCCCCGGTTTGTCCTCTGAGCAGTGTGAGGTTTAATCCACAATACGAACACTTTTGGAAGCAATGCACCACCTGAAGACAATCATTCAAATCCCTCAAGTATCACAAACCGAGAAACCTCTATGATTATTTCCAGCATTCTCATTTTTTTCCCTCAAAAACTGGCATCATTTGTTCAGATTTTATGCTGTCAATCACTTTGTAAGAGAGCGTGCTAGTTTTTCCAAATCCCGCTCTTGAGATGAAACCTGTCTCTGCCTGCTAATGCATGTAGAAAACCACTTCATTAAGCTCTCAGTGGTACGCTCTGGCCTGGCTTTGTTCTGCCTCTCCTGCAGTTTTGGCAAATAATACAACACACAGAAAAAGGGATCTCCACGTTGAGAAAAACAATAAATCATTTTAGAAATAAATAGGCTCCAAACGAAGCCAAACTAACTCATCATCTGTTAAACAGCATCTTCTTCTTCTTCATCTTTGTTTCGGTGAATCGGGTTGCAAATGTGTTTTTGTCACTTCCCTTCAAAATGGTGAAAATTTCATTTTGGATGGAACACCCCCCCCTCCCCTCTGAGTACTAATGCATTTAGAAAAACCACTTTATTATAATACGCATTTGAATATTCATAGTAGTCAGGCAGGGGGGTGATGGAGGAGACTGGAGCCTTTGGGTATTGATGTAGAGCTGTGGAATTAGCTGCGAAACTGCTATTGATTCAAGCTGTGAGGACTGGAATATGAAATACGAGGGAGGGGGAGGAAAAAAAGGGCGAAAGACCTTATCAATGAACTTGGAGAATGAAAGAGGGAGTGAAAGAGAATGAGCGTGCTCAGTGGGAGAAAAGAGGAAGAAAAAACAGATTATCAGTCAGCGGAGAATTGAATTAAAGGGAGACAGAAGGACAGAGTGGTTGAAGAAGGGAAGAGGAGATTATCAAGCAACACAGAAGGGGAGCGAGGGCGACAAAGTAGGGGAAAGAATGCATGAAAGACAGACAGAGAGAAAGAAGAGTAACATGATTAAGGAACACAGAAGAATGAAAGAAAAGATCAAATAAACCAAAGAGCGAGAGAACAGGGCGAGAGGTCAGGGCTCGCCGCGAGTGGCGCTTTAGCCCGGAGACGCCACGCTACAGTAAACCCCTCCAACCCCCGGCGCTGCGAACGGTTGACGGGAGGACTAAGTTGACAAATGTCAAAGTTTACATTTCATTACAGAAGGTGGGGGCTGGAGAGAGGATGGGATGGAGGGATGGAGCGAGTTGGAGGAGGGATGGAGAAGAAGAAGGGGGGGGAGTGAGGGAGGAAATGCCATGCATTCCATTAAGTGGCCAGCGAAAAACCACAGAGAGAGGGGAGGGGAGGGGAGGAAACGACAGAAACAAGAGAGAAATACAGGAAACGGAGGTGGAGAGGTGGAGGAGAAGGGGGGGGGGATTAGACCACCATACATAAAGACAGATAGAGATAGAAAAGGGGGTTTATAAGCGGAGGAATGAAGTGCTCGATTCATCACTGCCTCGACTGTGGTCCTGACCTTTGAAAATGGAGTTAACGTTAGACAAGGCAGCACTTAACATTCTGATGGCCTCCATGTTTGTTCTTAAGTTGTCAAGGCAGAGCCTCATATTACAGCCGCCCCGTGTTGATCTAGAAATTGCATGGCTTTACAGCTCTCTCGCTAAAGGATAATAAGCTGACATAAAAGCTTTTCACATTCTGATCTTATAAGAGGAGATAAGGCTGCCGATATCATATATGTATGTTTGTAATTGTTAAGAAATCCCCAAACCAACAATGGATTGATTCTGCCGAGTGTTACCTCAACAGCCAAAGCCTGATTTACAAAAACTGTTCCATGCACATCAGTGAGCATTACTGCTAAACAATGCAGCATGTTCCTTCATTACCATGACGCTGTAAATTATTGTTAATTGATCCCACATACACCCTCCAGCTGCCGGAAATGACCACTAGAGCAACAAATGTGTATTGATCCACAGCTGAAAATAGTCCCAAGCAAATTCACTATTTGCCTCTCTTAGAGTAATTGTTTGCTAAAAGCTGCCGAGCTCAGCTGTTACAGGACATTACTGAGCCCTTTTAAAAGGTGAAGCTACATAATTGTGTCCCTTTTGAAAAAAAAAAATAATAATTACATCGCAGGTGAGATCGAATAGACTTGAGGCTGAGTGGCATGCGGGGTAGACTCGAAAAGTATCGCTGGTCTAACAAACTACATTTGTTGACAGGATGAACAGTACAGACTATTGTGAGCCCTTAGATTTGTCACAATGAATTCATCAGGACAGTGTATCTCTAATGTTTGTTCTAAAAGTATATCAACATTAAAACTAGGTTTTTTGTTTTGTATTTTAACCATTGTGATGAAACATGAATGGGTTTTTATCACAATTTAAATAACTTTGGGGTACTTTCATACACTAATATATGTTTTAAAATCTAATGATTTAAGTCTTTAAGAGACTTGTTTATGCTTTAAGCTTTTATCGCGATCAAAAAAGAAATAATCTTTAAAAATATAGGAAATGTAATCAGTGTAAACTGTTTCAAAATCTACCGGAACTCTAATTTTTTAGACACTTTAATTTTATGAAATTAGAGCCTCTACTATGATAAAAATGATTAAATAAAGAAAGAAATCATACTATGAGAAAGAAAAATGTCTTTTATCACCAACAATATATGGAAGGAAATGAGGAAAACTATCTCAGTCGATGAAACTAGAGACACAATGCTGTTGCAAGCAAAAACAGCCTGAATTTGAATCAAGGCCAGGGTTACTTTCTGTTTCCCTGTCTGAGGAAGGCCGGAGGTACAAAATTATCGTGCCTGCGTTCTTTTGTGTTCAAAGTGAGGCAAGGCCATTCTAAACTGAGAAAATTGCATAACTTTTGTCAGAGGATACATAACCTCAGATCTGCCTGGTCAATGGGCTCAAAATAAGTCTGATTTCATTACCACCAGCAGATTCAGGCTGTCTTTCCACATGTCCAACTGGTTCTCCCCTGATACCAACTCTGATACCCAAAGACAGAGTATCAGCCAATGCCTCTGCATGTGCTCTTTTTTCCCCAAAAAAAGGTCTATAACTCTTAACCAGAGATGAAGCTTCTTTCACCAACATGTTTTTGGACTTGTGAAAATTGTGTTTGTATTATTATTTAGAGGGTTTATAAAAAAAAAAATACTTCTTGTCTAACACATGTGCTGTAGGTCTGCTGGTGCTGTGAACAGATGCAGAGCCGACAAACTGCACTGAGCTGCTGTGATAAACAAAGATATGAGCTGATGCTGCGTTTGCCTCCCTCCGTGTGTCCACATGGAAAAGGCTCACCTCGTTGTAATTACATGTGAAAAGTTAATTAATGTAAAGTCAGACTTTTTTCCTGGGCTATCTATCTATCTATCTATCTATCTATCTATCTATCTATCTATCTATCTATCTATCTATCTATTCAGCTCTAATATGATTTATTGTGTAAAAGGCTTCTTCTTCTTCTTCTTCTTCTTCTTCTTCTTCTTCTTCTTCTTCTACTGTGTGTGGATGCTGCACTTTTTAAGTCAACTCAAGCAGTTTGGCCATTACAAATGTTTTTCATATTAATGAAACATATTAGCCAGTTATCTGTATAACTGGCTAATAAACTAATTTTAGCCCGTATGACATTGTTCTGAGCCACAATAGATCGTTTTGTGACTTATAAAGACTCTGACAGACCCTCCACCTCAGAAATCACCAGAGAAATTGCAAATGGCGAGGCAGTTATAGCTTGGCTAATCATTAAGAATTGTATACAATATGTGTAGCAAGGGGTCCCTGCTTTGTCTCTCTGTCAGCTAAGGCCTCCTTGGCCTGAAAAATGTTGAAGAACCCTGTTATAAAATGTTAGTGCAGTATCAGCGGTAGCCTTTGATGCGTGTGCACCCGTAGGAGCCTGAGCTGTGTTTGAAAGAGATGTGCAACATTTAGCTGATACCCAATCCTCTTAAAAAAGGTCAGCATGGCACCCATTAGTACATCCCCAAAAGTGGCTGCATCTTGAGAATAAATGAAGAGTTTGATTGCAAAAAAAAAAATAAATAAAAAAAAAATCCATGAAACATTTCAAATACATAACTTTTCCTCACAGATCAATGGGCCTCGGTTTGAAGTAACTTCACAGAATTCTGATGTGGTGGTTGTACTCTGGCTGCTCCTCTTTAAAGTAAATAAATGTTTTGGTTTTATACATTGTACAGAAGCCAATGTATTGATTTCTCTTACGCTGCTTCGAACCAAAAATCCTCACTCTGTGATGCATTAACCTGCATCGTAGCATCAAAATGCAATCTTACAGCAAACCCATTCCATGTTTTCCCATTGCTGTGGCCCAGTAACAATTTCCTAGTAGGATTCAGGCCAAGATGAGTCAGAGTGAGACTTGGGCAAGCCTTGAACAAATGCCATGGACGCACAGTGATCCTGGTTGTAACATATTTGTGTGCAGTCAGAGATATCTGGTTGAAGCAGAGTCTGAGAGGAGGGCGTTTGTTTAAGCCAGATACGTGAATGGTTTTAAAGTGTTTCCTCCCGCTGTAGTACGTGACTCGATAGACAAAGCCCACCCCTCTGCATGTAATGTACTTGCATTTACACTTTATTTACTATTTTGAGTATTCTACTCATACACCGTCTAGTTTCTGAACATTCATTGGCTCTAATAGTTCTTTTTTTTTTTCAAAATCCAGGATTTCAACTTATTTAACTTGCTGGATTCGCAACTGGATCCATGTTGACAGCCTTATATGGAACCATTACTATTTCACATTTCTACCGGCGGTCCCGAAGTTTCCAAGGATGCCAAATATGTCAGCTTAAATTTTGTGGAAATGTGCATAAATGATGCACAAGACAGCAAGAATATTTGCATCTGATGTAACAGTGCAGCCATAAAAAAAACACTGCATCTTGGATCTTGAATATTTCTCTCAATATGTGTGCGCCACAGAGCTCCAGTAAAGTGTTGGAAGATGAATATATAGGCAGTGTGGAGAAGATTTTTTTTCATAATTCAGAGAACGTTATGGTTGATATGAAGAGTTAAAGAGGTTTAATGGTTTTAAATCCAGCTCCAGGCAGAGTTGAAAGGTTTGGGGAAAAATATCTGGGATCTGCAGCACCAGGCGGCACACACAATCTGTCTGAAACGTATAGTGAAAGGCGCTATAAGGCGGTAAATGATACACAAGCAGATCTCACTGTTTTCTCCCCAGAGCATGCAGAACAGTTGGATCTGTGACTGCGAGTTGTGTTAGAAAGAGAGAAAAAGAACAAATCTTGCCTTTATTCTGGGGTTTCTGATTGAAGCGTGACGCTCATTCAGGCCGCGAGAGGAAGTGAGCTATTTGTGATTCATATCTCTGAGTGTTTGATATCTCGGAGAGTGTGTGAGAGTGTGTACTGTATGTGAGAGGGTTTGTGGGTAAACACTGGAACAGGTTTGTTTGAGCGTTGGAAGGAAAGTGTTTTCACAAACGAGATAAAGAGATGAAGCACATGTGAGCACAGTTACAGCCGTGATCAGGGCGACACAACGCCTGAAAACAGAGATTACCTCTTTGTGTTGAGTAGTGTAACTTGACATTTTACTTTGTCAGGTCTTATCGTTGTTTGAATATTTCTTAGAGTAAGATTTTCTTCTAGTTTCCCTTTAAGAGTGCAAATTAAAAAGCACGAGGAGGAGAATGATCAGTCTTATGTAATGTATTGTAACCTGGGCAATAAATTAAGTTAATAACAATGTGTTTGAGCTTGAAGCTACTCATTTTATCCAAACCAGATCCTAGTTTGGCAGTGTTTGCCTCTTAACATGTGAAAAAAAATGATGTCGCATGCGAAATTTACACTTTTCCATATGTGAATCGGGATTTCCAGATGTGGAAACAGGGAATTTCCATTGTGTCTTAAACGGAAAACGTCTCCTCACCTTGTTCAAAGAGCATTATTCACTACATTTATCTTTTGCGTACTTTGGAGGTTAAGTTTTCTCATCCAACCAAATAAGACGAGCTAATATACTCTGATGCACTGCCGGAACTACCAACAAGTTGACAGGCACCCTAACCAAACATAAATGTGATGTCCACACATTGGAGCTTTATTTACGCACATTTTTCTCATAAAAATGGATTGCGTGTACCTTTATGGATTTAAAAAGCAGGTGGCAAAAATAATAT
This sequence comes from Diplodus sargus, assembly GCA_903131615.1. Taxonomy (NCBI): domain Eukaryota; kingdom Metazoa; phylum Chordata; class Actinopteri; order Spariformes; family Sparidae; genus Diplodus; species Diplodus sargus. The sequence goes on from CAEMYA010000024.1 coordinate 7,827,743, forward strand.
GAATATATATAAATAAGTAAAAATGCTTTTTTTTCTTTCACTGTTTTTCACAAGTGCAATTTTTCAAATCAAATGTTGGTCTTCGTCTACTCCTCTGTTACCTCCGACGGCACCTTTTCACCACCGAATATCAATATACATCACCGACCTCAACCTTCCAACCTCCCAAAGGCTCCACGTTCATTTATCAGTCATTTTACAAATGAGGGTGCAAAACAACATGTCATAAGTTTCTATATGCTGCATAGGAGGATCAATACAAGAGCAAACTATTTTATGGAGCGGTGCTTGAAAAAAATGAATTGACAGGACGACAGCCCTGATGGGCAGTTAGAAACAGGAAACACTGATTGCTTCTTTTTACGGCCCCACAAGTGCGTCTTTAACGCATCAATAATCAACACTTCTGCATGGTATTAATACTAACTCTGCTGTGACAAGATCTGCAGACGTCTTCCAGTACTGAGAACAGACCGACCATCTTGTGCTGCTTCTCAGACGCTAATGATTACTCTCGAGGCAGCACAAGACAACAAGTTATTTTTAACTCCCATCAACATTTGAACATACAGAACTTCAGCTACTGTAGTTAAGGTGAATTACACTCAAACAAAAGACTCGGTGTATAAAATTGAGAATTTTACTTCTTTGTCTCGTGTGGACACACGTGATGCGGCAGAGCTCCTTTTTTAGAGCAGGTTTTTGTGGAATGTGTATGTGTATACAGTATATGTCTGCACTGTGTGTGTGTGTGTGTGTGTGTGTGTGTGCGCGCATGCACGAATGGTCCGAAGTGCTGCATCCCTGCTGATAGTCCTGTGACTGGGATCTCCTCCCTCCAGCCTCCTACGCATCCTCCACCTCCTTCATACTTTGTCTAATGAAAAACCTTCTGCCCCGTCTCTCTTTCTTTTGCACAAATACTCCCATGCACACACACGTACACATTTGAAGACACTGAGCTACGTGCACACACTAACAGAGGGAGGTACAGACACAGAAAAAGAAGCCCGTTTGGATGCACAAACAACAAAGCGTGAATACTCACAGACAGAGGAGTACACACACACTCTCAGATCCCCTGCCGACAAAAAAAAAACATATACATGTGTGAAGTGCACACACACACTCTTGTCCCATGGCTCCACGTCTGGGAGCAAAGAGCCGCCTTTAAAAAGTGAGTCCTCCGGTTCAACTCCACAGAGATCGCTTTCATTCCCCTCCTCCCTGCAGCAGTCGGTCACAAAAACACGATTTCTCCCACTGATGATTTTAGAGTAAAAAAAAAAACAAATGAAAAATTCATCAAATTGGAAGAGAAGTCCAGGATTTTTTTCCTTTTTTTTGAAGAGGTGGTGGTGGGATTGAGTGTGTGTATGTGTGTATCAGCCTGTGTGTGTTTGTGTGTGTGTGTGTGTGTGCTTCTGTGTGCAACAAGAAATGGAACTGATGCATCTTTTCTGTGTCACTGCTAATGTCGCATGTCGGGAGAACCTCCAGGGGGCTGCCGTTGACACACACATGCACAAGCACACATATGTCATCATACATATATGGTGCATGCACACACATACACGCGCATGCACACACACACACACACACACACACACACACACACACACACACACACACACACACACACTCACTTCATGTCATGTTCCTGCTTGGCATCATGGGAGTTCAAACTCTTCCACTCTGAACATTAAGGGAGGAATCAGTGCACATATCTGCTGTTGGAATAGAGTGGAGAAAATCAATTCTGCCTGTCATAACACACACCGACACACACAGAGAAAGTGTGTGTATGCGCGCTTGTGTGTGTGTGTGTGCTAATGCGGAGGAGCAGAGGTTGACCTCAGGCTACCGGCTAATTAAAACTGTTCCAGAGTAACGAGGGAGGGAGAGAAAACATAGAAAAAGAGGAGTAGATAGGAGAAAGATTGAAAATGGAGAGAGACTGTGGGAAGGAGGGAGAAATGAGAGAAAAACACTAGAAGGCAATGCGAGTAGGAGAGAGGAAGAGTTTTTCAGTTTGTCCTTATTTTAATTGAGGGTCTAAGGGCAGAGCCTGACTTACAACGCACAACCCTCTGTGACAAACTTGTGATTTGGTGCTTGATAAATCCAACTGTGTCTACAGATGAAAAGGAATCATTTGTGCTAATGAATTAACATTAGATATTAAACATGGTAAACACTTTACCAACAAAATAAACTACAAAATACGTTGCTTGTCGAGGCACCCTGGCTGCAAGATAATGTCATTTGTCTGTCCAAACCTTAAATGTAAATACACTGTTTTATGACATGGCAGCAGGGTGGTATGGTTGGGTTAGATTTTGGCATAAAATCTACTTGGTTAGGTAAACAGAAAGATCATGTTGGATTACTTTGCTTAGATTAGAAGAGCTTCATAGTCATGGTGATGATAATAAATGCTTTGCGGTCATTGACGGTTCTCAAATGTTCTGCTGACCCATCCATTAACTCAAACCTTCCCCTACGCAGAATGTGGCTCCATAACTTCATCAATTAACTTCCTCTTTTGTTCCTGTCATAATTTTTCAGCAGTCCTTAAAACTAAACAACTGAATAGGTTGATTGCCAGTGGCTTCCAAAGCAGCATATAACATATTCCCAAACAACATGACTGTTGAAGCGTGCTGGTTACAGGTGTACTGAACCTTTGTTGTACAGTTGCAGTTTGGTTAAGTTTAGAAAAGATTGTGGTTTGGCTTAAAATAACTAGTGACAAACGTACCTTCATTACATACATAATTTCACGATCGCATCCCTGACCTCCTCTCATGCTGACCTTGTTGCTCCTGACACTACTTCATCTGACTCCCTCTTTTGCTGCTCTATTAATAACCACACCCACTAGAGGTCGCTGCTTACAAGACATATAAATATGGGTCATTGTTTTTGATGAGGACTGTAATTATTACTATGGTCGCTGAGGGCTGTGTGACCTGCTAGAAGACATTCTCAGTTGTACTTAACATTGTGTTTTAGAAATGTCAGAGATACCCAAAGATGTCCAAAGACAACCAAATTCTAAGTACGTTGTTGATGCACACAGACTCAGAAGAGCCCTTTGATTAACAACCTTTCACTCTTTAGGTAAGGCTTTGTGCACAATTTTTGATGCTGGCTACAGGGATTTGATCCCGTTGGGTCACAAGAGCATCAGTGAGATTGTAATGAATTTGGGCATCTATAAAGCTCATCCCAAAAGTTTTGGATGGGGTTAGGGTCAGGGTTCTGTGCAGGCCAGTCAAATTCTTCAACACCACATTGGGAAAACATTTCTTCATGGACCTGGCTCAGCACCACGCATCATCATTCTGAGACAGGAAAGAGCCTTTCGAAACCGTTGCCACAAGTTTTGGAGAATGCTGTTGTGTAAAACATAATTACAGCCCCTTGCCAACTTTGGCCTTCACAGTGGTATGAAGAAATAAACATATGAATACAAATATGTATTTAAGAAATACAAAAACACCGACTTGTAGGCTCCTGATACCTGCCTCGATCAACACAGGAGTTTTTGATAGAAAGAATAAGAGAGAAATGGAGAGTGCGTGTTGGCAGGGAGACGGAAAGCCAGAGAGAGAGAATCGAGAGCAAGAAGGAGGGAGGGAGGGAGGGAGAGAAAGAGCTGGAGTGAGGTCAGCAAATGTGTGAAAGTGTGAAAGTGTGAACAGACGGAGACACATTGACCTGGATGTTCGGAGAGAATATGGGAGCTGAGAGAGAGCGAGAGAGAGGAAAGAGTTGTTTCATTCCATGTACTGAAGATCTGTGTTTTTTTTATCATTTGTTCACTTTATTTACTTCACACTATGTGTTTTTTCTGTATGTCACACTGCCTGTAAAGCTTTACTGAATAGAGCAGAATATGATTGAGAGATGGGGAGGCGGGAGGGAGGAGGGGGGAGGCGGGAGCACCCGAGAGGGAGAAGAAACACAGGACGTTCATGTTTTATTCACACAGCAAATATACAATCGATGTCTCTTTATATAATTCATGCTTCATTTTAAATATTTCACTGTCAACAAGCCAATTAGCCATTTAGAAGGCGGCGCATGTGTGCGTGTGTTTGCAAGTTTTATCATGCTTCTATCCCTGTGTGCACTTGTTTGAGTGAGTTTTTACCCCTCCAACCCCCTCCACCCAAACCCCTTCAGTCTGTGTGCGCGTGAGTGTGTGCGCACATGTGAATCACTTGTGTGACTGTGTGTGTTTGAAACAAGCCGACCCTGCCAAACAGGCTGCTGGGTCTGGGCAAAAGGAGAGAGTGTGTGTTGAGGAAGAGGAGGAGGAGAAAAAGGAGTGGTGGAGGAGGAGGAGGAGTGTGCGTGTGTGTGCGTGTGTGTGTGTGTGTGTGTGTGTGTGTGTGTGTGTGTGTGTGTGTGTGTCAGGGGTTGGGGGGGGCTCATAGAAGAAGGAGGAAAGAGTGAAAAGCCTAGATTGAAGTTTGATCTGTTTGTTCTCTCCCCCCTTGTCCCACTTACATGTCCCCATGGAGCCCAGAGAAGGAAGACATGCTGGTGTGTGTATGTGTGCGTCTGCGCACGTGAAACACAGCGACACACAACCTCGGAGAGAAAAAAAAAAAAATGAGCCAAAACAGATCGAGATAAACAGATAAATAGACGGATCGAAATAGACAGACTGACAGCGAGACGGGGAAAGATAAGAGAGAGGAGACATGAGCTGGAGAGGGCACAGAGATGGAGAGATGAAGACAGTGGGAGACGAGTTTTTAAAGAAAAAAAAATCATATACGCCCGTGCACGTACACACACACACACACACACACACACACACACACAGCTGCAGTGGGGAGTGATTGACAGAGACCGACAGACAAGCCCACAGACTGAAAAAAGGATGAGCGGAAAGAGAGTGACAGAGGGAAAGGGAAAGACAGAGAGAGACGCAGTGATCCGCAGCCACATACAAATCGAAACAGACAGCAGAGAGACAAACAAAAAGACAGACAGTCGGACGGACGGAGTGACAGTCACTCGCTGTATTTGTCTGTTTGTGTCCTCGGTTGCTCTGTTAAACACCTCGTGGCCAACTGGTTCGGTCACAAACGTGGTCTTTAGCCCATAGTGCACCTCGACAGCAGTGAATCACAAGGAGAAGCGCTTCACGAGAGCTGTTTGCCGTCTCGGAATCTCTCAGTGTTTGGTAATGTCGGTGTTTTTTGCAGGGAAATCATCTGCGGCACAGGAAACGATGCATTTTCTGTTTGTTTGTTTTGAATAAATGGAAGAAGAACCGCTCAAGTAGCAGCCATCTCGGCCTAATGTTGCAGCCAAAACGGAAATGCTTTGAGATGAAAAACTCGGAAATGTCTCATTTCTGATGGATGCTGGCACTAAGGGGACTCATGCTGACAACAATTTGGGGAACGAACTCGTCAAAGTCTGACATGTTGACAAAGAGCTATCCCATGTCAAATGCTACTATAAAGAATGGAGTAATGGAAGCCTATTCTCTACAAAGTTGGAGGGTGAGACCATCATATCTTTTGCAATCCTCACATGTAATTGCAGGCCTCGACAAGCCTCAGTTCTTCAAACCTCCGTCAGGATAAGGAACTATCACGAATTAGAAAACCCTCGAACAGGAAACAGAAGTGGAAACATCAGGAAGGGCAAAATAGGAGGGGTCCCTCCTCCAGGACAGACAGACTGCTGTATGTGCAGAGTGGAAAGAAGCAGCAGCGTTACAATATGAATTACAACACAGACTGAGAGAAAGGAAATGAAAAAAATAACATAAGTAGTCTATTAATTAACTATAATCCTACATTCCTATCAATAAGAGACAGAGACTATCAATATATTTAAGGTGACGACTCAGTATTTTTATAACTTGCGTTCATGTGGTCACCACACAATGTCCAGTACTGTTATTAAAGTTGGTGATCACAGGGCTTTACTGTTTTTCTGTTAGAGTGACACAGAATTTGCCTGAATATATTTGAGTTGACAAGGAATGCTTGAATGCACCTTTCGTTTACGTCTCTGAACAATCCAATTGCAGGAATAAATGTTGGCAATGCAAGCGTATTTTCAAATTGTACGTTTCTCTTCTTTTCAAGCTGAAATGTAAATGTTGCGTTGTGACAGCACTGCGCTTATGGTCTGGATAGGTTTAGGCGTGAAAGTACTTGTTTAGGGTCAGGGAAAGGTCATATTTTGGCTTAAAAATACCAATTTTGTTGCCACAGACAAGGCTGTAAAATTCCCTGACATCATGTGTTTTCACACTTACACATTTTGAAACACAGCCTTGAACAGCGGTCACTGGCTTTGCAGCCTCCTCGAGCTGCTGCGAGGGTAGACTATCTCAGTATGAAGTGTACATTCAGCTTGAAAGACTCACCAGCTGTTGGCTGTGTCTTTAATGGGGGGCATCCCTTGAATGATGGTGAGGCATTAGACTGTATTGATGATAATTAAGAGGACTGTCTTTATAGAAAATTGATAGAAAGTCCCTGTGAAAAGTACATGTCTTATAAGCAGATATTGAGGGTTAAAGAGAAATATTTTGGACAGCAGGTTTGATTGACAGGCTTCTGACACCTTGTCCACATGTAAGCAGCATATCAGCAGCAGCAGCAGCAGCAGCAGGTTTGGTACTTCGTCGGCGCTGACACAATATTGCTGTGCGCTAAAAGGTTGAAAATATGCTCCGGCTCACAGTTGCACAACTGAATTGCGTGTTGTTACGCGGCAGGTGTGGACAGCTGTATGGATTGGATGGATTAAAACCGAACCGTACCTATTTCATCAGATATAGATCGTGTGGATGCCTGAAAAGAGTGTCGACGGGGTGTTTCACCACTAAACCATGATGTTTGCTGCTCACTTGTTCCATCTCGGCTCCAACCGGGCTTCCCCGATGCTTGCAGTTGAATTTTTCTGCCACCCCAAACCCAGCAAGATTGTGGCGAGCACATCACCAGAAAATAGAACATCATCTTCAGGAAATCTGTGCAGGAGTCTGAGCTCTGCCTTTCTGTCAGAGTGTCTTTTTGCTTTGAGAGGCTGCAGCTGTGCTTTTCCTCGCTGCCGCTGCTGAGACGGAGAGAGAGCGTAAGAGAGAGAGAATTTCCATTTAGAGCAGTGATCCAACCTATTACCTTAATTCTGCCCTGGCAGCAAATTTCACTAAGATCACTCTTAAGAATGTTTTTATTCTCAAAGACAAACTTAATTCAGCCTAATTATCAGGGCAAAGAGAGTCCTGGTCCCCCGGAGACAAACATTGGGAGATCTGTAGTCCCCTGATGGAATCGTGATGCCTAGTCACTGTACCGCAACACTGTTAGATTGACAGATGATCTCTGGGAAATGCAGCACAGTGATGGCACAGCGCCGAGCGCTGAGTACCTTGGAAGTCACTACATTTACAGAAAACACACAAATGCTAAGGTTTTTCCAGATCTCTTCTAATTTGTCTCTGAACAATTTTGCTTGACAGAGTGATCAAGATAGATTATTGTTTCACTTTCTGCAATCTCAGATTGGCTATCAGCTTTGGGGGTCGACGATGGATGTTTTAGAGGATATCCAGATAATGCATTGGTTGGATCATTGTTTACAATGCAATTGGCAACTCATACACACCAGCCACTTAAATAGGCCTGACTTCTCCATCGAGATCTGTGTATTATTCCCTGAAAAATGAATGAAAAGGACAAGAAACGCCCTTGCAATGTCAAAGGCTCCTGAATCTATCCCTTTATCTGGATCCACACCAAATGTTAATTGGGTCTATTCTGGGTCGAGACCCATTCTCCATCCAACATTTATGGAAATCTGTTTTGCAGTTTTCGTGTAATCCTGCTTACAAACCAACCAACCAGCCGACGGACACAGGTGAAAACGCAACCTCCATGCGTGGGTAATTAGCACTGAAAGTCAAACTATCAACTGTTGCCTTAACACATTGCCCTTAAATTAATAATCAGGCAGGGAATACAGAGTTCCCCCTAAACTATAACTCCACATGCTGTATCTGAAAACATACAGTGTGTGACAGAGTCCAAATTAGCACATACAGACCTGAAAGGCCTTTTTCATATTTTACAGTCTTTGCAGAAGCGAGATCAGATCTTCAAAGTCGGTAGGAGCTGAGGTACCTTGCATTTACATCAGAGGAAAAAAAAAATTATGAATGTTGAATGCTGCTTGGCTGTGAAGTTCTGACAAAAAAGGGGCCTCCAACGCACGGCTTTGGAAAGCTTTCACACAATCTCAATGCAGCTCTATTATATTTGTGCATTAGGAAGTGTAGGCACTGCAAGAAATATGTCAGGCGGTCGCTGCGGGAAGGGAAGGGAATTTAAAGTGAATTTTTGAAATGCAGAGGGGAAAAAATAAAATGCAAATTAGGTGTGTTTCCATCAGCCGCGTTGAAGAAAATAGATTGAATTTCCACACAGACTTTCGAGAACTGATTTCTATTTGGCAAGTTGTTATCTGGCTTTCGTGTCGGATAGTGTAAGTGATATTTCATGCTTTCATTTTCAAGATGGGAATCATGAAATGCACTTTGCATATTGTAAGGCGCCGCCACACTGGAGCATTGTACTTGGGAGAGACAACGTGTACGTTTCTTTTTTTCCGCTGGTAAGTCACGCTTTACAACACAGAGCGCCTCACAAAGAGTTTTGTAACCTGCAGACCTTTCCTTTTTTTACCTCCAGTGAGCATAAAACCTGAAATTTACATTCAGATTTTTTTAGTTCTTGGAGGAAAGCCCAGATCTTGTTCGTGCTGCGTTACTGCAGTGGCTCCATGAACATTCACTCATTACCGCTGTAACTTATTAACAATTAGATTAAACCGTACGAGCGTTTCGTTAGCACGGCAGCAGCAGCTTAAATTTTTTTCCTCCGGCTCTCTTTTTTTTTCCGCCCGCCATCATTAAGATTACAGTGTCCTCGTCCCTGTTTGCGGCAGAGCTTTTTTGTCCTCTTGTTCACAGGGCTACAGCGAGGTTATTTCTCTCTTCACCGTTTCACTCCACGGCAGAATCTCATCTCCTCTGCCTCAGTGGAGTTCACATCACCAATTCTTATTGAAGGGGAAATCGCACAGCCATTGCCGAGCGAGGTCGTTATTTGGATAATGACTAATCTGCTCCCGACTTAATTCCATTCCTCTGATCCGACGTCCAGGTTGGAGTCAGAGGATGTGGCTAATGATGTGGCTGCAGCGTTGTCTGGGAATGCAGAGACGACACACACACACACACACACACACACACACACACACACACACACACAGGATACTTGCAGACATTCGCTTGGAAGTCACTCACTTGCTCACGTACTGTAAGCACTTATATGTATGAGTTGCCTTTAGTGTCACACATTTACACACTCATTCGGTATTTTTTAAATTCCCCCTTAAAGAAACTTAGTAATAACCTTTTTTTCCACATGATTCCATTATGTCATGAATTATCTCATTCTTCTGCTCTACTGCTCACTTTTAGTGAAATATTTTAACAAGACACAGCTTTGTAGCGGATAATACTGGAGGAGCGCTTCTAATATTTCCTTGCGTTTAAAGAAGAGGTATGTCATCTCTCCACATAACTTTGGATTTGGACCAGATCGTTCGATAAAGATAATGTGAGATGTAACCAGTTCTCGATTACAAACAACAAAAGGAGTTAACTTTAAAGCTCCACCAATCAATATTTCTAAATAATATATAAGTATCAGATGAATTAATGTAATGCAAAAGGGATTTAAAGGTAGCAATACTATACAATATCTGTTTAGACCTTCAGTACAAAGTTTGCTGACAAACATTTTACATATCATGTTGTTTTAAAACTTATGGACTTCTGTGAAACGGTTGGCGTTTTGGTGGTGTAGGCACAAAAAACACAAAAACCTTAGTTAGGTTTAGGAAAAGCTCATACTTTGGGTTTAACTTACATGACTTACATGTTAAACTTACTAACATACAAAGAAATCTATCTTGACTGTAGGTCGCAAATGGAATGCAAACCCCCGGTCTCTGGAGCAAAGTCCTCATCTTTCCAACAACCCTTGCCACCACCCAGCGCTGACTTTTCTTGCTCTTTATACTGCACTAGTAGGGCCCCAAGAGGCGACACTAGAGGTGAAACTACAGCATCAAACTTCAAAGCGTAGAGACGGCGACAGTGACCAGGCTGCTGTATCCGACACCAATGAGAACAGGCTGCTCTTTGAGCTCATAGTTTTTATTCTAGGACGCTTTAACGGTTTGGTCGAGTCTCACGACTCTTTCATCATGTTTCCAGCAACAGTAATGGGCTGTTTTTAACAACATCAAAAAAAAGGCACCGATAAACCCACTGGATGCTAACTGCTCAGCAGTAAGCAGTTGAAAAACGAAGACAAAGTCAGCGACTAGCTGTTGAGGAAAGTGGAACATCAAGGGGCAACAAAACGAAAAACACACATGTGAAATCCAGTTTAAAGAAACATGAATCATGGACTTCAGATAAATGCTAATGTTGTTCTGTGTCTAATAGATGTGTTAAAAAATTTGACAACAAAGGCAGAAAGCAACCATTATGGTTAATTAAATGAATATTCACCTTGAGATAACTTTGTTTATAGCTGCAAAAAAAAAAAATTCTGAATAAAAAAAGGATTTAAAACTCCCCAAGATTGATTTTTTTTTTATTTGCAGGTTTAAATTTCACTGCATGCCTTTATCACTGGCTCTTCGTCACTACTACTTCGTTAGGACCCTCATCGACGTTACCCCGACCATGACCTGAATCATCACAGCTACGTGCTCCTCTCACCAACCTTAATCTAAACATAGCTTTAATCTCAACAGTGAAGCAGAGTCTCAGCTCCCAAACACCGCTTTTACGAAGTTAGGACTCGTCAGACTGTCTGGAGGGGGCTGCCCACAAAGTCTCTGGTGGGTCCTCACAAAGATAGAAGTGCAAGAGAACGCACACACGCACCATCCATCCATGCACTTGGTCTAATTTTTATCGAATGCAACATTCACAGCATTGACCTGCTCACTCATACGCACTCACTCTCACATGCACCAGAAAACACACATACACACAAATATACCCCGCCATCCCTACGCCTTGCACACACACACACACACACACACACACACACACACACACACACACACACACACGCACACAATTGCCTTCTTCTTCTCACATGCTTTTTCACTCCGTGCTCATTTGATGATGTTAATGCTAGCAGACATGTACAGTGTGCTTTAACAGCGGAGGGAGGGGAGGGTGTGTGTGTGTGTATGTGTGTGAGCCCGCGTGTGCAAGTGGGTATGAGCAAATGTGAATGTGCGTACATGTGTGTGTACTTACCGCTCTTAAAAACCAATTAACAGCGCACAGCAGCAGCCGCCCCCCTCCTCCAAATGAAGAGGTGAATTAAACATCAGCAAGACCAGATGGAAAGAAATCAGAGAGAGAAAGAGAGAGGTATGAATAATTGAAGACAGAGGGGATCATAAAATACTGGGAAATAAAACTGAAATAAGAGATGAAATGAAATGTAAGAAAGCAGAAGTCAATTAGAGAGACTGAGAGAGAGCTGCAGGGAGAAGCAGATAGGAAGAGAGAGGAGGGAATGCTGCAAGCGTGCGTACGAGTGTGTGTGTGTGTGTGTGTGTGTGTGTGTGTGTGTGTCTGCGAGCATGTGCACGGAGTGTTTGTGTGCGTCTCTCCTGCCTGCTTTCCGGAAAAAAAGAGTCAACCAACACAACCCAGTTGTTTGAAGTCCACAGCGGCATAATCAGGTTGGTTGCAGTATAGTGATGATTAGAACGTGTTCGCTCTTACGAAGCTGAACTTCAGGAGGACTGAGCGCCGTTCCGTACGAGTCTGTGTTCCTACATGTGAGTGTGCGACAATTAATAACTTGAGAAAAGAGGGGGGGTTTTTTCTGTTGCAAATGGTGGCAGTGACACATTTCACGAATGATTGGGCCAGACAAAATGTCTACAGCCAACACATTGTGCAATCAGCATATATTATTTATGATAGGTCAAGTCTGTTTCCAATTTCAATGGTGAGGAAACAATCTCACGCGCTAAATCAAAGCTTTCAATGCCATATGATTGATCGGTGTAAAATACAACATTTTGACCCTCTTAGATCTGCACAATCTGATATCACAGTGTTGAATTTGTTCCTGGAAGACCAGAAATTGTGCTTGTGGGAGAATTTATCCTTCAAACACACGTTTACCGTTGTGAAAGGTTCTAACGATATTAACACCGACCACGTTTTCCCAAACCTACCCAAGTTTTTCTGTTGCTTTTCTTGTTTCCCCCAACCAAACAGCGACAGAAAACTGAAAAAAAGACTGAAAATGACAATAAGTGAACACCAACGTGAGTCACAAATCTGTGACGTAACAACAGTGGGATCGGTCAGTGATTGTCCCGCAACAACACACTCCACGAGGACATAACAAGGATGTTAAATTTCACTTCACAGCGTGTCTTATTTTCATAGTTTTGACATCAGCCCCGAAAGTAATAATAACATTGTACACACTAAGCTGAACATGAGGGATGAACTGATCCATTATGTCAGATTGGTATCATTGGCAATTAACATAAATACAGTTTCTACTACATTAATTTCATCATGAAATCTTGTATTTCCACCATCGCTGACATTTATTCCGTCGTAACTTTAATAAGAAGGGAGCACTGGTATTGTTGCAGCAAATACCCAGAGATGAGGCACCAGTCTCCCCCCCCCATCCTACTTCAGTCTCATGTGGATGTCTTTTTTATTTTGCCCTCTAAATTAAGTGGTTTATACAATCAGGCTAAACTGTTTTGCTTGTTTATAATCTCTCTGATCATCTGATCACTAAGAGATCACTGGATCTCAGCAGACGCTCTGGAAATGGGCGGACAGAACTGAGAATACGACCCAAGCTGTAATCAACAAGAACAATCATCAGTGGATTGTACTGTATGTTCCTTTTTTAGAATCTCAGCATCTTTACTTTTACCGTCTCTTTCACTTGATTGAATTCTCATATATATATGAGAATTCAATCAAGTGAAGGAGACAGGTGCTGTGATCGGGTGAGATCCTTACATTTATGCCTTGGTATGACGTGTAAGCGTTTGAGCAAGTGTTGTACAGTGTGCGTATCCAGGCAAAGTAATATCCCTGTGCTTGTATCCCGCTGTGCTGTTTTGCAGTGATGTTAGGGAGTGTAATTGAGGATATTTGAGTGCGAGCGAGTTTAGATTTGAGCGTATTCAACTCTGCAGGCATTTGTGTAAATGTGTGCAATATGTGCGTATACATTGTGTGTGTGTGTGTGCTTGTGAATCATGCATGCAGTTGTCTTCGTGACTTAAAGCGGCGTCTGTGCGCATGAGAGTGTATTAGACTCTGTGTCTGCGCTGTAGTAATTGCCTCTGGATGGGCTCCACTGTGTGTGTCTGTGCGCGAGTGTGATTTCCAATAACTGCTCGGGTTACTCACCGTCTCCTCTGCGGTAGACGTCACGCTGCTCCTCTGTTCTGCTCCAAGTGTTTGTGAGGGGGGAATAAAAAAACAGCGCTTGGTGGCAAAGGGGACACTGGGAAACCGCTGCGCTTCTGTTTACAGCAAACACGTGGCGAGCGGGGACGCACCGTGACAAACGTATGATGTCTGTGTCTGTCTCGCTTGTCTGTCCGTCCGCTCTCGTGTTTGTCTCTGTCGAGTTTCATGCTGCGTGCTCGGGGCGGTGCACCGATGATATTTCCCCAAAACATTCGAATAAACAAGGCAGCAGCAAACATGTTGTCCCACAGGAATGATGCGCTCGTCCCTCATGGCCAATCGGAAACAAACAGGTCGCTGTATTCTGACCTTTGTTTGTGAATGCTGGAGGGACACATGGCTTTGTAATGTGACACAGAACTCGGATTACTTTTATTTGTGTGTGTGATGTGTGTGCGTGCGTGTGTGCGTGTACTCTGCCATGTTGGTTGAAATGCGTCTGGCCTGCCTTTACTGCATAATCCACTGCAGACCTTAATGGGCCGTACATTGTACCTAGAAGGGAGGCAAATGCAGCAGAAACATCCAGAACACTAATTAATAAACAATCTAATAAGACGTAATGATGCATTAAACATTGCTGCATGCACATCCACCGTGTCTCCGGTCCTGTATCTATCCGTATGATTAATCTGTCTTTTCTCTGCTGTAATGATGACATGCTTTCATGCAACACTTTTCCCAGCTTGCATTGTCTTTCATCTAAAAGTGAGCGTCAAGACCAAGAACGGGCCAGTGTTTCAAAGAAGAGGCACAAAAACGTTTCTTGAGCGCTGCCTACATGCAAACTCCAAACTGTGGCAGTCTTCCAGTCTCTTTAAGGCTCATGCCTGCTCACAGGAATGCTATTTATTTTACCTCTAAATCTATGATCATTGAGGGGAGGCCAACATTTATAATGATGTTGACATCAATGGTCCAAAATATTAAAATATATAAAAAATGAAACTACTGATTGAATAAATCTATAAATACAGTTCATAAAAATCAGTTAAAACTTATACAAGCAGACACTGAATGGCCTATAATCACCAAATAGTATTAAAGTGTTCATTTTTAGATTGTGTAAAGTGTTTCAGGAAGTCGGGGCAAAGAAGCTAAAAGCAGATCTTCTAAGTTCAGTAAATGTCAAGGGACTTGCAATTAAAGCCAGTCATGATAGAGAGAACCAGAGGACCAATGAATTATTAAAGGGCCACTAACCCTTAAAACAATGCACCGGGGCGGCCGTTGGAGATCATTTTGTCTCGGGCAGAGGCACAACTCACGGTGGCTCTGATGGAATCTTCCCAAAGAGTAACAACAACGCACAGCAACAAACGCAAATGCCCATCACTTCTTACCAAGTAGACCACCCAAATGTTGATACAAGGTGATACAATGATGAGTGATTAAAGCTTTACTAATGTTAAACTTAAAAGCTAAATGATAAATAGAGGAAATTAACTCAAGTTGAAAGGGGCCCCAAGGTGATGGATGTGAGTTGTCAATTAATGACTTTGAAGGCACAAAACATTCTAACAATCAGTCACCATGACAATCACTTATCATTATTGAAGTGGATGGTAGAAAAACTGCGTTCATGTTACAAAAGAATCTCCTGAAGCCCGGTTCAGATATGTTTTCGAGGCGATTTTTGTGTTTGGTTGCGGGAGCCCTTTGCATCTGCACTCCAATGTAGTCCTACAAACGGGGTGCACAGCATTTTATACACGGTGCTGTGTCTGGCTTACTGCAGTTTCCAATTTGAACACTTTGACATTTAGTGTTCTGAAAACATAATGATGAAAGCTGAATGTATTTGACTCAATTGTCATGGTTGATAATGCTATTAAAGCACCAAAATCCTGACGCTTCGGGTTGGCAGCTTGTATTTAACGACCTTGGGATGAGACTCAACAGTCGACTGATCTTTCTCCGGGAAGTTGCATTTTGTTGCTTCAAGTTCAAAGAGCTTCTTTTGACCTCTTGTGCAGTGACACGGAACCTGAGCCAGTAATTACTCCGAAAAATGTCTCCTCAACAATAACATTTCCCTCTTTGAGAGTCGTGTCAAAAGTTTTTTTTTGCGGGGCTCAGGATTCGTACAAGAATGATTTTAATGAACCCTCCCATTTACTTCAAAGTTTGAGTCGGATAGTAAGGCAGGGAACGTCACAAAAGTGGAACTCAGTGACTACAGAGGAGCCTTTATTCCCTTCTATCAGTCTTTCTCTGTCTCTTCGTCCTCGCTTTCTCTTCTCTCTTCAGTTTTTTTGTGGTTCTCTCTTTCTCTCCCCCCTCCCTCCCTCACACACACACACACACACACACACACACACACACACACACACACACACACACACACACACAAACACACTTTTTCACTCTTTTCTCCCTCTCGTGCAAACACCTTTTCTTTTTCACTCTCCTTTCCACACTTTGCCCTTTGCTGCCTTTTCAGAAATGGCAAATATATGCACACAGCATACATAACGCAACAATGACAGATATGTATGCAGGCATGCGTGTAAACATGGACAATACTCGCAGACACACACACCCACACACACACACACACACAAACACTTAGACCCAGTGTGCTCCCTCCTGCCTGAGAGTGGTGTGCGGTAGTTGAAATGGGAGCAAGCTGTAGCCCGGAGGCAGCGCTTGGACATGAATACATGGAGAGGGGTCAGCGTAGCAGTTTTTGGGGGCGGGGTTAGGAGGATGAAGGCTTCAGGGTGTGGAGGACTGCAGTTTAGGCTTACAAACCTCACAAACTGTCCTTTCATTTCCACATATTAAGATTTGCTCGCAGGAGATTGCTTTTGACCTCTGGTGGCCATATCGGAAGTCTTCAGCTCAACAGTGGGTGCATTCTTCAATGAATATTGCCACTGTGACAAGGAGTCCAGGGGATATTTTATGTTTCTAAGTTCTCTCCTCCCCCTTATTACCTGAATTCCAACAAGTATAATTCAAGAGAGGTAGGCTTTGAGAGATTTTTTATTTAAAAAATGTCCTGGAATATATATATTTTTTTCCTTCTTTCTGATTCTTGAACCAATCAAAAGCTTTTCATTTGCTCGGAAAATGTGAAGCTACCTGTTAAGACTCACTTCTGTCAATCACTGCAAAGCGGAGTGACACACGAAAGGGCATCAACATCGTAAGGGGGGGAGGTCCATGTGGTGTATGACCTGAAGGACTGTGAGTCAGTCAGACTCCAGTCTGGGGTTTGCATCAAGACCAGCTTTAGGCAACAAATGCACTTTGGTTAAGGTTAGAGAAAGTTTGTGGCTTTGGATAAATGTTGGTTAACGTGGTGTACCCAAAGCTTCAGTATTTGACAATTTGAGTCTCAAAAATCTACTTTTTGACAAAGTGGACCTTTAACCAAGTGCTGTGAGTGCCTGGGCACATCATAAAAAACATGACACAATGGTCTAGTCACAATCATTTTACTGATAAGTTCAGTCTCAACATTTTTGTCTTCCTGATATGTTGATCAATGTTGATGCATGATGTGCTGCACCTCAAATTATATGTATATAATCAGAGAAGGGTGTCAGTTCTAATAATTATCCTGAGATGAGAAGTCTGCATGTATTGAATTGGACTGAAAGTTCAGTCATCAATTTTAAGTGTTTTTATGACATATGTCACCTGTATGCCCAACAATGACAAAATATTAGATTCTTATGTATTCTTGGTGGTATTTCAGAGTTTGTAACTTACTGGAAAGCACAAAAAAACAAATGTTCATGACTCATCCTGCACTTGGGGACATGTACTAATTTGCATCCAGAGAAACTCCTTCTCACATTTGATGACGCTGCCAGAGTGGAGTGTTGCTCCAGGTCGAACCTCAACGATTACTGTCCATAAACCCATCTTTATAACTTGTACAGAAACAAAAGTCATGACTTATTTCAGGTTCAGGTTGATTTAATTTAGTCTCCATCATTTTGTGTAGAGAGAATATGTCTTAATGTCCTCTGGCTGGATATCTCTGTGACTTACCTGTTGGACAGAAAGCTTTAGTTGTTGCTGACAGCTTACTATTGCTCACCATGCTGTCCATTAGCTCGTTAGCTCGGTTAGCCATGCAGCTAGAATTCCCATTAGCTGACTCAACCATGAAGAGCAGGAAAACCTGGTACCGTGTTCCCTTCTCTTAAACTGGACTCCGTCGGTCTCAGAGCCTGTATCTGGTCCCATTCAGATTGAGATTTTTTGTCTTGAACTCACTGTAACAACTACGCTCCTTGTATCTCGATATCCAGATTAGTTTTCGCAGTGCACCGGGTCTGAAAAGCATTTTGGAGACAACAACGAACGATGTGTTTTGTCATTTGGTTCTGCCTGTCTGGAGAGTCCGTTGTGAGCTACCTTGATCAAATGATGCAACACCGTGAAACTGCAGCTGGGTCGTGATGCCCATTAGCATTTTGAAGACAGATCGGAATGATGCCGCTTTTGAAGTCCGATCAGGTGTTTAGACGTATGACTTCACTTTAACCGTCACTCCCCTGTTAAATATTTGCTCGTCACCCAGGATTGAACCTGCACTTGTTTGAGATCCTGCTACTGCTCATCTATTCCAACAGCCAGTTTTTTTTTCCCCCGCTCGCTCTTACGACCTAAAAATTTCATAACACAGTGCAACGTGTTTATTTTAGACCTAAATGTTAAGTGTATAAATGGCTTGTTAGATAGTACTTGAAAAGATGTTTAATAAAACTCAGTCTGACGGAAAGAAAAAAGAGGACACGGTGAACAAAAGATATTAAAGACATTAAGGATAATATGCTTGGACACTGAGGCTGTTATTGTGAAGCTCCGTCTATTGTACCACTGGGTCATTATGCAATGAGAGCAAAGAGAGAGAGAGAGAGAGGAAGAGAAGATATACCTAACATCATCCCTCAGGGTAATGATGCAGGGCGGCAAGGATGAAGGGAAGGAAAGAAAGGAGGAGGTGGAGGAGGAGGAAGGAAGAAGGAGGCTGGGAAAAGAGATTCAGACAGAAAATGCGGAGACAGAAAAAGACAGAAGACAGTGTGGGAAGAAGTGAGGATGATAGAGGAACAGGAAGAAAGAATTGTTGGAAGCAGAGGGATGCCAGAGAGGCGGAGGAACAGAGGGATGGTGGCGAAAGACGGACAAAGTGAGGAACGGGACGAGAAAATGAGGATGGAAAGAGTAACAAAGAAGAAAAAAAGGAAATGGCGGGATGTACAAAGTTAGGTATACAGAGACACAGAGAAAGAGAAGCAGGAGAGATGGATAGATGGGTAAACCTGGAAAGAGAAAGGAAGAGGGAAAAGGAGTGATGAAAGAGAAGGAATGACGGAAAGAGAAGACGTGAGCACATGGGAGAGGAGATAGACAGGGAATTTTGAAGTGGAGGGGGGCAGAGGAGAAAGAGGAATGTGCGTGTGTGTGTGTGTGTGTGTGTGTGTGTGAGTAAGTGTGTGTGTGTGTGTGTTGAGGGGGGAGGAAGAGGAGGAGGGAGGAGGAGGGTGGGTATCCCGTAGGGTTAATTACATCTCTGTTCTCTGTCAGTGTGGCTCTCTCCTCCGCGATCTGAGTCCCTGCTGCAGGCTGACAGGCCACACACACGCACACAAACACGCACACACACGCACGCTAATATATACCCACACGCTCATAAACACAGATAAATACACACTCATCAATGCACATTCATATCACGACACACAAACAGAAATGTTCTCTGTCTCCTCCTTTTTGTCTTCCTGTCACTATTTCTCTCTGTCTCTCACACTCACAGACACACACACACACACACACACACACACACACACACACACACACACACACACACACACTGCAGTCTGTCCCAGGAGAACATGCATTGTTCTGTTCAGAGTTATACACGAAGAAGAGGGCCCTACTTGTAATAGCTGTTAATTTTGCATAAATCATGCATAACATGACCCACATGTAAATCACTCATGTCAGCAGGATATCACGTCCCAGTAGCTTCTTCTTCTTCCTCTTCTTCTTCTTCTTCTTCTTCTTCTTCTTCTTCTTCTTCTTCTTCTGTATTTTCACTGTTTTGTCTCAGCTCCTCTCAGGCTAATGAATGTATATTTGGCACCTTCATCAGAGGTGTCTAACTTATTATGAATAACTAAAAATGACTTTTTCATAAATAATAGACTAAAAGTATGTGTAAGCAGAGGATCTGCCTGTCAGGACTTGTCTGCCACTGATTAGATCGGCCTATTTTATCTCATTCTTGTGTCTCGTTGAAGAAGACATTGGAAATATCGTGTTGTGTATCTGCAGTGGCTGCTGATCTATTGTAGATATGTCTTTCTTTTTTTAAGTTGTAGAATTTCTCTGATCGTGTCTTTTTCATGTTTTTGGGAGGGGTAAATAGTTGAAGGTCAAAGGTGTTCAGCTTTTTAAACAATAAACTAAAAAACGTTTTTTTCATAACTTAGTGCCTTGCTCCGTTTGAAGATGCATGAAGAATTATTTCCTTATCTGTGACCGGTAATTAGTGTTTTCAATTTTTGGTATTTTAGTATACATATTCAACTAGTGGTCCGTGGGCCTTTAACAACATGGCATAAATAGTTTTTACCATACCATTTTACCATTTATTGGTAAGGTCCGTTGCTAAGCACAAAAATACACTTGTGTCATGAAAAGGTTTTAACTCGGCTGATCAAGCAGAGGGAGTTTGTAGTAGTCGATGAGTTGAATAGGCCTGCAGTAGAAAGAGACTGGTCCTCTGTCTGCTCTTCATACATCAGTGTGAAGTGGTGACTATAAGAAGCAGTTGGCCTTTCATTTGGTGAGGTGACACACACAGACAAAATGATTCACAGGTACAAATGAAAGAATACAGTTACAGGCAAAAGGGAAACACAACAAACCAAAAAACATAGAATACATGCAAATAAACGACTAAATCAATAACGATGAATTATGGATGTTATAAACCCTGAAAAAGAAGGTAGTGAGGGAGTCAGGGAGCAAGGACAGCAACATGATGGTCAACACAAAACCTGATAAATAATGCCAATGTTTGAGTCGGCTGTTATAAAACCTCGGGCTACAACGAACGATTAGTTTCATTATCGATTAATCTAGGCTGAAAAATTGTAAAAAAATAAATAAAATAAAAATGGTCGTCACAGTTTCCAAGAGCTCCTTTCAGTTGATTCTTTTGTCCAACCAACAGTCCAAAACCCAAAGACTTTCATGGCCAACCATAAATCACACAGAAAAGCAGCAAATCCTCACATTTAAGAAGCCAGAACCAGGAAATGTTTAACATTTCTGCTTCAGTGAGGACTGAAAGGATTGATCGATTATCAAAATAGCTGGCCATTAATTTACCTTTCAACTGGGTGATCAATTAATCAACTAATTGCTGTAGCTCAAGAGATGATATTTCCAATACACATCATCTGCTTTATCTCCGGGCACAACCAAACAACAGCAATAAAGTGTTCTGAGGAAGATTTTCCCTTTTAACTTCAAACGGCGAGCGCAGCTATCAGCTCCCAGTCACAGCAGTTGTCTCCTTGATTTGGCATTCAAAAGGAAAGTTGATGAAACATCAAAGTGCCTCCTGTGAAGTCTAAAGATTCCTGTTTTCATTAAAGGAGCCTTCTGCACAAATAACATGACAGGTCGTGTAATCCTCCTGACAAATCAGCAAATCTCCCCGTTGTTTGCACCTTTGTGGTTGAATCCCGCCGAGACGTGTCCCTCAGAGCCACGGCCGACTTCATCAACCAGTTTTGCCTTAATTAGCTAATAGGATTGTTTTAACCATGATCCAAGAACAGAATAGCCCGCAGGAAGACAAACACCAACTCTGTGGAAGTGTGTGTGAGGATGTGTGTGTGTGTGTGTGTGTATCCTCAGCTGTGTGACTCAGTGTGAGTGAATGACTCAGTGAGGTGTGTGTGTTTGTGTGCGCATGGATTGGGTGTGATTCAATGTTGCATGTGCACAAGTGCTTCTGTTTGTGTACGAGATGGTGTGTGCGTGCGTGAGTGGTTCATACCAGGCTCCACAGTCTCCTTCGCCGCCTTAATTAACGCGCCTTCTTGCAAGACTTTCCCCGGAATATGAAACAATTTTACCTGATGATGCAAACAGCTGAAAACGGCGGCGGGGTTAGTGCCTCGCCTCCTCACCTGACACTTTCTCTTTATGCGAGAGCGTTAATGTATGCGGGCGCTACACTTGTAGTTTTTATATCCATGTATTTTAGTGGCGCTGCAATAGCCAAAAGGCTTATTTTGCTGGAGGAAATGTGTGTGTGTAAGCAAAATCCTTTGTACTGTGTGATGAAAAAGAGCGGGCTGTATCACAGCTTGGCAATGGTGTTCTTCTTGCTACACATGTGCACTTGCACATCCATGCAGGCACACACACACACACACACACACACACACAAACCCACGCAGAGACACACATAAGCCTTAGTGAAGTCCAGGGAAAACTCGAAAAGGGGGCAAGAAAGAGACGAAACAGAAGCAGAGGGCACAGAAGAATGACAAATATGCAAATTTGAGCACCTGGGCTCAGGGTCCAGTTAGAAACAGAAATGATTAGAATGATTCTCTAAAAATCTGCCAGTTCTCCATTGTCCCTCCATATGGCACAAAGGCATTAAATTCCATTCCAAGCCTAACTGTACCGTAAGAGAAAATTTCACTCACAGACGCGGTTTGTATTAAAACACACTCACAATAAAAACACATAATAAAAGAGGAAAGTAAAAAACAGCCTATACACAATAAAGACACCTAACAAATCAGCCCAACAGCCACCGTATGGACAGGCAGAAGTCGATAAGACCGAAGAGGGACTGTGTAGTTCGATACAGTGCAATAAAAGATGGCAGCTCACGGCCAGGTCACAATGAAAGGAACTTAAAATTGATTTCCCTTCTCTGTCCCTCTGTTGTAGTCTGGTGCATTCGCTTCTCCCAGGAGCCCGCG
>CAEMYA010000024.1:7868764-7901078 GCA_903131615.1 Diplodus sargus
GATTGTGTGTGTGTGTGTGTGTGTGTGTGTGTGTGTGTGTGTGTGTCTCGCTCTGTGTGTGTGGTTAATACTACATAAGATAAAATTAAGTCAAATTAGCATTATTGATCCCTGAGGGGAAATCAGGTGATTGCAGCAGTTTAGATAAAAATCAAACGAATAAAATATATTGGAAATCGCGTCGTCATCGCACTGATACAGCGCCTCTGTCGCTCTAAAGGACTTCTCCTGCTGTGTTGATTAGGCACAGATTTATAGATTTACAAGTGCTTCAGTTTACAGATGTACCAAGCCTTTGATCTTAACTTAATCCTAAATTGACGTACACCCGCTTTACCGTTTTTAATGCAATCCTTTTTAAGAGGCAGATCACACGGAGGCAGGCTGAGAGCAGGTTTTGCCTACAAAGTGCTTTCTAGTGGCCTGAAACCAGTGATCCTTTATCTGACGGAGCTTTGAGTGAGTTCAAATCTATGACCCCGACCACGGCTCTGAAATATCAGTAGCCTGACTGCGCTGTGTATTGATAAATCCATGGCCCTGTTAGTGGTGCTGAAGCAGCAGACGGTTTTGTGCCTTTTATTTCTCTCAGTCCTGCCCTACTGTATGTTTCATCCCAGATCGGTAATATTCTTTAGAACAGGGCTGCACAAACTGGGGGTCTGTGTGCCAAATTTGGTTTGATTTGCCCCACCATCCAGATGATTGTAGCCAAATATAAAGACATAAAAATATGATATGAATTGGTTATGGTTTCATATCATTTCTGATGTAAAATGCTCTTTAAAAATGTAGGATCCCTAATTATTGATAAACGATCTTCCATTACACTCCTTAATGCCATTTTTTAACAGTACAAGTAATTATACGAGGGTTGCCAACCTTGGGCCTTTTGATTGACACCTCATTTTACCACATAGGAGTGTCTATTCCCGCCCTAGAGCCTACAACAGCCACCGAGCGAGTGAATCCTCTGAGGACATTTCTTCAAACTTTGCACAAATGTCCACTCTGACTCAAGAATGAACCGATTCGATTTTGGAGGTCAAAGATCACCAGAATCTCAATGTGTTCTCTCAAGAACGCCGTGGGGGAATTTTGTTAAATTTGGCAGAAATATCTCTGCACACTCACTGATGAACTGATTAGATTTTTGTGGTCCGAGGTCAAAGGTCACTGCAATCTCACATCTTGTGAATGCACCATCTCAAGAATGCCTTGAGGGGACATGGACATGGACTCTAGGATGAACTGTTCAAATTTTGGAGGTCAAAGGTCAACGGTCACTGTGACGTTGCTGCCTATTGTGAGAGCAGTAGCTAAAGAACGCAAGGGAGTTTCTTCAAATTTGACATAAATGTCAACTTCGACTCAAGGATAAACTGATTTCATTTAAGATTTCACTGTGAGCTTAAACATTGTGAGGAATATATTTCAAGAATGCATCGAGGGATTTTTGTCCAAATTAGCACAAACCTACACTTGGACTCGAGGGTGAACTGGATAGATTTAGGAGGGTTAGTGTGACCTTGTACCATATCGTAGATTCTTAGGAACTTGACCTTCATTAAAGCGGAGACAAATAATGCAGTAGTTGTAGTTGGTTTTAATATAATCTAAAAATTATGCTGAAACTTTACGGAACACTTTTTTATCATCACGTGAAAGAGTCATAAACAAT
Source organism: Diplodus sargus (assembly GCA_903131615.1). Taxonomy (NCBI): domain Eukaryota; kingdom Metazoa; phylum Chordata; class Actinopteri; order Spariformes; family Sparidae; genus Diplodus; species Diplodus sargus. The sequence goes on from CAEMYA010000024.1 coordinate 7,870,446, forward strand.
GATGAAGGAAAAAATTACAAAATTCCTACAAATAACTATTTCTATTATTTGGTTCCCAAACCACCGTGTCAGTCATCCCAAGGAGGTTTGAGACAGCAATTCCTCTGACCAAAACAAAGCTAAATCCTCTAAAATGTGTGTTTCAGGTTTGGGCGTGGAAGGAGAACGTGTGGGAGAAGGAGAAGGGCACCCTGATGGAGCGGTACACTGTGGAGCAGAGCAAACCTCCATCACAGGGCGGGGCCGTCCTCTCCACCCTCACCATCAACAACGTCATGGAGTCCGACTTCCACTCGCCCTACAACTGCACCGCCTGGAACTCCTTCGGACCCGGCACCATGATCATCACCCTGGAAGAGACGGGTATGGAGAAACAAATGATGTGGAAGTGAACATGGTAGTCATACCACAGTTAAAGCAAAATATGTCTATATGAGCACATTGAGTTTGTACCCCATGTTCAGTTAAGGGATGGATTGTCAGAACTGGATTTTGGTACGGAGCCCATTGATTAGGTAAATGTTGTTCACCCAGTTTTATTATTACATCTATATTCTTAATGCTATATCGTTCTGATAACACATCTATAGTTATACCTCTATATTGATAATTGCTGAAAGACAAGGGATGTCCCCAACAACTAGTTTCCCCAATGTTTTAACTTGTAAACATTGTTTTGATTTATACTAGCTGACTGAACTCTGAAAAGAGTGAAAACTGAACAAGGTTATACCCAGAGTGCACTGCACCGGACCAGTAAACACTTAAACCGCTGATAGTTGACATACCGCAAATTGGGCGGTGCTTGGTTTTGGCCCGGAGTTCATTTTGACACAGGAAACAGTTGTATTACCACTAAACAGTCCACTAAAATATGTTTCTGAAAACATTTTGAGAGAAAAAGACTATGAACAGGATAGTGGGTCACATCTGATCAGTTTATTCAGCCTCCATTTTCACAATACAGGAACAAAATGGTGGGCACTTAAAATGGTTCAAAAAATGTTTTTTATTGCAGCTAAACGGTATGCTAAAATAAAGTTATTGTCTAGTTTAGACAGTTTGACTGGAGTTTGGTGAGATGGCGTAAAAATAAAAGAAGAGCAGAGGAAGACCTTCTTTGCAAATCTCTTAAATTATAGGACAGACGTTCAACTTGTTCAATAGATCGTAAAATACACACATGAGCTCAATTCGAGGGAGTGAAACAATCAGCTTTTCAAAGTTTTATAAAGAGGAAGTGTATTCATCACTCACCACTCAATGCATTTCATTGAGAAGCACAGGCGTAAAAGTGTTTGTTTACAATGAAAATTCCACACAGTGTCTCCAATGTCCCTGAGAAAGAAGCTCTTGTCTCTCTTACAAACTGAAGTGCCCTTGAGCAATGTTATTACGCAGAGGCATCAGCCGAAGGACTGACGAAACATAGAGTGTTATAATTCCTTTCTGGACGGCTTTGCAGTTTTATTTTGAGAGCTTGGTATGTCACATTACATCGAGAAATGATTTCTTCATGCTCTGTCAGTCTTATCTGGCTCTTTTTCTTTCAGCTGTCAGATTTCACGAGCTTCGGAAAAACAACATCTTCGAGAGAGAGAGAGAGAGAGCGAGAGAGAGAGCGGGCTTGGTTGTGTCCTCACATGTACACTAACACTGTTTTTATCCCTAGTCTGACTTGCATACCTTATCAACATAACCAGCCCTCAGAGATCCAGTACTAAGCTACTGTCGGACACAACAGGCTTTATACTTAAACGACAGCAGGTTTCAGTAACAATGAGACAGCAGCTGTCCCTCAACCCGACCCCTTTTTCTGCTTGTGTTTGTTTCAGATATTGTTCCAGTGGGAATTATTGCCGGTGGTACGGTGGGCTCCTCCATTCTGCTGCTTATGTTTCTGCTGGCGCTTGCCTTCTTCCTTTACCGCCAACGCAAAGGCAGTGAGTGCACAAAGTGGTTCTTTAATGTGTGTGTGTGTGTGTGTGGAGGCATGCACATACTGTATGTCTCTATCAGTATTTCTTTCATCCACTCTCTCTGTCTGTCACTCTGCCTCTCCACGTTTGGAGGAAGGAACATATGCCAGCCGTATAGCATTTTATTCAAATGAGATTAATGAATATTCATATAATATGGCAAACTGCCTTAAAACGCCTACTGTGTGATTCCCTTTTCATTCCACTGACATGAATTGTATGATTATTTTTTAATATAAATCGTATTTATATGCGGCTCATAGACGAGATAAAGTACATAAATAACAGAGCAGGGAACAAGAGCATTTAAAAGTGAATAGTATTTAAATTGTGAATTCCTATATGTTATTTCTACAGCCTGCGGCAATCCAATTAGCTTTTTGTAAACACAAACTGGAGAGCGCAAAGGACGCGTGGTGTCTTTAAGTTGTTTCATTTGGAGCTGCCTCGTATAAAGAAATCGGAAAAGACAATGAAGGTGACTGGCAGAGTCCCCGGAGGGATTTTCTGGGGATAAGTGTATATTTTCTGGTTCAGAGCTGATAACAGCACTACAGAACAGATATCGTTCTGAAATAGAAACTCAAAAAACAAACATCGTCGTGGCTCCAGATAAGCTGTCTCTTATTTAGTGCACGAAGCGGCTCAGGACTTCACAGATTTAAATCTTTACTGTCAAGGTTTTCTGATTTTGGAGGAGAGTTGCTCATGTTGACAAGTATTGACTGCTCTGTGCTCGACATTATCAATTAAAATGAGCAGTATTCTCATTTCGGTATTTACAAGGCAAGCGTTTGATACAGGACTAAACCAGTTTTACAGGCACAAAATCCATTTTTTGCTTTTTTTGCCCACCTACCTTAACCCTTTTTAATTAAATGACATGTTTAGTCTCAACATGTGCATATTAAACCTTGTGCTGCTACTGCCGTTCTGTTGATGTCGCAGCACTCATTCAGATTTGTGTCATGTAGAAGTATTATGGTATATATTAAGTCTGACCTAATAAAATTGCCACTCTGACTTTTCTGTAAAATGCTTAATCGTATATGAGACAAACACGTAAATATGTGCTGAATATCATTTACAGTAACAAGCCGCGTGTCTGAAAGGGGATTTAAACCATGGAGATTCACCTTTTCCCTCAGTATATTGTGTCCTTTACTGGATTTTGTAAATTTGTGTTGTTGTCTGTCGGGACAAAATCAAAAAAAGAGAGGAGAGAAACCTTTATAAGCACCCTCTGCTCCCCACAAAAAACTTGAAAGTATTGAGGTGTTGAGGAGCCTACAGTTCAATTGCGTTATTCATTTCTGTAGGAAAATACTTTTTCTCACATAAATTGACAAACTAAATTGCTGATGTTGCATTTATAATGTATACTGGCCATCAAGCCAGATGCCCAGGTAGGCTTTCTGGAGAGCTTTGAAAGGAAGCTGCTGTTTCTCAATACAAGTTCATTTCATTTTCCAGTTGCAAAAGTTTCTGTTTGTAGATAAATGACACAAAACCACCATGTCTTTGAAATCGCCTCAAGGGGTCACCAAATTTAGAAATCCTAGTTTAAACTACACAAAATTGAAATATTAACTTTCAGTCAGTCCAAGTTAAACTGGCAGAAGACAAGATTTTCTTGAACACAAAATGATGTGGTAAATGTGGTTTGCACAATATAATGGCTACAGAATAATGACTCCATCACATTTCAAAGTCTCCAGATAAAATGAAGGCTGACTGGTCACACAACTTATTTATTTCTCCATTACAAACTGAATGTAAGAACAAACTTGTTTTTGTTTCTGTGTTCTTGATGGTTGCTACTCTGAGGAAAACACAAATCCATCCAGTTGCCTTTGCAACATTGTTAAAAAAAACAATAATACCACTTGGAAACACTAGGAGAGGGAAAAGCAGTCTACTTTCACTTTAAACTATGTAAAATTTAATAAAAAAGAATATTGACATTCAGCTCAAGTTAAGTGTGTGGATTAATACACAGATTTACAATCATAACACCCTCTGATGGAAACAAGTACTGCAAAAAGTAAATCTTCATTTTCAACTGATGCGACCTCTAAAAAAAGATATTTATGCTGAATGAATGTGCAGTTTTCATTTGCTCATGATGAATTCTGAAGTCTTCAAAACTCAAATCATTATCTTTTTCTGCCTCTTGAAGCTGCCAGCCTGCCAAATTGCTTAATGCACCAATATCAACAGAGAGAAAATAAACAAGGCAGAGAGTGGACCAGACTAGTCAGACAAAAACAGAATTAATCAGAATAAAATGTTGTTTTGTTTTGCTCTTTTACTTTGACTGTTAAAAAAAAATAAAAAAAAATCAATAACTCTCTTGACGTTGACTCAGATTGTGACCTGAGGTTGTGCTCTTCTTCCAGGTCGACGGGGTGTCACCCTCGGTAAACCAGACATCAAGGTAGAGACGGTCAACAAAGAGACCCACAGCCTGGAGGAGGAGGCGGCCGATGTCTCCACGGCAAACCGAATGGTCAAGGCCATGTACTCCGTGAGTAGACACCCATCTGAGTCACCGGGGGCCGCAGAGAGGAGGCATATGGGTCAATGGCCTTGAATGCACAGATACACCGACACAAAGGGCAACTTGGCAGGAGGAGCACACACACACACACAAGCATATTCACACTTGCACAAGGTCTGCCTGCAAAAACACACGCACAAACAACAGAGATATCTGAAAATCAACAAAAAGTGCCTGCTGTACTGTACATACACACAAATAAAGAAAACACATACAGGAAATATAAAATGCATACACAATGTGAAGTGCTTGACACACAAAAATAACCTTGAAAATATGCAAAAACACATGCAATGCAAATTAAAGTGATTGCACATACACATTCATTTCCACTAATTAACGTGCAACAAGGAACTTATAGCCACTACATGACCCACATCAGCAAACAAGACCATCGGCGAGAAGACTGGCTATTTCTTTGCAGTTATTATAGTCAATAATAGTTATGATGGTGTGCTGTAGATTAATTGAATAGTCTCACAGCCTGAGGAAAGAGGCTGCTCTATAGTCTGGTGGTACGGCAGCCAGCAGCGTAACAACTTCTTTATGCCGTAAGATTATATGTTGGCCTTGCTACCGAGCTATAGTTTACTGTTGCCTTATTATAAAGGCATAACATTACTGGGACGCTTGATAACTTCAGTTTAAGCTCAACATAATCAACCAACCAAATCTATTAGCTTACATGCAGCCTACTTAACATTACTCGAAAAAGTTACAGGCACAAGGCACTTAAATACAAGGCACAAGGTACATTTGTCTTTTCTTTTTTTTTTACAACTCTACAGTATCAAAAACAAAGCTTGGTTTGAATCATTTTACGCTACGAGAGTGTTGAAGATGAAGTGAGGTGTCTCATGGCCTGGGGAGTGAAGCTGCTCTGTAATCTGGTTGCACGGCAGCGGACACTTCTGCACCTTTTGTTTGATGGCAGCAGGGTGCACAGACTGTGACTGGAGTGAGTGTCGTCCTTTCGTATCCTTTGGGCTCTGTGCAGACGTCTCACTTCACTGAGGTCATAGAGAATAGATGGGTAGCAGTGATGTTCTGGGCAGTTTAAATCACCTGCTGTTGAGCGGTCCTGATGAACCATGCCAGATTGTGATGTTTCCAATCTGGATGCTTTCTATTTCTCCACTGTAAAAGTTGAAGAATCTTGCTCTGGAAGAAAGCCTTTCCAAGTTTCCGTAGGAAGTAGAGCCTTTTCTGTGCTTTTTTGAACAGGGTGTCGATGTGATGACCGAGATGGGTTCACAGTGATTGTAATGACATAAAGATCCGTAACTGGTCACCTGCTCCACCTCACCTCCACTGATGTAGGAGTGTGTGTCTTTGCCTCCCTCTTTCTAAAATCAACAATCAGGTGGAAAAGCTGTTTTTTTATGTCGAGCAGTTGATTGTTCTCTGTGCACCACCCTCCCGATATGAACTCTCATCGTTGTTCAGGTGTCGTCCGCATGCTTCACTATAGAGTTCTCCTGATGTCTGGGGGCACAGTCATGGGTGTACAGTGTGAACAGGATTGGGCTGACCACACAGCCCTGGTGGGCTCTGGTGTTGACCGTTAACGTAAGAAGAGGTGTGACTGGCGGTCTGAACTGTCTGGGGTCTGCCTGTGAAGAAGTCCAATATCCAGTTGCAGAGTGTTATAGTAAAGCCCAGAATGTTGAGTTTGCCAGTCAGCTTCATGGCTGGGATTGTGTTGAATGCTGGGCAGAAATCAACAAACAGCATCCAGGTGCAAGCTGTTGTTATTCTCCAGCTGTGTGGAGCCTGAGTGGAGGGCAGTGGATATGGGGTCCTCTGTGGATCTGTTGGATCTGAAAGCATACTGGTGGTAGATACATTACCTTATTGCTATACATCCCGCAAATCCCACTGTTTTAAAAGAAATATTATTACAAATACATTGCCCATTTCTTTTACTCGCTTTCAAAACAAATCCACACGCCAGCCCATCAAGTCCTCTACAACACGAGGCAGTGGTGCTCATACTGCTTCTGTCCACAGGGACCACCAGAATCAGTAAAGATTTGTTGTAGCTGTTTTAAATTAGAGCACACACTCACACATAAATAACAGATATGAACACAGACAAGCGTACTTGCCATCCTTCTAGAAAGCGTCCTGGAAGTCCCGGAGAGTTTAATCGATGCGGGCGCTGGAGCACTTTTAAAGCTCGGGCACAAAACCTTCTCTCCAAACGACTAATCGTTTCTCGTCTTTCACTCTCTTGGGATGAAAAAGCTGAAACTCTGTTTTCCTCTCCCCTCCCTCTCTTCCTTCTCCTTTCCTTTCTCACCCTCCCTCTTTCCGTGTGTGTGTTTCGTTGTTTGATGGTTTAGTTTCTGCCCTCTGTTTCCCTCTCTCCCTCCACTCAGCCGTTCAAAGACGACATGGACCTGAAGCAGGACATCAGGAGCGAGGGCGACACCAGGGAGGAGTACGAGCTCAAGGTGAGAGCGATGAGACGTTTCCCCGTTTTGACTTTGATTTCTGCAGCATCTTGAACATTGTATCCTGCATGGTGCACAAACATAACACATGTCATGAACTTTGTGGTCATATCCATCATTAAGTGCCAATTACCAGTTCCTGCTTTTTTCCTCAGGCTCGGTATTTGCACCAGAGTTAAAAGCTTGGTCTCTGTAACAATACCGTTTTTTTTAAAATCTGTGCCACTGAAGTTCACAAACACAGATTCTGCTCAGCCAGAGCACAATTAACCTTTTCTTGAAGCTGGAGTGGAGCTAAACTCTCATTTTACCCTCCAAACCATGTGTCCTTCAACAAACCCACCAAACTAAAGGAAGAAACAAACTGTTGCCCTGGTGAGATTCCTGACTTCCTCATGCAAAAATGGCTAATTACTTTGACTGCCAATGACTCCCAAAACAACATAAATGACTGGTCCCACAATGACATGTGATGTCAAAATAATGATATGTGTTGGAAGAGCATTGTCAGTGTTGTTAGGGTTAGGCATTCAAAAATTAAGAAATGTTAGTTCCATATAAGATACAGTAGTTTCAGTCAATTTTGTATGTTAAAGGAACTCACCAGTTTCTTAGTTTTGCACAAGACACAAACAACCAATTGCGTTCTCCCATTTGCGGGAAAAGCTGATTTCCTCCTTTGCTCCCGTCATAATTACTACAGCCACTAGATGTCGCCGCTTAGCAATAAATGTAATTACAATGGCACTCAGTAGAGCACGTACTCTTCTGTACTTACCAGCCACCTTATTGCGCCTGAGTTATTCCCTGAGAAATTAATGAAAAATGTTAATGACAGTGACTAAATCTTCCTGGATCTGTCCCTTTATCTTGATCCACACCAGGAGTTATCTCCATCCAAGTTTTGTGGAAATCCACCCAGTTGTTTCTGTATAATCCTGCAGATGAACCAACAAACAAACAAACAAATGAACACGGGTGAAAACATAACCTCTCTGGTGGAGGTAAGTATGGGTCACGACCTATAAGGCTGATTTTCTGCTGAGCAGCGGGCTGATCGGACACAATGTTTGTCCTGGTAAAATAATAAAATGGAGTTGTGTCATTATGTTTCGTGTTCATACACTTACTGTGCTCCGCATCACTCACACACCCATTACATTTTTGGACATAGCATGATCAACAGTGTGACACCATCTGCGCCCACCGATATCACCAACCATATCAGCTGGCTGTTACTGACGATATACAGTGGAAATAATATCTAGTGCATATCTAGTTTGGTATAACGGGACAGTGACTTTATTACATCAAATTGAATAGGCTCAGTCAGTATCTTCTGAGATAATTAATTGATTAAATTTTGGTTTTCTAATAATAATTTGTTATGTCATTGTTTTTTGTTCTATTCCTCTTTTTTTTTATTTGCTGTAGAAAACGCATAAAAAGTAAAATGTTCTGTTGCTGATTTAAGAAGAATTCCGTAGTTGCAGATGCTTCTACAGTAGAGCTCACAGTCTTTCCTTATGATTGACGGTCAGTTAATCAGTGTGATTAACTGAAGCAGAGACCTGACGTCTAAGTGTCTTTACCACTCAAACACCAATGTTGTTGTTCTGATAACCACCTTAAATGATGAGATAGAAGGACTAATATTCTCCCCTCTGATCTCAGGATCCAACCAACGGCTATTACAACGTCCGAGCCACCACCCACGATGAGGCGCGCCCCCAGTCCCGTGCCATCCACTACCAGGGAGAGTTCCGCTCCCCGAACCCAAACAGCGGACCAGCCGGTGCCACTTCCAGCGGACCCTCAACTGCCCCCAGCGGTGCCGTTCCCCCCAGCGCAGTGCCAGGCTCAAGGGCAGGCTGCTACGACCCCCGCCCCCCTTCCAGGATGTCCCATGCCACCTACGCCCAGTTCAACACCTTCACCAGGGCAGCGCAGAGTCAGCAAGCACCTCCCAATCCAGCTCTTCAATCGCCTGGAGATTACCCCGGAGACTGCGGCCTGCTGGACAGCACAACCCAGCTGGCTTATGACAACTACGGATACCCTTCCCAGTATGCCAGCTACCGCATGGGCTTTGCTCCGCCCATAGAGGAAGGGCCAGCCTATGAGATGTATCCAACAGGACAAGGGACCGGACCAGGACCAGGGCCGGGGCCAGGGCCAGGACAGCAGAGTCCTGAAACAGGGCTGGGGCAGTACGGAACCTCCACTCGCTTCTCGTACTCGTCTCCACCCTCTGACTATTCCCAAAGACACACACAGCGGATGCAGACTCATGTTTGAGAAACACACACTCTGTTACGTTCTTTTTGCAACAGAAGTACTTATTACACATAAAACAAAAAAAACAAAACATACATGAATATAAAAGAATACATAAACAGATCCATTTTTCGTTTCCATCGCATCCAGTGCATGGAATTCGGTTCATTTTCTGAACCAAAAGAATCACCCCAACAATGCACAGTAGTTAGCAGCATCGCATCCTAAGACAGTTAGCAGCAATACATGTAACACATGCAAAGCCACATTCACACACATTTGCGCAGAGCCTCTGTTGTGTGCACTGTTTCTGCTCCAACATAAGCAACAGCGAGAGCCACAATCAAGAGAAAAGAGACAAAAAGACCAGAAGAGCACTTTGAAGACGGGAAGAAGAAGAAAAAGAAAAGAGTCAGGAGCTTGTGGAGGAGCAGAGGAAGCGTTTTCTTCCTGCAATCCCTGCCCTGCTCTTGGATCATCTCCCTGCATCACGTTCTCCTCCCACCCCATCTCTGTAAATAAGTGCAAATGGAGATTTGGGTCATTTTGAAGTTACTTCCTTGTACAAACCTATACAGTGTGATGCAGTACAGTGATCTACAGCAAACCTCCCTGTAATTCACACTTTTTACATCTTCAGACTCTCACATATTGCAAAAAAAAAAAACGACACACACACACACAGACACACACACAGATCTTTAAAGACTTGTTTGTTTCGATGTATTGCAGCAATGGGGCAGCTTGGACTATAAATATATTCGGCACTTTTTGATCCTTTTCCTCATTAAAACCTGCCCAGTGGCCATTGCTTACAAGATCTACCTTGATTTAAGTGGGACAGAGCTTCTTGAAGTGGTACAGTTAGTTACCAGAGTGCCAATGCTTACGTGCCAACACACACGCCGACTATAAAGGTGTGTCTTCTTTTGTAAAGAGTGGACGATGAGATGCTCTGGATGAAAAAAAAGGTTTTGTACATGCCACATCTGAGAGGAAAGGCAAGGGGTGGTAGCAAGCGTCTCTATATACTCATCTCTCATTTTTTATCATCATGATAAAATTCCATACTCAGCGTTCATTCGAGGTCAATGCTGTATACGGTATTTGTGAAACGAGGTGTGGCGGGAGCGCTTTTTTTCATTCAATGAATTCCTGCAATTTGTACAAAAAGATACCTCCCCTACCCTCAAGTGTCAAAATTTGTTTCTCTCACTTGCACAGTAGGATAGATTTTTTTTCCATGTTTATACCGAAACGTATGAAAAAAAAATGGCATTCAGAAACATTTTATAGTATTTTTATAAGGAGTTGTGGACCAAAGGTTCAGCGTTTTGGGTGAAACTCACTTTTTAATGTGTACGTGACAACGTGATCGTTATTGGAAACGTTTTGAGTTTCTTTAAAAAGCGGCGGATGGTGTTTTTAAAGTGGATGTTGTAGACTTAAATTAGAACATTTCGAAGAGCTTCTATCCAAAATGATAAATATCCAGCAAGGCAAGGGGCGGGGAATCTGTTTGGTGGATATTTGTGTTTGGTGTGGAACTCTTTCTTTGACTTCCAGTCTTCTGACTGGACTGCCTTTTTCAAATGTCGACGACATTCAAGATGATGATGGATGCAGAAGAAGCAGCTGCTCCCTTTGCGCTGTAAACGTGGTGTAAAGCTGTGAGCAATGAGAGGGTTCGAGTCTCGTCTAACATATCAAAATGAAGGTACAGATGGTTCTATCTAGCTCATATGGTACTTTGTACATTTATATGTAAGTATGCTGGTTTGTTCACTGCAACAGAAGATTTGGTGTGTTACGTCTGAGGTTTTTCCATTATATCTTGTCAGCTTTGGTACAGGTGATTGGCCTTTAACCACACAGGTCCATGAAATCTGCCCTAACCTACCCTCTACTGAGGCAGCTACTGTCCAAGTCCCATGTTTTAATGAGTCCATTCGGCCCCTCTACCAAATTTATTTCCACCAAGAGAGAAAATTAAATCTGTCGGTTTAGTCTTTTGCATGTGTTAGGATCGTGTAACTTCTGCAGCTGTTGGAAACATTCAAGCTTTTCCTGGCAGTTTAGTGGTTTTGCTTACTTACTCAACACAAACTCACACTTTGATCAGCCTACAGAAGTCTCTGATAAGCAGTGTTGATTCTCCCCATCAACTATAGCAGTTTAAACCATCAGATGATATCAGCCCAGTCGCCAGGATAAAATGTTAGCAGTTAACGTTCCTGCAAACCACAGATACATTCATACGTACGTGTATTAGGCTCTAAAACAAGTATTTTAAGCCAAACCATGATGTTTTCCTGACCTTGATCAAGTTGTTTTGTGCCCAAACCTAACCAGTATTGTGACGCGCAGGAAACTGAAAAGTGGACCAAAAGAAACCTGAAGTCTAATCCATATTTTTGCAGAAACGTACTTCGCTAAACTTTATTCTGTCGATTGGGTAGATGATGTACTTTTCTTGGATATTGAAATATAATCTGTTAATAAAAGGAAGCCTTACTTTTCCAAACCTATTTTAGAACTCACCAACAACTCACTTACCAACATCGGATGCAACCATCGACTGAGCGTCAGCGTTCAGACATTGATTTCACAGTAAAAGTGAACTAAAAGCTTTTGATCGCTTCATTAAGTGCTCCCAATGTGAAAAAAAATCTTTAGGGAAGTGAACACACACATCTGATTGGCGAGAGATGTGGGCAAAATATGTTCACTTTTTCCCAACTTAGGCGAGATGTTTCTCATATGTATATCATCTGACCTCCAGTCACTTACTCATAATGTTGCTCGCAGTGCGAACACGGCGCTGAAAATACTTGTCTAAAGCAGCTACTCGTGCTCGAGTGAGATCACTGAGAAACATTTGGTATGTCTGCCATTAAAGTTCCCACCAGTTGTTCAGTCGAGTTGGCTCATGTTTGCACTCTGGGCTTTGTTAGCGAGACTGGATGGCAGTTTTCATTGGGATCGCACGACTTCACCTTATTACGGTGACAATCATGTGTTGACTCCACAGCGGCAGCGTCAATCTTTACTGTATACTGAGCTTGGAATTATGAGGTTCCGTCGCTAATGCAACTGTTTCTGTGTTTCTTTTTTAAGGGACGTTAAGTAACACATGACGTTGTTTAGGCAACCAGGCAGGAATTGCTTCAACGTTTTTATTTTTACTTTTTCTCGTGGGCACATATGCTTTATTGGATATTATGCAACAAAGACACTTCTCGATTGCCTCGCTATACATTTTCAAGCAGTTAAAAATTACAGCAGGTGAGACGGTGCTTTTACTGAAGACCCGAGGCTGCGGAGTGAAGCCAGAAAGAAGTAATCATTGAGTCTTTAAACTTATCAGCCACCCTATCAACCCCGCGCAGATACAGTATATTATGGTAATTTTGTGCTAAGGGGCAGTAAAAATTGTATTTATTGCCCCTGTTTTGAATAAACACTTTCAGAAAGGACCCCACAGCCACGCCATTTCTGATTAGAATATCAGATGGAACCTTGTAGCTCCAAGGTCACTATATAAACCGTTTCAGCAGTTATGGGGAGAAGAACGGCAGATGGAGCACCCTTTTAAATTTATATGGTTATCACAGCCTTGGTACTGCATACTATTACCTCTTTACAACCTTTTTACAGAGTTGTAGCCGCGCAGTATTTTGCATCTGACTTGAAATGTCGTTATGACCTTGTGTAGAATGAGTAAATTTGACACAGGAGGAGGTACCGAGGCCAACAAATACATAGCCGGGTCATCCAGGTTCTTTGTTGTTGCCTCTTGACCGTTTACAGTCTGTTGACAGCCGGAACACATCAGTATGTAAATGCCAAAAAATGCAAAGCACTTGTTTGGACTGGCTTCAAAACTGTGGTTTAGAAAGGAAGTGTTGGCTCCAGTAAGTTATTCATTTTTCTCTTATTTCCCACGGAAGTACTGATCCTACGTTTTACTCGCTGCTCTCTCCCCTGTGTCATATTTAAAAAAAAAAAAAAACCACTTACCGGCTTCCAAATGTAGAGGTTGAACTTTTCTTTTCATGAAGGAAAAAGCTCATCACGACATGGCAAACCTTTCTCTCACCGCTTTCTTCATGATGATAACATATGGAGTAGGTATAGCAATCTAGCTTGCATCGATGTGTGTTTGTTGGGGGGTCAGGAGTCTGTTTTTAGAGATTATATAGCTTCATGAGCTCATGACATCATCCTCAGTGTGCATTTCTTTCTTTCTATAAAAAAAATCTGTATTTTGAATATAATTTTCTTGGTATTACTTTGTGGTGTTACATCACCAGTGGAAAAAATGGTTATACAGTAAGTGTGTGTTGAAATTTTTATATACAGTATTTTACTTTGTTTTGTATGCATCAGATAAAGGGGGCTCTGATAAATCAACCCACTGAAAAAAGAGAGAGGGGTTGTGTGTGTCACTGGCCAAAACGACTGCTCAGCCAGGCCACAAATAGCCAAAACTCTGTCTGAACTAGGCCAACCCAGGCTAGAACCAGGCCAGACCCACAGCTAACTGCTCTGTTCCATGCTGTGCTGTGCTGCACCGGCCCCAGACCAAGACTGACTCGAGTGGCTCGGTGTCCATTTTTACCTTTTGGAGTCTTCAGTGAGTGCCAAAAGACTGTGCAAAAAAACAACAAAAAACACACACACACACACACACACACACAAAACACACACACAAAAAGAACTGAGCAGACAAACAAATGCAGCAGTGATTTGTGTTTATTACGTTTATGTGAGCGTGTGTGCGTGTGTTCTACCTGTTTGCGTCTCCATACGTGCACATGTACTGTGTATATCCATCCGTGAACATGCATGTGTGTGTGTGTGTGTGTGTGTGTGTGTGTGTGTGCGTGTGTGCGTGTGTGTGCATGTGTGTTGCCAGCCGGTATATTTTTTTTTTCCCGGGATGGCGAAGGCATGACCTGCCCTGCTCTGCCTCTGATTGACTTACTCTGATATTCTTACTCTAGCTCTTGCAAGTCTAACTCCTCATGAGCAAACATAACAACCCAACTGATGAAGGACACGAGCACCAGCCAGTCAGAGCCGGAGTAAGGAAGGTGCTTTTAAAGCACTCAATTATAAATGTGTTGGGACCACTGGAACTAAAGAAACTGGGGTTTGACTGATTGTTTTGAGCAAATATCAAATTGATCATCCAGTAATGTCGTCACCTGCTTCCTCCTGACCACGGCTAGAGAGAAATAATCTGAAAAACCTGCATCAAAGTTTGATTTCCTTTACAAATTGTATTCACAATCATTTTTGTGAATTTTTGCATCAAATTTTCATAGTTAAAAGGCAGAATTCTACCTAAGTCTGATGAAAGTTACAATTCTTAAGATTTCTATAAAAACGAACTCAATTTGTGACCCTGTTAAAAATAATAGAATAAAATAAAAAGAATAAAATAACCATTTCATGTACTTGCATTCTGTAAGCGCTCTCAGTGTTACTGGCAGGGTCCGCCTTCTTCACACAGGATTCGAATTTTGTGTCCACTCAAAGGAAAAGCCAGAGGCAGGTGCAAAGACACTTCCTTCAAAGTGCCAGACAACATTGGTTCTAGGGCTGTCACGATATCACATCACGATCACAATAATATCGCAATTTTCAGCCGCACTATGGGTGGAGTGTCTTGCTGTCGTCAGTTAACTCCTCTGTCAGCGGCCACACAATGTGGAGGCCCGTTAATTCCTATGGAAGCTGCTCAGTGGCGTTTTGAAGCGACCTTCCGTGTTGGGTCACCCATAGATCATGCGCACTAGAGACTTCCACCGACCAGCCGACTAACTTGATTGGGGGCAAAATAATTGAATCACGCGGCTCTTCTAGACTTTCCCAATATTATTATATCTGAGTCACCTTGATTTTTCATGGGCAACTGTTTGCTTAAAGGCCCCCACACACCACCCAGACTCAAACTAGCGGCCAACTGCCTTTATCCGACCACTCCGTTGCCTCTCGTCTGACCCGTTCGGCAGAAAAGTTGCATGGAAACATACCGCCTCGACGGCTGCCAATTACACAAGATGCAATAAGTCTCCTTAACATTGGGTGGCGCTAGTCTCGTGCCAGCAATCCAAAACAGGAAATGACGGAGCGGGGGGGGGTAGGAAAAAAAAGCGCACACCATAGTGTTCAGCGGCGCGCCCTTCCCACACACCGCGCTGATTCGCTAGCACACCGTCAATCAGAATGGTCATACAGCTAGCACACAACCAATCAGCGTATCCAACGGCTCAGACAACTAGCGTTCTCAGACTTCGCAAGTTGAATTGGAGCAGACGCTGTCCACGTGGTTCCAAAAGCTTCCAACGCAGCTGAACACACCGAACAGATTTGATCCTGAACTCGTCCGACTTTCCCCAAATGCTTCAGATGGCCAACGGTTGGACCCGGTGTGTTTCGGGCTTAACAATCATTACATACTGCGCTTTAAAGATATAACTCTTTTTAGCATCAAAAACGATAATTGATCCTAGCAACCGTTACCGCAGCTTTTTGTCAACCTAAACTTTTGCAGGAAGTGACGGGGTCCGTAACTCCGCAACGGAAAACATCACCAGGATGACAGACTCACTAGTGTTCTATAAATACATCATTTTGAACAAGAGCAGGACTCAAATCTGAAGGATTGTAACTCTAAACTGCCTCACTGAGCCACAGGATTTGATCTACATTTTGTTGTAAGCTGACACTTTGAAGGCATCTCCACCCTGTAAATTGGATTAAACTGGAACAAAACGAGTGTATTTGGAAGGATATTGTCGCCACATCAGTCAAACCCTAGTACAAAGCAGGACAGCTGGTAAGACGGAGTGAAGGAGACATTGCGTGGCCTTAGGACACGAGGATGGCGCCGATCTTGTCCGCTCGCCCCTCATCCAGCTGCCGAGCCTGTCAGCTCTCCGAAACAGCTGCACGAGTGAACAGGATTAATTGATGTTCGGCTCGGTACCGTGAACATATGAAGACAGCGATCAGTGCGGTGAGAAGGATTCCATATTGCACTTGAAAGTGTTTCAAGTGGAGGTGTGCATGTGGGTGAGAGAGGAACAGTGTGGGTGTTCAAATGAGCATATATTCTCCATACTTTTTATTTTTTATCCCTATATATTGGTCACATGTGTATTCTGTTCATGTTGGGTTTGAATACTTGTTTATCCCTTTTATTCAAGAAAAGAACTGTACAAAACATACAAGATTATTATTAAAATCTTCATTTATTTTCATGTTTCTCTGTTTAATTTGTTTTTTTTTGCTTCAAATTGTATGTAATTATTTTTCCACAGTATTATAGAAAATAAAACAAGACACGGCTTTCATAAGAACAGCAGCCAAGGCTCGTTTATTTTGCCTTCATTTGCAATGTTGACACGCAGTTTACGGAGAGTTCATTTTATTAAATTATATTTGGTATTTTTGTAAGCCAGGCTCCAGATTTCAACACCTTTACTTTGACAGAAGTTTGTGGATCACACATACTTCTGTTTATTTAGGTCAAACTACGAATGACTGCTTCTTCACGTCTAAAGTTGAGAGTGAGCGTGTCTCTATGTATAGCACACAGGCAGGAGGTGTTCTTACCTGAGTGTGACAGCTGAGCCGAGACAAACGTCTGCAGAGTCAGTCTCACCTCTCTTGGAAAAACTCATTTCTTGTCTGTCCCCCTCTCCCTCCTCTCTGTTCTCTTTCCATCTCTACTTTTTTTCCTCTCCCTTCTGCCTTATGTCTTTATCTTTATCCCGATGTCTTGTTTTGCTCCTGTCTTTGTCCACGTCCTCTTTTCTCTCCTCTTCACATATAAAGTTATCCTAATGTCCTCAAAAGATGTTTCCCTTCACTGTTTTTAGTCCCCCTCTCCTCTCTTCTCCTCTCTCCGGTGCTCTTGTCAGTCTTTCTCTCATCTCTAAAGCATCCTCTCCTCGCATCCCTTAACCTCGCGTTCACCTTCTCTCACCCTTAACCTTTTACTTTTCTTTCTTCATTTCTCTTCCTAACACCAGAAGCCTCCCTCATGCTATCACATCTTTTCTCCTGTCAGTTCTCCTTCTTCTTCTTCTTCTTCTTCTTCCTTGATTTCCTTCTTCTTCTCCTCCTCCTTCTATTTCTCCTCCTCAGTTCTTTCCGTGCATTCTTCTCCTCCTCCTACTCCTTCGTCTCCTTTTTCTTCTCCTCCTCCTCCTTCCTCTGTCCCCAGTCTGTCCTCCTCTCTCACTTCTTCTCTTCAGTCCACCTTTCATCCCTTTGTTCCTCCGCTCTTTTCTACCAGCTGCACATCCTCAGTCCTTACTTCACCTCCCCTCTTCTTTTGTCTTCCCCTCCTCTCTTTACTCCTTGTTTCCCCTTTCCCCTCCACCTCCTCACCTCGTGTTGTCAGTCCTCCTCCCACATCTCCAGCCCTCTGCTGCTCTCCTTTTTTCTCTCCCTCTTCTCCTCCCAACCCTCCCTTCACATCCTCTTTCAGTCCTTCTTCTCCTCCCCCCTGTCCTCCTTTCACCTCTCCTATTACCATTTCCCTCCTCTTCCCTCACCTCATGTTGTCAGTCCCTCTCACATCACTGCAACTTTTTCCTCCCTCTTCCTTTCTCCCTTCTACTCCCCAGTCATCCTCTCTCCTCTGTTCAGCTTTTGCGGGAGCTCTTGACAGTTCCACTCTCGCCTCTCCAGCCTTCTCCTCCTCTCCCAATCTTCCTCTCTGTCCTCCTTTCTTTTGGTCCCTCTCCTTTTTTCCCCTCTCATTCTTTCACCTTCTTCCCCTCAGTCACTCTTACTGCCACCTTTCTCTCACCCGTCTTCCTCTCATTGCTTCTCCTCAGTCCTCCTCACCTCTCTTGTGAAAAGCAGGAAAAATGAGGGGAAAAAAGCAAGAAAGAAATAACAGACATGGCAGGAAAAAAAAAGACAGACAAGGACAGAAGACAGACGAGAAGCACTACAGTCTCCCTTCCTCATCTCTACTTAGTGTGTAATAGTGATTACCGTCTCCTCTCTCCTCCTGCTCTCATTGAGGAATAATGTCTGGAATAACCTTCAGCGCTGCACCCCAGACTCCAGCCGTGGACCCCCCTCCTCCTCCTCCTTCACCACCACTTCCATTTTATCCTCTTGTTCACATTTGAAGCGGTCGTTGTATGGATTATGGCCCCTCTCATACTTGGCACCGCACTCAGCGCCTGAGATATATTATCATATTAGTGGAGAATGATGTAATGCATTTCAAGACATTTGTCCTTCGCACACCCTCTGTCCCTCCGCAGATGATGTCACTGGCTTTGTGTCTCCGAGGCAGAGAAGTTGTCAAGTGGCTGGTTCGGGTTTTTCTCCGCTTGGGGCTGTCGCCATCTTGTGGTGGGGGAGCGGCATCGAGTGTCGCCTGGAAAGGAAGGGAAGTGGGTAAATTAGGGTGTAGGCAATTATTTATTACTGAACCAGAGGATAATATGACTCATAATATAATAGACGTCCTTGGTGTAACTGTACTGACGTGGACTGTCGGGTCAGGGACGGAAGAAAAGAGACAGACACTCTGGACATGACTCGATTACAAATAAGGGTTTTGCCGACATGCATTTCAGGAGCTTGTTGCCAATGACAGGATGTTCGAATGAAAGTTGTTCATACGGGATAATTCATATCAATATATTTTAATCTCGCTTCTTAGTCCGGGAAATATATGTAAAATGAGCCGAAAATGATTTTTCAGAATTCAGTGCTGTTGTTGAACCATTTGAAGTACACACATGGTTTTTGGCTCTTTTGAAAGATTGTGAACTGAAGCTGCTTCTGGCATTAATCTATAGGAGTTTAAACACACTGAACTATCAGTTTTTCTTTTCTCTCCTACATTTTTTATTGCAGAAAAAACTATGCAGTTAACCTGATACTGCCCGTATTAGCTGGAAAACACAATGAGTCCACATCATACAGTCTTACATGTCCAATTGTTATTTAATAACAATATCACCAAAAATGGAGAGTAACCATTTGTTTATCCAAGGGAAATATTCAGGTGCCTAGCAAAAAAAGAAGCCATTTTATGACCTCAGCCTGAGAGTGACAGTAACATTAAACTCATGATAGTTCTTTATCTTATTATATTTACTTTGCATGTACAGACAAAGTAAAAAACAAGTGCTGATGTGGAAGAACAGCCCATTTAAATGGAAAAAACTCCTAAAACTACATGTACTTGTATAATTTATAAGTTTATAGTTTTCTAGATATTACTAGATTTCTCTAGTAGAATCTCATTGGCAATATGATGCATCAGTCATGCATGTAAGTGGCTCAGGAGAGAGGAGAAAGAAGAGAGAGTGGGTCACTTGTCCGCAAGATCTCACATTTGCTGTTGTGGGATCTAGGACAGGCGCTGAAAGCTCCTTTCTGCTCAAGTAAACGTCATCATTAAATCATAGAATACCTTGTTTTGGACAAAATATGTTACTGGAATGGATCTACTGGACATTTGGAAACAAGAGAAGACAGCTTTTGTTGGAGTTTGATGCTGTACTGAAACACTCCAACACTTAATTGGTGAGCAGGCAAAACTTTGTACATACTTGTTTGTTTGTTTGTTTGTTTATTGTACCTTGTTAATGCGGTTTGATCTCAAAATGGTTTGCATAAATGGAATCACATTAGAATCAGCATTCTAATGTTGTATTGCACGACTATACACTTAAATTGAGGTTTTTTTTATAGTTATATGGTGTAGTGTAGTTAGAGTATAGTATACTCAAGTGTAGTTAGCTTTGACAGTAGGAACTAACTGCCATGAACTACTGTATTTAGCTCAGTTAGCCGTGCAGCTAATTGAACATATAATCACAGGACACAGGACAGGACAGGGTTGAGGAAGAGGAGACGTGGTGAAAAGAGTGAAAGTTCTAGTTAGGGAGGAGGTTCGGGGATGGACCGGGATGGTCGAGTGGAACCTGCTGTTTGTGTCCAGTGTGAAACAAGAAGTTAATGGTGAGTTCTTTTAACTTACTAACATAGTGAAGTTACATTATAGGGTAACATAAGTTACTTCGGGACGTTAGATTTGTAATATAAGTTACAGAGAGTTATAAGTAAGGTACTCATTTAAACAATGTTCCTAAACCCAACCAAGTACAAGTACTTACAATTGCATTAAATTTGAGAAAAGCAAGCAGACAGACAAAAAAAAAACTAATAAAGAGAAAAAAATAGAATAATAAGAATTAGAATAGTATAAAACACATCTCATGAGAAAGTATTAGTTACAAGGTATTAATATGAGGCTATCACAGAGCGGTGAGGGTTTAAGTTTAAGTTTATAGCCGTTTTGTTTGCCTCCATTGGAGTGCCCTTTTATTTCGTATTTTTTACAGCTCAGTTGTGAAGTAGTTTAAGTTTGTGGCCGATTCGCTTTCCTCCACTGGAGTAATTTTTTTGTTATACATTTTCATAGCCAAGTGTCTCAGAGTAATTTAGTTCATAGCCTTTTTCCCGGTGTTTTTTTTGTAGTTTATCAGCTCCTCCCCAGCTGTTATGTTTCCTCCACTTGTCACACATGTGCTTCTCAGCCTCTGACACCTGCACCTCCTCCCCCTTGTTAGTTTAGTTTGTGTTTAAGTCCGGTCTTTGGGTCAGTCTTCATGGAGTCATCTGTTGTGTTTTTCATACTCTTGCTGTCCATTAAGCATAACTGCTCTGGGACTGACCTGCCAGCCTGTCATCTCCTGCATGTGGGACCAGCTTCTCTGCAGTGAGCCTGACAAAAAGGTTACATGTTGAACGTAACGTCGATACTGCTATTTCTTTACATTCTGTTGACAATATTGATTAATTAGTTGAATCTTTGGAACCAAAATCCTGGCCATTTCTTCCAACCTTTAACACCTTTAACATGAGCAAATAAAGGTGCAGAGTGCATGCAAAGGGCAATGGGATAACAAACTGAAACTGAAGCCCATCAAAAATATATGATAGTCTCACACTTAAGTGGCCACGTACATGCTTAATAAATCAATGCTAAAACCCTCCCTGACCTGGACTGATTTTGATTAAACACCCAGGAACAATTTTTTGGGGCACTGAAGATTAGATAATAGGAATGCTGAAGTTAAAGGTCGATCCCAAATATAAAAAAAACTCAATTTCTACATGTCCAGTCAACAGTAACCTTTTTCCATACATTCAGCAAGGATCATAAATCACACTGATCACTTTAATCGATGGTCCAACCATGGTTAAACAGAAATCATATGTTAGTTAGTTGCTGAAATTGTGTTATAACATAGTTTTGAATTTCTGGACGTCTCATATTAGGAGATACAAGCGGAAAAAAAATCTATACTATATATAACTATAACTATAAGCAGATCTAGTGTACCTTACATGAATAATTTACATGGAAAACAATGATCCTGGATTTATAGCAATTGTTCACATGCGGAAGTTGACACCCCACATATCAGCATTTTATGATGCAAATGTATTCACAATATGATCCAAGTTGCATCCTTCCTCTATTTGAAGATGGATTATTTGAGTCATGGTGTAACAATCCCTGGCCGATCAGTAAGAACTGTTGGCAGATTATTTGTCCTCAGTGTTAATTCTGCTAAAGCCTCTCCCTTCACAAAGAGTTTATAGATGCATCTGATGAGGCTAAAAACAGACCAGCATGTCTGTGAACTGCTCTGGTTTGGGTCCAGGCTTTGGCAGGGCAGGAGTCCGGCCTCGAACACTGGTCCTTTACAATAGGCGGGCAGAATCTGGTGCTTTAAAACACTTCCTTAAACTCATGAAGTATCTCTGAGTTCACATTGATGGTAGATAGATCAACATGCAGCAAACTGGCACGATAAGCACAAACATTTGGTTTTCTGTTGGAAGACATCATGCTGGCATTCCTACCTGGAGTGGAGCAAAGGGAGATTTGTTGGCGCCGCGGGTTTGAGGTCTCCAGGTTGCGGATTGGGAACGATTATGAGTGACTTTTATGTCGTCAAAATGCAGATGATGCACGGCAGCAAAATCTGTCATTGTTTGTTCGACAGATTTGGCTCCTTCACACTCATTTCTTAGTGTAAGTCAGATTAAAGTAATTCACGCTGGGACTGTCAAAAGAAAACCTCTTCGCACTGTAAACACTGTCAGATGTTGTGATACGCAAAACACAAGAGATCAGAATTCATGCTATTATCTCCAGAAATATGACAAAAACATACTTCCCAATGTGCGCTACATACAAAACAACATTTGTAAATGGAACCGAAATGTCAAGGATGAACTGGAACGGGGTTAAAGAGGAATAAAACAGGCAAATATGATAGAAACCCAATGGATATACTGTATATAATTTGCTTTATATAACAATTAAAATTTAATTCAACAAAAAAATTATTACACCAGTGGACTAAATACCCCAAAGCGCCACAAAAACGTGATAAGGTGCAGCCCAGGCACCACAATGAAATCTTGTCATTTATAATGTTGTAAAACACTGATTTGTTAACATTTTTACATGTCTATGCTGACATTTCTACAAATCGTGTCATACAATGTTCATGTTACATGTTTATTGCCTAACTTAGCTATCAGGAAGTGATGGGGATGGTGGTAGATGACATTTTGTATGTCAATATTTGTAAGTATGAAACTAGTATTTGAAAAGACCATCCAGACAATTTCCAGCTGTGTTTGTGGGCGACCGAAACAGGTGACAATTAAGATTGAAAGAAATTAAATGTAAAGTTTGCAGAAATGCACATTGCTGACATTTATTCTGGCCATTGAGTTGCAAAGTGCATACATTTTATTTATTTATCTAATGCTGCCCCTCAGACAGCCTGTGTCCGCCACACCCTGAGAGGACCACTGCTGCAGAGTGAGTCTAATAAAAGTTTTAAGTATCTGCAATGCATTGTAAAAAAATATATATATATATATATATATATATATATATATATATATATACAAGTATAATCCAGTAAAAAAAAAAAAGGAAAAAAGGTTGAACCCAGTAAAAGCAAAACTAAAACCTGAATGTAACTGGAACCGGAGAGGAAAACAGATGAGGCAGATGTTATGGGGTGATGTCCAGGGTGAGAAACTAAAAACCACTTCCTCAGTCACATCGTGCATCTTGCTCAACTTCTTGTGTAGCCGTGAGTAAGTTTTGTTGAGCATTCTAACTCTTTATCAGCCTGCTTCACATGTGTATATCTGCATGCTGCAC
The DNA here is from genome assembly GCA_903131615.1 of Diplodus sargus. Taxonomy (NCBI): domain Eukaryota; kingdom Metazoa; phylum Chordata; class Actinopteri; order Spariformes; family Sparidae; genus Diplodus; species Diplodus sargus. The sequence continues at coordinate 7,893,969 of CAEMYA010000024.1, forward strand.
AGCCATGAACCAGCTCCTGTTAGATGCATGATTTAGTACTCTCATATTTGTATACATCAGGCAGTGGTGGGGACTGTGATTATAACTAATGCACCTCTGAGCTAAAATATGTTTTATCTATCATAGGGACATCCAGTAAGGCATTTTTTTCAAAGATGCCGGCACCAGGGAGGGCAAATGCCCCCTTAAGTCCACAGCTGACATCAGGTTTTAATGTGACACTAGTGCCATGGTTTTATGGATGACAATGTCGTTCAGTGCACTTTGAAATGTGCATTATTAATTAATAGTTATTAATCTTATTCAAATATCAAAATTAATGAAAAATAATACAGTTTTAGATGATGGGTTTCTTGGTTTCAGGGTGTCTGATACTGTAATGTCAAGTGAAACTAAAACTAAATGTGTTGCACGAAAAACAACGGCAGAAGTTTTTTAAATCACCCTTTGGCCTATACTACACGTCACATCAGAGGCAGTCCTAGCTTTCATGACGCCCTAGGCAAACCTCACCTCCAGTTAGCAGTTTAGTGGACAGAGGCTCATCCTCAGGAGGCGGTTCTGCTCCAGGTAGCTCAAATGGAGAGCACAAGGGCATTAATATACACACATTATTCACAGCGTTTATAGTGGTGGAACAGCACACATATCTAATAATAACAATATTATAACTGTCTGCAAAATGCTTTGCAGGGATGCACGCACACACACACACACACACACACACACACACACACACACACACACACACACAACAGACGCGCGTACACACTCACAGATATACGTGCACACAAACTCACCTGAACCTGAGTCTTGCTGGGGGAAGTAAATGGGTTTTCATCCTCAGGATCAGACAGCATTTGTGGAGACATATCTGGTTAAATAAATATGTTGTTAAGCATAATTTATCCAACTTTTAGAACAGGAAACAAATGAATAACACAACCTCCTTGGTTAATAGCTAAATTATATACACGACACACTCCAAATGACTCAGAAAGCTCTATAACTGAATATCAGTGCAATATACTTTTTTTGAATTAGCTTACAGAATTGATACTTTACTGAGCAGCACAGGACCTAACGATATGTTTCCCAAACAGTATGTGAATCAGTCATCCTTGTGTTACATACACATTATTTCATGGAAGCGATTTTCTCGTCATTTGTAATTGTAAATTGTATTCTTGCTTTGTCTGTCAAAGCACTTTGTAAACCTTGTTTTTAAAAAGTGCTATAGAAATAAAGTTGTTTATTATTATTATTATTATTATTATTAGGGTGAAATTAATTAGATATAATGTTTACTAGTCAGTTGGACTGAAATCGGATGCTGTCATCATCTACTATTATAGCCAGCAGTATAGCAAGAAGCTAACAAACATACAAGTTAGCCTAACTTATACTAATTAACTAATTTCAATTCATTATATGCATGATCACACTCATGAAGAGTAGATGACATGGCTCCGTACCTTTATCTTTGGCTCGTTTCTCCCCTTCTTCTTTTCTTTCTTTCCGGAACTGGGCACCTGATGGCTTTGACCTCTTCTTATCCACTTGTTTGTTTGACACATGGGGATCAACACATTACCCATCCCCCAACACCGTCAACCAAGAGTTAAGACTAAACCAATTCACCTCGTTTTGTAATATATTTCACTATTTAACCAAACCCCGAAAAATAACACATGTGAAACTATGGGCTTTTATTCACAATATTGTTATGACTGAAATGTGCTTCATGTGGAAGGACTTCGTGTTGTGATTGACTTTATCCATACTAATCGCATTAATTGTGTACTATTAGATGAATCCCCCGCTCCCCAGCCCCAGTTGGTGAACCTGTTCCCCGCCCCACGCCCCTTCTTCCACAGACTCTGTGTGAGACTCTCTCAGCAGCAGACGGAGGGCGCCCAGCCGCCCGCTCCCCACAGACAACATGACATCATTGACTTGACGTGTAAATGACCAATACAAAAGGAAGGAAATGAATGCAAATTAATGAAAAAAAAATAAATAATTTTTTTCTTTTTCTTGCGTCCATACTGCCCATATGAGAAACCGTCCCTGCGTCACATGATCACTGATTATTTTTGGATCAAACTTTATCATGTGAACTTCACCAGATGTCTTATTCTATGCCATCGCTGCAATGCATCAAAAGAGGAGGTCAGCTTAGATATGTGGAGACACTGGTGATACTACGAGCAAAGTTCCATGTTGTGTCGAGCCTTCTTAGTGTTTTAAAAATAGTGATTTTGATGCTAGCGTAAAAGTGCCCCATGCACTCCCACTGAAAATGAGTTTGAGCCGAAAAATAAATCTTATAAGTGCCTCTGTCGTGGTAATTATGCTTTTACACGAACGTTTGACTCATTTACATTCACAAAAAAAGCCTAGGTTGCATTTTGGCGAGAGTTTCACTTCAATGGCTGACTTTTGTTATAATCTTGATTTGTTTGGTTTTCTGTTGATTAGTTTCTTGGCACAGGATGATTATTGTGTAAAATGGCTTGGCAGGTACAGTTGTCTTTCTCACACAATTTCAGTGGGAGCATTTATAGTTTACCCCCAGTGTTTGTCACATTTCTGAGAGGTGTTATTGAGGAAGTGGTGCAAGGGGCGTTTTTTGCCACCAAGCTTGCTTTAAGTGTTAAAGTGAAGCAACCCCTGAAGTAATGCATCAATTACACAGTACAAATTGCAGTATTTGTATTTATATTTTAAGATTGTATGTGTATTGACACAATTGTAGTTTTCTTCTTTCTTTGTTTTCTGTCAAATAACTGTTGTTTCGGGGACCAAAGATGAAAAAATAAGCTAACTCTGGTGTAACGTACAGAACTAGTTCCTCTTAAGTGAACAAATGAAGTGATTTTATTTATTCCAGTTATTCAGAAAAAACTAACAGGATGTGTTGAAGCAGTAAAACAGCTTAAAGAGGATCTTAATTAGAGAAGTTAATCTGTTCACTTCATGAACATGGTGACAAGTCTATGTGGTTTTGACAGGAAAGACAGAGCTGTCACAAAGATTTTGACTCTGTGGTGTTTCTGTTACATCAAAACAGGAGACACACATTATGAAGGTCAGACAGGACAACTGAACAGAGACTCTATAATGTCCATCTTTGTGATACTGGGACTGCTGGTCTGTGTGAAGGCACAAGGTAAGAAAATGAATCTGTTTAATTAAATGTTATTAACAGATACAGCTGTGAGCAGGCATATTAAAAATTAAACAAGGCTTAAGACTTTGAGAGGAAAGTAACATTAAGTGGTTTTAAGTTACAGTGAATATTCCTGCTTCGTTGTGTGCATTTTAAGTTGTAGTAATTTGGAGAATAATGGTAAAGCCCTTTGTTTTCATGCGAAGGAACAATAAAATATAATAAACATCTCTTCTGTTTCTTCATTTGGACAAAAATTAAGCCTGCTTTAAATCAGGGATGCAAAATATGGATTTATTTTTCAACCAATACCGATAACCAATAATTACCTGCTCCTCATGGCTGATACTGATAAGTTGACTGATGATTAAATAATCAAACTTTCCTAACCTGTATTTTAATCAAACCTGAGAGAAGAAGGGTCAAACGTAGTGAGCAAAAATGATTTACTGTAGTTTGGCTCTGCAGTCTACACAGCAGTGTGCTTCACTTCTTCTTCTCTGTGTTTATTGACAAAATGCAAACCAATGTTAGAGGAGCATCCTGCGTCATACTGTATCAGAGGATGTAGATACCACGCTTGCTGAATCATTGAATGCAATTTTTCTTCATATTATCAGGTGCATTTATAATGATAATTCTTTAGTTTTTTAACAGATGTCTATATGTCTTATTACATACATTTCCCCACATCAGGCCAATATTTATTGTGCTCCCTATTTTGAATGATGATCGAGTATTTCAGAAATGAAGGAGAGAAATGGAATAATGTTCAGGACTTTTACATGTGACACCAAAACCTGCAGTCAGGAGGGAGGAGAGAGATCAGAGGTCACGACCTCTGGTGCTTCTCTCAGAGTCTACCTGGTGAACGACTCAGTTGCCTGTAACCATAGCAACCAGGTCAGCTGGACCAAAGTCATGACAAAGATTCAAGATTTCTGCCCCTGTCGTCATGGTGAGACTGAAAAACACAACAACCAGAGGATAATAAAGCTCAGTTTGGAGTCAAGTTAAACTTGAAGTGTATAAGATTGTTTCTTTTTTAAAGTAAACTTTTATTTGATTCTTGTTTTAATGATAGTCATCGTTGAATTAATCAGATACTGTTCTGATGTGTTCCAGGTTCAGAGTGTGTCTCTGCTGGTGTCTCTGTGTGCCTGCTGATGACAGTCTTGTTCTCCATTGGTCTGATCATCATGGTGTCCGCCATCATTGCCGTTCATGTCATGGAGAAGCTCAAAAGGAAAAATAAACAAAGAGTCCTCCACCACCAACATACATCTCACACACTTTAGTTAAAGGTACCCTGAGTTTTTTTTTTTTTTGCCTTTATTAGGACTGAGGAAATAGATGCAACACTTTTGTAGCGCCTCAAAGATTCTCACAGTGCATTTTGGCAGTTAATGCTTCATTTAAAAATACACACAGTCGCTTTACAAGAGAAACTTTGTACATGAAATGATGCAAACACATGACCATGCCCAATTACTGGGGGATGTTGAATTGAAAAAAAACAACAACAAGTTCTTTATGTGTAAAACCAAGACCAACAATATAAAAGACAAAGATTTTACAGCACGTGGTCCTACTTATAATATTCTCAAAAGGATTGCATGTGTTTACTTGTAATTCACAACATTTGTTTAAGCATGTTTCAATCTTTGGGCCAACTCAGTGATGCAGTTTGTGGTACATGCATTATTATTGGACACTTATTAAAGCCTTAAAGGTGTTATTTGTAAGAAAAGTGGATTTTTGAGTCTCATTCCCAGCTTGTCAATTAATGACACTCTGGGATTGTAGGACGAGTCGACCGCCATGCCAAAGCTTCAGTTTTTGACGAGTTGGGAATGAGACTCAAAAATCTACTTTTCTTACAGTTAAACTCGTCTCATATATTTGATGATCTTGTGAATAAGCAGAAGTTGAAATATTATGTGTCACAGACTTTTGTTCCCCCTCTTGTATTCTGCCAGCTGTATTTCATTGCCTCTGTACTTGTATTCAGTGCAATGACAATAAATCTAATGAATCTAATCTAGATAATCTAATTTAATATTGTGAGTTTATTTTCATTTTTAAAGAAACAACCAGATTTTCTGTTGTAGGACAAAAAGAATATTCACACTTTGCTCAAAAAATAACAGTGATGTTTCATTTATGTTAATGTTTTAATTAATGTAAATGTATTTGATTCTAAAGTGGATTTTCAAAAGAATAAATTCAATTCTATTGCTAGAAACAATGATAACACTTTATAAAAGAGTAAACAAAAATGTGAATAGTTTCTAAAGAGCAAGTGAGGAATAATCAGAAACAATTCCTGAATGACTTTTATTCAGTAGATAATAAGTTACAAGAGAACATACTTGGACTGGGAGATACCATGTTAGTGAAGTAGTAGGTAACAATTAGCTCATAAATATCTGTGAGTGGTCATGCTGAACACTTTCTTCTATGATTATTAGGCTAATAGAGTGGTGTAGGATTACGTATTTTTGCAACCTAACCAGATTTTTTTATTGAATTATTGATTATCACCTATAATAATCTCTGTGGCAAACACATGTTTATGCTACTGACAGCTTCAGCAAGATAACCCTCATAGATGAAAACCACTTGTGTGATTTTGAAAGTGTAAATGAAACCGCTAGATGTTATGAGCTAAAGTTTGGCTATAAACAGACCACATTGCGATCACATGACTTCAATTTCACCACTAAGTGTCTTACTACAGAGTTACTATACACGTTTTCTAGGAATTGATCAATCTACAGTTGAGTTGCAGTTAGAATAGTTTGTAACTGAAGTAAGGACGGACTAGTGAGTAGATGAGTCTCCGTGTTCTGTGTGATGACGTTTAACGTCCGTGACAACTTCTTGAGTCCCATTTGGTCACTCGTTAGCTACCGCTGTTTTTAAGCCACGTGTCATTTAGAATTCAAATATGGGACATTTAATGATTTTATTTATGTTGTAGAACAAAATGTGTTAATATCTCAAGGCTGTTAAGACCTTATTACAGGCATTTAACCCAATTTTTTTAGATGAGGGAACCAGAAATATAAAAATGCGAACTGATTTCTAGGTACAGACTACACCACTCTATGATGCCACACATGTACAACACTACTGAGCCTATTAAGAATAATGACACATAATCCTGGACCACTGGGTGACCAGAGCAGACGATAGAGGGGACAAATATTTTGTCACTTTCAGACACTGATCTTGGACGTATTACTAGAATGGGAAACAGTGTTCAAAGATGGTCCGTCATTTACCATTCAGTTTTTACCTGTATCATCTTCATAGACGTTTGCAGCTCAGCAAGTTTAATTTTCATAACAAAGATACCCCACAATCCAAAAAGGAAAGGTGTTTTAAAAGAGACTTATGACTATACAGTGTATATACTGTTGCATACACATACATACATATCTATGAACAGCACACTTGTACATGCAGATAAATACACAAAAGGCAGCATATATATTCCTATACATACATACATACATACATACATACATACATACATAAACACAATAAACTGGATATATGACACAACCAGATGGACCTATTTCAACTGCAAACACAGTAAGAGCAGATTCTGGTCATTCTGATTATGAAAATCTGCAATTTAAAACGTTCGATTACACAGAGTATAAACCACAAGATATGCAAAATGATCTTGATCCAGAGAACAATTTTTATACAAAAATAAAGAATACTTGTGAATACTTTACCGAGGACCATTTTGAGGCCAAAATGAATCTCAGAGATTCATTGTCCATTATACATTTCAACTATAGGAGTCTTAATACAAATTTTTCCAAGATCTTAGATTGTTTAGCACAAACAAAAAATAAATTTTCTGCAATAGCAATCTCAGAGACATGGCTTGGCTATGAAAAGCAATCTTCCTTGTACCAAAT